>CM064342.1:867782-1507782 GCA_032595735.1 Pelochelys cantorii
GCCCGCCTTGTTTTTGGCAGGCAGCACCCCTGCGTTCCCAGGGCATCAAAGGCTGACGGCCTTTCTCTTGCTCTCTGGGAGGGGGACAAGATGGGGTTCATGTCTGGCTACAGCGCCCTTCGGCCCGTTCTGCTCCAGCGACTCCGGCAGGGACCCGCCCATGGGGGGGAGGTCTGTGGGGGATGGGACGCCTCGGCCCCGGCCCTGCGGGGGGAGGAGCTGAGATGGGCCCCAGGAGAAGCAGGGAGGCAGGGACAGCTGGGATCGGTGTTGTGCGGGCGCCAGTGGCACCGAGCAGAACCAGGGCCCGCTCCTGGCCTGGGCACCGGCGGCAGAGAGCCCTGACCCCAAGTAGGGGGCCTCTGTGACAGGCACTTTCTCAGCAGCCTGGCCCAAGGGATCCCCGTGTCTATAGCCTGGGGGAACCTGGCCCCAGGGAGTACCTGTGTTCATGGGGCCTGGGGGGTCCCCGTGTCTATAGGGCCTGGGGGAACCCAGCCCCTACAGGTTCCCCGTGTCTATAGCCTGGGGGAACCCGGCCCCAGGGAGTACCTGTGTCTATAGGGCCTGGCAGAGCCCCACCCCTACAGGTTCCCTGTGTTGATAGGGCCTGGCAGGAGCCCAATCCCTACGGGCTCCCTGTATCTATAGGGCCTGGGGATAGCCCAGCTCCTATATGTTCCTCATGTCTATAGGACCTGGGGGGAGCCCGGCCCCTATGGGTTCCCTGTGTCTATAGGGTGTGGGGGAGCCTGGCCCCTCTGGGGTCCCCGTGTCTATAGGCCCTGATGGAAGCCCAGCCCCTACAGGCTCCCTGTATCTATAGGGACTGGGGGAGCCCAGCCCCGATGGGGTCCCCGTGTTTATAGGCCCTGATGGAAGCCCAGCCCCTACAGGCTCCCTGTATCTATAGGGCCTGGGGGGAGCCCGGCCCCTACAGGCTCCCTGTATCTATAGGGCCTGGGGGGAGCCCGGCCCCTACAGGTTCCCCGTGTCTATAGGGCCTGGGGATAGCCCAGCCCCTACGGGTTCCCCGTGTCTATAGGGCCTGGGGATAGCCCAGCCCCTACAGGTTCCCTGTATCTATAGGGCCTGGGGGGGGCCCGGCCCCTACGGGTTCCCCGTGTCTATAGGGCCTGGGAATAGCCCAGCCCCTACAGGTTCCCTGTGTCTATAGGGTCTGGCGGGAGCCCAGTCCCTATGGGCTCCCTGTATCTATAGAGCCGGGGGAAAGCCCGGATCCTACAGGCTTCCTGTGTTTATAGGCCCTCATGGGAGCCCAGCCCCTATGGGCGCCCCGTGTCTATAGGGCCTGGCAGAAGCCCTATCCCTACGGGCTCCCTGTGTCTATAGGTTCTGGAGGGGCCCAACCCCGATGGGGTCCCCGTGTCTATAGGCCCTGATGGAAGCCCAGCCCCTACGGGCTCCCTGTATCTATAGGGTCTGGGGGGGGCCCAGCCCCGATGGGGTCCCCGTGTCTATAGGCCCTGATGGAAGCCCAGCCCCTACAGGCTCCCTGTATCTATAGGGTCTGGGGGGAGCCCGGCCCCTACGGGCTCCCTGTATCTATAGGGTCTGGGGGGCCCAGCCCCGATGGGGTCCCCGTGTCTATAGGCCCTGATGGAAGCCCAGCCCCTACAGGCTCCCTGTATCTATAGGGTCTGGGGGGCCCAGCCCCGATGGGGTCCCCGTGTCTATAGGCCCTGATGGAAGCCCAGCCCCTACAGGCTCCCTGTATCTATAGGGTCTGGGGGGGCCCAGCCCCGATGGAGTCCCCGTGTCTATAGGCCCTGATGGAAGCCCAGCCCCTACAGGCTCCCTGTATCTATAGGGCCTGGGGGGAGCCCAGCCCCTATGGGCTCCCGGTGTCCCTAGCCTGCGGGAGCCCCCAGTCGGCAGCAGCTGTGAGTAGCTGCCCCTTTCCCAGGGCCCGCTGGGGGCCGCAGGACGGTGGCGCCAGGCGGGGGGTTTGGGGAGGGCACCGCAGGCCAAGCGAGGGGCCCTGCAGCGTGGTCCCTGGGGCCTCCGCGGGACCCAGCTCTTCCCACACCACAGCCCAGCCCACACCCTGCCCCACGGCGGCTCCCTCGGCCGGGCCGGGCGCGACGTTACTGGGGCAACCGAGGCACGTTGAAGCCACGGGCCAGGCCTCCTCTGGCAGCCGAGTGCCAGGCCGGGCCCAAGGAGCGGGGCGACCGCCGGCAGCTCCCTGCGCAGGGGGCCAGGCGCCCCACTTCCCAGAGCCGCCCACGAGCGCTTGGCCTGTCCAGCCCCAGCACGGGGGCGGGGGAGTTGGAAAGAGAGGGGGGCTGGGTGCTCTGTGGGCCCAGGGCAGGGGGGGGCTGGTTGCTCTGGGGGCCCCAGGGCGGGGGGGCTGGGTGCTCTGGGAGGGCCCAGGACGGGGGGGGGGCTGGTTGCTCTCGGGGCCCCAGGCTGGGGGGGGCTGGTTGCTCTGGGGGGTCCAGGGTGGGGGGGGCTGGTTGCTCTGGGGGCCCCAGGGAAGGGAGGAGCTGGTGGCCCCAACGTGGGGGGGGGCTGGTTGCTCTGGTGCCCCAGGGAAGGGAGGGGCTGGTGGCCCCAAGGTGTGGGGGGGGGCCTGGGTGCTCTGGGGGCCCAGGGCGGGGGGGGGGGCTGGTTGCTCTGGGGGCCCCAGGCCAATGGGGACACACTCACCAGAGACCAGGGTGCCTGACCAGGAGCACAGCGGTGCAGCCGGGGGTCCTGGGGGGCTGGACACCCCCCACCTGTGCAGGGTGGAGCAGCAGCTCCATGGGCCCCTCTGCCCTGCTCCCAAGGGAGCGCCCGCCCTACAGCCACCCCTTAAATACCCTGCCTGGCCCCGCCTCCCCGCTGATTGGCTGCAGCTGGGGAGCCACTCTGTCCGTCAGCTCAGCCTGGCCCCGCCCCGGCCAGGGCAGCCCCAGCTGATGAGGCCTGTGGGGTGAGGCCTTGGCTGGGCTGCCCGGTGTCCCCGCTGGCAGCTCCCTCTCCCAGACACTGCCCCGGAGCTGCCCCGTGCCGGGTCTGCAGGCCCCGAGGAAATCCTAAGGGAACCCCCCCACACGCCCCCCATGTTCTGTCCTCAGCAAGGTCCCCTCTCACTGAGCCACCCGTGTGCAGAATAAATGTTGTCCCATGCACCCCGGGCTTTGCCCCACGCGCCAAAACACACGCTGTCGGCTGTGGATTCTGTGGGCACCCTGCTAATCGACGGGGCGGCATTTGCCTGCCACCTGCACCGCTCTGCAGGGTCCCAGGGGAAGTCCCCAGTGGCGTGGCCTGGGGGAGACTCCGGGGGGGGCTGGCATCCCCTAGAGAAGAAAGGCCCCACGGTCCAATTCCCCCTGTGAGGAAGTGGGAGTATATTTGCTCTCTTTGCTTGTCATTCCTGTTGGCCTGTGCTGCTCTGATGTGTGTGCCTCAGTTTCCCTGGGCCACTGCACCCGTGCCTGGCTGGGGAGGGGCGCTGGGGGTGTGTCCAGGAAGGGGACACAGGAGAGGGCAGGGCTGTATTTAGGGCTGGAGGCAGTTGCCGGGTGTGTGGGATAGGCTGGGCGGGTTTGGGGTGCAGGGAGCGGGGGCCCCCTCTCCCCAAGCTGGCTGCCCCAGCTGCTCTCGGTCCCTGTGCAAGCAGTCTGTGCTGTGCCATGTCCCTGGGACCCAAGACCGCCTTCTGCCGGCTGGCAACCGGGTCTGGCTGCGGCTGGGGGTGGGGCCTGGGGGCTCCCCACCCTCCGTGCTGCGGGAACCCAAAATATTCTTGCTCTAGCAAATCCTGGGAGCGACCGCTCGGATGTATGCACCATAGGGATTCACATGCCGACCAGCTGATTAGCAGAGCGCCCACACCACGGGTTCCTATTGGTGGTGCACATCTGCATGCACCTTGGTGCACATGACAAAATTTATTCTGCGCAAAGATGGAAAAAAATTCGAGGCAACACCACTCTAGACCCTTTTTCCTAGCAGGTGAACAGATCTCAAAGGCTGTTCTTATCTCCCAGGTGCATCCAAGGCGCAGGGGGCGCGCCCTTTGGTGGCTGGGCGGCTGAAGGCCACCCCTAAATCGCCTGCGTGAAATCTACAAGAGATCTTGTCAATTTCATCCTTCAGGTGAAACCCTGGAAAGCTGCAAACAGCCCTTTCAAACTGCAGCCAGCTGGCTTTGTGCGGCTTTGTTCCCAAAATGGAAACATTTTTCTCTTTGGTCGCACTTGCAACAACGAAACAAAAAATGACAACTTGCGTTAAACCCCAAATCCCCACACTCCTGCAAGTTACAGCGACGGGACGCAGAAACCAAACTGAAAGAGATCGGAGATCGGCCCTGGACGTCCTAACAACACTTCGGGACATTCATTCGATATAGAAAGAGGGTTGAAACTCTTTTTTCTTCCAAAGGCACTGCAATCGCTCCCCTGACTGTCCAGTTTCCCCCGCCCATCTCTTTGTGGTTTATCAGGCTAATTGTTTTCCTTGTGATTCTTTCCCGGGTTTCACAAAATTCCTATTGAAGCACTTGGAAGAGAGGAGAGTGATCAGGAATAGTCAACATGGATTCACCCAGGGCAAGTCGTGCCTGACCGATCTGATTAGTTTCTATGATGAGGTAACTGGCTCTGTGGACATGGGGAAGTCAGTGGATGTGATATATCTTGACTTTAGCAAAGCTTTTGATACGGTCTCCCACAATATTCTTGCCAGCAAGTTAAGGGAATGTGGACTGGATAAACGGACTGTGAGGTGGATAGAAAGCTGGCTAGCCTGTCAGGCTCAATGGGTCATGATTAACAGCTCGATGTCAGGTTGGCGGTCGGTTTCTAGCGGAGTGCCCCAAGGATCGGTTCTAGGGCCGGTTTTGTTCAACGTCTTTATTAATGGCCTGGTGAGGGGATGGATTGCACCCTCAGCAAGTTTGCGGATGACACTAAGCTAGGGGGAGAGGTAGATATGCTGGAGGGCAGGGATCGGGCTCCAGAGTGACCTGAACAGATTAGAGGATCGGGCCAAAAGAAATCGGATGAAGTTCAACAAGGACAAGTGCAGAGTCCTGCCCTTGGGATGGAAGAATCCCAAGCATTGTTACAGGCTGGGGGCCGACTGGCTAAGCAGCAGTTCTGCAGAAAAGGCCCTGGGGGTTACAGTGGATGAGAAGCTGGAGATGAGTCAACAGGGTGCCCTTGTAGCCAAGAAGGCTAATGGCCGATTCGGGTGCATTAGGAGGAATGCTGCCAGCAGATCCAGAGAAGTGATTATTCCCCTTTATTCGGCTCTGGTGAGGCCACATCTGGAGTATTGAGTCCACTTCTGGGCCCCCCACTATAAAAAGGATGAGGACACATTGGAGAGGGTCCAGCGGAGGGCGACCAAAATGATTCGGGGGCTGGAGCACATGATCTACGAGGAGAGGCTGAGGGATTTGGGCTTGTTTAGTCTGCAGGAGAGAAGAGTGGGGGGGGATTTGAGAGCAGCCTGCAACTTCCTGAAGGGGGGTTCCAAAGAGGATGGAGAGAGGCTGTTCTCAGAGGGAGCAGGTGGCAGAACAAGGAGCAATGGGCTCAAGTTGCAGTGGGGGAGGTCCAGGTTGGATATTAGGAAAAACGATTTCCCAAGGCGGGTGGGGAAGCACTGGGATGGGTTCCCTCGGGAGGGGGTGGAATCTCCATCCCTAGAGGTGTTTAAGTCTCTGCTTGACAAAGCCCTGGCTGGGTTGATTGAGTTGGGATTGGTCCTGCCTTGGGCAGGGGGCTGGACTTGATGACTCCTGAGGTCTCTTCCAGCTCTATGGTTCTATGATTCTGTGAAAAATAAACCCTGAGGACACAGTCTGGGAGCGAGGCCACTGGGCTGGATGGACCTTCAGTCTGACCCAGTCTGGCTGCTCTGAAGTTCTTCTTTCCACCAGGTTCTGCGTCTTCTAAAACAGTCGCATTTCAGTGAGGATCTCCAAGCAGTTTGGGTCCCACCTCCCTTCTCCCAGGGCACAGAGATGCCTTCTGGAAAAATCATCAGCCACTCGGAGGGGCGTTGGGATCTGGCTCCCAGCTACCTAAAATGCTTGACAACAGACTCCCTCCGCTCTCAGAAAGGTTGCCCCTTGTACACCTACATCAGATCCTTGGATGCTGACTCCCTGGGTTCTCCCGGGCTCAAGCACCCATGGGCAAAGGAGTGGGGGTGGGGTAGAGGCGGCAGAAATCAGAAATCAAATGGGGAAGGTGATCAGTTCTGGGCTGCTAACAGCGCCTGTCCTGGGTGCAGGGCGTTTGTTTATAAACTGAGGCAGGGAGAATAACATAACCAAAGGCTTGCGGCTCGAAGAAAGATTAAAAACAACTTTAAAACCAAACAAAACATCCCCTCAGTGTGCCGCAGCAGTCAAAAAAGCAAATAGAAAGTGAGGAATCATTAAAAAATGGGACAGAGAATAAGACAGACTATCTTATTGCCTCTATATAAGACCATGGGATGCCCACATCTTGAATACTGCGTCCAGACATGGTTGCCTTATCTCCGAAAAGATCTCTTGGCATTGGAAAAGGTTCAGAAAAGGGCAACAAAAATGATGAGGGGTTTGGAACAGGTCCCGTATGAAGAGAGATTAAAAAGACTTGGACCTTTCAGCTTAGAAAAGAGGAGACTAAAGGGGGGATAGGAGCGAGGTCTATAAAATCATGACTGGTGTGGAAAAAGTGAAAAGGAAAAGTTATTTACTGATTCCCACAATATAAGAACTAAGGGTCACCAAATGAAATTAGTAGGTAGCAGGTTTCAAACAAAGCAAAGAGAAGTTTTTCTTCACTCAGCGCACAGTCAACCTGTGGAACTCCTTGCCAGAGGATGCGGCGAAGGCTAGAACTTGAAGAGGGTTCAAAAAAGAGCTAGATAGATTCATGGAGGTTAGGTCCGTCAATGGCTATTCACCAGGATGGGTAGGAATGGTGTCCCTCGCCTCTGTTTGTCTGGAAATGAGTGATGGGGGGGGGGGTCACATGAGGAATCCCTGTTGTGTTCCCTCCCTCTGGCACTGGCCACTGTCAGCAAACAGGATACTGGGCTGGATGGACCGTTGGTCTGCCCCCGTCCGGCCGTTCTTATGTAACAAGTCGTCCCGTGGCGCCTTAGGGAGTCACACAAGAAACCTACGTCTAGTATCGTGAGCTTTTGTGATGAAAAAGTGGCCCACGAAAGCTCAGGATACTACCTATACTTTTGTCGGGCTCTGTGGCCGTGTCGATGCTGGGAAATTAGGGTGGAAGAAGTTATTTCAAAATACAGGTTGAAGCTCTCTCATCCAGACCTCTCTCGTCTGGACACGTCCATGGTCCGGCATGCCTGGAGCGAGCCGGGTGTCCACTTTCCATGGGCGTGGACGAGTTTCCCGCTGTCCCATAAAGTTTGTTTGCAGCCCCCGGGCCTGGTTCTCAGCGTTCTGGGCTGTGATTTAGCAGAGCCCCGGATCAGGTACCAGTGGGGGACAGAGACTTTCTCCACCGGGTTCCCTGAGCAGGAGGCAGGCGGACCAGTACACCCTACGCTGTGTGCCGGGCTCTGCTCCGTCCTCGCACCCCTGGGAACACTAAGCACCCCAAACCTGGGGCTGACTTGCAAAACAGCCCCTTCCCCCCTTGTTCCCATCCCCAAGGGGGAACCCCCAGTGGTCTCCGGGACAATCTCCAGGACACTCCCTTCCCGTGGGGAGTCTCCGGGATAATTCCTGCCCGTGGGGAATCTCCGGGACACTCCCTCCCCGTGGGGAGTCTCCCGGACACTCCCTCCCCGTGGGGAGTCTCCGGGACACTCCCTCCCCGTGGGGAATCTCCGGGACACTCCCTCCCCGTGGGGAATCTCCGGGACACTCCCGCCCCGTGGGGAATCTCCAGGACACTCCCTTCCTGCCCATCTCCCAGCTGGGAGCTGCTTACTGGAATCTGTTTCTCCTTTGTCATGGATCAAAAGGGATTCCCAGTACAGGGACCGGAGCCTACCACTGGGAAGGTTGGGAGGGGAATGGTGTCTGGTGGCCCCCTCCCAGCTCACACATAGAATGCTCCAATTTGGGGAGCCCCCAAGTTAAGAAGGCGACCCCCCCCCACCAGCCTGTGAAAACACACGAGGCGCCTCCCGTGCACAAAGGGCTGGAAGGGGGAAAGGGTCGTTCCCCGACCGTCAAGGCAGTCCCCCCAAAATGGCAGGCTTTCTTGTGGGGCAGCTTTGAGCGGCCCCCCACGACTTTGACGGCACTGCAGGGGGAGCGGCGGCTCGACTGGCAGCAGAAGTCGACAACAGTCCAGGCTGCTGACCCCTGGAAACTCATCACATGAGCGAGGTGCCGGCATATAAGAAGGCAGCTCAGATGGGCACGGAGAAAGCCAAAAGAGCTTGGCACCGCGGGGCAAAAAAATCCCCTTCCCGGGCCACTTATCTGCCTCTGGGAAGGAATAATCGTGCTCACAAGACAAATAGGAACCTTTTCGCCGGAGCATTGGCCTTCACATCATCCTCCGGCGAGGAGTTCCACAGGTTGACTGTGCACTGAGTGAAGAAAAACATCTTTTGGTTTGTTTTCAACCTGCTACCTATTCATTTCATTTGGTGACCCACCCCCAGTTCTTGCCTTCACATCATCCTCTGGTGAGGAGTTCCACAGGTTGACTGTGCGCTGAGTGAAGAAAAACTTCCTTTGGTTTGTTTTCAACCTGCTACCTATTGATTTCATTTGGTGACCCTCCTAGTTCTCGCCTTCACACCATCATCCGGCGAGGAGTTCCACAGATTGACTGTGCGCTGCGTGAAGAAAAGAATCCTTTTGCTTGTGTTAAACCTACTGCCTCTCCATTTCATTTCATGACCCCTAGTTCTTATGTGATGGGAACAAGTCAATCGCGCTTCCTCGAAGATAACTCATTCGATGCCACCCTGGTCCCAGCGACCGGCACGGGCTCTGTATTCCAGCCCTTCCCTGTGGGAACGGCCCCTGGAGCCCATGTTCAGCTGGGCATGACAGCGCAGGCCTCATGCTGCTCTGGGTTACTGCAGGGACCGGCGCTCAGCTGGAGCATTTCCCACACGAGACTAGCGTCTGGTTTTCTGGAAAATACTTTCCAACGGCATTTCTATAGGCACCCCGGGAGGCCAGCTGCTCCTGCCGAATGGATCGTCCTCCCCTCCCCCCAACTGCATTTTTAATGGAAAGTAGATTAAAATAATAAATAAAGCCCTGGCAAACTCTACCATCATTTTCAGTTTTCATTCCATGGCCCTGGCGTGTATACTGTGGTCTCCCTGCACATCCCGGGGAGGAGGGACAAGGGAAGAGCACCACGCTGGAAAGGGTGCAATTCAACAGCCTGCCAGCAGAGCATGGGATCTGGCTCCCGGTAACAGCCTGGGGGCATGAGGTGAGCTGTGGGGCCAGGCCAGAGGGACCATGGGGATACAGACCAGGCCTGAGTTCCTTGGTGGAGATTTTGGGGCCCCGGGTTGGAACGGAGGGCGGGCTGGGGTGCACTGGCAGGAGCTCCAGCAGGGTGTGATCCCTGGTCAACAAAGGAGACAAGGCTGGAACTCAAGCTGTGCTGAAGCCCGTTTGCATCTGCAGTGGTTTGGTTTCATTACTGCCTCCTGTTTCAGAAGATGTGGGATTGTGTAGATCCCGGTGCCCCACCCCTTTCTCCTCCTCCAGGAGGCACAAGAGCAGGGGTCCACAGACTTGGGGAGGGACACCCTTCCCGCATGGTGCCTTGCTCTCAGAGAAACCTGACATACCTTCTCGAGCATGGAGCCTGGGGAGAGCTGTCCTCTCCGCAAACCCGGGGCTTAGAGCAATATTCTGCATCCACAGTATCATAACGATGTTCTTAACCCACTATCCGCCAAGCGCCAGCGCCTTGACGTGACAGATACCCGCGCTGGCGGGGCTCTCAAACTCACTTTGCCCGTCACCCGTTTCCTTTTACTGGGCCTGCGCTGGATCTCTCGTGGGCGAGGGACGCTGAAGTACCTATCGGGCTCTGTGTCGATGGTGCCCAAATTGCCCGGCGAGATTGAAGATGACGCTGACCTGCGGAAACTGGTGATGATTCAGACCGTTTTCTGGGGTCCCCTGGTTTCTCGAACGGCACTTTCTCTTCTTCAGACGGTTCGGGTGTCGAGACGTGTGATTGCTGCCTCCCGTCCTGGGGGGAGGTGGACCCAGTCCATCTGGGGAGAGCTGAAATCCCTCGCTATTGCTGAGGTGGTGATTTTTAGAGTCTCGTTAATCTTGAGCATTTATAGACACTCCCCTCGTCGTGGGCAGGCGGTCGGTAATAGAGCCCTACTGCTCTTGGCAATAGAGCCCTATTGGCGATAGAGCCCTACTGCTCTCGGCAATAGAGCCCTACTGCTCTCGGCGATAGAGCCCTACTGCTCTCGGCGATAGAGCCCTACAGCTCTCGGTGATAGAGTCCTACTGGCGATAGAGCCCTACTGCTCTTGGCGATAGATCCCTACTGGCGATAGAGCCCTACTGCTCTCGGCGATAGATCCCTACTGGCGATAGAGCCCTACTGCTCTCGGCGATAGAGCCCTACTGCTCTCAGTGATAGTGCCCTACAGTTCTTGGCGATAGAGCCCTACAGCTCTCAGTGATAGAGTCCTACTGGTGATAGAGCCCTGCTGCTCTCGGCGATAGATCCCTACTGGCGATAGAGCCCTACTGCTCTCGGCGATAGGGCCCTACTGCTCTCGGCGATAGAGCCCTGCTGCTCTCGGCGATAGATCCCTACTGGCGATAGAGCCCTACTGCTCTCGGCGATAGGGCCCTACTGCTCTCGGCGATAGGGCCCTACTGGTGATAGAGCCCTACAGCTCTCAGCGATAGAGTCCTACTGGTGATAGAGCCCTACTGCTCTCAGAGATAGAGCCCTACAGCTCTCAGTGATAGAGTCCTACTGGTGATAGAGCCCTACTGCTCTCGGCGATAGATCCCTACTGGCGATAGAGCCCTACTGCTCTCGGCGATAGGGCCCTACTGCTCTCGGCGATGGAGCCCTACTGGCGATAGAGCCCTACTGCTCTCGGCGATAGGGCCCTACTGCTCTCGGCGATAGGGCCCTACTGGTGATAGAGCCCTACAGCTCTCAGCGATAGAGTCCTACTGGTGATAGAGCCCTACTGCTCTTGGCGATAGAGCCCTACTGCTCTTGGTGATAGAGACCGACTGGTGATAGAGCCCTACTGGTGATAGAGCCCCACTGCTCTTGGTGATAGAGACCGACTGGTGATAGAGCCCTACTGCTCTCGGCGATAGAGCCTTACTGCTCTCGGCGATAGAGCCTTACTGCTCTCGGCATTGTATCAGAGCATGGAACTACTATCCATAGGGATCCTGTGGAATGGTTTCCTTCATTTCAGATTTTTACCTCCTTTGAGTCTACACTTTCTTTCCTGTAGAGTGCCGCTCCTCCCCATACCCAACATGACCTGTTCTGCCCTTCCGATAGGTTTTGTATCCTGGCATGACAGTGTCCCATTGATTGTCCTCCCTCCCCCAAGTTTCAGTGGTGCCTGTTATATCAATAGCCTCCTTCAATACGAGGCACCCTCGCTCAGCCGTCTTCTCATTTAGACTTCTAGCGTGTGTACATCAAACTTTATAACACTCGGAATCATCAAATCCTAGAACTGGAAGGGACCTTGAGAGGTCTTCAAGTCCCGTCCCCTGCCTTCATGGCAGGACCAAGCACCATCTAGACCATCCCTGACAGGTGTCTGTCCAACCTGCTCTGAAATATCTCCAGTGATAGAGATTCCACAACCTCCCTGGGCAATTTATCCCAGTGTTTCACCACCCAGACAGCAAGTTTTTCCTAATGTCCAACCTAAACCTCCCTTGCTGCAATTTAAGCCCGTTGCTTCTTGTCCTGTCCTCAGAGGGCAAGGAGAACCGTTTTTCTCCCTCCTCTTTGTGACACCCTTTTAGACACTTGAAAACCGCTCTCATGTCCCCTCTCGGTCTTCTCTTTTCTCAACTAAACAAGCCCAATTCTTTCACTCTTCCCACATAATTCATGTCTTCTAGACCAGCGGTTCCCAACTTCCTTGAGCATATAGACCCCTTTTCAAGCAATTAAAATGTCATGGACCTCTCTCTCCCGGGGGGGGGGGGGGAGGAAAAAGAAAAAAAGACAGAAAAAGGAAGAGAAAAAAGAGAGGTTATGTCTACACTACAGAGTTTTTGTGCAAAAATTCATGAAGCGTTCACACCTCAAGCGTGCTTTTGTGCAAGAAAATTTACAGTGAGTTGACAGAACAGAGGAGTTTTTCCAGCGTAGGTATTCCTCTTTCTACAAGGAATAACTCCTATTTGCACAAGAGCTCGTGTGCAAAAAGGTGTATGTAGATGGGAAACAGGGTTTTTTTTGCACAAAAACAGCCTCTTCAAAGAAGCACAGGTGCCCTGGGGGGCCATTCTGTGAATGGCAATCAGCGCTTTCTTGTGAGAGAGCGTCCATGCAGTCTGAATGCTCTCTTGTGCAAAAGTGCATCGCTTTTCTGATGCGCTTTTGCAGTGTGGATGCGCTCTTGCGCAAGAGGTTTTTGTGAAAAATCACTTCCGCAAAAGGCTTGTTGGGCAAGAAGCCTGAGGTGTAGACGTAGCCAGAGAGAAAAGAAAAAAGAGAGAAAAGAGAGAGGGAAACAAGAAAAAAGAGAAGGAGAAAAGACAGAGAAAAAGAGAGAGAAAGAACAAAAGAAAGAGAGAAATGAGAGACAGACAAAGAATGAAAAGAAAGAAAGAAATGAGAGAGAGAGAAAGAACAAAAGACAGAGAGAAAAGAAAAAAGAGAAAAGAGAGAAGGAAACAAGAAAAAAGAGAAGGAGAAAACAGAGAAAAAGAGAGAGAGAAAGAACAAAAAAGAGAGGGAAACAAGAAAAAAGAGAAGGAGAAAAGATAGAGAAAAAGAGAAAGAATAAGAACAAGAGAAAAAAGAGAGAGAAAGAAAAAAGAGAAAGAGAGAGAATAGAAAAAAGAGAGAACAGAGAGAGGTAAACAAGAAAAAAGAGGAGAAAAGATAGAGAAAAAGAGAGAGAAAGAGAGAAAAGAGAGAGAAATGAGAGACAGAGAAAGAACAAAAGACAGAGAGAAAAGAAAAAAAGAGAAAAGAGAGGGAAACAAGAAAAAGAGAATAAGAAAAGAGAGAGAAAAAGAAAGAGAATAAGAACAAAAGAAAGAGAAAAAAGAGAAAGAAAGAAAAAAGAAAAAGGAGAGAAAAGAGAAAGGGAAACAAGAAAAAAGAGAAGGAGAAAAGACAGAAAAAGAGAGAGAGAAAGAACAAGAGAGAAGAGAAAAAAGAGAGAGGGAAACAAGAAAAAGAGAAGAAGAAAAGAGAGAGAATAAGAACAAAAGAAAGAGAACAGAAAAAAGAGAAAAGAGAGAGGGAAACAAGAAGAGAGAGAAAAAAGAGAGGAAAAAAGAGAAAAAGAAAGGATCAGGTCTGCCGTGGTGGGCCCGATCTTTATTTTTAAACTTTCCCCGGACCCCCTGCAGTACCATCGCAGACCCCCAGGGGTCTGCAGACCACAGAATCCCATTTTAAACCAGTCGCTTGGAAACGGAAACGCAGAACCAACGGGGCTCATGCTTCCTACCCTGAAAACACTCAACATCTGACACCATTCATCACAAAATGCCTGGGGAAAAAAATCCCACGTCGGCGGATAACCTGCCGGGAAGAGACGGAACTGAAAGCGACATGAGGCCATAACGCCGTTCTAATGTGGCAGGGCTCCAGGATCTGGATTCCTGATCAATTACTCTCTCCCCTAGAGATATAAAATGCGCTTAGGGTGTCATCTTTTATCCTCCGCATCGGGGCACCAGAGGTTTTTTGGCTCACAGGCATCCCCAAGACAGGGGAAGCCGTTGCACTGGGCTTTTTGTGGCTTCCTTAATCAAGTGCGGCGTGAAGAGGCCGGAGGAGTGACAAAACAAAGGGAAGGAGCCCACGTTTGCTTCCATTAGTAGAAGTCAAGGGCGATGCATGGGGGAGGGGAGGACGAAGGGGCACAGGTGTGTTCCCCGGAAGCTGGGCATTTTTGCAGCTGCGCGGGCGAGATCCCAGTGCCGCCCCGCTGATTCGCGCTGCGCCATTTGGGTGGGTGGTGCACATTCATACGTGCCTCGGTGCGTGGAACAAAATTGATTCCACACATGGGTGGGAAAACCTGCCCATGCATGGAAAAGATGAGAGGGAACATCGGTCACATTCCCCCCCTACACACACCTCCCTCGCAGACAGCCCAAGTGTTAGTGCCAGACAAAACAGAGCTTCTGACCATGCTCCCCTTGTCTCCTCCTGCCCCCCAATCCCTTACCCTGATTCCTGCCCCCCTCCATCCCGGGGTCGGGCCCGTCTCACTCAGCATGACAACAGCCTACTCTTGACTGGCCCTTTCCTGTCGGGCATTTCGCTGCCCTGCTGACACGTTAGCCCGTAACTGTTGGGCGAGGACGTCGCGGCTTTGGGTCTGTGGCCGCCACGCGGCAAACCACGCGGCTATAAAAACTGGCCACGTGTGGGGCGCTCCAGGGAATGCAGATGCTGGCAGGCCCCTTGCCTGTAGCAAGGCCTCCCCCAGCTCGGGAGACAGCACACACATTTTCACACCACAGTTTTAAGTAATCTGCACCCTCCCCCGGACAGATTGCTCTTTTGTCCCCGTTCCTTCAACCCCTCCCCAAAGCAGGGCCAACCTGGCTCAAGTCATCCCAGCCAGGGCTCGGTCAAGCTGGGACTTACACACCTCTAGGGATGGAGACTCCACCCCCTCCCGAGGGAACCCTGCCCAGCGCTTCCCCACCCGCCTAGGGAAATCGTTTTTCCTGATATCCAACCTAGATCTGCCCCACTGCAACTTGAGCCCATTGCTCCTTGTTCTGCCCCCACAGAGAACAGCCTCTCTCCATCCTCTTTGGAACCCCCCTTCAGGAAGTTGCAGGCTGCTCTCAAATCCCCCCTCACTCTTCGCTTCTGCAGACTGAACAGACCCAACTCCCTCAGCCTCTCCTCGTAGGGCATGCGCTCCAGCCCCCGAATCACCCTCTGCTGGACCCTCTCCAATGCATCCACATCCTTTCTGTAGTGGGGGCCCCAGAACTGGACACAATACTCCAGATGTGGCCTCACCAGAGCCGAATAAAGGGGAATAATCACTTCTCTGGATCTGCTGGCAATGCTCCTCTTAATGCACCTAATATGCCATTAGCCTTCTTGGCTACAAGGGCGTCCTGTTGACTCATCTCCAGCTTCTTATCCACTGTGATCCCCAGGGCCTTTTCTGCCAAACAGCTGCTTAGCCAGTCCGTCCCCAGCCTATAGCAACGCTTGGGATTCTTCCGTCCCAAGGGCAGGACTCTGCACTTGTCTTTGTTGAACCTCATCTGATTTCTTTTGGCCCAATCCTCCAATCTGTCTAGGTCATTCTGAACCCCGATCCCTGCCCTCCAGCGTATCTACCTCTCCCCCTAGCTTAGTGTCATCCGCAAATTTGCGGAGGGTGCAATCCATCCCCTCATCCAGGTCATTAATAAAGCTGTTGAACAAAACCAGCCTTAAATCGGATCCTTGGGGCGCTCCGCTTGAAACCGACTGCCAGCCAGCCATGGAGCCATGGATCACAGCCTGTGGGGCCCGACGATCTAGCCAGCTTTCTATCCACCTGATGATCCATTCATCCAGTCCAGGCTTCCTTCACTTGCTGGCAAGAATTCTCAGGAACCCAGCTGGGACATCCCAGAAGCCTGCGTCTATGTGGCTGGCCAAGTTGCAGACACCCCCAGCTGCAGAAGCGATGCTCCCAGGCCCTGAGCTCCCGAGAGCCATACCGGGAGGAGGCGGAGGGCGGGGTAGGACCCAACTATATCTGACGTGCTGCAGAGATGCATGGTCTTTGTCCTCCTGCAGCCTGTGGGGCTATTGGCCCTCGGGGTTTTTACAGTGGCTAAGTGACATGCCCAAGGGCACACGAGCCATCTGTGGCAGAGCAAGTGACTGTGCTAGCCAGCGGGCTGCTCTACAGAAGCAGTGAGCCAGGATCGATCCAAGTGGGACAGTCTCAGACCCAAGCAAGAGACACTTTGAAAATGTCAGCAGGAGGCTACATCTTCAGACACTCCAACCCACCCTCCCGAATATCCTGATTTCTGTTTGGGGAGTAAATTCACACGCACATGCATGTCCTGCCTGGCTCTGTTATGCTCGGACAATAGACCAGATGAATAATCCAACCCTCCTGGGCCCGTCCGGGGTATTGCCACCTCCCCAACTCTGCTCCCTGTCCCAACCCCTGCCCACGCTTTATGAAACTCGGCTTATGAATATGCATTGTGTTATGCAAAGCAGGGCACATAACCTCTCATTCAAGAGCTGCAAAATGTGCATCTCCTTGTTTTGTGCAGGTAGCATCCTTGTAAGTGCCGTTTGACGTGGGACTTGGTTTTTAATTGTTAACGGGCTAACGAAGGCCGTTAGTGAGGCTTTTGGAACTTAATGGCTCGGCGAGCAAGTCAACAATCTGTGAATGGATTGGTTGTTCTTATCTCAGACGGGGAGCAGTGTTAGTCTGTAACTTTAACTACAATGGTGGCACCGAAGGGCTCGGTCTACACCGGGGAGCGATTTATTTCAAAAGAATCACTCCCGGAAGAACTATTTCGAAATACGCTCTTCCTTTTCACACGCCGGAGTTCTTCTTTCGAAATAACAAGCCCTTTATTTTGCATGGTAGCGTGGACACGCGCCTGGCGATTTCGAAATAAGGGGAGTTATTCCGATATCACTCCTCGGTGTAGAGACACCCTCAGAGACTAACAAAGATATAGCTACAGTAGCATGGGTTTTTAGGGTTGCCAGGTGTCCGGCTTTTGCCCGGACCGTTCGGTAGTCAGGTCCCCCGTCCAGTTAAAAAAACCCAGAAAATGTTCTGTTTCCCTTGAACGGAAGCCCGGTGAGGACAATTTTCCCCTGCCGCGTCTGGCGGTGGCGGGGGAGTGAGGAGCATGGGGCCATTTAAAGGCGCAGCAACTTTTTTTTTTTTCCTCAACCAAGTTTGCCATGTTGAAAGCATCTGGCAAGCCTATGAGCTTTCGTGGGCAGAACTCACTTCCTCAGACGAGCAGAGTGTTTTTCCTGTGCGCCCAAACGGCGGTTGGTCCTACAAAGATGGTGCAGCCGGGCCACATGATTCTGAACCCCCTTTGGGATCTGGTACTTTGCCACTTGAGGGGAGGAAAGTTTGAACCGAACACAAAGAATTCCAGACCTTGGGCAAAAGGGATCTAAAGCGGGGAGGCAAACAATAGAGAGTCGTCAGACACCAAGAGACGCCCCTCCTTCTACTTACCACCCGAGATGCCTGCTGGAAACATTTAAGACTGAAGAGGGGGGAGGATTGGGCCAAAGGCAGGCTGTGGCTTAACTGTCTTAGTGCCTTAAAATTAGCTGGTGTGTTTTATTTTGTTTTGATTTCGCAACTTGCTTTGCCCTGTCTGCTATCGCTTGCAATCACTTACATCCGCCTTTCTAGATGCAATAAAAACACTTTTGTTTTTTATCTCAAGCCCCGTGTAAATAATTGCCAGCCGGGGGAAGCAACCAGTGTGCATCTGTCTCTTTCACTGATAAAAAGGGTGAACTTACAAGCTCTCTCAGGCTCCGTCTAGACTGCACTGTTAAATCAGAAAAAGAGACGTACCGCAAATTGCGTATCTTTTTTTGATTTACTTTCAAAAGAGGCTCTTTCAAAATTTGGCGCTTCTACACGGTGCCAAATCGCAAAAGAAAGTGCTGTTTGGAGCCATCCCGTATTCCGCGCAGAACGAGGTTTACGGGGATGGCGAAAGAGCGTGTCCGTTCTTTTGAAACAATTTTGGAAAAAGCGGACGCGTTCCTTGGACATGGCGTTGCTCTTTTGGGGTACCTCCGGTGTCCCGAAAAAGCAATGCAGTCTAGATGTAGCCCCAGTGTAAAACTTTTTATACTTCAGATTTGTGTGGGGGTTTAGGCTTCTTTGGAGCTGTGCTCCTGGGGGCTGTCAGCACCGGATCGCCGAGTGGGTTGCTCTCCTGGGAAGTGGTCCCCCCCGACTTTGTGGCTTGGTTGGGGGAGACCACAGCTTCTGGCCCAGCAGGACAGGATGGTGGGGAACTCCAACACTGCTTCAGGGCAGAGCACACTGGAGCCTGGAGTTAACAGGCAGCTTAAACTCCTGTCCTTGGGGTGTCTTGTAGCAGACTTGTGGGTGTTTTTTTGGTCTGACTCTGCCTCTTGTGGCTTAACGTGTCTGGATTCATGAGAATTGGAGAACCACTGGCCAAGATGTAGGAGTCCTGGGTGCTACGTGATGTCAGGCAAACCTGTGCCTCAGTTTCCCCTCCCACTTATGGTTTGTCTAACTCATGGATTCCCAAACTGGGGGGCATGAAGAAATTCCAGGGGGGACACGAGGCAACCTAGCCCTCCCCCCATCAAGTTTTGCTGTTATTTTTGTTTTTCGGCCTTGATCAGTTCCTTTTTTTTTTTTTGCTCAACAAGTTTTGCTATTTTGGAGGGGTGGGGGTGGCATGAGGGTGTCCCAAAAATCAAAAAGGGGCATGATGCCAAAAAGTTTGGGAACCACTGGTCTAGCTCATAGGTTCCCAAACTGGGGAGGGCATGAAGAAATTCCCAGGGTGGGGGGGCATGCAAGGAAATCCAGCCCCCATTCAATCTCACTCCCAAGAAAAAGCCCGGTCCATCCAGTAAAAAAATTCAGGGGAGGATGGAGTGTCTCAGGCAGACTTCAAAATAGCCACCTTAAAAGGGCAATGCCTGCTCCGCTCTTAAAAGGGCAACCTTTTTTTTTTTTTGGCTCAACAATTTTTTGGGGGTGGGGTGGGGCATGAAGGTTTCTCAAAAATCAAAAAGGGGGGCGTGATGCCAACAAGTTTGTGAACCACTGAAGCTGATTAAGAGTAGAAGCTGTTCAGGGAAGGGTGTCTCTTACCTGTCCAGTGTCCAGCACAGCCTTCATCCTGTTCGGGGTTTGTCATTGAGCATGGCTGCCCTGCCATGCTCTCTGCGCATGGGGTGGTGCTGCCTCAGTTTCCCCACACCCGGCTTTTCTGTCTTTCCCAGGGATTCATTTGGCTCAGGCCTTTGGCTACGTCTCAGCGAGTCCAGTCCCCTCCCAGGGCAATCAGGGTCCTGAGCAAATGAACCCAAGGTTTTCCCACCCTGCCTGGATTTCTCTCTGTCCATCCCCAGGGGCTCCATTTCCGGTCCCTGCTGGAATCTCCCTGGCATTCCTCCCTGCAGTGGAGTTTGGCCTAGCCTGGGAGGTAGCTCATTATGGCAGAGGTAGTGCTGATTGCCTGTAGCTGGCTAATTGCCATGTGGCCCTTAAAGAGACAGGCCACCCTGCCGCTTGGTGCTACCCTAGTATAAATACAAGTAAGGATTTTGCACACACACCCCCACAGATGAACTGGCAGGTGCACAGAGCCAGAGGGTAGGAAGCGGGTGGTGGTGATGGGATGTGTGTGTGTGTCCATGGCTCTTTTAAATCACCTGGGGGGTAGCAGATAGGGTCAGGGGAAAGACCCAGCCCCACACTAGGGCCCTGGGCCACGAATATTCCTGGTGCCCCTAGAATTTGCAGCCCCTCACTAGGGCCAAACCCACGCGGAATAGGACTGCGATCCACCAGGCCCGTGGATGGGCAAGGTCCCCCTGAATTTAAGCTCCATCCCCCAAAGTATCTGCCGAGCCGGCGTTTCTCCGCCTTCCCCCGCAGAGCAGCTCATGGCGGAGCCTGGCACGAGGCCAGCTCCAGAGGGCCGCTCCCTCCCCGTGGCCCAGTCAACCGGAGGCCGTGTCGAAGAAGGGACACGAGCCGGCTCGGCACAGCTGATTCGGAGAAAAGTCAGCTGCCAGCGATAGCCCCTGCCCCCTCCCAGGCGGCAGGCTAGGACTTGAATCAATTCATGGAGGACAGGTCCAGGACTCTGTACAGCTGAGTACCGCACGCCTGGGCCTGTGGGCCTGATGGGAGTGGAAAGGAGAAGGAACCAGGTTGGCCCATGAAGTTTTGGAGGGTGGGTCTGAATGTCTCCCACGCAAGCTCACACCCAGTCTCCCCGCCCCCCCTGCCTCCCGCTGGCTGGGATCGCTCCCAGTCACTGGACCTGGCCACACTTGGCTCCGTTTATAAATTCCATTTTTATTTGGATTGAAAATAAAAAAAAAAAAGAAAAACCAAACCCAAACTGGTCTGATGCTACATCCAGGCTGTAGGGACATGAGCATGAGGGGTGGTCGGGGACAGGGGCACCCAGGGATGACAGGGGATGAGAAGGCTGTGCCAGGAAGGCAGCTCCCAAGTGGCTCTCCGACCGGGACACATGCTTACCGGAGGGGCAGAGAGCGGTGTCAGCCCCCTTTCCACATGGGGTGGGGATGGGCTCAGAGACAGGCAGTGGAGGTTGAGCGGTGGGGTTACCGGGCTCGCAACCCAGCTGTTACCCAGCGCTTCTGTGCAGGGCAAAGCTCACGATGTCCGGTTTTGCAGCAGGGGAAACTGAGGCACGGTGCCTGACCGGCGGTCACCCCGCAGGCCAGGGGCATGGTGGATGGTCGGGGAAGGAGGGGGCGGTTTTGGGGACATGGTGCTACCATGAGTGGTGGAATCCAGCCCTTGGGCGTGAGGACCGTGTATTGCTTACGGGACGATTTGGCTTCTCATAAATATAGAGCTATAGAATATATTCGGCTCTGCTAGGATGCTAATCTCCAGGTACAAAAGCACACGCGAGGGCGGGGCGGGGAGAGCGGGGGGCTCCATGCGCGGGACATGCACTTTTGGCTGCGTCTAAATGTGCTGCAAACAGCCATGCGAGGCCAGCGGCCTCTCCTGCCCCCGGGGGACCTGTGCCCTGCCCTTGGAAGACAGGGCGCTCCCCGCCGGGGAGGGCGCAGGGCGGAGGCGGGGGGGTGCACGGGACACGCTCCATGGAGGAAGCGTCGGGGGGCTCCCCCCCCGTGGCGTAGATATTCAATATATCGGAGATATCTCTCTATGTATATATTTATATCGGTCGGTCCGTCTGTCCTTGTCTGCCCGTCCGCCCGGGCTACTTCATTCCACTTCTCAGCACCTGGTTGGCGGCGATGAGCATGACGCTGATGATAAAGGCAATGGCGAAGGCGCAGATCAGGCTCTTCCGGACGCAGGTCTGGCGGATTTGCTGGTTGGAGCAGGCTGCGGGGCAGGGGACAGGTCGGCTGGGTGTCCTCCGTCCTGCTCCTAGTCCACCCTGCACGCAGCCAGCCCTCCCACCGGCCTCCCTGCTAGGGATTCCCTGCCCAGCCCTGTGCCGGCTCCTGCCACCCGGCATGCAGAATAGCCGCCCCTGCGCCAGGGGCCTCCTCCTGCAGTAACATACTGTTAATTAACAGGTGCCGTCTTAATTACAATGGTGCCGGAGGAGGAACGGGGCTCCGGCTCCCAGGCTGGCTCCTCAGCAGAGGCACTGGGCCGGCGCCTTCCCTTCCCTACCAGGCCTGTGATGGAAGAGGCCCACAGAAGTCTCCCCGGGCTAGATCTGGCGTGGGCAATAATTTTGGCAGGGGGGGGATCACTTTATGAATGGTGGTACGTAGGTGCAGGCTGGCTCCAGGCCCCTTGGAAGGGGCGGGGCCTCCGACAAAGGGGCGGGGCCACAGGCAAAGAGGGCGGGGCAACAGAGCGAGAAATCGCGTGTGTGAGTGCAAAAGAGCCACTCTGCGTGAGAGCCCGGGAGCCAGGGCTGGCCTTACCATGAGGCGAACTGAGGCGGCCACCTCAGGTGCCAGACTGTGTGGGGCGGGGGGGGGTGCCACGAGGACCCAGAGGGTAGAAAATTGTGTCTGCTGCTGGTGCAGCGAGGGGATATAGAGGCGTCATTCGAGCTCCCCGCCTCAGGTGCCAAAATGTTGTGGGCCGGCCCTGCCGGGGGCCCTGGCAGACACGGGTCTGGAGCAGGCCCTGGTGGCCAGCCCTGAGCCAAGGGTGGTGCTCGGCTTGACAGAGAGCCTGGAGCGGCCGGGGGGAGAGGCCCGGGGCACCTAGGGGAGTGGGAGGCCGTGGATGGAGTCTGCTGGAGCAGAGCAGGGCTGTGGGGGCCCCTGGTGGGAGCCCAGCAGCGAGCAAGGACCTGGGATGGGAGGCCCCGTTCAGTGTGTGTGTGTGTGGGGGGGGGGGCTAGCTGAGGAGAGCCTGCTACTCCATGCTCAGCCACCGGGGGGACGCTCCTGCTGGAAGCCTGCCCCCTGTCTCTGGACTCTGGTATTTCAGTAGGTCGGGGGAGTGGGCAATAATGTTCACAGGGGGCCACTTTCTGAATGGTGGTACGGGGTCACGGCCCGGCTCTGGGCCCGGGGAAGGGGCGGGGCCTCGGAGGGAAGGGGCGGGGCCTCAGGGGGAAGGGGCAGGGCAGGGGCACTCACGCTCCACGTCGACTGGGCACGCCTCGGCGGTGCCCGTGTGGCTTTCCTCCTCCGTCATGATGATGTTCTCGATGTCCTTCATGGACAGGTGCTCGCAGAAGGTGTCGTAGAGCAGCCGCTTGAGTTCGTCCACCGTCAGCTTCTGCATGTCGCACTGTGGCCGGGGGCGAGCGGCACTCAGAGCCCCTCCTGGGGGGCTGCAAGAGCTGGGCCAGCCCCAGGGGGACTCCCCCCTGAATCGCCTTCCCAGGCAGCAGCCTCCACTGCATGCCCCTGGCTTGGCCCCGACACCTCGCCAGGCTGGGACCTCCCCCTTGGGGCCAGGACCTGCTGTCCCCTTGTTGTCCCCCGGGTTAGGAGTGGGCAGGGCGGGGAAGCCCAGCAGGGCTGACCAACATGATGGCAATGGCAAATGGGCAACTAGAGCTTCTTGGGCCCCGAGCAAAGACCAGTGTCCTCCAGTGCCCCCCACACTCACCCTGGGCCATCTCGCCTTGGGGTAACTTGGGGAGGGCATGGATGGGGACGTGGAAGGGGGCCCCGTTACCTTCCAGAAGACGGTGTCAAAGTCAGTGCCATGGAACTTCTCGGGGACGCCCGAGGTGGACAACTTGGGCCCCAGTAACGTCACAAACTCCTCAAAATCCACCTGCCCGTCCCCTGGGAAAGAGAGAGGCCTGAGTTACCTGGCTGGCGGGGGGGGGGGGGGGAGCAGGCACGTGGGGGCTCTCCCCCTTTGCTGCCCTGGGGGCCTGTTTCCAGCCAAACCCAGATGGGCACCTTGTTTTCACTCCGAGGCAAATCTGCAGAGCACATCAGCAAATCCAGGGGGAGGGCCCTGGTTTTCTGACCTCCCCAGGGATGCTGATCTGGGGACATGGCCAGAGGGACCCCTGGGGGTCATTTCTCCTTCCCCCCGGCTCCCCTCAGTGCTGCCTCTTCCACCAACCACTCGCCGGGGGCAGCCTCCCCGGAGAGCCTGGGGGAAGAGGGGAATGAGCCGGATTAGGGTTGCCAACTTCCTAATGACCCCAAACCAATCGGCGCTAGCCGAAGCCAGTGTGGGGGGGCCCTCAATCCCTGCTCAAACCCCATTGGCTCCTGTACTGGGCTGGCAAGAGAACACAGCACAACACCAATAAAGGAAGGAGACCGTGACTTGGCTGCCTTGGCTGAAGGGCTTTTGGGAGTTCATGTACGGCGTGGCTGGGCGGGGAGGGACTTCACATGCTGTTTAAGGTCCCCAAGCAGCCAGGGCAAGCCAGGTGCAGCCGGGAATGGGATCCAATGGCTGCAGAGTGGACCCACCGCCATCGCGCCGTGGCCAACTGGCCGTGAGGAGGCCCACGCCGGCCAGATCAGAGTCCAGTGCCTGGCACGGGAACCCCACGGGACCGATCCTGCCCTTGCCCGGCTTGGAGAGGGGAGGGAGCTGCAGCCGGGGTGGGGGAGAAGGGCTGTGGGGCAGGGAAGAGGCAGGGTTCCCCAGCCTGGCAGGGAGGGGGCGTCTCCAGAGCTCGCTCGGGAGGCTGTAAACGAGAGCCACCCTGGAGCAGCTCTAATTTTGGGTGGGGGCCGCTGAGCCCTGGGGAGCGGCCCAGAGCTACGGACGATGCACCATCAGCTGGCTCCTTGCGGGTGGCACGGGGCGATACAGTGGCAGGTGTACTAGGTGGCAGGCAGCAGGGGTACAGGGTGGCAGGAGAACAGGGGTACAGGGCAGCAGGTGGAAGAGGTACAGGGTGGCAGGAGAACAGCGGTACAGGGTGGCAGAGCAGCACAGTGGCAGGGGTACAGGGTGGCAGGTGCTGGGGTACAGGGTGCAAGGGGTACACAGGCATGGGGCAGCAGGTGCCAGGGGTTCGGGGTGGCAGGGGTAGTGGGGGTACAGGTGGCAGGGGTACAGGGGTATGGGGCAGCGGGTGCCAGGGATACAGGGTGCCAGGGGTACAGGGCAGCAGGAGTATGGGGCAGCAGGTGCCAGGAGTACAGGGTGGCAGGGGTATGAGGGTATGGGGCAGCGGGGATATGGGAAGCAGGGGTACAGGAAAGCAGGGGTACAGGGTGGCAGGGGTATGAGGGTACGGGGGTACGGGGCAGCGGGGGTACGGGGTGGCAGGGGTATGAGGGTACGGGGGTACAGGGCAGCGGGGGTACGGGGTGGCAGGGGTACAGGGCGGCAGGGATATGGGAAGCAGGGGTACAGAAGTACAGGGTGGCAGGGGTATGAGGCAGCAGGTGCCAGGGGTACTGGCTGGCAGGTGTAGTGGGGGTACGGGGCAACAGGGGTACAGGGTGCCAGGTGGGAGGGAGGGCAGAGGCCTGGGTAGGGGCCCAGCCAGACGGGCCCAGACTCCCGGCCCAGAGGCCGCTGAGACCCCACGGTTGGAGGAGGGGCGGCGATGTGCTCTCATGAGACGAATTTTCCAGGAATCCCTTTCCCAGGCTGCTGGGCACGGCCCCCCCTCCCGGCGTCGTTCCCGGGTCCCCCTGGCCTGGCCTCTCCCACCCCACAAGAGGCCAGCGGCTCGGCTCTGGTCCAGGCGGCGTGACGGGGTCTTTCTGGCTGGCCCCTAACCCTGCGCCCCACCCCTTGGCGGACGGGCGCGATGCCGGCGGCAGTAGTAGGCTACTTCGCCGGCGAGCGGGTCGGAGATCCTGCTGTAAAAGCGGCCGCCGGCCCGCTCTGCAAGCAGGGCTCAGCACGGCGCTGGGCAGGGAGGGGCTGGCCGCGCCGAGCACCGGGGAGACTCACCGTCCATGTCCAGCCGCTGGATGATGACCTCCAGCTCCACCTCATTGGGCATGTAGCCCAGGGAGCGCATGGCCGTGCCCAGCTCCTGCTTGGAGATGAAGCCGTTCCCGTCCCGGTCAAATACTTTGAAGGCTTCTCGGATCTCTGCAGAGAGGGAGAGGAGGGGAGGGGGTGAGCCTGAGCAGAGCCACTAGCCCCGTTCCCAGGGGAGAAACTGAGGCATGGAAAGACCAGAGCAGAGCCACTAGCCCCGTTCCCAGGAGAGAAACTGAGGCACAGCAAGATCAGAGCAGAGCTGCTAGCCCCATTCCTAGTGGAGAAACTGAGGCACAGAGAGACCAGAGCAGAGCCACTAGCCCCATCCCCAGGGGAGAAACTGAGGCATGGCAAGACCAGAGCAGAGCCACTAGCCCCGTTCCCAGGGGAGAAACTGAGGCACAGAGCCAGGCACTGACGTGCTGCAGGGCTCTCGGCTCAGTGCCTGTTTATGCGCTGCAGTGACGGAAGAGTTTTTCCACCAATGTTGTTAATGTCCCCCCCCCCGAGACACGACTGCCCCCCCCCGCCATATCACAGCCCCTGGAAACCCGCCCAGAGTCACAACTGCCCCCCTCCACCAAATCACAGCCCCCGGGAACCCCCCAGAGACATGACTGCCCCCCCGCCATATCACAGCCCCCGGGAACCCCCCAGAGACATGACTGCCCCCCCGCCATATCACAGCCCCCGGGAACCCCCCAGAGACATGACTGCCCCCCCGCCATATCACAGCCCCCGGGAACCCCCCCAGAGACACGACTGCCCCCCCACCGTATCACAGCCCCTGGGAACCCCCCCAGAGACACGACTGCCCCCCCACCGTATCACAGCCCCCGGGAACCCCCCCAGAGACACGACTGCCCCCCCCACCGTATCACAGCCCCCGGGAACCCCCCAGAGACACGACTGCCCCCCCGCCGTATCACAGCCCCCGGGAACTCCCCCAGAGACACTGACTGCCCCCCCGCCGTATCACAGCCCCCGGGAAACCCCCCAGAGACATGACTGCCCCCCCGCCGTATCACAGCCCCCGGGAACCCCCCAGAGACACAACTGCTCCCCTGCCGTATCACAGCCCCCGGGAAGCCCCCCAGAGACACAACTGCTCCCCTGCTATCACAGCCCCCGGGAAACCCCCCAGAGACACGACTACCCCCCCACCGTATCACAGCCCCCGGGAAACCCCCCAGAGACACGACTACCCCCCACCGTATCACAGCCCCCGGGAAACCCCCCAGAGACACGACTACCCCCCCACCGTATCACAGCCCCCGGGAAACCCCCCAGAGACACGACTGCCCCCCCGCCGTATCACAGCCCCCGGGAACCCCCCCAGAGACATGACTGCCCCCCCGCCGTATCACAGCCCCCGGGAAACCCCCCAGAGACATGACTGCCCCCCCGCCGTATCACAGCCCCCGGGAAGCCCCCCAGAGACACAACTGCTCCCCTGCTATATCACAGCCCCCGGGAAACCCCCCAGAGACACGACTACCCCCCACCGTATCACAGCCCCCGGGAAACCCCCCAGAGACACGACTACCCCCCCACCGTATCACAGCCCCCGGGAAACCCCCCAGAGACACGACTACCCCCCCACCGTATCACAGCCCCCGGGAAACCCCCCAGAGACACGACTGCCCCCCCGCCGTATCACAGCCCCCGGGAACCCCCCCAGAGACATGACTGCCCCCCCCGCCGTATCACAGCCCCCGGGAAACCCCCCAGAGACATGACTGCCCCCCCGCCGTATCACAGCCCCCGGGAAGCCCCCCAGAGACACAACTGCTCCCCCTGCTATATCACAGCCCCCGGGAAACCCCCCAGAGACACGACTACCCCCCCACCGTATCACAGCCCCCGGGAAACCCCCCAGAGACACGACTACCCCCCCACCGTATCACAGCCCCCGGGAAACCCCCAGAGACACGACTACCCCCCCACCGTATCACAGCCCCCGGGAAACCCCCCAGAGACACGACTACCCCCCCACCGTATCACAGCCCCCGGGAACCTCCCCAGAGACACGACTGCCCCCCCCGCGCCGTATCACAGCCCCCGGGAAACCCCCCCGGAGACATGAATGCCCCCCCGCACTGTATCACAGCCCCCGGGAACTCCCCCGGAAACCTGACTCGCCCCCCACTCCGTATCACAGTCCCTGGGAACCCCCGCAGCTTGGGAGACTGAGTCCTGAATCCCATTGTGCAGATGGGACCCTTCGCCCCAGGCCCCCTGCCCTCGGTCACCCTGTCCGCTGGGCCTGGAAGGAAGCTGACTTCCCGCAGCCACCTGTCCAGCCCTGCTCAGCCTTCCTCTGCGTCCCCTCCGGGGAAGGGGAGCCCAGGGAAGGAGGGGGACAGAGGAGACACATTGGGGGAGCCGCCGGCCCTTCAAAGTCCATAGGACCAGCTAACAGGGATTTGCCCTCACGGCCTGCGAGTTCCTCACTCTCCCTCTGAGCAATTAACACACACAGGCTATAATGAAACAAAGCTCCCCACGTATGCGGGATTGGGCTGTTCTCAGCTGGAATTCTACCACCAGCTGATGGCGCGAATTCAGGGCTAATATTCCCGCCGCGGTCAATGGAGCGTTTTACACAGTGGCGCGGGAAAACTTCGCCAGAAAACCAATGTCATTTGGCTCGTCTGGGCGCCCCGATGATCCAGACAAAAGCTTGGCCGGCACAAGGTATTTGGCGTTGTTTCGAGCACGAGGCAGGGTTAGGACAGAGCTCGGTGCCGGGGATGGTCTGATTTCACACCGTGGCGAACGAGCTGGAAAAAAGGGGTGAGGTGGGATCGTGTATTAAAACAGACGTGCAAGACGGCCTCCACGTTTCTCAAAGGCTTTCACACAGCAGGCAGACCACGGGTCCGGTTTTCAATGGGTTGGGGTGTTCCAAAGCTGACCCACTAGGGGGGTTTCCTCCCCAAAATCCTGAAAATCGTGGCAGACACAAAAAAGTCGGTCAAAACTGCAACTCCTTCCCCCCCTCATTACACACAAAAAACAAAAAAGTCAGGCATTTGGGGGAGCAAACACACCACTTTGGGTCAAAACCAAACGCCCAAATGAACCTTTTTGATCAGCTGCAATTCATTATAAGGGGGAAGCGGAGGAGGTAGTATACCTAGACTTTAGTAAGGCGTTTGATACAGTCTCGCGTGATCTTCATATAGATAAACTAGGGAAATACAACCTATATGGGGCTACTATAAGGTGGGTGCATAACCGGCTGGGTAACCGTTCCCAGAGAGTCGTTATTAACGGTTCACAATCCTGCTGGAAGGGCAGAACAAGTGGGGTTCCACCGGGGTCTGTTTTGGGATCGGTTCTCTTCAATATCTTCATCCACGATTTAGATATTGGCCTAGAGAGGACGCTGATTAAGTTGTGGATGATCCCAGTTTGATCTCACCAAACTGAGTGATTGGGCAACAAAATGGCAAATGAAATTTAATGTGGATAAGTGTAAAATAATGCACATTGGGAAAAATAACCCCAACTATGCATCCAAGATGATGGGGGCTAATTTAGCTACAACTAATCAGGAAAGAGATCTTGGAGTTATCATGGACAGTTCTCTGAAAACATTCACGCAGTGTGCAGCGGCGGTCAAAAAAGCAAATAGGATGCTAGGAATTATTAAAAAGGGATAGAAAATTAGACGAAGAATATCTTACTGCCCCTGTATAAAACTATAGGTACGCCCACATCTTGAATACTGTGTACAGATGTGGTCTCCTCACCTCAAAAAAGATATTTTGGCTTGGAAAAGGTTCAGAAAAGGGCAACTAAAATGATTCGGGGTTTGGAACAGGTCCCATATGAGGAGAGGCTAAAGAGACTGGGACTTTTCAGTTTAGAAAAGAGGAGACTGAGGGGGGAATATGACAGAGGTCTATAAAATCATGAGTGGTGTGGAGAGGGTGAATAAAGAAAAGTTATTTACTTGGTCCCATAATATAAGAACGAGAGGACACCAAATGAAATTAATAGGCAGCAGGTTTTAAATTAATGAAAGAAAGTTCTTCACACAGCGCACCGTCAACTTGTGGAACTCCTCGCCAGAGGAGGCTGTGAAGGCTAGGACTATAACAGAGTTTAAAGAGAAGCTAGATAATTTCATGGAGGTTAGGTCCATAAAAGGCTATTAGCCAGGGGATAAAATGGTGTCCTTGGCCTCTGTTTGTCAGAGGCTGGAGAGGGACGGCACGAGACAAATCGCTTGATCATTGTCTTCGGTCCACCCCCTCCGGGGCACCTGGTGCTGGCCACTGTCGGCAGACAGGCTACTGGGCTAGATGGACCTTATGGCCATTCTTATGTTCAAGCTGGGAGGGGTTGGAAGTGCTTTGGAGGAGAGGGTCATAATACATAATGATCTGGACAAACTGGAGAAAAGGTCGGAGGTCAATAGGATGAAATTTAATAAGGACACATACAAAGTGCTCCACTTCGGAAGGAACGATCCATTTCACATGCACAGAATGGGCAGCGACTGTCGAGGAAGGAGTCCTGCAGAAAGGGATCTAGTGGACCACAAGCTAAATAGGAGCCAACAGTGTGACACAAAAAGCCAGCGTGATTCTGGGAGGCAGTCACGGGCGTGTTGCGAGCCAGACACGAGAAGTCATTCTTCTGCTCTGCTCTGCGCTGATTAGGCCTCAGCTGGAGGATTGTGTCCCGTTCTGGGCACCGCATTTCAGGAAAGTTGGTCCAGAGAAGAGCAATCAGAATGAGGAAAGGTCTAGAGAACATGAGCGATGAGGGAAGACAGAAAGAATCGGGCTTGCTTAGTTTGGAAAGGAGAAGACTGAGAGGAGACAGAACTCCCATTGGAGCAGGACCTGCGGAACTCCCCGCTGCAGGAAAGAGACTCTGGGCCTCCCCATTCACTGCACAGCCCTGCCCTCCTCCCCAGGGCATCTCCCATGCCTGGGAATCAGCCCCCTCTGTGGGGGGGGGGCGGTGTGCTGCGTTGGCTCAGGGGCTGCTTGCTGAGGGGTGCAACTCAGTGTCCCTGGGGGCTACTGGTGTAACAAGGGGAGGGAGAGGGAGCTCTTTGTTGCAGGGACAAACACAAAACTGGGGATTCCAGCGACCGGGAGCCCCATCTCAGAGGGCACGGCCGGCTCTGGCCATGGGAGGCTGCGGAGGGAGGTCGCCAGTGCCCTGCCCAGCTGGTTCCAGCTGGGCGGGAGCAAAGCACGGAGGAGAGAAGAGAGGGGCCCAAGTGATCTGGGGAGATTGGAGGCTGGGCCGGAGGGAGGGGGATGTGGGACAGGGCAGGGGGGCAGGCACCCTGCTGTGTCGTCATTCCCGAATTCATTGCAGGCATCATTGTGCTCCATATAACGGCAGGGGTGCGGAGGAGAGAGAGTCAGCTGTCTCGGGAATAGCCGCAGTTGTATGGCACTTCACATCCATCCAGCTCACAGTGTTTAACAAGAGCTTGTAGGGAATAGTACTGCCGTTTTACATATGGGGAAACTGAGGTAGCTGGGGAGGCGGGGGATTACTGGTGCAGGGCCACAAACAGGGAGGATTGCATTGTTTTCCTCAAAAATGTTTCTCAACTGAAATGAACATCAGAACAGCCAGACTGGGTCAGAGCAAAGGCCCATGTAGCCCAGGGTCTGGTCTGCTGACAGTGGCCAATGCCCGGTGCCCCAGAAGGAGTGACCAGAATAGGGAATCGTCATGTGATCCCGCCCCTGTCACCCATTTCCAGCGCCTGACAAACAGAGGAGCTGGAATGGGTGACAGGACAAACCATCCCTTCCCATCCTGGACCTGTCCTCCATAAACTTATCTAAGTTTTTTTGAACCCTGTTACAGTCTTCACCCCGCCCTCTGACGAGGAGTTCCACAGGTTGTCGGTGCACTGTGTGAAGAAAAACTCCTTTCTGTTTGTTTGAAAGCTGCTACTTATTCATTTCATTTGGTGACCCCCTTGTTCTTATGTAATGGGAATAAATAAATAACTTTTCCTTCTTCACTTTCTCCACACCAGTCATGATTTTACAGACCTCTCTCCTATCCCCCCTTGGTCTCCTTTTTTCTAAGCTGAAAAGTCCCCGTCTTTTTAATCTCTTCCTACGGGACCCGTTCCAAACCCTGAATCATTTTTGTTGCCCTTTTCAGAAACTTTTTCCAAGGCCAAAATAGCTTTTTTGAGATGCGGTGACCACGTCTGTACACGGTATTCAAGATGTGGGCGTACCATGGCTTTATAGAGGCAATGAGAGATTTTCTGTCTTATTCTCTATCCCTTTTTTGATCATTCCGTTTGCTTTTTTCCCTGCTGCTGCCCACCGAGTGGATGTTTTCAGAGACCTCTCCACAATGACTCCAAGATCTCTCTCTTGAGTAGTTGCAGCCAAACTATCCTATTGTACGTATAGTTGGGATTATTTTTTCCAATGTGCATTACTTTGCATTTATCAACATTCAACTTCATTTGCCATTTTCATAGATCATCGAACGCTAGAACTGGAAGGGACCTCAAGCAGTCATCGAATCCAGTCCCCTGCCCTCATGGCAGGACCCAGCACTGTCTAGATCATCTCTGATAGATGTCTATCTAACCTGCTCTTAAATGCAGTAATTCCTCGTTTAACACGGTGGATACATTTCAGAAAATGATCGTGCTAAGTGAAAACGTGTTATGCGGGGTCAATTTTCCCATTGAAAATAATGGAAAAGGTGGGGGGTGCGTTTCAAGCGCACATGCGCTCGCAGCTCCAGCCTGCACTTGTTAGCAGCTGGGACTGGGGCATAAGGCTGGGGGAGAAAGGGGACTGGGTTTATAGCAGGGCAGGGAGATTTTAGACTCTGGAGAATGGAGGGGAAGGACAGCGGAGGGGGCTTGCAGCTGGCGGCTGGGTTTCCCCAGCTGGCCGGTCGCGGGCAGCTGCGCGGGGCTTCCTCTGCCTTCTTACAAAGTGGCGGAGGTTTGCCGCTTGCTGTGCCGTTCCCCGGAGACCCCTCCTCGCCGGATGCGAGGCATCCGGCCAGAGGGGGTCACTGGGGAACGGCACGGCAAGCAGCGAATCTCTGCCGCTTTGTAGGGAGGCAGGGGAAGGCCCGCAAAGCTGCCGGTGACCGGCCGGCCCGAGGGGAAATCGTGTTATTGTGGGGACGGGTCGTGTTGTTTGAAAAATGTTCCCCCCAAAAAATCGTGCTATTGCAAAAACGTGTTAAGCGAGGAACTACTGTATCTCCATTTTGCTATTATTTTTTGAGTTTTGGGCTAGTTGTTCTTCAAACTCCTTTCTGGCTTTTCTTATTACATTTTTCCACTTCATTTGCCAGAGTTGATGCTCCTTTCTATTTTCCTCACTCCCGCTTTTGAAACGATGCCTTTTTAATCTCTCTCGGCTTCTTTTACTTGGCACATTTTTGGCTCTCTTACGATGTTCTTTGTTTTATTTTTAACGGGCGGCATACATTTAAATTGGGCCTCTCTTATGGTGGCTTTGAAAACTTTCCAGGCAGCTTGCAGAGATTTTACTTTTGTCACTACACCTTTTCATTGCGGTTTAACTAACTTCCTCATTTGTGTGTCGTTCCCCTTTCTGACATGAAATGCCACTACGTTGGGCCACTGCGCTGTTTTTCCCACCACAGGGAAGTTCCATTTAATTACCTTATGCTCACTATTTCTAAGCGGTCCAGCTATAATCAACGCTTGGACTTGATCCTGCACTCCTCTTAGGACTAAATCAATAATTGTTTCTCCCCCTTGTGAGGTCCAGAACCAGCTGCTCCAAGAAGCAGTCCTTTAAGGTGTCAAGAAATTTTCTTTCTGCCTCCTGTCCTCAGCTGACCGGTACCCCATCAATACGGGGCAAATTGAACCCCCCCAATTATTATTATTGAGTTTATTTATTTTTATAACCATTCTAATCTCCCGAGAGTTTCCTGGTCAAGTGGTGGGTAGCATCTCTCTAGAATGTAACACGCCCCTATTCAAAGATGAATGCTGTCTAGTCCCATGGGGTACATAGCCCTGTATCGTCAGGGTGTTATTTTCTCTGCAATACACCGTTCAAGTCCTAAGAAGGTTGGTTGGTGGGGAACAGATCATCTAATACACCTGCCACACTCAACCAAGGTGCTTTCATTTGCGTTCCTCTTTGCTGTTCTGTCTAGGCAGGGCCAAATTTCCTTTTGTGTAGCTGGTCGGTGGATAGTATCAATATTTCTCGTTAAGCATTTCCCTTGCTGATTTTTACGGATTGGAATGTTTACGGTTGTGAGAAATTGCAGGGACCTTCAACAATGGGGCGGGTCAGACAATTATTTCAGCAAGCGATAGCTTTACAAACATCGAAACGCCGCCTGTCAGCGTCAAAGCGACGTCCACAAAGCCAGCCATCTGCTGTCAACCTTGTGAATGCTGGAGAAAAGGGGGTCGGTGGCAAAGTTAAAAACACACACGTTACAAATCACTCCGAGGAGTCGGATGTCTGCATGTCATCGGGGCCGGAGGAAACGCATCCTAGAATACACAGGGAGTGGAGAGAGGAGGTATCGGAGCCTTTGCTGTCATCTTTGAAAAGTCAGGGAAGTCGCGAGAGATTCCAGACTACTGGAAAAGGGCAAATCTGGTGCCCGCCTATAAAAAGGGAACTAAGAACAACCCAGGAATCTACAGACCAGTTGGTGTAACTTAGACTACATCTACACTCTGAGTTCTCGCAGCAAAAAATATGCTAATGAGTGACTCATTTGCATGAGTCTCAATCTCAGTTGCATATTTTCTGCCGATCTGTTTTTGTGTGAGGGGTTTTTGCGCAAAACCATGCAAGAGCCTTATGCCCCCAAAAAGGTCTACCGAGCTTGCAGGAAAAAGGCTTTTGCATATTTTCTGCCAATCCGGTTTTGCGCAAGGGGTTTTTGTGCAAAAACAGCTAGCGCAAAAACCGGATTGGCAGAAAATATGCAAATGAGATCGCCGCTCATGCAAATGAGTTGCTCATTAGCATATTTTTTGCTGTGAAAACTCATTTTGTAGCCGTAGCCTGCTTGTGGTAGCGCAAAAACCCCTCGTGCAAAACCAGATTGGCAGAAAATATGCAAATGAGATCGCCACTCATGCAAATGAGTCCCTCATTAGCATTTTTTTTGCTGCGAAAATGCGTCGTGTAGACGTAGCCTGCTTGTTCTTGCGCAAAAACCCCCAGCGCAAAACCTGATTGGCAGAAAATATGCAAATGAGATCACCACTCATGCAAATGAGACCCTCGTTAGAATATTTTTTGCCGCGAAAACAACGTCGTGTAGACGCTGCCTTAGGGTTTGCAAGGCCAGCTCTCTGCAACGGCTGTGAGACCGGGGTAGGGGTGGGGCGATAGAAAACGCCGGAAGATCGTCAACGTAAAGTGCGAGAATCCTCGCACGAATGCCCGTGCCTTCAAGAGGCCGCATCTACAGGGCTGAAGCCCTGATTCTCCGTGCACATGCCTGAGATGCGCTTACTACCCCTCCCTCTCTCCCCCACACACACTGGGAGGCAGCTTTGCGGCCGGACAAACATCAAGAGACAGAAGCACTGACCCGCACGGTGGGAGGTGGCAGCCCGGGTCACGGAAAAAGGCCAGAGGCCTGTCCCACCGCGATCCCAGCCCGGCCCACTCTTCCAACACCCCCTGCAACCTCTCCCCGCAAGCCGCAAGCTCCGGGGCTGGACAGCTGCGTCACCAAAGGACCCATGGACAATAAAACCCGCGAAAGGGACCAGCCTGGAAGGATGCTGGGGACGACGCCCGCCCCTTGGGTGCGGCCTTGGCCCCCCTGCCCCCGGAAGCTGCCCGAAAACACCACGACGCAGAGCCACGGAGGCCGAATTGCAAAACCCGGCACCGCTGGGATCCCGAGAAAGCCCTGCCGAACCCAGCCAGGAGCGGAGGAGCCAGAGGCATCCTGGGGACATGCCGAGGACGATGCGGTCTCCTCCAGATCCTGCTCCTTTCTGCTCACCCTAAGGAAGAGCCCCTCGGATAGGGGGACCCCGGATACTCGGAGAACTCAGGCCCCCCCCCGGTCACTCGGAGAACTCAGGGCCCTGGTCACTCATGAGAACTCAGCCCCCCCGGTCACTTGGAGAACTCAGACCCCCCCCCCCGGTCACTCAAGAGAACTCAGGCCCCCCCCCCGTCACTTGGAGAACTCAGGCCCCCCCCCCCACCCCGGTCACTCCAGAGAACTCAGGCCCCTGCCCCCCCCCGTCACTCAGAGATTTCAGGGCCCCATGTAAATTTCTTTTGCTAGAAAAGCTTGTTCTGTGGCCAGGCCGCACTGCTGCATTTCAGCCTCCCCCCCCGCCCCCCGAGCTGGATGCTGACAGGTACCCGTGGTCCCTCAGCCGCTCACTCCCTGCCTTCCAGATGTCATGTATGTTAGCTCCCGGCCCGCCTCCAGTCTCCTGGCTCACTGAGCCGCGTGGTCACAGGGGAAGCCCTATGTCCCTCGTCCAGCCAGGCCACGGCTCACTCCTCTTCTGCCCCCCGCCACTGCTTGCTGAGGAGGGAATGACTGCAGCCGAGATCGGCCCATCCCCTGGGGAAGGGTCCTGTCCCCTCCAGCCACACAGGGAGACGCCGAGACTCCTGCAGCCCTGCTAGTCACACGTTTCTAGCAGCTAATTCACTGGCTAGCCCCCGATCTGATTGGCTAGCCCAGAGCCCCGCCCCTCCCTTGGCCCCTCCTGGGTCTGCTCTGGTGCCCCCCGAGTCGGGGAGGGGAGCTGGGCTTCTGGGCTGGAGTCAGGCGCAGCTGGGAGTAGGACAGACGGGCAGGGGAGCTGGGAAACATGAGGCCAGCTGAGGACGGGACCCTGCAGGGTCCCAGCCTCCAGCACTCTGAGGACGCTCCCCCCATGGGGGCCGGGCTGGCACAGGGCGGGCGTTCCTGCTGCTGGCACGGGCTGGGCATCTGTCCATGAGCGCTTGCACAGCAGAGACCCAGGCGACGCGAGCTGGGCGCCCGCCGCTCCCCATCTCCCCAGCCCCTCCCCTCGGCCAGCACCGCTTCTTCCGACCCCGGTCCTGGAGCACAGCTGAGAGAGAGAGACTTCCTCTATCTGGCCAGACGGCAGCTCCTCCAGACAGCCGTTGCACCAGACGGCTGCTCCTCCAGACGGCCACTGTGCCAGACGGCTGCTCTGCCAGACGGCAGCTCCTCCAGACGGCTGGTCTGCCAGACGGCAGCTCCTCCAGACGGCCGCTGCACCAGATGGCGGCTCCTCCAGACGGCCGCTGCACCAGACGGCCGCTGCGCCAGACGGTGGCTCCGCCAGACGGCCGCTGCGCCAGACGGCCGCTGTGCCAGACGGTGGCTCCGCCAGACGGCAACTGTGCCAGACGGCCTCTCTGCCAGACGGCGGTTCCTCCAGACGGCCGCCCCGCCAGGAAGTTTTCAGGCTGTTCTGTGTCCAGCCCGCTGGCCATTGGCCTCCTGGGATGGGGAAGTGACGTGGCAAAGGCTGGTGGATGGGCTGGAACCGGTCTGGAGAGGGAGGTGGGACGCTCAGAGTCCAGGGGCCTTGCTCCGGCAGGTGACACTGGGCCAGCGAGAAGAACGGACCTGGAGTGGGACGACCAGCCTGGGAACTGTCCTTGGCCTGGTGCTTCTCCATGGCAACCCTGAGCCCTAGCTACCCGGTGAGGCAGATGGACGTGCCGCGGGAGAGGAGGGGGCAGGGCCAGCAGGACCCCGGTGGACCGGCTTGGCCCCACGCCGGCTTCGGACTGACGGGGCAGCCCAGGCCCCCCTTGGCGAGGAACCGACGTGCTCTCCTAACCGCGGGGGGCCCGCCCCACCCAGCGAGCGGGTGGAGACAAGACGCAGGGTCCGCCCATCCTTTCCCCTCCCCCCCGTTCTCAATGGCTTCCCAGTGAAGCGACTCCCGGCTGGTGGGGGCCGCGAGGGTCGTGCTCCAGAGGAGCCAGGGACGGGCCGCACCAAGCGCGCGCTTGTAAGAGCTGCATGGGAGAGCCCGGCTGGAGCTCCCAGTGTTAATTCGGAGGCACCCCTCAGAGCTTCTCCAGAAAGTGAATCCCAATTAACATTGGAAGTGAATTCCATGTAAAGCGAGGTAACGTTCCTTTAATCCGGAATGAGCGCATCCACATGGGCTCAAAGCAATCTAAGCAGGCCCGTCCAGTTCACATGATGAATTAATTCAAATTCATTTCCCAGTGTCTACCCCCGCCCTGCCGTCAAGTTCACACCTTGAGTTAATTCAGATTCATTTCCCAGCATCTCCCCAGTCAAGTTCACACGATGAGTTAATTCAGATTCAGTTCCCAGCATATCCCCTGTCAAGTTCACACCTTGAGTTAATTCAGATTCACTTCCCAGTGTCCCTGTGTAGACGTGCTTGGAGCTGGCAGGGGGAATTCAGGCTCCACTACCTACTTCCCTCCCAGCCTCTCTGCTGAGATGGCCGGTTAATTCCAGTGAGGGCAGGGCTGGCTGGGTATCTGTGGGCAGGAAGTGGGAACCCCCCCTGCCGTCTAGCCAGCAACATGTTCCAGTTTGCTGCCACTCCCATTTCATCCTGCAGGGGCTGCTCTTGTGCCTTGGACCCAACTCTGAACAGATCCACCCTGCGAATGGGCCAGCCCTCCAGTCCCCAGCTGGAACACGCCGCTAAGACGCACCCCCCCTCCCCGGGGCCGGGAGGGTTAATGAGTTGCTGTCTGTAAGTGCCTGGAAGATGCCAAATGTAACGATCTGCGCTTCATTAAAATGATGGAGCATTTCCCGCGCGCCACTGGCGTGACGGCACCGGGCCCGTTTGTCCTGTCGCTGATTTGTACTGTGTGTCCTGGCCCCCGCGCCGCCGCGCATACGGATGAGTTCAAAGGCACCGGCTTGCGGATGCCAAGGAGCCGGGGCCTAATTGAATTGAACCTGCTGATGTATTTATAGCCGCAAATGGCAGCCACCCGCCACAAAGTCAAACAGCCAGACGGGCAGGTTGGCTACTTCCTTCCTGGGGGAGGGGTGGGGAGGGGGGGAAGGTGGGGTAAAGGACAAGAGTCCCCGGCCAGGGAGATCTGATTTCAGCTAATTCCTGCATCACCAGCAGGAGGCGCCGTGCCCGTGAGTTGCACCGGGGTACACCCCTTTAAACCCAAACATGGAGTAAAATGCTTAGGGTGAGCAAAATTACATATCAGGCCCCCAGGAGGGGGGCGTGGAAACTTTCGCCTTCCATGTGGGGGGCCCCCAGGCCTCAAAAAACCGTAACAAAAATAAAATGCTGCTTCGAAGGCATAAACGTGTCAACCGGCAAACCCTGCAGTAACTGAATGCGTGTGTTTCTCCCCAAGAGAAAGACGCCGAAAAATCAAGGTAGAAAGCGAGTTTAATGACGGGCAGCTTATTCATGCACAGGAACGGCCCCGGGAAGGTACAGCGGCCGTAACGCAACTGCAGGAGGCACAGTTAACCGTTTCTGGATTTGCTGGGTCTCCAGAAGAAACCAAAAGCGACGAGGAGTCCTGTGGCACCTTATAGACTAACAGATGGATTGGAGTTTGGTGGGCAAAGACCCACTTCGTCAGATGCTTGTGGTGGAAATTCCAGAGGCAGGTACGAGGAATATATATATATACCTGCCTCTGGAATTTCCACTCCATACATCTGACGAAGTGGGACTTTGCCCACGAAAGCTTCTGCTCCAATAAATCTGTTAGTCTATAAGGTGCCACAAGACTTCTCGTTGTTTATGCAGATTCAGACTAACACGGCAACCCCTCTGATACAGAAAAAAAACCCAAACAGCCTGAAATATATGAAGCGACTTTGGGTAAAAGCGAAGGAGACGGTCTAAATGCTACTAACACGAAGGAAGGGGCAAACCCATGCTTCGAAAGCCGGCTCTCCCTCCCGGCCGTTAATCCTGAATGCCACGAGTCAGCCCAAAATTTCACAGGCAGCGGCTCCCCAGGGGAGATGCGCGCAGAGCCGTCCTGGCCACGGCGGATCAGCCGCGACACAATTCACCCGTGCAGTGAAACTGACGTGCTCGCAGGGGGACCCATGCGCCGAATTTGATCACCAGCCTCCCGATCACCAAGGCGTTTGGTTCTTTCTGGAAAGCCCCAGGCCTGTGAGTCGAAGGAAGCCGGGTCTGGGAGCGTCACTCCCCAATGCACCGCAATTGAGTGGGATCACGCTGGCTGAGCAGGTGATGCAGGCGTGTGGGCGTGAGGAGAGAATCCAGAGGCCCGCTTCTTTTCTGTAAGCGAGAGGACGTGTCCGGAGTCCAGCCGAAGCCCTCAAACACCGGATGCCCAAGACAAAGCTCCTCGGTGGATTTTATCCGTGATTTCAAGAAGCCGGTTGCTCTTTCTGAGGGCTAGAGGGGCTGATTTGTGAGTTTCGAATGCTTGGGTTGGCAATAAAGGACGTGCAAGTTGCTAGTGTCTCCCTCTGTGTCTAGGAGCCCAGACAGAGACTGGGAGCCTACAAAAGTCCTGAAACCGAGTCCTCCCCCTGCTCCCACCCCATGCCGTCACCCTGGGATTCCGCCGCACCCGCTAACACCCGCGTTCTCACACCGGAATCCCGCCGCACCCGCCAACATCCGCGCTCTCACTCCGGAATCCCACCGCACCCGCCAACATCCGCGCTCTCACGCCGGAATCCCACCGCACCCGCCAACATCCGCGCTCTCACGCCGGAATCCCACCGCACCCGCCAACACCCGCGCTCTCACGTCGGAATCCCACCGCACCCGCCAACACCCGCGCTCTCACGCCGGAATCCCACTGCACCCGCCAACATCCATGTTCCCACACCGGAATCCCACCGCACCCGCCAACATCCCACCGCACCCGCCAACATCCGCGCTCTCACTCCGGAATCCCACCGCACCCGCCAACACCCGCGCGCTCACTCCGGAATCCCACCGCACCCGCCAACACCCGCGCTCTCACGTCGGAATCCCACCGCACCCGCCAACACCCGCGCTCTCACGTCGGAATCCCACCGCACCCGCCAACACCCGCGCTCTCACGTCGGAATCCCACCGCACCCGCCAACACCCGCGCTCTCACGCCGGAATCCCACCGCACCCGCCAACACCCGCGCTCTCACGTCGGAATCCCACCGCACCCGCCAACACCCGCGCTCTCACTCCGGAATCCCACCGCACCCGCCAACACCCGCGCGCTCACTCCGGAATCCCACCGCACCCGCCAACACCCGCGCTCTCACGCCGGAATCCCACCGCACCCGCCAACACCCGCGCTCTCACGCCGGAATCCCACCGCACCCGCCAACACCCGCGCTCTCACGTCGGAATCCCACCGCACCCGCCAACATCCGCGCTCTCACGCCAGAATCCCACTGCACCCGCCAACATCCATGTTCTCACGCCGGAATCCCACCGCACCCGCCAACATCCCACCGCACCCGCCAACATCCGTGCTCTCACACTAGAATCCTGCCATGCCCCGATAACATCCAGGATCTCACGCTGGGATCCTCTGCCCCCACCCAGCATAACCGGAAGCAAAATCCACCATCCCTGCCCCTCCACCGGCTGCAAAAGTGCATCAGCTGGGGTGGCTCCCTGGACCACGCAGTCCACGTTGGCCAAATGGCACCCTCTGCACCCGGGCCTGTGTGGGAACCGTGTACATGGTTAAGTCCCTGCGGGACACCTGCCCCGCCCCCCGTGCCGGTCTGGCAGCTGCACAGGTCTGATGAAATAACTTTTTCAAAATATTTCACGGGCTGTAGCTGGCCCATGGGCTGGGAGTTTGAGACCTGTGCTCTGTTGCATGTGGGTGGGCTTAGACAGGGCAGCTGGTATGGGACAGCAGAGGGCTCAAGGCAGAGCGAGTGTGGGGCCAAGCAGAATGGGGGGCCTCTAACAGGGGTGAGGAAGGGGCCCCCTGCAAGCAGGGTATCCCAAGAGGGCAGGGAGCTGCCCTGGAGACATTACAGTCCGGACAGAGTAGCAACCCCGGAGCTCCCATGTTGTGCCGGCAGAGCCAAGACCCGAGTTGGCTCCATGACTTATCCAAGGAATCCGGGGGCAAGAGGAGACTTGAACCCAGGTCTCTAGGGTCCCAGAGCCAGCCTGCCCCACATGCACCAAGGAGCAGGGAAGCTTTTGGTCCTAGGTGGTCGGTGGCTGGACCCTTGCTCCATTCAGAGAGGGGGACTGGGGAGGAATGATGGAGAGGGGAGAGCCTGGGTGTGGTCGAGGGGCAGCCACCTGTCTCCCCTCCCTCTAACCCAGAGTGCAGGCACCCATCAGCATCTCCAAAACTGACTGTCACTCGAACACAGACCCAGAAAGGCCCAGGGAACTCCCCTACGTCCTGCAAAGGAATCCCACCGCACCCCCCAACATCTGCGCTATCATGCCGGAATCCCACTGCACCCGCCAACATCCAGAGACTCCACATCTGCCCCTCCCATGCCGAAGGAGATCTGCGGGGGGGGGGGGGGAGAAAAGCACGCCTGGGGGGGATCTCGTTACAATGGGGCTGCAACCACTTTGGGGCCCCGACCCCTGCCTGCTTGAGACCTGCTTCTCAGTTACACGATTGCTCACACAGGACTGAAACCAGGCTGTGCTCCGTGGGTTTGCGCCGAGGACCAGGGCGGAGAACCGCAGCCTGGCAACGCTGGCTGCTCTAGCTGTCTCGGCACAGAGGGGAGCTGTGCGTCTCTGGGACCCTGTCCAAATCTGCCCCAGGACCAGTGTGGCCGGGCACAGCCGTGGCTGCAAGGCAGTGGCAGGAACCTTCTGCCAAGCCCCGTGCTCCAGGCACAGAACGGAGATCTCGCCCTCGTCTCTCATAGGGGCCTCCAGAGGCGACCCATTAATGTTGGCCAGGCAGGGCGGGCCAGGGTCCAGCCACCGGGAGGAGAAGCAGAGGGGAGGGTAGTTTGTCACCTGCTGCAAGTGAGTCCTTGGCAGGGGTGGGAAGGGATGTGCCAGCCGGGATGGAGGTGGGGAACGGGCCGGAGCAATCTGCTTGGCGTTTGCTCCCTCCTGTGTGCGCGCAGAAAACAGCCCCTGCGACTCCGGGGTAGGACAGCTGACTCCAGCTGACATGACACCACGCCAGGACAGCCCCGGCCACCCTGTCCACTCCTGGGACACAGAGAAAGGGAAGCAAAAGCCAGCAGGACTTGTGCGGGAAAAGTACCGGTTACTCTGGGCCTGTGATTACACCACCCGCCTGTCAGCTACACCCGCCCGTCTGCTACACCCGCCCATCCGCTCGCTGCGCTGACGCCACCGGCCACTTCCCCAGGGTTGTACTGGGACGGAGCAACAGCTCGACAGTAAAACAGCCGCTGGCCAATCGCACCACGAGAAAGCAACAGGCGGTCGGAACAACTCCGTGAGGCCAGCACCAGCAACCTGAGACACAGGCAGAAAAGAAAAAGCTGCTTATGCCCCGGCCGGATTGTTTTTAAACCTCACGCTCAGCCATGTCGCACGACTGTGACACTATCATAGACTTCTAGAACATAAGCACTGGTAGGGCCCTCGGGAGGGCAGCAACTCCAGTCCCCTGCCCTCCTGGCAGGACCCAGCAACGTCTAGACCATCCCTGACAGGTGTGTGTCCAACCTGTCTCCAAATATCTCCAGAGATGCAGATTCCACAGCCCCCCTCGGCAATTTCTCCCAGTGTTTCACCGCCTGGACAGGCAGGAAGTTCTTCCGAATGTCCAACCGAAACCTCCCTTGCTGCAGTTTCAGCCCATCCCCAATGTGCTAGGGAAGCACCAATCATCTCTGGGGTATGGTTGTGGGTGGACTGTGCTAGGCCTAAAACAGCAACTACTGCCTGTGAGTGTGACCCACGCTGCACCAGCACAAGGACCCTCACCAGTGACCCATAAGTGTGACCCTCACTGCACCAGCACAAGGACCCTCACCAGTGACCCATAAGTGTGACCCTCGCTGCACCAGCACAAGGACCCTCACCAGTGACCCATAAGTGTGACCCTCGCTGCACCAGCACAAGGACCTTCACCAGTGACCCATCAGTGTGACCCTCGCTGCACCAGAACAGGGACCCTCACCGGTGCCCTGCATGTGTGACCCACACCACAGCAGGACAGGGACCCTCACCAGTGACCCACGGCGCACCTGGGCAGGGACCCTTGCCGGCGCCTCATGTGTGTGACCCACACCGCACCAAGACAGGGACCCTCGCCGGCGCCCCATGCGTGTGACCCATGGTGCACCCGGGCAGGACCCTCGCCGGCGCCCCAGGCGTGTGACCCACCCGCACCCGGGCAGGGACCCTCGTCGGCGCCCTGTCCCGGTGCCTGCGTGGCCGAGGCTCGCGGCTCTGTTGCCCCGATCGCCCCGCACTGCCCCGCGGCCGGGACGCGCGGGGGCTGCGGGCGGGGGCGCACGGCGCCGGCCGACGCGCACGGAATGCCAATGGCGCTGCTTGGCTGCCGGCGCCCGGGGCTGCAGGGTTCCCGTCCCGCAGCGGGTGCCCGGGGGCGGGGGCGAGTCCCGGGCCGCGTTGCGGGGAGGAGCTGGCCCCCAAGGGGTCCCGCCCCGCTCCTCCGCCGGGGCACGTCCTGTCGGCCCCGCTCCTCCCCGCAGCCGCGAACCCGGCACCCGCTTCCCCAGCGGCCCCGCACAGGGAGGGAGCCCCGAGATGCTGCGTCCGTTCCCCGCAGCGCCCCCCGCAACCCTCTGCGGGGCCCGCATTCCCCGCGCCCGGCTTCCAGACCTGCGCATCCGGCGCCCCCCGCAACCCCCTGCGGGCCCCGCGCCGGGAGCCCCCCGCAACTCCCCGCAGCCCCCCGCGCCGGGCGGCCGCTCACCCTCCAACTCGTCCTCGGGGATCTGCACGGGGCGCTGCTCGGCGAGGATGCTGGGCACGGTGTAGATGCCGCGGTACATGAGCGCCGCGGTGACCGGGTGGAACGGCATGGTGCCCCGCACGCCGGGCCGGGGGTCGCTGCCCGCCGGCGCCGCGGCTGGTCCCGCTCAGCGCCCGCTCCCCATGCCGCCGGCGGGACCCGGCTGGGCGGGGCCGGGAGCCCGCCTCGCCCCGGCCCGCGGGCCTGCCATGGCCCGCCCGCCCCCTCCCCGCGCGAACCGTCCCGGCCGGAGTTGAGCGCGGACTTGCTCGGCGGAGCCGCCTGTGCCCGCGCGGCGCGCGCCCGCCGCCAGGGAGCGCGCGGCAGCCACGTGCGGCGGCTGTTCCCGCTCCCCTCCTGCTCCAGCCACTAGGCACCACTGCCCCTCCCCCGCCCCCCTGCATTTGCAAGGGCAGAGCGAGCCCCTGGGGCTGGGTCCTTCTGAGCCCTCCCCCGCATAGAGCTCATGAGTGGCCATTTGCCCCCCTTCCAGCCTGGGTCCCCCCCCCAGTCCCCCAGGGTATTCCAGCTCCAGCAGTCCCGCATCCGACTGTCCCTCCAGCCCCCCAGCCCGGGCCTGGGTCTGGGACACTGTAGTCCAGCCCCCCGGGAAGGCCCGTCCCTCTGCAGTGCTGAGGAATGGGCAGGATGGGTCCCGAACTCCCCCTTCCAGCCTGGGTCCCCCCCTTCCCCAGGGTATTCCAGCTCCAGCAGCCCCGCATCCAACTGTCCCTCCAGCCAGGGCCTGGGTCTGGGACACTGTAGTCCAGCCCCCCGGGAAGGCCCGTCCCTCTGCGGTGCTGAGGAATGGGCAGGATGGGTCCCGAACTCCCCCCCCCAACCCCCCAGGGTATTCCAGCTCCAGCAGTCCCGCATCCAACTGTCCCTCCAGCCCCCCAGCCAGGGCCTGGGCCTGGGACACTGTAGTCCAGCCCCCCAGGAAGGCCCGTCCCTCTGCAGTGCTGAGGAATGGGCAGGATGGGTCCTGAACTCCCCCTTCCAGCCTGGGTCCCCCCCCAGCCCCCCAGGGTATTCCAGCTCCAGCAGTCCCACATCCGGCTGTCCCTCCAGCCCCCCAGCCCGGGCCTGGGTCTGGGACACTGTAGTCCAGCCCCCTGGAAGGCCCGTCCCTCTGCGGTGCTGAGGAATGGGCAGGATGGGTCCCGAACTCCCCCTTCCAGCCTGGGTCCCCCCCTTCCCCAGGGTATTCCAGCTCCAGCAGTCCCGCATCTGACTGTCCCTCCAGCCCCCCAGCCCGGGCCTGGGTCTGGGACACTGTAGTCCAGCCCCCCGAGAAGGCCCGTCCCTCTGTGGTGCTGAGGAATGGGCAGGATGGGTCCCGAACTCCCCTTCCAGCCTGGGTCCCCCCCGACCCAGCCCCCCCAGGGTATTCCAGCTCCAGCAGTCCCGCATCTGACTGTCCCTCCAGCCCCCCAGCCCGGGCCTGGGTCTGGGACACTGTAGTCCAGCCCCCCGAGAAGGCCCGTCCCTCTGTGGTGCTGAGGAATGGGCAGGATGGGTCCCGAACTCCCCTTCCAGCCTGGGTCCCCCCCGACCCAGCCCCCCCAGGGTATTCCAGCTCCAGCAGTCCCGCATCTGACTGTCCCTCCAGCCCCCCAGCCCGGGCCTGGGTCTGGGACACTGTAGTCCAGCCCCCCGGGAAGGCCCGTCCCTCTGCGGTGCTGAGGAATGGGCAGGATGGGTCCCGAACTCCCCCCCCCCAACCCCCCAGGGTATTCCAGCTCCAGCAGTCCCGCATCCGACTGTCCCTCCAGCCCCCCAGCCCGGGCCTGGGTCTGGGACACTGTAGTCCAGCCCCCCGGGAAGGCCCGTCCCTCTGCGGTGCTGAGGAATGGGCAGGATGGGTCCCGAACTCCCCCCCCCCAACCCCCCAGGGTATTCCAGCTCCAGCAGTCCCGCATCCGACTGTCCCTCCAGCCCCCCAGCCCGGGCCTGGGTCTGGGACACTGTAGTCCAGCCCCCCGGGAAGGCCCGTCCCTCTGCGGTGCTGAGGAATGGGCAGGATGGGTCCCGAACTCCCCCCCCCAACCCCCCAGGGTATTCCAGCTCCAGCAGTCCCGCATCCGACTGTCCCTCCAGCCCCCCAGCCCGGGCCTGGGTCTGGGACACTGTAGTCCAGCCCCCCAGGAAGGCCCGTCCCTCTGCAGTGCTGAGGAATGGGCAGGATGGGTCCCGAACTCCCCCTTCCAGCCTGGGTCCCCCCCTTCCCCAGGGTATTCCAGCTCCAGCAGTCCCGCATCTGACTGTCCCTCCAGCCCCCCAGCCAGGGCCTGGGCCTGGGACACTGTAGTCCAGCCCCCCGGGAAGGCCCGTCCCTCTGCGGTGCTGAGGAATGGGCAGGATGGGTCCCGAACTCCCCTTCCAGCCTGGGTCCCCCCCGACCCAGCCCCCCCAGGGTATTCCAGCTCCAGCAGTCCCGCATCTGACTGTCCCTCCAGCCCCCCAGCCCGGGCCTGGGTCTGGGACACTGTAGTCCAGCCCCCCGGGAAGGCCCGTCCCTCTGCGGTGCTGAGGAATGGGCAGGATGGGTCCCGAACTCCCCCTTCCAGCCTGGGTCCCCCCCCACCCCCCAGGGTATTCCAGCTCCAGCAGTCCCCATCCGACTGTCCCTCCCCCCAGCCCGGGCCTGGGTCTGGGACACTGTAGTCCAGCCCCCCGGAAGGCCCGTCCCTCTGCGGTGCTGAGGAATGGGCAGGATGGGTCCCGAACTCCCCCTTCCAGCCTGGGTCCCCCCCCCACTCCCCCCAGGGTATTGCCAGCTCCAGCAGTCCCGCATCTGAGCTGTCCCTGCCAGCCCCCCAGCCGGGCCTGGGCTGGGACACTGTAGTCCAGCCCCCCGGGAAGGCCCGTCCCTCTGCGTGCTGAGGAATGGGCAGGATGGGTCCCGAACCCCTTCCAGCCTGGGTCCCCCCCAGCCTCCCCAGGGTATTCCAGCTCCAGCAGTCCCGACATCCTGGACTGTCCCTCCAGCCCGGGCCTGGGTCTGGGACACTGTAGTCCAGCCCCCCGGGAAGGCCCGTCCCTCTGCGGTGCTGAGGAATGGGCAGGATGGGTCCCGAACTCCCCCTTCCAGCCTGGGTCCCCCCCCCAGCTTCCCCAGGGTATTCCAGCTCCAGCAGTCCCGCATCTGACTGTCCCTCCAGCCCCCCAGCCCAGGGCCTGGGTCTGGGACACTGTAGTCCAGCCCCCCGGGAAGGCCCGTCCCTCTGCGGTGCTGAGGAATGGGCAGGATGGGTCCCGAACTCCCCCTTCCAGCCTGGGTCCCCCCACCCAGCCCCCCAGGGTATTCCAGCTCCAGCAGTCCCAGCATCCTGACTGTCCCTCACCAGCCCGGGCCTGGGTCTGGGACACTGTAGTCCAGCCCCCCGGGAAGGCCCGTCCCTCTGCGGTGCTGAGGAATGGGCAGGATGGGTCCCGAACTCCCCTTCCAGCCTGGGTCCCCACCCTCCCCAGGGTATTCCAGCTCCAGCAGTCCCGCATCTGACTGTCCCTCCAGCCCCCCAGCCCGGGCCTGGGTCTGGGACACTGTAGTCCAGCCCCCCGGGAAGGCCCGTCCCTCTGCGGTGCTGAGGAATGGGCAGGATGGGTCCTGAACTCCCCCTTCCAGCCTGGGTCCCCCCCCAGCCCCCCAGGGTATTCCAGCTCCAGCAGTCCCACATCCGGCTGTCCCTCCAGCCCGGGCCTGGGTCTGGGACACTGTAGTCCAGCCCCCCAGGAAGGCCCGTCCCTCTGCGGTGCTGAGGAATGGGCAGGATGGGTCCCAAACTCCTCCTTCCAGCCTGGGTCCCCCCCTTCCCCAGGGTATTCCAGCTCCAGCAGTCCCGCATCTGACTGTCCCTCCAGCCCCCCAGCCAGGGCCTGGGTCTGGGACACTGTAGTCCAGCCCCCCGGGAAGGCCCGTCCCTCTGCGGTGCTGAGGAATGGGCAGGATGGGTCCCGAACTCCCCCTTCCAGCCTGGGTCCCCCCCCCCCCGCCCCAGCCCCCCAGGGTATTCCAGCTCCAGCAGTCCCACATCCGACTGTCCCTCCAGCCCGGGCCTGGGTCTGGGACACTGTAGTCCAGCCCCCTGGGAAGGCCCGTCCCTCTGCAGTGCTGAGGAATGGGCAGGATGGGTCCCGAACTCCCCCTTCCAGCCTGGGTCCCCCCCTTCCCCAGGGTATTCCAGCTCCAGCAGCCCCGCATCCGACTGTCCCTCCAGCCCCCCAGCCCGGGTCTGGGTCTGGGACACTGTAGTCCAGCCCCCTGGAAGGCCCGTCCCTCTGCAGTGCTGAGGAATGGGCAGGATGGGTCCCGAACTCCCCCTTCCAGGTCCTACATCCCAGCTCCACTCCCACCCGGCAAGGCCTGGCCTCCCAGACCAAGCCACATTGGCCGGTAGGCTGGCTCCCTGAGTTTGTGGGGCAGCCCACGAGGCCAAGCCGCATTGGGGTGAAAATCAGTCCTCGGCCCCGGGGGGATACGTGCCCCCAGCCGCAAAACGGAGCGGCTGATTAAAGCCAGCCTGGCGCAGCCCCGCTCTTCAATTATTCCTCGCTTCCTCCCAAGCCCTGATTACATTTGGTAACTTATTTCTCCCCTTGGCACTGATTAATCACCCTGCTGTCGGCTTACTGGGAGAGGCGACTTCTCCGGTGCTCTGCTATGGAGGCGGGGAGGCGGGGGTTTGGCAGGACACGGCTGGGAGGAAGTTCACAACGGCATCTCCCTGGGGTGAGGAGTGAATCAACCCAGACCAGCTGTTCCAGGCATTGCCTGGCCTGTTCTTAAAACAGGGGATTCCATAACCTGCCTTGGAAACCTCCTTACCTGCTCTCCTGGAAAGATTTTCTGACCTACATCTTTGCAGCTGCGCGTGAACATAAGAACGGCCAGACTGGGTCAGACCAACGGTCCTTCTAGCCCAGAATCCTGTCTTAATGGGCAGCAGGTTGAAAACAAATAAAAGGAAGTTCTCCTTCACACGGCGCACAGTCAACCTGTGGAACTCTACGCTGGAGGAAGTTGGGAAGGCGAGGACTATAGCAGGGTTTAAAAGAGAGCTAGATAAATTCATGGAGGTTAAGTCCATTAATGGCTATTAGCCAGGATGGGTAAGGAATAGTGTCCCTAGCTTCTGGTTGTCAGAGGGTGGAGATGGATGGCAGGAGAGAGATCGCTTGATCATTCCCTGTTCAGTTCACTCCCTCTGGGGCACCTGATATTGGCCCCTGTCGGCAGACAGGACACTGGGCTGGATGGACCTTTGGTCTGACCCAATATGGCCGTTCTTATGTTCTTATGTAGGTGCCCCAGAGGGAGGCAGTGGCAGTGCTGACAGTGGCCAATACCAGATGCCTCAGAGGGAGGGATCACAACAGGGAATCCTCATGTGATCCCTCTCCTGTCACCGATATCCAGACAAACCGAGGCCTGGGAAACCATTCCTACCCATCCTGGCGAATAGCCATTGATGGACCTCACCTCCATGAATCTATCTAGCTCTTTTTTGAACCCTGTGAAAGTCCTAGTCTTCACCACATCCTGTGGCAAGGAGTTCCACAGGTTGACTGTGAAGCTCATCCCTTCTGGTCCTACCTCCAGGAGAACCATTGGTCACTGCTGGCCTCTTTATAACAACCCCCCTTAACATGCAAAGGCTTTCAGGTCCCACTTTGGTCTGATTTTCTCAAGCATCAACATCCCCCGTTTTTAAACCTTTCTTCCTCGGTCAGGTTTTTGGAACCATGTGTCATTGTTCCTGCTCTCCTCTGGGCTCGCTCCCCTAACAGAGTGCCCAGATCCGAGCACAGTACCCCAGTGGAGGCCTCCCCCACTACCAAAACAGGGCAGGCCAATTCTCTCCCATGTTTACATTTGTCATACTGGATCCAGGACGGACTCAAACCCCATGAGAGATGCCCGCCCTGTTTGAGAGTGAGCCATCGATATCTACTCTGTGTAAGATCTTCCAGCAAGGTGTGCGCTCCCCTGTTAGTAATTCCCTCTAGAAAACATTTCCTTGGTTTGCTCATGTGGGATGGTGTCAGAGCATTACGGAAATCATGGTCTAGCACAGTGGCTCCCAACCTTTTCAAGTATATGGACCTCTTTTCAATCGATTAACATTTCATGGCCCCCCCATTCCCTGCGGGAGAAAAATAAAGAAAAGAAAAAGAAAGAGAGAGGAAAAAAGAGAGGGAAACAAGAAAAGAGAGAAAAAGAGAGAGAAAACAGAAGAAAAAAGAGAAAAAGAAAAAAGAGAGGGAAAAGAGAGAAAGAGAAAGAAAAAAGAATAAAGGGAGAAAAAGAAAGAGAGAGAGAAAAGAAAGAGAAAAGAGAGGAAAAGAGAAAAAGAGAGAAGGAAACAAAGAGAAAAGAGAGAGAAAAAGAGAGAAAACAAGAAAAAAAGAGAAAGAGAAAATGAAAAGAGAGAAAAAAGAGGGGGAAAAGAGAGAAAGAAAAAGAAAAAAGAGAGAAAAAGAGAAAAAAGGAAGAGAGAAAAGAGAAAAGAGAAGAGAGAAAGAAAAAAGAAAACAAGAAAAGAGCAAAAAAAGAAGAGAAAAGAGAAAAGAGAGAGAAAAAAGAAAAAAGAAAGTGAGAAAACAAAAAAAAGGAAGAGAGAGAAAAAGAAAAAAAGGAAGAGAGAGAAAAAGAAAAAAAGAAAAAAGAAGACAAGAAAAGAGAGAAAAAAGAAGAGAAAAAAGAGTGAAAAGAGAAGAGAGAAAAAAGAAAAGAGAGAGAAAAAAGAAAAAAGAGAGAAAAGAAAGAGAAAAAAGAAAGTGAGAAAAGAGAAAAGAAAAAGAGAGGGAAGCAAAAGAAAAGAGAGAGAAAATGGAAGAAAAAAAGAAAGAGAAAAGAGAAAGAAAAAAGAAAGAGAAAAAAGAGAGAGAGAGAAAAAAGAGTGAGAAAAAAGAGGAGAGAGAGAGAGAAAAAAAAAAGAAGAGAAAAGAAAAAGAGAGAGAGAGAAATAAAAGGAAGAGAGAAAGAGACAGACAAAAGAAAGAGAGAGAAAAAGCAAAAAAAGAGAAGGAAACAAGAAAAAAAAGAGAGAGAGAAAAAAGAAAGGATCGGGTTCGCTGCGGTGGGCCTGATCCTTATTTTTAAACTTCCCACGGACCCCCTGCAGTACCGTCGCGGACCACGCGGACCTCAGGTTGGGAACCACTGGTCTATCCCATTTACTGCTTTCCCTCAGCCCAGTTACCCTGTCAAAGAAGGAAACGGGGTTGCTTTTGGGCAGTTGTTCTTGCCAAATCCAGGCCGGCTCCTCCTTCGACCCCTGTTAGCGGATGCAACGATCCGTTTTAAGCCGTGCCGGTATTTTTCCCGGGTTCGAAGTTAGGCTGGCAGGCTAGAATTCCCTGGGCCCTCTTTGTGCCCCTGTTAAAGACAGGTAAATATGTAGGCCCTTCTGCAATCCTGCCAGGCACGCTCAAAGACTGCTTTGCTAACAGTTCTGAGAGTTTGTCCGTTAGCGCCTTCTGCACCCCAAACGAACGCCTTCAAGTCCTGCTGGGCAGAACACACTTTGGGGGGCCGGCGCCTGTCTGATTTTCTCCCTGTGGGCTTGCGCTGTTCTTTGGTTCCCCGTCTTTGCAATTCAGCCACGTTGCCATATTTGGCGGCTCCTTTAACCAGCTGCATGTGGGCCTCTTTCCATTCTTCTGAAGGGCAGGGTTAACCCAACCCCGCCCCTCCCTTTGCATCTGGCTGCTGGGCATGGAAGGCCTCCTCCGTCCCCCGGAGTTTTGCCGGCAGAAGTTTTCCCGCGGCTCAAAAAGCGCCGTGAGAAAATCAACATGGCGTGTTCCCGCTCCATCTTCTGGAGCTGGGTCCCATGATGCATTGCTCTCGGTCCCAGCATTCCACCAGCTTCAGTTTGTGGCCTTTTTCACCTGCCCTGGTTCCCCTTCCCCTGTCTCTGTGGGAAAGGATGGATCCTGCCCGGCCCCCTGCCATTAACACATTGTGCCTGGCAGCTCAGTTAATTGCGAATTTCCCAACGCAACAGGATTCACAGTTGTCTGATGTGCTGTCTGACAGGGAGAGGAGCAAGAACGGATTACGTCTGACAGTCGGAGAACAGCTGCACCCGGTGGGATTGAATCCGCACGCGTGTCTGGGAACAGGCGCCGTAGCTACAGAACTGTCAGATGACGCCGGGGATGTTACACTGGGAATCACTGAGGGTGTTTCACTGCAGCTCAGTGGGGGTGTTTCACTGTTGCTCACCGGGGGTGTTTCACTGGGGATCACCGGGGGTGTTACACTGGGGATCACTAGAGTGTTTCACTGGGGATCACTAGAGGTGTTTCACTGTCGCTCACTGGGAGTGTTTCACTGCAGATCACCGGGGTGTTTCACTGCGACTCACCGCGGGTGTTTCACTGCGACTCACCGCGGGTGTTTCACTGGGGATCACTAGGGGTGTTACACTGTTGCTCACCAGGGGTGTTTCACTGCGGATCACTGGGGGTGTTACACTGGGGATCACTGGGGGTGTTACACTGGGGATCACTAGAGGTGTTTCACTGTCGCTCACTGGGAGTGTTTCACTGGGGATCACCGGGGGTGTTACACTGCGGCTCACCGGGGGTGTTACACTGCGGCTCACCGGGGGTGTTTCACTGCGGCTCACCGGGGGTGTTTCATTGCGGATCACTGGGGTGTTTCACTGTTGCTCACCGGGGGTGTTTCACTGCAGATCACCAGGGGTGTTACACTGGGGATCACTAGGGGTGTTTCACTGTCACTCACCGGGGGGGGTTTCACTGTGGATCACCAGGGCTGTTTCACTGCGGCTCACCGGGGGTGTTTTGCTGGGGATCACCGAGGGGTGTTTCACTGCAGATCACGAGGGGTGTTTCACTGCAGATCACCGGGGCTGTTTCACTGCAGATCACCCCGTTTCACTGACATCAAAGCAGAGAGGTCCAGAGTGGCGTCGGATTCAGGTATCTTCAGAAACACCGGCCTATCCAGAAAGCTGCAAGTGGGCCCTTCCCCTCACCCCCCAGCTGATTCAAGCGGGAGACATGGGTGAATCTGGGAGAGCTGGTGTGTCCCTTAACGCCATGGCTCATGGAGCTTTTCCTGGGAAACCTGGACTGCAGGACTGTGCAGGTGCAGGGTGACGGCCGACTGTTTGACAGAATCAATCTCCATTGGTCACTGCCGCCTGTTGTGTGTCGCACTGTATTTGCGAGGGGAAGGGTGAAAGTTGGCAAGGGGCAGGCCGCTGCTTTGGAGCAGCCAGACCCACGACGATCACAGCGGTGGAGGGGCAGAGAATTCAAATCGGGGAAGTTTGGAAGCACCGCTTGGAAAATCAGCATCTGTCACGTATCTTACTGTGTTCCGGACGGCAGTGCTCCATGGTATGGAATTTTCCTAGGAAGGACTTGGGAGTCGTGTGGCCGCAACTGAAATGTGGAGAAAACTGAATTAGTGTTTTAAGTTTGACAGTGTTTTATTACGTTTGTACTTTTTACACCCCAAAATGTCATCGCCTGTCCGGCAACCATGAAGTGGTTTAAACAAACATGTTGCAACGGTAGAAAAAAATTGTGTGTGTCTGAAGACTGTAGGTACTGGGGGTACATATAATTTTTTTTAAAGGGGGTACTTTATAACAAAAGGTTGAGAAACACTGACCTAACCAACCCACCTAACAATGGGTCCTTAGAGAGGTGTAAATTGTTCTTATCAGCCTCTTGTAACTTGAACACTCTCACTGCATTTTTTCCCCTCTTTTCTCTCCCCCCGCCCCTGCCGCCTTCACTTATTTATTCTTGGATCCAGACTTTTAATACTCCAGCCATCAGAAGAAGTGGGCTATGCCCACGAGAGCTCGTGGTACCGTCTCCATGTTTTGTTCGTCTGTAAGGTGCTGCTAGACGAGTCGTTGGGTTTTACGTTTTTCCAAACCACTTGGATATGTCCTGTGGCTGTCTGGCAGTACTTCTGACAGTCGGAGAACAGCTGCACCCGGTGGGATTGAAGCCGCGCACATGTCCAGGAAGAGGCCAGTAGCTACAGAACTGTCAGATGACACCAGGGGTGTTTCATTGCGGATCACCAGGGGTGTTTCATTGCGGATCACCGGGGGTGTCTCACCGCGGATCACCGGGGGTGTCTCACCGCGGATCACCGGGGGTGTCTCACCGCGGATCACCGGGGGTGTCTCCAAAAAGACGCGAGAAGGGGCCGAGCGCTATTGCTGCTTGCTGCACACAGGAGGATGGCGACGGCAGCAAAGCAGGCAGCGACCAGAAAAACAGCAGCAACAGCAGCAGCAGTGTTTCTCCACTGTTTTCCTGTCTGTCTTCAACAGCGAGCGCCAGGAGAAAGCGCAAACACACTCCCCCACTACCACAAAATATGCAGTTGAGTTTCTTGCATTTGGGGAAATTTATAGAACATCAGAATGGCCAGACTGGGTCAGACCAAAGGTCCATCCAGCCCAGTGTCCCGTCTGCTGATGGTGGCCAATGCAAGGTGCCCCAGAGGGACGGAACACAACAGGTAATCCTCATGTGATCCCTCCCCTGTCACCCACTTCCAGACAAGCAGTGGCAAGGGACACCGTTCCTACCCATCCTTGATGGACCTCACCTCCATGAATCTATCCAGCTCCTTTTTGAACCCTGTTCAAGTTCTAGCCTTCACCACATCCTGTGGCAAGGAGTTCCACAGGTTGACTGTGAGCTGAGTGAAGAAACATTTCCTTTTTTAAAGTACTAGTCTTCACCACATCCTCTGGTGAGGATTCCACAGGTTGGCTGTGTGCTACGTGAAGAAAAACTTCCTTTGGTTTGTTTGAAACCTGCTGCCTCTTCATTTCATTGGGTGACCCCTTGTTCTTACAGGCTATGTCTACACTCGCAGTTTCTTGTGCAAGTACGGCCGTTCTTGCGCAAGAATCTGCAGACCGTCCACACTGCCATGGGAGCTCTTGCGCAAAAGCACAGCGTGCACATGGCAGTGTGGACGTTTTCGTGCACAAGACTTCTTGCACAAGAACCCTTGTGCAAGATGTTCTTGTGCAAGAAGCCGCCACTGTAGACATAGCCACATTGTGGGAATAAGCAAATAACGTTTCCTTATTTGCTTTTTCCATACCAGTCATGATTTTATAGACCTCTATCTTATCATATCATAGAGGACACACAATGAAGATTGCACAGCTTTCACACACCCCTGGCTTTTGTTGCGCCGGAAACGCCCTCACCCTCCTGCATGTGAGGTGGGCGAGAAGGGGCCACGGAGGTTCAGTGCTGTGTGTGAGTCCAGTTATAATGTGAAAGGGTGTCCGTGCGGGTGGTGCGAACAGACAAGCGAGAAGGCCGGGAAAGCAGAAACAGATGCGGGAGCGCCATTTGGGCAAAAGTTCTGAGTGTGCTTGTCACATTACGAGGGACCCCAGCATCTAATTAGCTCCTCTGTAGCTTGTATAGCTCTTGCAGCCGCGTCCTTAACAAAGGTGTGATCGTTAAGTACATGCCCAGCACTGAAACAGGTCAGTAAAATATACCCTAATCTCTTTCTCACTCCTCCTTGACCAGCATACATGTCGGCAAACACCCCCAAAGCATGCGGAGTGTGCTGGGGGGGGGGGGGATTCTCCATGGGGAGACAAGCAATATGAAAGTGGTCCCAGTGCTGTCAATGAGGGGTAACATTTTCAACGTTCCCACTCCAAAAAGATCTCTCGGTATTGGAAAAGGTTCAGAAAAGGGCAACCAAAATTATGCGGCATTTGGAACAGGTCACCTGTGAAAAGAGATTAAAGAGACCTGGATTTTTTCAGCTTAGAAAAGAGGAGACTAAGGGTGGGGGGAGAGGACTGAAGTCTATAAAATCATGACTGGTATGGAAAAAGCAAATAAGGAAACATTATTTGCTTATTCCCACAGTGTAAGAACGAGGGGTCACCCAATGAAGTGAAGAGGATGTGGTGAAGTCTAGGACTTTAAAAAAGAGCTAGATAGATTCATGGAGGACAGGTCCATCAATGACTATTAGCTGGGGTGGGTAGGAATGGTGTCCCCAGCCTCTGTTTGTCCGGAGGTGCGTGACAGGGGAGGGATCATGTGAGGATTCCCTGTTGTGTCCCCTCCCTCTGGGGCACCTGGCACTGGCCGCTGTCAGCAGACAGGACAGTGGGCCACATGGACCGTTGGTCTGACCCAGTCTGGCCATTCTTACGTTCTTAGGTTGCAAACGAGAAGTGGGCAGCATTGGAGCAACTGGCTGAACACACAGTAGGACTGGGTGGACTTGTAGGCGCGGACGGTTTATTACCTGGTTTTGGTTGGAAGGCCGTTAGGCAGGTACGTAATTCTATGCTTGCGAGTACCACACTGTGTTCACCCTTTTCCATAGGCGGGGGGCACTGTAACAATCTGTCACTCCCCGGAACAAGCAAGAAAACCCGGGTGTGTTTCTCACCTGAATGTAGTGTCTGACGTGGTCCGTCGTCCACTCACCTGATCCCTGCACACGTGCTTGCTGATTGGCGTGGGCAGCTCTGGTATCCTATGCTTAGCAAAGATCCCCCCCCCCCGAAATTCTAGACTGGCTGAATGTGCTCCCCGCTGCCTGGGAGGGGGACGGCTAAGACTTCCTTCTCCTAGAGACTGCCGATTTGGATTTTGTGCAGGTTGTGTGTGCGTGTGATTGGAATGTAATGGTCTCTATTTTCATCCTTCATTCAAACTTCCGGCCAGATTGGCTCCGACAAGATACTGTTGTAGTTGCAAGAGGCAGAATTTGAAAAAGGACGCTTTCTGTGACATGTTTTGGAAAGCCACATCTCTGGTTTCAAAACTGGGTCAGCACCGGAGAAACGGAGAGCGTCTCAAATCCCTCAGCAGGCAGATCGGGCTGGAAGCTGATTTGGGGCCAACCAAAATCAGAAATCTGTCCCCAAAAAGGAGGAGATGGATTTAAAACAAAATCGCAAGATGAAAATAAAATTGTGGGAGTTTTATTTGCCTTCTCATGTGTGAACCTTGAGGTCAGTGGTTCTCAACCAGGGGTATATTTATTCCGTTGGGGGGGGGGGTACACAGAGTTTTCCACGACTCACATGGTGTTATTTGCCGAGTTTTACGACAGGCTCCATAAAAAGCACTAGCAAAGTCAGTGCAAACAAAAATTTCACACGGAGAAGGACTTGTTTATGCGGCTGTCTATCAGACTGTCAGTACAATATTAGCGTCCACATTGATTTATTTTATAACTATAGGGTAAACACAAGAAAGCCGCCCAATTTTCAAAGGGCGCTGGGACCGTTTGGTATTTTTTCTTTCTGATTTTGTAAGCAAGTTTTTTTTAAATGAAACTTGGGGTACACGACAACTCAGACTCCTAGCGGAGGGGACAGTCGACCGGCAAGGTTTAAAGCCGCTGCTTCAGGCTACCGTGAGAGATGTTCTCAAGATTTGCTCCGCAGCCATGAGGAGAAAAGCCGCCTACCCCGTCTTTAAGTTGGGGCAGGGAATCTTTCTTGGGTTGGCGGCTCAGAGCAGCTACCAAGCTGTGACCACAGACCTAGCTCTTTCTTAATCACCACTAATGCATGTCATTAGCTGACTTGTGATTAAAAAAATTAATCACCGCTTTCCTTGCACTGTTCAATTGCAGTTGGTATTCTAGTCACTATTTTGCCGGCTCTTCTCCATTTCCAGACAGTTCAATTACAACTCAGAGCACCAAGGGCTCCTGTTACAGTTGGAGTCCAAACAATACGCCAAAGAAATAGCATTTTTCAATTCACCGCACACACGTGCTTTCCCTTTATAGTGCACGTGCAACATACGAATGTAGCACTTTGCCGCAGAACTGCGCTCGGAAAGACAACAAATGTCCGCAAGTCCACTCAGTCCTACTTTGTGTTCAGCTAATTGCTCAGAGGAGCCAGTTAGCTTGTGGGAGATGCTGCCTGTGTATTTACAATGTCACCTGAAAGTAAGGATGTCACTTAGGGAGCTGACGTTGCCAGGCATGTCCGTGCCCGATATTCATACGCCCCTTTGTGTGTCCGCCACGTTCCCAAAGGACATGCTCCCACGTGGATGATTCAAAAAGGAACGTGCGAATTCACCTGGTGACGAATTGTATGTCTCCTGCACTGTTTTACTTCCATTCCGCTGAATATTTCGTGGGAGAGCAGTCCAGGAGGACATGTCTGCTGCTCCTTCGACAAAGCACAAAGTCGGTGCCAAGGTCAGATCTCTAACGATAGCTCCAGTGCCCCCGCTCCCTCGCGTTGAGGATCCAAAGTGCCATCCAGCAGCTCAGAGAGTAAAAGCGTGAAGCTTTCACAGGTCTTAAAAGAGGTAACACACTGATGCAGGACCCGTAGCGCTGGTGGGAGAGGGATTTCCCCCAACCACTCTTAGCTGCATTCTGAGAGGGGCCAGGGACAACCCCCTCACCTCAGTTCTGCCCCTTGTTCCCCTCTTCTTGCCCCTGTCCCGCCCTCGATCCACCCCCTTCCCGACACAGCTTAGCTGGCGAGCACTTCCTGGTAGCAGGAAACAGAGCAACCCAGCCCCACTTCACTCCCGGGTCTCCCAGACACGCCCTTCTGCTTCCTCCCTCCACCCCTTCCCCCAAAGCTTCTCCCCCATGGGACACATGACTTAGATGTAAATATCGCACCGTGCCGGTTCCAACAGCGCCACATGAACGCCTGTTCTCACTTTCAGGTGAGGGGTTTTTTTTCCTTCACTCAGTGCACAGTCAGCCTGTGGAACTCCTTGCCACAGGACATGGTGAAGGCTAGAACTTCAACAGGGTTCAAAAAAGAGCTAGATAGATTCATGGAGGTTAGGTCCATCAAGGGCTATTCACCAGGATGGGTAGGCATGGTGTCCCCAGCCTCTGTTTGTCCGGAGGTGGGTGACAGGGGAGGGATCATGTGAGGATTCCCTGTTGTGTCCCCTCCCTCTGGGGCACCTGGCAGTGGTCACTGTCAGCAGACTGGTCCCCAGGCTGGATGGACCTTTGGTCTGACTGATCTTACGTTCTTGCCTGGCTTTCAACAGGTTCATAAGGCAACCATCCTGGCAGTCGGATCAGCTGTTTAGCAGCATGCAGGAGGCACTGGAGGGGGGAGGCGCGAGGATGGGGTGTGCTGGGGGGAGGGGCCAAACAGAGAGGGCAGGGGCAGGGGTTCCTCTTCTGATCGGGCTCCCCGCTTCCTGGAGCTCCTCCTGGCCTCGGTGGAGCCTCTTGGACACAGCCAGGTGGGACCTGCAGCCGAGGCCACTGGAGGCGCCCCGTGGGCCGGCGCCCACGTATTTCACCACACTGGAGGCAGCTCAGGCTGCCAATCATCCCTGGGCCAGAGTAGACGGCAATGCCAGGAGAAGCTGGGACAAGGCTCTCTGGAGGTGGGGGGGGGGACACCCGGCTGCACCTCAGGCTCTGGAGAAGGCCTAGAGGCCACAATGAGGGGCACAAAGGCAGGGCTTCAGGTCGTCCGGAGACCAGGCCCCGGACGTGTGCCGGGGAAAGTGCGGCCAGGCCGGGGTGGCCGTGTTTGCCGGCCGTTCGGAGGCGCCGGGCGGTGTCGGGGCCCAGACATCCGCGCTGTCCGTTTTGCGGGCGACGCCCTAATCCCGCGAGTGCCTCCCCCTCCCCCCCGACCTGCTGCCCTGTCGGGCTGCCCCCGGCCCCGCCCTCTCAGCACCGCAGAACGCTGGGGCCCCGGGGAGCGTGTCTCATGCACGGCCTGTCTCCCTCCCCGTTCTCCTGAGCGCTCACGCTTTGATGGATGGGACTTTTGTTCCGGAGCCTCGGCCGCCATCCAGGGGAGAGGGGGCGGGAGGGAGGGGACAGCCAAAGCCTCAGCCTCCTTTCCCGCGGCCGCAGAAAAACAAAAGGAAAAGTTGCACCTGGGGAGGGAGCTGGGCAGGGGCGGCACCGGCACCCCCGCTGCTCTGAATGTTTGAGGGCAGGTGTCGAGGGACGCCCTGCCTGGCCCCTTTGAACACCTTCTCCCGGTGGAGCGGCCCAACAGCCATAGAGTCTAGGCAGAGTCGAGGGTAGTACGTCCTGGTGGGCACGAGTCAATATACACCCCGTCTGGGATCAGGGTAGTATGGCCCAACGGCCATGGAGTCCATATGCACCCCCTCTGGGATCAGAGTAGTACAGCCCAACAGCCACAGAGTCCATATACACACCCCTCTGGGATCAGGGTAGTACGGCCCAACGGCCACGAGTCCATATACACACCCCTCTGGGATCAGGGTAGTACGGCCCAACGGCCATGGAGTCCATATGCACCCCCTCTGGGATCAGAGTAGTACGGCCCAACAGCCACAGAGTCCACATGCACCCCCTCTGGGATCAGGGTAGTACGGCCCAACGGCCATGAGTCCATATACACACCCCTCTGGGATCAGGGTAGTACGGCCCAACGGCCACGAGTCCATATACACACCCCTCTGGGATCAGGGTAGTACGGCCCAATGGCCACGAGTCCATATACACACCCCTCTGGAATCAGGGTAGAACGGCCACGAGTCCATATACACACCCCTCTGGGATCAGGGTAGAACAGCCACGAGTCCATATACACACCCCTCTGGGATCAGGGTAGTACAGCCCAACAGCCACAGAGTCCATATGCACCCCCTTTGGTATCAGGGTAGTATGGCCCAACGGCCATGGAGTCCACATGCACCCCCTCTGGGGTCAGGGTAGTACGGCCCAATGGCCACAAGTCCATATACACACCCCTCTGGGATCAGGGTAGAACGGCCACGAGTCCATATACACACCCCTCTGGGATCAGGGTAGAACGGCCACGAGTCCATATACACACCCCTCTGGGATCAGGGTAGAATGGCCACGAGTCCATATACACACCCCTCTGGGATCAGGGTAGAACGGCCACGAGTCCATATACACACCCCTCTGGGATCAGGGTAGTACGGCCCAATGGCCACGAGTCCATATACACACCCCTCTGGGATCAGGGTAGTACAGCCCAACAGCCACAGAGTCCATATGCACCCCCTTTGGTATCAGGGTAGTACGGCCCAACGGCCATGGAGTCCACATGCACCCCCTCTGGGGTCAGGGTAGTACGGCCCAATGGCCACAAGTCCATATACACACCCCTCTGGGATCAGGGTAGTACGGCCCAATGGCCATGGAGTCCATATAGAGTAGACAAGGCCGGACCACGTGGGGGTACTGAAGGGGGGGAGGGGGCCCTCTCCACCTGCCCCAGCCCAGGGCCTGGTTAGCAGTGGAGCAGCCCACGGCAAGCTCGGAGGGGAATCCCACCCCCACACACCGAGCTCTCGGGGAGCAGCTCCCCGCCTGGGGGCTGCTTCCTGCCCAGACCCTCCCCCTCGTCACACTCGGGCCCCCGCTCCTACCGCAACCTCTCTCGGCCGTGTGACCTCCTGCCCCTGCAGCTGCCAGCCCGGACTGAGCACCTCCAGGGGCTTTTATAGCCCTCTGCCAGCTGGAGCATGCCCAGCAGGGCTCTGGGGGCGGGGCCTCCTCCACCAGCGGGGCCGGATTAACCCCTTCAGGCCCACAGGTCTCTGGGTTACACAGGGCAGGCCTGGCTGAACAAGAGAGATGGAAAATTTGGGGGGGGATCCACTCCGCGTCCCGAGCAAAGGGGGGGACCGTGTGCTTTCCGAGGGCAAACCCCAAATGGGTTCGATCCCCGTACAATGATCAAAAATACGTGAGCGAAAATACGTTGGTGGAACAGGTCGGCTTTACAGGACGTTTTCGGTTTCCCCCTGCTATGGGCTGTATCTAGGGGACTCAAATTAAATTACCCCCTATTTGGAATCCTAACCACCTCCCACCCCCGTCCAGCCCCATGTGCTCAGCCCCCCCCACTCCCCTGACTCCGCCTCCCCACGCTCAGGCCCGCCCCCACTCCAATGGGAACGCACCCAGCAAATCAGAGGTATCGCTTTAACACGGCGCACCCACTCCAGGGTACAGTGCTGCCCCCCGCCCCCAGCCTTGGGGGAGGAGTCCGGCAGGTCAGGCGCACAGTTTACAGTCGGAAGGGACCACCCAGAAATGCCCCCTACGAATATCCACCCCCTGGCATGGGGCAGCGGCCTCTGGGAGACGTGGGGGACCCAGCCCGGAGCCCCTCCTGCTGGATGGAGAGTCTGGCACCTCGGGCGAGGCACCAGGGCCGTGCAAAGGGCCCCGTATCGAGTCACGTTTGAACGCATCACCTAGGGCAGCCCCAGGGGGCGCTGTGCTGGAGGGGGCACTGGTGGTGACCAGTAGGGGGCACTGTCTCTATTTCCACGCAGTTCCCATGCCCCAGGGCAGCACTAGGGGGCGCTGTCTCTATTTCCACGCAGTTCCCATGCCCCAGGGCAGCACTAGGGGGCGCTGTCTCTATTTCCACGCAGTTCCCATGCCCCAGGGCAGCACTAGGGGGCGCTGTCTCTAGTTCCACGCAGTTTCCATGCCCCAGGGCAGCGCCAGGGGGCGCTGTGCTGCAGGGATTAGCGGTGGCAACCACTAGGGGGCGCTGTCTCTTTCCACGCAGCCCCCATGCCCCAGGGTAGCACCAGGGGGCGCTGTCTCTATTTCCACGCAGCCCCCATGCCCCAGGGCACCATTAGGGGGCGCTGTCTCTAGTTCCACGCAGCCCCCATGCCCCAGGGCACCATTAGGGGGCGCTGTCTCTAGTTCCATGCAGTTTCCATGCCCCAGGGCAGCACTAGGGGGCGCTGTCTCTATTTCCACACAGTTCCCATGCCCCAGGGCAGCACTAGGGGGCGCTGTCTCTAGTTCCACGCAGTTTCCATGCCCCAGGGCAGCACTAGGGGGCGCTGTCTCTATTTCCACGCAGTTCCCATGCCCCAGGGCAGCACTAGGGGGCGCTGTCTCTAGTTCCACGCAGTTTCCATGCCCCAGGGCAGCGCCAGGGGGCGCTGTGCTGCAGGGATTAGCGGTGGCAACCACTAGGGGGCTCTGTCTCTTTCCACGCAGCCCCCATGCCCCAGAGTAGCACCAGGGGGCGCTGTCTCTATTTCCACGCAGCCCCCATGCCCCAGGGCACCATTAGGGGGCGCTGTCTCTAGTTCCACGCAGCCCCCATGCCCCAGGGCACCATTAGGGGGCGCTGTCTCTAGTTCCATGCAGTTCCCATGCCCCATGGCACCACTAGGGGGGCCCTGTCTCTATTTCCATGCAGTTCCCATGCCCCAGGGCAGCACTAGGGGGCGCTGTCTCTATTTCCATGCAGTTCCCATGCCCCAGGGCAGCACTAGGGGGCGCTGTCTCTATTTCCATGCAGTTCCCATGCCCCAGGGCAGCACTAGGGGGCGCTGTCTCTATTTCCATGCAGTTCCCATGCCCCAGGGCAGCACTAGGGGGCGCTGTCTCTATTTCCACGCAGTTTCCATGCCCCAGGGCAGCACTAGGGGGCGCTGTCTCTAGTTCCACGCAGCCCCCATGCCCCAGGGCACCATTAGGGGGCGCTGTCTCTAGTTCCATGCAGTTCCCATGCCCCATGGCACCACTAGGGGGGCACTGTCTCTATTTCCATGCAGTTCCCATGCCCCAGGGCAGCACTAGGGGGCGCTGTCTCTATTTCCACGCAGTTTCCATGCCCCAGGGCAGCACTAGGGGGCGCTGTCTCTAGTTCCACGCAGTTCCCATGCCCCATGGCACCACTAGGGGGCACTGTCTCTATTGCCACACAGTTCCCGTGCCCCAGGGCAGCACTAGGGGGCGCTGTCTCTAGTTCCACGCAGTTTCCATGCCCCAGGGCAGTGTCAGGGGGCGCTGTGCTGCAGGGATTAGCGGTGGCAACCACTAGGGGGCGCTGTCTCTTTCCATGCAGCCCCCATGCCCCAAGGTAGCACCAGGGGGCGCTGTCTCTATTTCCACGCAGCCCCCATGCCCCAGGGCACCATTAGGGGGCGCTGTCTCTAGTTCCACGCAGCCCCCATGCCCCAGGGCACCATTAGGGGGCGCTGTCTCTAGTTCCATGCAGTTCCCATGCCCCATGGCACCACTAGGGGGGCACTGTCTCTATTTCCACGCAGCCCCCGTGCCCCAGGGCAGCACTAGGGGGCGCTGTCTCTAGTTCCACGCAGTTCCCATGCCCCATGGCACCACTAGGGGGCACTGTCTCTATTGCCACACAGTTCCCGTGCCCCAGGGCAGCACGAGGGGGTGCTGTGCTGCTGGGAGCAGCGGTAGCAACCAGTAAGTGTCGCTGTCCTCTCTCTGAGGCAGCGCCACCCCGACACCCCACAGGGGGAGGATTGGTGACCGAGTGGTTGACACGCTCCCCCCAGAGTGTCCCCAGAAGCATGAGTCTGGCTCGGGGAGAGGGGCTGTTTCAATCAGGGGTCGGGTCACCCCGTGGCAGAGGCCCAGGGCAGGCTGCAGCCAGGGTGCTCCCGGCCTCAAACGCTGCCTCTGAAACAGCTGCCGTGTCCCACCCCAGAGGCAGGCGCATCCCAGGGGTGGGTGAGGCGGTCCTCCTCCCTGGACCCACTGCAGCTCCGCAAAAGGCTGTGTGTCGAGCGTGGCACGGGTCCTAAATGTGAACGAGTGTGTCCCGCACCGAGGCCCCAGCCGCTTGCGATGGATCACTCCCGGCCTTTGGAAAGGGAAGGTTTCTAGCTGCTGAGCGCTTGGGCAGCCACCCAGGAAAGAGTCAGCTGCCACGTCACTGATTGGCAGCACCCCCACGGCCGACCACAGCTGGCAGCGTGCGTTACCCTGGGTGGTGCACATCTGCACATGCCTTGGTGTGCAGAATAAATTTTATTCCGCACATGGGTGGGGAAAAAAACTTAAGAGGGGATATTGGTTCCTGCTCTCCTCGCCCTCAGAGAGAGTGTGGTCATGGGGGGGATGGGTGAAGGCACGCCCCAGCCCCGGCCCTTCTGCCCGAGGCTCCGCCCCTGGAGCCAAGCCACACCCACGTCCAGCCTGCTCCTTCCTGGCTCCCTGGCAATTTGGGCTAGGCACTGCAGGATGCGGCCCATGGAGGAACAATGCCTGCAAAGGGAGCTGTCGGGCTGCCACAGGAAAGGACTCACACCATGCACAGTCAACCTGTGGAACTCCTCGCCAGAGGATGTGATGAAGGCCAGGACTTTAACAGGATTCAAAACAGAGCTAGATAGATTCATGGAGGTTAGGTCCATCAATGGCTATTCGCCAGGATGTGTAGGAATGGTGTCCCGAGCCTCTGTTTCTCTGGAACTGGGTGACAGGGGAGGGGTTATGTGAGGATTCCCTGTTGTGATCCCTCGCTCTGGGGCACCTGGGATTGACCACTGTCAGCAGACAGGACACTGGGCTGGATGGACCTTTGGTCTGACCCAGTCTGGCCGTTCTTATGTTCTGGGGAAGTCAGGGTGACCTGCTGATGGATGGCAGGGGAGCTGGGACCCCGCTGCTGCTAGCCCCTGACTGGAATAGAGCTAGCAGCTCGCCCTGGAATCAAACATTTATCCAGCTCTTTGACGTAGCTTTCCGATGTCCCTCCCCCGCCCGTAAAATATTCCTGCTGAAGAGCCCCGGGCCGGCCAGGCTGCTGCATTCCAGGGGGGATTTCAATGGCGCTGCCACTCACGCCCACCCGGCTGAAAGGGAAGCACGCCGAGCCCCGGAGCTACCTCTGCACAGCTCGACAAGGCCCCAGGGAGATGTGTCTGGCGCTTCCTGCACCAGCCCACAAAAAGCCAAGCGAGCGGCGCGGGGGCGCAGTTCCCCTGGGCGGGGGAGAATCATGGCACATGTTCCTCTCGTGCTGCCCAGAAGCAACCCCCAATAGGTTGCCAGATGGTCCCACCCAGCTACTCCCCCCGCCCCTTCTGACGGGCCCAGACCGGCGATCGTGGCCCCGCCTCCCAGCCACTCCTTCTGCCCCCGCCAGGCTTCTGCGCAATCATAGACTCCTAGCGCCAATCGTGGCCCCGCCCTTCCAGCCGCTCCCCCCGCCAGGCTTCCATCCGGTGCGCAGCCGGAAAAATCAGAGAATACCGGACATTGCACATGTCCGGTATCTCTGATTTTTTTACCAGACAAAGAGCGCAAATACCGGACTGTCCGGTAGAATACCAGACACCTGGCAACCCTAACCCCCAAAGGATCCCGCCAAGGCAGGAACCAACCGAAACAGGGATGAGACGGAGCCGCCAGGAGCGTCACGGGCCCAGCCACAGAGACACGCCACCGAGGGAAGGAACCACGTTTCTCTCCTGGGGGAGTGAGTCCAGCATTGGCCGGCGCATCCCACCACCAAGCAGGTCCGGCGTGGCCTGCCCACGGCTGTGGCAAGAGAGAGACGCAGCCATGTTTGGCTTCTCTGCGATGGCTGGCAGGAGACGCCGCCCCTAGGATCCAGACGATGACAATTTCCAGGCAGGCCCCCAAGCAGCTGGCGGGTGACCTGGTCTGGACCGGGCCAAGCAGACCGGGCGTGAACTCTGTGGCAGCTCTTTGGTGGGGTTAGTGGAGCACGCGGCCCGGGGCGCTCACGCACAGGAAGGCCACCATGTTGCACCTACCATTCCCGCTAAGGGCTGCACACCAAAAATTCTTCCCCCTGTCCCACTTCTTCTGGAGAGCGGTGGAAGAGCACTCGAGGGGCAGGCAGCTGCTCCGGCTGAGATGGCGTGGGGGAGGGAGCTGGGACCAGCTGCAGCCATGTGGAGAGAAGGGAGGCCTGCTCCAGCAACCAGGAACGGGACATGCTGCATGGCAGGGGATAGGGGCAGTTCTGTTCCGGCGGCCAGGAAAGGGACCTGCCTCATGGCATGGGAGTGGGCTGGTTCTGCTCTGGCGGCCGGGAATGGGAACGGCCTCATGGCACGGGAGTGGGGGGTGGTTCTGCTCCGGCGGCCGGGAACGGGACCTGTCTCATGGCATAGGAGTGGGGGGCGGTTCTGTTCCGGTGACCAGGAATGGGAGTGGGGGGGGTGGTTCTGCTCCAGCGGCCGGGAATGGGAACTGCCTCATGGCACGGGAGTGGGGGGCGGTTCTGCTTTGGTGACTGGGAACGGGAACTGCCTCATGGCACGGGAGTGGGGGGGCGGTTCTGCTCCGTGGCCAGGAACAGGTGTGTTACTAACTTGGGTGTCATGGTGGCACACTTCCAACCAGTGTGCATAACCGCAATATTGGTGCACAAGCCACAACTCATGGCTGGGAAATCTTAGCAGGAACGCGGGTTACACACACACACACCCCGAAATCTCTTGTCTCTGGGGCCTTCCGGGTGTTGGTTCTCCCCTCCTCGGCACCTCCAGGGTGCTCCTAGTGCTGTGCGCCAGGTGGGACAGAGCTCAGAGCTGACAGGTCCATGGGGTGCTGGACTGCCGCCCCGCATACGCCGAAGAGCAGCAATCTGTAATCACGCCCAACAGGGTGGGGCAGGATCTGGCCTAGGACAAAGGAGGAAATAAGGGCCCCTGATGGAGGGAGAAGACTTCCCGGTGGATGAGAGGGGAGAACTTTCCACCACCTCCCATGAGCACTGAGTCCAGGCCAAGACACAGGGGGCATTGATGGGGCCCAACCTACCCGCCATTGAGGAAAGTGGGGGAGAAGGCCCATGGAGATGAGTGATGGACAGACAGACAGGCCTGCAGGAAGGCCACCAGGAGGGGGCGGCCGAAGGGCTGGAGGACCAAGCGAGGGGAAGAGAGACCACCACAGGGTGAGGGAAGAGCACCGCCACGCCGCTTCTGGCCACAAGGAGGCGCTCCTGCAGCAAGGGAGCACGGTTGGGCTCCTCGGTCAATGCTGTGACTGCCCAGTCCGTGCTGGGGACAGGTGCCGGCAGAGAGCCAGACCCTATGCAGGGCAGAGCCTGTCACGGGGATGGAGGCTTGGGGACAGGCGGGCGCCAGGCCAGGCTGTGAGGCAGCTGCTGGGAGGGGCAGGCTGGCACACTGGGCTCTGTGCATTGTCTGACACTGGTCTTGGCCCATCAGACTCACCGAACCACGGCCTGGCCGAACCAGCTGGGTACGCATGAAATCAAGGGCTCCGGGCCCTGCCCATCCCATCTGCCCAGGCACTTTCTCCAGCCTCTCGCTCCCTCTCCTCCCCACCAGCGCCTGCCCGCTCCCCTCCCGCTCCCTCTCCTCCCCACCAGCGCCTGCCCGCTCCCCTCCCGCTCCCTCTCCTCCCCACCGCCTCCTGCCCGCTCCCCTCCCGCTCCCTCTCCTCCCCACCGCCTCCTGCCCGCTCCCCTCCCGCCCCCTCTCCTCCCCACCGCCTCCTGCCCGCTCCCCTCCCGCTCCCTCTCCTCCCCACCGCCTCCTGCCCGCTCCCCTCCCGCTCCCTCTCCTCCCCACCAGCGCCTGCCCGCTCCCCTCCCGCCCCCTCTCCTCCCCACCAGCGCCTGCCCGCTCCCCTCCCGCTCCCTCTCCTCGCCACCGCCTCCTGCCCGCTCCCCTCCCGCTCCCTCTCCTCCCCACCGCCTCCTGCCCGCTCCCCTCCCGCTCCCTCTCCTCCCCACCGCCTCCTGCCCGCTCCCCTCCCGCTCCCTCTCCTCCCCACCGCCTCCTGCCCGCTCCCCTCCCGCCCCCTCTCCTCGCCACCAGCGCCTGCCCGCTCCCCTCCCGCTCCCTCTCCTCGCCACCGCCTCCTGCCCGCTCCCCTCCCGCTCCCTCTCCTCCCCACCGCCTCCTGCCCGCTCCCCTCCCGCTCCCTCTCCTCCCCACCGCCTCCTGCCCGCTCCCCTCCCGCCCCCTCTCCTCCCCACCAGCGCCTGCCCGCTCCCCTCCCGCGCCCTCTCCTCCCCACCGCCTCCTGCCCGCTCCCCTCCCGCTCCCTCTCCTCCCCACCGCCTCCTGCCCGCTCCCCTCCCGCTCCCTCTCCTCCCCACCGCCTCCTGCCCGCTCCCCTCCCGCCCCCTCTCCTCGCCACCGCCTCCTGCCCGCTCCCCTCCCGCCCCCTCTCCTCCCCACCGCCTCCTGCCCGCTCCCCTCCCGCCCCCTCTCCTCCCCACCAGCGCCTGCCCGCTCCCCTCCCGCTCCCTCTCCTCCCCACCAGCGCCTGCCCGCTCCCCTCCCGCTCCCTCTCCTCCCCACCGCCTCCTGCCCGCTCCCCTCCCGCTCCCTCTCCTCCCCACCGCCTCCTGCCCGCTCCCCTCCCGCTCCCTCTCCTCCCCACCAGCGCCTGCCCGCTCCCCTCCCGCTCCCTCTCCTCCCCACCGCCTCCTGCCCGCTCCCCTCCCGCCCCCTCTCCTCCCCACCGCCTCCTGCCCGCTCCCCTCCCGCTCCCTCTCCTCCCCACCGCCTCCTGCCCGCTCCCCTCCCGCTCCCTCTCCTCCCCACCGCCTCCTGCCCGCTCCCCTCCCGCTCCCTCTCCTCCCCACCGCCTCCTGCCCGCTCCCCTCCCGCCCCTCTCCTCCCCACCGCCTCCTGCCCGCTCCCCTCCCGCTCCCTCTCCTCCCCACCGCCTCCTGCCCGCTCCCCTCCCGCCCCCTCTCCTCCCCACCGCCTCCTGCCCGCTCCCCTCCCGCTCCCTCTCCTCCCCACCGCCTCCTGCCCGCTCCCCTCCCGCTCCCTCTCCTCCCCACCGCCTCCTGCCCGCTCCCCTCCCGCTCCCTCTCCTCCCCACCGCCTCCTGCCCGCTCCCCTCCCGCCCCCTCTCCTCCCCACCGCCTCCTGCCCGCTCCCCTCCCGCTCCCTCTCCTCCCCACCGCCTCCTGCCCGCTCCCCTCCCGCTCCCTCTCCTCCCCACCGCCTCCTGCCCGCTCCCCTCCCGCCCCCTCTCCTCCCCACCGCCTCCTGCCCGCTCCCCTCCCGCTCCCTCTCCTCCCCACCGCCTCCTGCCCGCTCCCCTCCCGCTCCCTCTCCTCCCCACCGCCTCCTGCCCGCTCCCCTCCCGCCCCCTCTCCTCCCCACCGCCTCCTGCCCGCTCCCCTCCCGCCCCCTCTCCTCCCCACCGCGCCTGCCCGCTCCCCTCCCGCTCCCTCTCCTCCCCACCGCGCCTGCCTGCTCCCCTCCCGCTCCCTCTCCTCCCCACCGCCTCCTGCCCGCTCCCCTCCCGCTCCCTCTCCTCCCCACCGCCTCCTGCCCGCTCCCCTCCCGCTCCCTCTCCTCCCCACCGCCCTGCCCGCTCCCCTCCCGCTCCCTCTCCTCCCCACCAGCGCCTGCCCGCTCCCCTCCCGCTCCCTCTCCTCCCCACCGCCTCCTGCCCGCTCCCCTCCCGCTCCCTCTCCTCCCCACCGCCTCCTGCCCGCTCCCCTCCCGCCCCCTCTCCTCCCCACCGCCTCCTGCCCGCTCCCCTCCCGCTCCCTCTCCTCCCCACCGCCTCCTGCCCGCTCCCCTCCCGCCCCCTCTCCTCCCCACCGCCTCCTGCCCGCTCCCCTCCCGCCCCCTCTCCTCCCCACCAGCGCCTGCCGCTCCCCTCCCGCCCCCCTCCTTCCCACCAGCGCCTGCCTGCTCCCCTCCCGCTCCCTCTCCTCCCCACCAGCGCCTGCCTGCTCCCCTCCCGCCCCCTCTCCTCCCCACCAGCGCCTGCACGCTCCCCTCCCGCTCCCTCTCCTCCCCACCGCCTCCTGCCCGCTCCCCTCCCGCTCCCTCTCCTCGCCACCAGCGCCTGCCCGCTCCCCTCCCGCCCCCCTCCTCCCCACCAGCGCCTGCCTGCTCCCCTCCCGCTCCCTCTCCTCCCCACTGGCTCGTGCCCGTTCCCTTTCCTCCCCACTGGCTCCTGCCTGCTCCCGCCTCTAGTCCCCGATGCTGCAGGCATAAATCCCCACTTTGTGTCACTCCCTGCCTCAGTTTCTCCCTGTGAGGGGCCAGCAATCCCTCCAGTGCCTGGGAGTGTGACCAGATCTCCGAGGCGGGCTTGGCCAGCCCGCCAGCTGGAGAGGACCTCTCGGGATGAGCCTTACCCCTCCCGGGAGGGTCTAAGAGGTGTTACCTCATCTCCAGGGGGCTTTCGAGCCAAGAATCCCATGTTCAGGCAATGCAAGACCTGTCCTGCCTCCTCTGTGCTCTAGGTTTCCCTTGGCAGGGTCTTGTCGGGACAAGGACTCCGGCTGCGTCAGTGGTTGGAACGCCCCGAGCCACATGAAAAATGCAAGACCTGCAGCCTGCTGGGGCGAATGCACAAGCTGCCGTGAGCTGACTGGTCTTCCCGTGGGCTTCGCCTCCTCACGAGGTGTGGGCGGCAGCCACGTGCAAACCCCCCCCCCCCGGCTCCGGGATGGGGCCTGATGGCTCCCCAGGGCCAGCAGCAGAGCCTGGGACCCGGTCACAGATGGCTCCTGGCCCCCACATGTTGAGATGTGGTGCCTCCAGCCCCCGGGTGGCTTCATGGTGGCAGCTCGCCCTGAGGCCTGGCACACTCACTGCACCCCCCTGCCACTGCATGGATGACACGTGAGCGAGCCGATCGCCACCTGCGGGCAAAGACCACCCCCATGAAATGCCCCTGAGGCCAAACAGGCACTGCCACACACCCCCCCAACACCCACCAAGAGGCTATCAAGTGCCAGCACTTCAGCTGCCCCTCCCTGCACTGCTGCTCATCTCCTGCCCTTTGCCTTGGAGCTGCCCCCTCTCCGTTGGGAACCTCCTACTTTCTGGGCAGGGCAGGGGAGGGAGAGGAGGGGGCTAGGATGGGCGGGGGCTGCCTTAGCCCCACTGCACCCCCACCCAGGAGCCACCTGACATAAGCAGGGTCCAGCTGGAGTTCACATCCTGAAACCCTGCCCCAGTCATGAACCCCCTCCTGCACCCCAAGCACCCCTGCATCCAAACGTCATCCCAGAGCAGCACTGGATTAAGGAAGGGGCTAGCCAGGCAGCTACCCGGGGTGCCAACCTATGGGGGGGGGCGCCTGATTGCAGCTGTAAGGTGCGCAGCACACCGGGGGGTGGAGCCGCGCATGCGCCGTGCTCCGGGGGGCAGAGCCACACATGCGTTGCTCGCCCGCTACCCGGGGCGCAGGAATGGCACGAGCCGGTCCTGACCCAGAGCCTGCACCTAGAACCCCCTCCTACCTCCCAAATGCCTGCCCCAAGAGCAGCTCAGAGCCCCTCTGGCACTCCAGAGCCCTTCATCCAAGACCAGCGCCTGCCCCCCAACCCTCTGCCCCAGCCTGATGAAAGTGAGTGAGGATGGGCAAGAGAAAGAGAATGGCGTGAGCAGGGGTGGGGCTTTGGGGAAGGAGGCGGGGCAAGGGTATTTATATTTGAGGTGGAGCTTGGATTGCACTTAAATTAAAAAAGGGATCTCGTGCTTCTTGGAGACCCCTGAGCTAGAGCATCCCTGCCAGGCGTCTATCCAACCTGCTCATCAGTATCTCCAGAGATGGAGCTTCCCCAACCTCCCTCAGCAATTTATTCCCACGTTGAACCCCCGGGGAAGGAAGTTTTGCCGCATGAGCTCGGCTTTTGCATCATGCTTCTGACCACTTGGCTGCAGAATCGCTGGGGGGGGGGGGCAGTTTCAGGGTTTACAATGCACCCAAAGAGAACATGAGAACGGCCAGACTGGGTCAGACCAAAGGTCCATCCAGCCCAGCGTCCTGTCTGCCCACAGTGGCCAATGCCAGGTGCCCCAGAGGGAGTGAACTGAACAGGGAATGATCAAGCAAGCCATCTCCACCCCTCTAACAAATGGAGGCTGGGGACACCATTCCTTACGCAGCCTGGCTAAGCGCCATTGATGGACTTAACCTCCATGAATGTATCTAGTTCACTTTTAAACCCTGTTATAGTCCTCGCCTTCGCAACCTCCTCCGGCGAGGAGTTCCACAGGTTGACAATGCACTGTGTGAAGAACTTTCTTTCATTCATTTGTAACCTGCTGCCCATTCATTTCATTTGGTGGCCCCTAGTTCTTATACTATGGGAACAAGGAAATAACTTTTCCTTATTCACTTTCTCCACACCACTCATGATTTTATAGACCTCTATCCTATCCCCCCTTAGTCTCCTCTTTTCCAAGCTGAAACGCCCCCGTCTCTTTAATCTCTCCTCACATGGGACCCGTTCCAAACCCCGAATCATTTTAGCTGCCCTTCTCTGAACCTTTTCTAATGCCAATAGATCTTTTTGGAGAGGAAGAGACCACATCTGTACGGGAAGAGGGCGTGAAGTGTCCTTGAAAGGAGGTGCGGCGAGGCTCCGTGCCCCAGGATTGAAGACAATCAGATAACAGGGTGCGAGACGCTTGACAGGATCACCGCAGGAGTTGGCAACATGAAATATGGGCCGCTTCCTTCGTCTTGTTTGGGCCTTGGCAGATCGATTATTCTCCCGGGCAGCCTCCTGATGTCCAAATGCCCTGCACAGGGAGAGGGGGCTGGGAGCCTCGTGCCTTGCATTCGCGTGCCCAGCACTGCTGCGGCGTTTCACAGGTGTAGCCACCATGCCTCAGTTTCTCCACGAGCTGCAGGTGGCGGTTTAGCCTCTGTGGAGGGCCTCCCAGGAAAGCTGCTGGTTGTGGTTACACGCTGGCCAGATGGTTCCCGCACCAGCCTGTGAGAGCCAGTGTTACTTTCCTGCTCTGCCACCTCAGGCACGTCCCTTAGGCTCCTGCCTCAGTTTTCCATCTGAGAAACAGGATAAGACAGGCCTACCTCAGGCTCATGCCTCAGTTTCTTATCTGAAAAATGGGCTCAGGCAGGCCTACCTCAGGCTTGTGCCTCAGTTTCCCATCTGGGAAACGGGCTAAGGCAGGCCTACCTCAGGCTCCTGCCTCAGTTTCCCATTTGGGAAATGGGCTAAGGCACACCGACCTCAGGCTCCTGCCTCAGTTTCTTATCTGAAAAATGGGCTCAGGCAGGTCTACCTCAGGCTCGTGCCTCAGTTTCCCATTTGGGAAATGGGCTACGGCACGCAGACCTCAGACTCCTGCCTCAGTTTCTTATCTGAAAAATGGGCCCAGGCAGGCCTACCTCAGGCTTGTGCCTCAGTTTCCCATCTGGAAACGGGCTAAGGCAGGCCTACCTCAGGCTTGTGCCTCAGTTTCCCATCTGGGAAATGGGCTAAGGCAGGCCTACCTCAGACTCCTGCCTCAGTTTCCCATCTGGGAAACAGGCTAAGGCGGCTGATCCTCGGGAGTGTGAGCTACACACATAGTGGATGGGGATGGGACCAGCCAGGCCCCAGAGAGAGGAGCTGCTCTATGTGTAGGTATCCTTTGAAGGGGTTCGGGTTGGGAGCCCCACATGACCGGCTAGTGGGGCCCCTCCCTGCAAAGATCCACGAGGCTGCCCAAGCGGCTGGGCTCGTGTGCGGAGACCGCGGCCCGTTCTCCCCCGTCCCTGGCGTCTGGCTCCCTCCCTCGCTGGGCTGGGCTACAAAACTAGGTCACCCTCCCGCCCCTCCGCCGCCGCTGCAGTAATTCAATCAGCTCTCCACCGCCACGCCGCCCGTCTGCGGGGCTCCCCACGCCCCCACTGGATGGGGCACCGGCAGCAGCGTAGGGGGGCACGAGAGCCGCGTGGGGTCCCAGCTGCCCCCCCTCCCCCCGTTTCCCTGCACGGAGCCTGGCAGGAGTGAAATTGACGCGCTGGTCAATTTCCCCCTGCTACGAACTGGGCACTCCCACAGCTCTGGGAGCCGCAGGGCGCGGCGCAGGGGATCGGGGCCCCAGGGCTCGCAGCGGGGGGGCCCAGGGCTCGCAGCGGGAAGCCTCCCCCGGGCCGCGAACCAGGCAGACGGGGCCCACCAGTCTCGCTTGCCCGCTGTATCCGCCCGAGGGGCCCCCTCGTGCCAAACCCAGGGGGAAATTGACCAGCGTGTCAATTTCACTCCTGCCAGGCTCCGTGCTGGGAAACGGAGCCCCGGGGGGCGGGGGGGGCATCTGGGACCCCACGCGGCTCTCGTGCCCCCCGACGCTGCTGCCGGTGCCCGATCCAGTGGGGGCCGGCAGTCGTGGGGAGCCCGCGTTGCGCCCGGTGCAGGATCAGGGCGCTAGCCGCAGACCCCGGGAGCCGTAGCGCTGGGGGGGGGGGGAGGAAGGTGATGGAGAGGGGCTGCGTTTGCGGGTCCAGCCCGTCGCGCCCTGCCTGACCCCCCCCTGCTCGCGGCCCCGGCGTCTGGTGCCCCCAATCCCAGCCCCCCAGCTGCGGCGGGGCAGGGCCAGCATGGAGAGCCACCCGCCCTGGACTTGCGTCCGGTGCCCATGAAGGGCGAGGCCGAGCGGCGGGGTTAGCAGATGGCGCCGCGTTGCTTCCCCGGGACGCGCCTGGCTGGTTTTTACCACCAGGCCGGGGCTGATCGGGCCAAAGGGGCGAGGCCGGGCGACGCTTTTCTCCTGCGGCCTGGCGCTCCGCCACCAGCCCGGCCCTTCCCGCTGCCTTCCTGCGCCAGTCCCGGCCAGCAGCTCGGGTGCAGCCCTCCCCCCCAGCTGCTCTCCTCATGCGCACCTGGCACCGCATCTGCCGCGTCCTAGCATCGAATCCTAGAGCTGGCAGAGACCTCAGGAGTCATCCAGTCCAGCCCCCTGCCCAAGGCAGGACCAATCCGGACCTGCCAGGCCCCTGTGGCTGGACGCGGGGGGCACAGGGCAGCCGAGACAGCTGGCCCAGGGTGGGCACCCAAAAGCAAGGAGGCGCCCTGGCAGCCAGGGGAGGCTGGAAGGAGAATGCGCATTCACCAGACACCAGGGCTGTGTCTAGACTGGCCAGTTTTTCCAGAAAATCAGCCGCTTTTCTGGAAAAACTTGCCAGCTGTCTACACTGGCTGCTTGAATTTCCGCAAGAACACTGAGGATCTCATGTATGATCGTCAGTGTTCTTGCGGAAATACTATGACACTCCCGTTCGGGCAAAAGTCCTTTTGCGCAAGAGGGCCAGTGCAGACAGCTCCATTTTGTTTTGCGCAAAAAAGCCCGGATGGCTAAAATGGCGATCGGAGCTTTCTTGCACAAAAGCGCATCTAGATTGGCCAGGGACGCTTTTGCGCAAAAAGTGCTTTTGCGGAAAAGCGTCCGTGCCAATCTAGACGCTCTGTTCCGAAAAGGCTTTTAACGGAAAACTTTTCCGTTAAAAGCATTTGCGGAAAATCATGCCAGTCTAGACGCAGCCCAGGAGAACTTCCATGCCCAGGGGAGTTCCTCGTCCTGCCTTTCACTCTATCCCCCCCCCCCCCGCCGGGAATCCCAGCTCCGTGTTGAGGGGCCCAGGGGGGACAGATTCACGGCAGAGGCTCCGGCAAACGGCACCCACAGCGAGCGGTGCCAGAGCTTAGCAGGGAGGGATATTTACTGAGAGCCTCCGGATCGGCCCACATGCTATGGCCAGATCTTCCCATCCAAAGCCAGGCCTCAGGTGCTGGGAAGGGTCCCCAGCAAGCCCTGGATCTGCGCTCCCAGAGACCCCCAAACCAGCCCCCCTTCCAGATACCCAAGGAGTGGGACCTGCCCCCCTCCCCAGTGCCCTCAGCTTGGGTGGCCCCGCAGGTGTGTCTGCCCCGCAAGACCAGGGCCGGGCGCGTTACGTGCCGGGTGAGCTCTGTGGCACATGGAGGCCATCGTGGCCACATGTGGATGTCTGGCTGTGGATGCCCAGCTGAGCACCTCCCCCCGGGACACAGGCCTGCTAGGCCCGGCTGGCCACTGGCTGCAGGTCTGGCCAAGCTTCCTACCCACTGCCACTGGGGCCCGAGGCGGGTAGAACCCGGGTGCCCGCTGGTGGGATGGCCCCTTGGAAGAGTCCACACAGCGGGGTGAAAAGTAACAGGGAGGTCGCTGTGTTAGTCTGATCTTGGAAAAACAAAACAAGCGGTCACGTAGCACTTTAAAGACCAACAAGATGGTTTATTAGGTGATGAGCTTTCGCTTTTCCACACAGCACCCAGTCAACCAGTGGAACTCCTCGCCACAGGATGTTGTGAGGACCAGGACTTTAACAGAGTTCAAAAAAAGCTAGATAGATTCATGGAGGTTAGGTCCATAAATGACTATTAGCCAGGATGGGTAGGAATGGTGTCTGGTTTGTCTGGAGTGGGGTGAATCACTGGATTATTCCCTGTTTTGTTTCCTCCCGCTGGGGCACCTGGCATTGGGCACTGTTGGCAGACAGGACGCTGGGCTGGATGGACCTTTGGTCCGACCCAGCCTGGCCATTCTGACGTGTGCTCTCTATGGTGCTTATCTGACCCTGTTACCCAAGTACCTGATTGATCACACCCAACTCCCCTGGGAAGCAGGGTGGGACTGGTATCAGCCTGCCCGATGGGCAGGGGCGAGGGGATAAAAGCGGCTGTGCTTCTGCCCAGCCTCATTCCTGGGCCTGCTATGGGGCTGGGGCGAGGGGGTACCGGTGGCTGGAAGCCTCCTTGGCACCCCCTCTTGGTCGTAGGGCCCCCCCGGACAGAAGCCGGCCGGGCTTGACTCTGGCCTTACCCAAGGCGGTTCTGACTGAGGCCTGCCAGCTGCACAAGGATCAGGGACATCGCGGAGCATGTGCCTCCCAGCACCCGAGGAATCAGGCGTTCAGGGCGGGGGGCTTTTGAGAGACCTTTTCTCCGCTGGTTTCATGCCAAGGGCATTCGTGGGGGCTTGAAGGTGGCAGATCCCCCGGAGCCTGCGTTTCTCCAGCGCCAGCCACAGAGAGACGACGATGGAGGGTGAATGGAGGCAGATCTTCCACGGCGCTCACCTCTGGCCACTGGGGCTGGATCGGCACCCTGGCCACTCTGAACAGTGACGGAGTGGTGTGAGGGACCGGGCCGGGTCTGGGCACCGCTCAGGGCGAATTGCTCAGAGTCAGGGCTCCTTACAGCCCCTGACTGGAGACCTTCCCAAACAGGCCACACACCAGTCACACCGAGCACTCCAGCTGCCAATCCGGCCAGCAGGAAGCCTCACGAGGAAAACCGCTCAGACACCCCAGCTTTCCCTGTGCCCCAGTCAGCCCCGGGCCTGACACAGGTGAGGGGGTTACAGAACCCAATCCCACCTACCCCAAACGGATTCTCCCGGTCCCAAAGAACCAGCCACAAATCCCAGTCAATTGACACTCTGGATCTTACCCACAAGATCACACTGGGCCAGTCCTTTAGCATCTAAAATTGAAAGGTTTATTAAAAGAAAGAAAAGGTGGAGAGTAAGGTTGTTAAGGAGAATACATTACATGCACCGATCACCCAGTTCTCAGTGCAGGCTCTTAGCAGAGATGTTACAAACGGCTGGCTTAGAAGTTTCTGGTGTACATCCTATGTCAGGAGGGGTCAGCAATCCTTCCCGGCGCTGTCCCTCGCAAGGCTGCCTCTGGGATCAGTACCAGAACTGAAGCCCACATGGAGTCTGCCTCATGGCACTTTATATCCATCCCTGGTGTCTCCCAAGCTGGAGCGGGTCACAGGGCCCAGGGACCTAGCCTTGTGTCCCATCTCAGCAATCACTATGCTGGCTGGTTTGCAGGTCCCAGATGCCTTCCTCCGGTGTGTACTGGCCTCTCTGACAGCCTTGTCTCTGGGGCCGTGCCAATTAGCACAGTCATTGATAGAACAATTGCTCTTTGCAGCAGGCAGTCCAGGCCCATTGCTCTGTCTCAGGCAGAGGATATTCCCGGTACCAGCAGAGAGCCCGTCTTCATAACCCCACACACAGACATCACATAGGCACATGAGTAGCACACACAGAATCAGTAGGACACAAGCTTTTGTTTGACACCTCACATGGCCCCCTTTGTACAGACTGTGGGGCCAGCCCCCCCGCCCACAGCTGTGACCTGGCTGCTCCCCTTACAATCTAGTAACGTGACAAGTGGTCAGCGTACAGACGTGGGAGGCAGGAACCCTCTCCAGCAAGTCCTCCTGGAGGGGCTCGGTTCACAGAGCCAGCCCTCCCTCCCCACCGGCATTTCAGCCTAGGCCAGCTGACATCAGCGGCCCTACTCTCACGTTTCCCCCCTCTCTCCCACCCCGGGCCTCAGTTTCCCCCCTGGAAAGTGGGGCCCGCGACCCGCACGCGCGCCCCACCTGCAGGATGAAGACATTAACGAAGGCAGCCAAGTGGCTAGAAAATGCCCGGGGTCCCTGCTCAGCAGGGATAAATCTAGGCTCTGCCCAGCCAGCCCTGCTCACGGTGCTGCGGGAACTTGGCCGGGAGCAGTGCTTGGCGGATTTATTGCCTCCTAAATCACAGGCTAATGGGTTGCTTGGCCGGGCGCCTCCCAGGAGAGGCGCGTTCCGGTCGCTCGCTGGCAAGAGCAGCTGGCTGAGCAGCTCCTGCCGTGCCGGGGACTGGAGAGCTCCCACCCAAGACCATGGGCTCCAAGCCAGACCCCACTTCACCACTGGTAAGCATCCAGCACTCCCGTTTAAGGGGGAGGATTTCAGCCCTGCGGCCCTTCTGCCACCGTCTGCCCAGCCCAGCCGGCTCAGGAGCTCTGCACGGAGACCTCCTGGAGGGGGACGTGTGCAGGGGGGCTCGAGCCTTTGGGGCTAACAGAGAAACCGGCTGCTGCTTAGAAACAAGCAACATCAGAGGTCCGTCTAGCTCCGTATCCTGACTTCTGACAGTGGCCAATGCCAGGTGCCTGTGACGTGGGGGGGGGGGCTGTCTGCGCTGTAACCCCGGGTCCCCCTGCGCTGGGCTGTGTGATTCCCACTGAGTCCCCCACATGTGGATTGGCCCAGACACCGAGGCCCAGGCTGAGCAGATAACAAGGCTCTTCCCGGGGGGGGGGGGGGCGGGGAGACAAAGGAAGGGAAGTGGAGACGGCCGCCTGGCTGGGGGGCAGGGCCTGGGAGCGGGGCAGTTTTGGGCTGGGATGACATGAAGAGAGGAGACTAAGCAGAGCGCTGGGAGTTCAGGGGGGGCTATGCACCCCTGCCCCAAAGGGTCCACATCACGTCTGGGCTGTGCTGTATCCTGGAGAAGCAATAAACCCTCCCTATTCTACTGGCTGGTGGAGTCTCATCTTGCTGGAGACGGGGTGCAGGATCGGGGGGGGGGATCCCCGATGTGCCACCACAGTGCCCCAGAGGGAGAGAACAGAACAGGGAATCTTCACGAGATCCCTCCCGTGTCACCCAGCCTCTGACAAACAGAGGCCAGGGACACCAGTCCATCAATGGACTAAACCTCCATGTATTTATCTAGCTCTTTTCTGAACCTGGTCTTCACGCCATCCTGTGGCAAGGAGTTCCACAGGTTGACGGCGCCTTGTGTGAAGAAATTCCGACCCAGTGCCTGTGGAAACCGGCGGCGGCGGAGATTCAGAGCGTCAGCGCAGTGTGAGAGGCAACTCAGGCCCAAGAACCATTCCTGTTACGAGAGCCTGCGTATTTCTCTCTTGCACATACGTTGAATTTGTGGGCTGGTGGGTTCTAACAGACCTAGCCTGCCCTGGCTGGAGCAATGAGCCCTCTGGTCACGTTTTACAAAATACGTTTTCTAGCTGTGAGGGGTTTTGTGTCTCCTGGTGGTGCACATTGCCTCAGTATGGGGCACATAGCAAAATTCATTCTGCACATGGAGGGAAGAAATGAGTGGGAACGTTGTTGGGTGGTACTTCCTGGAGGTTCTGATCTCCACCATGCGCCTGGGCTGTGCCCAGGGAGGGGGGAATGCCATCCAAAGCTGTCCTCAGTACTGTCTTTGTCCAAGACTGTCTAAAAGCAATAAACAGCCCTCCAAGGGCAGAGTTAAGGTGATTGGGCCCTGCACAGTGAGGCTTCTTCTGTCTCCTGGTCTGTGCACAGGAAGTGGCTGGGAATGGCAGGGCAGCCTGTGTATGTGTTGTTTGTGACCATTGTAGTGTTAATGTTTGGCTCTGTAGCAGAGGGGAGTGTCTTGTATTTTTAAACCTGGGCTTTGCGGTACTGCTGAAGTGCACGTAATTAACAAGCAATGGGCTGTTTTAGTATCAATAGGTCGGTTAGAGGGGGCTAAGGGAAATACCCACATCAGCAAACCAGGGCAAGAAGAGTTAGCACCAGTCAGCCAGAGAGGCAACACCGTACGCTGCGGGATTAACACACCCAGCCATCACACCCCGGTCTCCTGGGTGAAGCAGTTAATTGATGGAACAATTATGCTAATTGGAGCCTGTTTGCACAAGGCAGGAGCACTCGGCTGAAAAGAAAACCACAAGCAGTGGGCTACTATTCACTTGTATCCCACAATCAGCAGGGAAGAGGGGATCTCTTGAGAGGAAGAGGGAGGCGTGCAGGGTTTCCAGCTGTGATATCGGACACGGGGACCAGCCAGAGCCCCAGAGCGGCTGGTGTAAAACAGTCGTGATCGACAGCTGATCCGACTTCTGGCTGGCTTTTCCTAAGTGCTGATCTTCTAACAATGACCCAGGCAGGTTCCAGGAGGCTTTGAATCCTCCACCTGGACTTCCTGCAGACCCTCCATACCACCGACTCATGGATGTGACAATCCTGCAGTCAGGTGATCAGGTCACCTGATACTAACCTCCGTCTTGGACCGCTGAACTTTTCCATGGGATGGTGGGGGGAGCGGGATCAAGAAAGGATCCCGACCTGTTGGAAATCATATAGACCAGTGGTTCCCAAACTTTTAGGCATCATGCCCCCTCCCCCCAAAATAGCAAAACTTGTTGAGCAAAAAAAAAAAAAAAATTGCCCTTTTAAGAGCAGAGCAGGCATTGCCCTTTTAAGGCGGCCATTTTGAGGTCTGCCCGAGATGCTCCATCCTCCCCTGAATTTTTTTACTGGATGGACTGGGCTCTTTCTTGGAGCTTTGGGGATTGACAGGGCAGGGCTGAGTCACCTTGCACCCCACTTGGAATTTCTTCACGTCCCCCCCCCCCCAGAGCCCTCAGCTTGGGAACCTATGATATAGACGGTGGGGCAAGAAAACAAATCAAGGCCTTTGATTTCCTTCTCCTCCACTTCCCCACCCCAAGAGATACTTGAAAACATCCAGAAACCAAAGGACTAGACGAGGAGGAAGGAAGAACTACTTGACCCCAGCTGGAAAGATACCTGACCTGTGAAGAAATCAACCTAAAATACTATCTAAGAATTATGTTTGCAGCCAGTTTCTTTAGCGACTCAAACTCACACGTGCATGCTTCGTTTCATTTACTTAGTCATCTGCTTTGTTCTGTTTGCTACCTCTTCACATCCACCTTTTGGCATTACGACATTCATTTCTTATTTATAATATAACCCCGTTTGCATCATTTCAAATGGGGGTGGGGTGCACGTCAAGAACGTGTGCACGCCTTTTTCCACTGGCTAAGTAGCAGTTCAGCAGAAAAGGCCCTGGGGATGACAGTGGATGAGAAGCTGGAGATGAGTCAACAGGGCGCCCTTGTAGCCAAGAAGGCTAATGGCATATTAGGGTACATTAGGAGGAGCATTGCCAGTAGATTTAGAGAAGTGATTATTCCCTTTTTATTCGGCTCTGGTGAGGCCACATCTGGAGTGTTGCGTCCAGTTCTGGGCCCCGCACTACAGAAAGGATGTGGACGCATTGGAGAGGGTCCAACGGAGGGCACCCAAAATGATGCGGGGGCTGGAGCACATGACGTATGAGGAGAGACTGAGAGATCTGGGTTTGTTTAGTCTGCAGAAGAGAAGAGTGAGGGGGGATTTGAGAGCAGCCTTCAACTTCCTGAAGGGGGGTTCTAAAGAGGCTGGAGAGAGGCTGTTCTCAGTGGGGGCAGGTGGCAGAACAAGGAGCAATGGGCTCAAGTTGCAGTGGGGAAGGTCTAGGTTGGATATTAGGACAAACGATTTCCCTAGGAGGGTGGGGGAGCACTGGGATGGGTTCCCCCGGGAGGGGTGGAATCTCCATCCCTAGAGGTGGTTAAGTATCAGCTTGACAAAGCCCTGGCTGGGTTGATTTAGTTGGGATTGGTCCCGCCTAGGGCAGGGGGCTGGATTCGATGGCTCCTGAGGTCTCTTCCCGCTCTAGGATTCTACGATTCTGGGGGAGGAGGTGAATTTCATATCAGTTGGGGTTTGTCCTCCAAGGGAGGTGACCCACCTGGGTGCAGTGGCCAGTTTCTGAGGCGGAGTCCTCCCAGAACGGATCTCTGAATCCTTTTGCGGCTCGGTGCAGCCCTCTCGGTGCGTGGGCTGGAGGATGTTTCAGATCCTAACTCGGCAAGATAGTCACAGGGTGGCAGAAAAGCCAGGCTCCCTGGTATCCCAGCACGTCAGGAGGCATCCCAAGGTCACAGGCTGGACCCCTTTGGGATGGCTGGCGCCCTCTCCAGGTCATCTCCTCCGCCCGGCACGTCCCAGCTCCGCGATCTCAAGAACGTTCATCAGAGCAAAGTCTGCGGTTTCTGCACCCTGGAAGCCGTCTCCTCCCAAAAGGGGCAATGAACCCACGGTCGGGAAAGCTGTCAGCGGGAAAGCTGGGAAGTGGAAAAGGTGTCTGAAATCGCAGCAAAGCTGAGAACATGCACCCAGCCTGGCACTTGATTGTGGGGCAAAAGCCCTCCCCCGCCCAACTGGATGCCAGCCCGCCAGAGTCACGCAGACGTTCCCCCTCCACCTTCGCCAGACTAACAATGGGCCGCTCACAGCTGCTTTTCTGGGTTAACGGCCTCCGAGGGGAAGCCGTCTCTCCGGCGAGGACGAGTGCCGCGATCAATCTATGCCGTCGGCCGACACTGCAAGCTGCTGCTGCCCGAGCCTGCCATCAATCTGCTCTCTGCTTATAGCTCCCGAAGGTCAACTTTCCCCACGTCTCTCATCCCAGAGCTCCAGCCCCTTCTCCAGCCGTCGCTCAAAATGCTAAGGCCGCTTTTAAGGACATCAGAAGCAGGCGCTCTATTGAGGCGGGAGATTAAGATGGTTCTAGACCAGTGGTTCCCAACCTTTTCAAGTGGTTAAAATGTTTTGGACCTCCCCCCTGTGGGAGAAAAATAAAGAAAAGAAAAAGAAAAAAATAGAGAGAAAGAAGAAAAAAGAGAAAAAAGATAAGAGAGAGAGAAAAGAAAGAAAAAAGAGAAGGAAATGAGAAAAAAGAGAGGTGGTGGAATCTCCATCACTGGAGATATGGAAGAGCAGATTGGATAGACATCGACCAGGGATGGTCTAGATGGGGCTTGGTCCTGCCGGAAGGGCAGGGGACGGGACTTGATGACCTCTCGAGGTCCCTTCCTGTTCTAGTGTTCTAGGATTTTGTAGACAGCTACCAGGGATGGTCTAGATGGGGCTTGGTCCTGCCGTGAGGGCAAGGGAGTAGACTTGATCTCTCAAGGTCCCTTCCAGTTCTCATAGTCTATGATTCTATAGACATCTACCAAGGATGGTCCAGACCAGTGGTCTCCAACCTTTTTACACCCAAGATCACTTTTTAAATGACAGAACAAGCCAAGATCTACCGCCCCACCCCTTCCTTGAAGCCCCGCCCTCTCTATTCTCCTCCTCTCCATCACTTGCTATCCCCAACCCTTATACTGCTGCTTTTTTCCCCAATTCTTCTGTAGGAAGAGGTTTTTCCAACATTTGGCCTGACTAGACTGGACCAAATGTCAGAAAAACCCCTTCTTCTGGTAGCCCCCTTATTCCTCGTGGAAAGAGGAATATAGGGGTGACCAAAAGATCATGTTTGCTCTTCCACTAAAAGAAGCAGAAGAACACACACATCCCTGGATGCAGAAGAATTTTTTTGGGATATCTCCGGAATCCTGAAAAACTCCTGCCGTCTAGCCGGACCCTCGCTGGGTTGAGACAGGATGTGTAGGCTCTGGGGTGGGAATGAGGGATTTGGGTGCGAGAAGGGGTGAGAGGTGCAAGCTCAGGGAGGAAATCTGGATGCAGGAGAAGGTAGATAAAGGGATGCTGGCTCGGGGAGGGGGCTCCAGCCTGGGCAGTGTTGGGGTCAGATGTAGGGTTAGGGTACTAAGCAAGCCACAGACTTCCGGATGTGAGGGTGCAGGAATTTGGGTTGGGGTATGTGAGGGGCTCAGGGCAGGGGGTTCCAGTGTATGATAGGCTCAGATCTAGGGTCTGGGGGAAGGGGGGAGTGCAGGAGTGTTATGATGCTGTGGCCAGATGGGGGCTTGGCCCCAACTGAGGGTTTGTTGGCCAGGCTTCATTTTTAAATAAAATACTGTGTCAAACAAAATGTTTCTGCATTGTCTTTATTTCTGAGATGGGCAGGGAACCTGTCTTGAGTCGGGGTCACTGACCCACAGAAAAGTCAGTTGGGGCCACACAAGTGAGATGCAAAAAAACCCTCCTCCAACCCCTTCCCCAAGCTTCACTAATGTGGCCCCAACTGTGTTGGTGGGAGCAGGGAACATCGTACTGGGGAAGGGTGCTAGTAGGTGCTTCGGCAGGGAACAGGGTGCCAGTGGGGGCAGGGTTCTGCGGCTGGGGGCAGGGGAGAGGGAACAGGGTGCCGGGAGGGCAAAGGACAGGGTTCTGCAGCTGGGGACAGGGTGCCAGTGTGGACAGAGTTCTGTATGTGGGGAATGAGAAGAGGGGACAGGGAACAGGGGGGCAGGGGGGAGGGAACAGGGAGGGAAGAGGGGGTGCAGGGAGGGCAGTGGGCCAAGGGAGCCGGGGTGCCAGTGGGATCAGGGAATCTCCTGCACCCACCTCCTCCCAGGATTCTCCCTCCTCCCCCGCTGAGCGACTCCTCCAGGCCTGACTCCCCCATCCCGCGGCACGGGGAAACCCCTGCATGAGCTTGCCCCGGGGCTGACTCACCCCTCCTGCGGTGCAGGAAAGCCGCTGCGCTCCTCCTCCGGGGCCGATGCCCCCTCCCCGCAGCGTGCCCGGCACACCACAGACCTGTGGGAGGGGAGCAGCCAGCGCATTTCCGGAACTCCCGGAAGTGGCGTGAAGCTGCAGGACTTCCGTCCACCCTGTGCGAAGCCGGCACTACCTCCATTGTCGCTGGAGGTAGGGAGGGGGCTTCTCGGGGGTGGGGGGGAAATGGGAGGGGGCCGAACGCCTCGCGCTCGACCAGTTGATCGCAATCGACTGGTTGGTGACCACGGGTCTAGACGGTGCTTGGTCCTGCCGTGAGGGCAGGGGACGGGACTTGATGACCTCTCGAGGTCCCTTCCTGTTCTCATATTCGATGATTCTATAGACATCTCTCAGGGATGGTCTAGACAGTGCTTGGTCCTGCCGTGAGGGCAGGGGACGGGACTTGATGACCTCTCGAGGTCCCTTCCTGTTCTCATATTCGATGATTCTATAGACATCTCTCAGGGATGGTCTAGACAGTGCTTGGTCCTGCCGTGAGGGCAGGGGACGGGACTTGATGACCTCTCGAGGTCCCTTCCTGTTCTCATATTCAATGATTCTATAGACATCTACCAGGGATGGTCTAGATGGGGCTTGGTTCTGCCGTGAGCCCAGGGGACGGGACTTGATGACCTCTCGAGGTCCCCACCAGTACAAGGATTCTATGATTCCAGAGACATCTACCAGGGATGGTCTAGATGGGGCTTGGTTCCGCCGTGAGCCCAGGGGACGGGACTTGATTCCCTCCCAAGGGCCTTCCCGTTCTAGCGGTCTAGGATTCCACTCCCTGCTCCCTGGTTGCTGTCCGTGGTGCTGATGGCTCTCAGCCGATCAAGGTGGCTCTTGACTCAGGTGTACACTCCCCCAGGTAACTGTCACCTGCCTGGTTGATGGTTTTACACGCACACAGTTTGCTCTGGCACATGGAGAGCATTTTCCAGGGGGCTGAGCTCGGCCCAGCCAAGCCTTCCGCAGATGATCTTCTGCGTGTATTTCCCTGTCCTCGGGCGGTGGGGCAGGCTGGGTGTGGAGGGATGACTGGTGGGATAGCTAAGCAGTCGGGCTACTCCTGCCAGCCTGTCTCCTCACCCCCACCCTGCAGGAGCTAAGAAAAACCCCTTCCTGTCACAGGCCGGCGGTGGTCCCCTCCCCATCACTTTCAGGGCTGCCCTCTTTCCCCACTAGTTACGTAGTGAACTCCTGCGTCCATCACAAAGACATCACGTGGCAAACCCTAACCCAGGACTTGCTTGGAGCATGTCATGGAACCAGAACCACAGAACCGGAAGGGACCTCGAGAGGCATCGAGTCCAGTCCCCTGCCCTCAGGGCAGGACCAAGCACTATCTAGACCATCCCTGGTAGATGTCTGTCCAACCTGCTCTTCAATATCTTCAGTGATGGAGGTTCCACAGCCTCCCTCAGCAATTTATTCCAGTGTTTAAGCACCCACACAGGTAGGAAGTTTTTCCTAATGTCCAACCTAAATCTCCCTTGATGAAATTTAAGCCCATTGCTTCTTGTCCTGTCCTCAGAGGTCAAGGAGAACAAGTTTTCTCCCTCCTCCTTGTGACACCCTTTTAGATACTTGAAAACCACTATCGCATCCCCTCTCGGCCTTCTCTTTTCTGAACTAAACAAGCTCGATTCTTTCAGTCTTTCCTCACAGCTCATGTTTTCTAGACCGTTCATCATTTGTATTGCTCTTCTCTGAACCCTCTCCAATTTCTCCACATCTTTCTTGGAATGCGGTGCCCAGAACTGGACACAAGACTCCAACTGAGACCTAATCAATGCGGACTAGAGCGGAAGAATGACTTCTCGTGTCTAGCTCACCACACACCTGTGAATGCAGCCCAGAATCACGTTGGCTTTTTTCGCAACAGCGTCACACTGTTGACTCATATTTAGCTTGTGGTCCGCTATGACCCCTACATCCCTTTCTGCCGGACTCCTTCCGAGACAGGCGCTTCCCAATCTGTGTGTGAGAAATGGACTGTTCCTTCCTAAGTGGAGCACTTTCCATTTGTCCTTATTAAACTTCATCCTGTTGACCTCAGACCATTTCTGCAGTTTGTCCAGATCATGTTGAATTATGACCCTCTCCTCCAGAGCAATCACAACCCCTCCCAGCTTGGGATCACCTGCAAACTTAATAAGCGTCCTCTGTGCCAATATCTAAATCGTGGCTAAAGATATCAAACAGAACGGGTCCCAGAACAGACCCCTGCGGAACCCCGCTCGTTATGCCCTTCCAGCAGGACTGGGAACCATTAATAACGACTCTCTGGGAACAGTTATCCAGCCAGTTATGCAGCTGCCTTATAGTAGCCCCATCTAAGTTTGCCTAGTTTATGGATAAGGTCGTGTGAGACCGTATCAGATGCTTTGCATACCAGCTCGGTTCCCTGAAATCTAAGGCTCTTGCCTTCCATGTGCGCTCCCACGTGAGTGGCATCTGTTAGAAATATTCTGCGTTTGATAGCAGAGAAATCAGGCCAGCCTCTCTTTATTTTCCCTTTGTTCTGCAGCCGGGGCCTCATGGAGGAGGGGAGGCCAATCCCTCTTGTTCTTTCAAGCAGCGCTTACAAAAGCAGCGCTTTGCCTAGGGGCAGGCTTTCAAGCAGCGCTTCGCCTACGGGCAGGCAAACCCACCCGCTTCTGAGTCAATGATCGAGGGAAGGAAAGCGCCCCCTCCGCTTGACAAACAGAACCGCCGTTCTAGGGCAAAGCCCTCGACGGCAGTTGGATTTAATCTCCATGGGCTTGGCGGTCGGCGTTGTGCAAACACGGCGTAGATCCACAGCTCTGCCGCTGAATTCATTACAGGACGAAGGCAAACACCTGCCCGCCGGCCCGGCTAGCGGGATAGCGCAAGGGAGCTGCCTCCTTGCCAATTGTGTGCGGCACCCCCCTGCCCTCCGCAAAGGATGGATAATGGAAGTTAAACAGGGCCGGCCGCTGCGGGAGCTGGGTCAAAGATCTATTAACCCAGGTCCGCAGCAGCTTCCTGCGGCCACGCCTGGGACCTAAGCACCATTTGCGTGCGAACAGCGCGGTGGGGCTGCTCCAAAGCTCTGGGCGAGGCAGCCGGGCCAGGGGAACACAACTCATGGGACATGTTCAGAACCAGGACAGTGGGGGCCAAACCGGAGGAAGATTTGAGCTTTCCTAAAATCCCAGGGTGGGACAAGGTCTCAGGAGGTGTTGAGTCCAACCCCCTGCCCAAAGCAGGACCAATCCCGACGCAATCAGCCCGGCCAGGGCTCTGTCAAGCCGGGACTTAAACACCTCTAGGGATGGAGATTCCACCCCCTCCCTAGAGAACCCAGCCCAGTGCTTCACCAACCTCCTAGTGAAATAGTTTTTCCTAATATCCAACCTAGACCTCCCCCACTGCAACTTGAGACCATTGCTCCTTGTTCTGCCATCTGCCCCCACTGAGAACAGCCTCTTTGGAACCCCTCTTCAGGAAGTTGCAGGCTGCTCTCAAATCCCCCCTCGCTCTTCTCTTCTGCAGACTAAACAAACCCAAATCCCTCAGCCTCTCCTCGTAGGCCATGTGCTCCAGCCCCCGAATCATTTTGGTCGCCCTCCGCTGGACCCTCTCCTATCTGTCCACATCCTTTCTGTAGTGGGGGGCCCAGAACTGGACACAACACTCCAGATGTGGCCTCACCAGAGCCGAATAAAGGGGAATAATCACTTCTCTGGATCTGCTGGCAATGCTCCTCCTAATGCACCCTAATATGCCATTAGCCTTCTTGGCTACAAGGGCGCCCTGTTGACTCATATCCAGCTTCTCATCCACTGTAATCCCCAGGGCCCTTTCTGCTGAATTGCTGCTTCGCCAGTCGGCCCCCAGCCTGTACCAATGCTTGGGATTCTTCCGTCCCAAAGGCAGGATTCTGCGCTTGTCCTTGTTGAACCTCATCCAATTTCTTTTGGCCCGATCCTCTAATCTGTCTCAGTCACTTTGAACCCGATCCCTGCCCTCCAGCGTATCTACCTCTCCCCCTAGCTTAGTGTCTTCCGCAAACTTGCTGAGGGTGCAATCCATCCCCTCGTCCAGGCCATTAATGAAGATGTTGAACCAAACTGGCTCCAGCACCGACCCCTGGGACATACCTTCCAACGGCTTGCTGCAAACACACACCAACAAATGCCCTGGATTCTTTTTAATGCCTCCTCCCGAAAAAGGAACAGCACCTCCGAGATTTCAACATTTTTATTAAACCAAAGGCGAAACCAAAAAAAGGGATTTTCAGGGTGTCCCAATCCATGTGAATGGGAGGGGAAAAAAGGAGCTCTGTCTCGAGACAAAGACTGCTTGAGCCATCTGAGTTTCAGCCACAGACGCTTCCACATGGGAGAAGAATCAGCAGGGACCTTTTAAATAGAAGGGCCCAGGGACGTGATCGTCAAAAAGCCGGGCTGTGGGGTGACTCTCGGGGCCAATTCCACCCGGTCTCCAACGTGAGGTCGCCATGGGGCCTGAAACAGAGCTCGGGGATGGCATCGTGTTGTCGAGAAACGTTTAAAAAAGGCAAGCGACCTGGGCGGGTAAAAGACAGAGCCTTAGTGTTAGCTCGGCGTTGCTACGAGCGGGTGGAGGGCTGGGGGACTAGTGTTTAAGGAAGAACTCAAGACCAGCCAGACCGGATCAGACCAAGGGTCCATCCAGCCCAGCGTTGAGGAGGCCAACGGCAATTTGGAGCTGGTTCAATCAGGTCAACTTCTTTGGGCTTCACGAGCTCAGCGCTGACCACAAATAAAAGAGGCTGTAGGATCGGCATGGATTTAGGTGCTTCACTCCTATGGAAATGAAGGGACGCCAGGAACCCAAATCTTTTCCATCTCTCCTCCTCGAGAAGCCGCTCCGGACTGCTCGCCCTGGTCTCTCCCTCCTGGGGGCTGTTCGAGCCGCTTACAGACGGGAAGAGACCTAACCGTGCTCTTAGGCGAGGCTACCGCCATGAGTTGCAGCACAGCATCAGACCGGTTTGTGCGTCACCCAGGGGGGGAGGGGCGACTCCCGGTTCTCCACCCCTCCGAAACCAGGCGGCCGGACTGTGAGAAGGTCGCACCCAGCTTTCCCCGTTCCTCGAACTGCTGAAAGTGCCACGTGATTCGGGTCTTCCCCAGAGCAGGGATTGCCGGCTCCCAGAGAGCACGGGACAGGCCCGCCCAGACATCAATGCTGCTGACGACGAGAGTAGTGACAGGGGGGCGGAACGCAGCTCTGCGTTGAAAACGGCAGAAGGGGGGGAAACCAACAAGGGGAGGAAGGGATATTAAACTAGAGAACATCATGCTAAAGTCCACAGCCCAAGTCGACTGCAGCACAGTAGTACTCAGTCCCGGACGGCAGCCTGCCAGCAGGCAGAGGGATCCGCTCCTGGCTGCCTCGCCACTTGCAGGTGCCTTCTAGCCCGGCCTTGCGGAAGGAGGTTCTGACTGGTGGGTGGTGGGCTTGCTGGGACATCTCCTAGAGCTCCTCGAAGAAGGCCACGCGGGACTTGGTACTCTGCAAGGTGAGCTGCAAGAGAGGGGAGAGAGAGAGAGAGAGGCTGAAGAAAGAGTGAGACCCGCTTCCTGGTCACCCAAGGAAGGGGGCCTTCAGACATGCTCAGGACAAGAATTTCCTCCCCCCACCCACCTTCCCGCCCACGCTGGGGAGCTGTCAGTGGCGGGAGGGGCCCGGCAACCAACAGGCCTGTGGCCCAGACCTCACCAGAACCTGGGGGGCAAATATGAACAAACGGGTTTGAGGGTGCAGATCCCACGGTGTGGAGGACACAGCTGAGGGAAGATGTTTGGAGACCATCACCCAACTGCCCCGTGGAGGCCTCGGAGCACTAGGAGCTCCGACTGGGTGCACACATGGGGAAGGGACCTGGAAAAGACCCCAGATAGAAAGGACACCCCCCCTCCCCCGCCTTGAGTTATCCCACCAACAGAAATATTATCCTCTGAAATACGAGATCTATGGATGCTAGGACAGATGACCCGCACAGACCAATCAAATGTTTGTGGCCTTCCCCGTTCCTCCCCCCCACCCCTCGGGGAGCAGCTTGGGAAGACGGGCCATCTGACCGGGTGCCGAAAACACCTCCAAGCACCTGAGCGTCTGGCCAGCTGCGTCTGCAGGAGATGCTCCCGAGGAACGCACCTGCTAATGGGCCTGGGCGGGAGGCCTAGTCACGGAGGGGAGGGGCTCTCGGTCAACCACAGTTGAGATTTACGCCAGTGGCTCTTCTCAGCTGGGTGAGGGAATGGGAGTCATAGAATCACAGAGCTGGAAGAGACCTCAGGAGGTCATCAAGTCCAGCCCCCTGCCCAAGGCAGGACCAATCCCAGAGCTGGTGGGTGAGACCAGGTAGGGTCTTCCACTTGGCCACTAATATCAGAACATAAAATGGCCAGACTGGGTCAGACCAAAGGTCCATCCAGCCCAGTGTCCTGTCTGCCCACAGTGGCCAATACCAGATGCCCCAGAGGGAGGGATCACAACAGGGAATCCCTCCCCTGTCACCCAGTTCCAGACAAACAGTGGCTAGGACACCATTCCTACCCATTCTGGCTAATAACTATGGATGGACCTAACCTCCATGAATATATCTAGCTCTTTTTGGAACCCAATTAAAGTCCTAATCTTCACAACATCCTCCGGCGAGGAGTTCCACAGGTTGACAGTGTGCTGAGTGAAGAAGAACTTCCTTTGGTTTGTTTCAAACCTGCTGCCTGTTCAATTCATTGGGTGACCCCCTCGTTCTTGTGTTATGGGAACAAGTCAGTAACTTATTCACTTTTTCCACACCTGCCATGATTTTCTAGATCTCTGTCCTACCCCCCCCTTCGTCTCCTCTTTTCTAAGCTGAAGAGGCCCCGTCTTTTTCATCTCTCTTCAGTTGTGGAGCGAGAGTGAGCAGCCAGGGAAGGAGAGGGGCAGGAATTCCCGATCACTCAGCCTGGAGAGCATCCGGGAGGTAGGATTCCTTCTAGCCAAGATGGGAGGGAGGTGAAGCCCTTGGAGGAACATCTCAGAAGCGGACTCCATCAATAAGGCCTTCTCTCACCCACCCAGACAACGGAGGCCAGCTCCTGGCTTGCGCCCTCTTCTCGTCATCGACTTAGGCCCAGGATCGCCCCAGGCCACCCCGCTTTGGAGAGAAGCTGTAGCTGCATGGCCAGCCTCAGTTTCCCCAAAGAGGAGAGATTTCTGCCCTTATCTTTTCAGCCCCTGGCTTGCTGGCTGGGCCATTGCTTCATGCAAGAGGCCCGTGTGGGGTGGCTTTGCCCCTGCCCAGTTCCTGGGAGCCCAGTCCCAAATCTGGCTGGACTCTGGGGCAGGAGCTCTCTGGGTTCTCGCAGGAAGAAGGGGGAGCCGGGGGCCTGGCCGGAAGCGGGCCAGCACTGCTGGGAAGGGGGCTGGCTCCGGTGCCAAGTGGCTGTCTACAAGCAAACTTTCAGGACAGGTATTTCAGCCCCGAGCCCTTGGCTGCCCCCGTCTGGTGCTAACCCGGTTGGGGACTCTCCCACGTGGGTGGGAACAGGAGGCCACCTCCCTGGCTCGGGGACCCGCACCAGACCTGCCTGCACCAAGGGGAAGTCAGTGGATGGGGTGGACCACAGCAGCTGTCGCAGAGTGTCCCTAGATCCCAGTGCTCCGTGGCGGGGGCCAGACACAGCTGATGTGCCTATAGCGGAGGGACTGGCCTTTGGCCGAGACACGGATCTTAGCCGCACCATGCGATATGGCTTAAAAGCCGCCCCGCCTGTCCGCCGCACGCTTGCCCTTGTGCCTTCCTCAGTCATTTCTGCCAGCTCCCGTTCCGGCCAGAGAGCCCGGGCGGCCACGAGAGATTTTTTTCCCACCTGTGTGCGGAATAAATGTTGTCACATGCACCAAGACAGGTGCAGATGGGCACCGCCACTGGAAACACTGGCTGCTGGCCGTGGGCGCTCTGCCAATCCGCGGGGGCAGCGTCTGAATCTCTCCTGGGTGGAGGCAGGAGAAGGAAAAGGCCCGCCGGGTTCGTTCACTGAGATCTCCCCTTCCCTTCGAGCAAAGAATTCTTGTTCCAATTCCCTGGCAGTGTTTCCCGCCGGGTTCAGAGAGAGATTCAGACCTATTTCAATTCAGCTCTGCTCTGGGGCTAATGCCTTGCAATATTCAGGGAGTTTTCCACTATTCCCTCCCTGCTGGGTATAAGGAAACCCAAACACAATCTCTCTCTTGGCACCAGTCTCAGTGCAAGAGAGGAGGCTTGCCGGCAGAGAGCCGGCGGGGGACAGACACAAGGAGAAAGACGGACTCACGCTCTGTTCTTGTGTGGCCCTTTGGCCCGTCGATCTCTTTGCTTTTCCGGAGCAGATAGGCACGGCTGTCCCCACTGAACACACAAGGACACTGAGGCACAGAGCAAGGAGGGGGCTTGCTCCAGATCCCCAACGGGAGGGAGCCCGGGAACGTCCTGGCTCGTGCCGATTGCGGAGTAACGGCCGGGCGGGGCAGACGACCGTCGAGTGGCCCATGTCACTCCTGCAGTTTGCCTCACCGTAGCAGGTCTGGCTGGGGCTTACCCACGTCTCCCACCCGGCCGCCCTCTCCCCTCTGATGCGAATTGGTTGCCTGAGGGGCGCCAAAAGGATTTCTCCTTGCTCTCGGCTTTCTGGCGTGACAGACGCCCAGCCCCTCGACGGGACACTGCAAAGAGCGAGCGACAAGATGCATCACCGCTCTTCCGTGCTGAATCTGACTGGCACCCGGGAACCGCCCCCCCTCCTATTCCGGGAACCCCTTGACTTCACTCCAACTGGAAAGCCAGGCTGGTCAAAGCAGAGGGCTGCTGGATCCTTCCAGCCAGCGACTGGGACCGGAACAGCTGTCGCTGTTTTGACACGATTCCCTATGTAAGCCTGGCAATGAAAACCGAGGGGCACCCTATCACTTCCCCTCCGTACCTGCTTGCTGGGACTAGTGGCTCACCACCTCCCATCCGGAAAGCCGGGCCCTGGATTAGCCACCAGCTCTGCTGGCCACCCTCCCTGACCCCCCTGGCGAGGTGGAAAGACGTAAGGCGCAACACGAGACAGGGCAGCCCCTGGCGCGGGAGTACGAGCAAATTACATTTTTGTCAGTGCAGAGAGAAAATTGATTTACAAGGGCCGCTTGATGGCAAATCTCCTTCGTGCAGGAAGGGGGCGGGGGACGCGCCATCAAAGACAATTGGGAAGGAGGGGGGCAATTAGGCCTCAAGAGCTAAGCTGCATGAAGAGGAGGAAAAAGGAACGTGGAGATTCATTCCCTGCGTCTCGTTGCTGGGGCGGTGCAGGGCGCCAACAAAAATTGCCAGATCTGTGCTCGGATTTTCAAGCAGACAAGGAGGCCTTCGCCTCCAAACCCATTTGATGGCAACTAGCCCCGTACCTCCCTGCGCAGTGCTTCTGCTGGTGTGAGATTCACCAAATCTGGCAACGCTCCCTGGCACCCTGGGGCCAAAGCAAAGGTTTTCCTCCTCCACGCTCAGGCGAAGGAGGTGTGGAAAGATAACAGAGAAAAGTCCACATCCAGGAGATGCCTCCCAAACGCTGGCCAAATGACAGTCCCAGTTTTCACTGGTTGCGTTTCAGTCGGGGTGAACAGGAAAAAAACCAGCTGGTCAGTTTCCTTTACGTTGCTGGTCAGTTTCCTTTATGGCTGGTCAATTTCACTTTCCAGCTCAGAGGAGGTCTAGAGTGGTGGTTCTCAATTGGGGTCCGCTGTGGCCGTGGGGAGGAGACAATGGGGCCCTACAACGGCAGTCCCAAGGCCCCTCACAAGGCTGAAATCAACAGATAAGGCTGAAGCCCCGATCCCCAGCGCCCCACGCGGGGCTGAACCTGGCAGGTGTGGAACGGAGGAACGTCAACCTAGCCAGAAAGAATTGCGTAAGAAAATCAGAACGGCCAGGCCAAAGGTCCGTCTAGCCCAGGGTCCTGTCTGCCGACAGTGGGCAACGCTACATGCTCTAGAGGGAGGGAATCATCATGTGATCCTTCTCCTGTCACCCATTTCCAGACAAACAGAGGCTAGGCACACCCTCCATAGTCACTGATGGATCTGTCCTCCGTGAATTTATCTAGCTCTTTAAAAATCCTGGTCTTCACTACATCCTCCAGCAAGGAGTTCCACAGGTTGACTCTTTTCCTTTCCCTCTCCTCCAAGGGCTGTGGGATCTCCAAGCTGCACCTGAGGAGCCCATCAGAAAAGGCGCCTGGACATACCTTGCTTCAATCATGGCAAGGCAGCTGCATGAAAAGATATTCCAACGCCCATGTGCACAACTACCAAATCACTGACCACTATTGTTCCAGGGACAGATTGTGCTTAGCTCCAAGCCTGGGTACTTCAGAGGGAGTCATTGCAATAGGTGGAGAAATCCAGGCAAGAGAAAAGCAAATGGGGGGCGAGGGGGAAACCAACCCCTCAACAAATTCTTTGACGTCCGGGGCCTCGCTCACCGGACAGGTCACAAAACTCGGCTTGAGTCAAAGCGGGGAGGAGAGAAAACGCCGTGCGTTTAGTCAGCGACACCGTTCTAAGCAGCAAACCCGCCAGAAGCGGAGCCATCCGAGCCAAATCGGCAGCCGAGAGACCAAGCAGCATGGGAAGGGAATCGGTTCCAGATGAGGTAGCTGTGCCGAGCTCATAAAAAGGGATTCGCACGTTAACCGCCTAATTAAACACAAAACATTTAGCAGGCCCCCAACACCCGAGAGATCACAAAGACAACATTTGCCGGGAATCAAGTTTAATTACAGGAGGGGCTCCTTGACCCAGCGTTTCTTACAGCTGACGGATTTTTTTTTTTTGCTTCCCAGAGTCGTTCGTGCTGGAGTTATGCCCATCACTAGAGTCAGCTCAAATTAAAAGATCCTTAAAAATAACGATCAATTAAGAGATGGCCCAACAGACTCCAAGTGTGCCTCTCGCTGAACCCTTCACCCAAACCTCCCCGCGACGTGATAAAAGCAGAAACAAGTTGTTTGATGCCACTATGCACACCCCCTTTTTTTTTCTCCTCCTCTTGGATGCTCTGGTGAGGAAATACCAAATAAAAGGAAAATGGGTTTTCTTGGGGCCCCTGCGGTTCAGCCCGGAGCCGTTGGGAACCCACGGTGTACACAAAATCCGGACTGAACATTTACAGCTCCAAGACGTCTGGACGGCTCCAGGCACTCGGAGACTCTGGCATGAACCCGTATCGCGTCACCCCGGCGGGATCCAAAGACCACCTGTGACGCTTGGGGCCGACTGCGGCCCTCCAGGGTCTGCTGATCGGGACACAGCCGCTGTGGGGACCGTAAAGAGACACGCCACCTCTGAAACCATTATGGGTTGTAGTGGGTGCCCACTGAGCCGGAGGAGGAGGAACCCCTCCGGCCTCCATGCTGGGCTGAGATTAGCCCCGCCCTGTCACCTGACCGGAAGCCAAGGGGCAGGCCCAGAACTATAAAAGCCCAGGCAGCAGCCTCAGTCAGGGCTGAGCCTGCCGAGAGGCTAGAGGCCTTCCCAGGACTCCCAGCCTGGGGAGTGGGGATTGAGGCCTGGCCAGGGCCTCCTTCCTGCCGGGGCCCAGAGGCAGACTACCGGCTCCCTGCCTGGGCGGCGGAGGCCCAGCATAGCCGGCCTACCTTCCCGGAAGCGACGGAGGAGCCAAAAGGCCAGCCTGAGCCTGTGCTCCAGCGCCTGCCCCGGAACCGGGAGAAGCGGCCCCAGCTCCCTCGACCGGAGGCACCGCCCGGGATTCCCACGGACCCTGACCCTGAGGCCTGGCCCAACCGCCTGACAGTGCCTGCACCAGGAGCCCAGCTGAGCCCCACTGACCTGCAAGCGGTGAGGAATTGGACCGGCCTGCCCTGGTGGGACGAGACCCTCCTGGACTCCCCGCCTCCGACACCCAGGTACCGGCTGAAGGGGAAAAGGGAAGTGGCCCAGGGGCAGTGGGGGCTGTTAAAGGCCCCAAGGCTGGCGCGTTTTGGGCCGGAGCCCCCGCTGAGCCGTAGCAGTCCACGCCCGCCTAGGGCCCTGAGCCGGGGCGCAGTGGAGTGGGCGGGCCTGTGCCCCCCTCTGCCAGGTGGCAGTCTCCCCCCTCGCCATTGCCACAGGCAGGTAGCCTGCAACCCTCCTGAACAAGGAGCTCCCCACCTGCTTTTGGTTGTTGCCCGCCCGGACTGAGGGCCAGGGCCTTCCCAAACTGATTGTGTTTGTTTGCTGCCACGCCCTGAACCGAGGGCCTGGCCGCTGCTTATAAACTGGCGGTGCTTGTTTGTGGCCCCGCCCTACACCGAGGGCCTGACCACCCCTTATAACTGACTGTGGTGGTTTGCCGCTGTCACACCCTGAACTAAGGGCCGGACCGCTCCCTGTGAACTAACGGGGCTGGCCGTAAAGGGGCCACGCAGTGTGCCGGAGGAGGAGGAGCCGCACCGGGCAGGCAAACCGACTACATGGGTCTACACAAAAGCACACATGTCAGTAAATGGCACCCAGGCGACCACAGACCAAGGCCGAGCCAAGAGGCTTTGGAGAAACCCGTTTGGTAGACAACCAGCACGGTGGTACTTGAGTAGGAGGTTTAGTATATTGGGGGAGAAGGGGATAAGGCAAAGCAAGAGGGATGAAAGGTGAGAAAGAGATCAAAATCGGAGAGATCGTAGCGCCAGGCTCAGCTGCAGAGACCACTGCCTGCTCCTGCTGACCACGCTGGAGTTGTGCGCTGGTTACAGAGCCGAATTCGGCCCCGAGAGATTAGGAGAATCAAGATTCATTGGCTCCTCGTTCAGACTCTTAATCTGGCCTCCGTGGCGCTCACCCTGCTAAACGCCGGCAGAGACAGAGGCACTAAAAGCCTCCCAAGGGAAGCCCCGGTCCCGGAGTCAGTGAAAACTGGACGGGGCGACGCCCATGCCCCCAAGAGGCGGGGGAAGCCAGGACTGAAACGGTCTTCAACATTTCCAGGGTTCTGCAGGACGGCAGGCAAGGAGCGAGGGGGAAACCAACCCCTCAACAAATTCTTTGACGTCCGGGGCCTCGCTCACCAAACAGGTCACAAAACTCGGCTTGAGTCGAAGCGGGGAGGAGAGAAAACGCCGTGCGTTTAGTCAGCGACACCGTTCTAAGCAGCAAACCCGCCGGAAGCGGAGCCATCTGAGCCAAATCGGCAGCCGCGAGACTGACTCCGGGTACCCACAAGTCTCCCCGACGGGGTGAGTCTCCCGGGGGTGTCTGGTGGAGGCTTCCAAACACCAGCTGGCTTTCGTTGTTTCCTCGCAGTCGAGAGATTGCGGACTCTACGCTTACCTGCTGCTCTCCTCCGAGCCGGAGCATGGCTTCGCCGAGCCGGTCTGGGAACACACGGGGCGGCACCGAGACTGCCGTTAAGGGAGACGGAGTGAGCAGGAGTTTTTGCTTGGGTTTTTTTTTTTTGGAAGCTCATTGGCAGTTTACGCCGCCAAGGCTGCCCAAGGGCAGCCGTGTTTCTGCTTGACTGCCACCCTCTCGCAGGGGAGGCATGCTGCGTTTCGCCCGTCCCCTGCGGACTGTCCTCCTTTGGCTTCCATCAAGCAAGACCCCCCCCCAAGACAGAGGACTCTGGACAGAAGCGAGCAGACAACGGCAGCAAACGCCACAGAAGAGACGAGACCGAACAACGCAGCTATCCCTGACACGCTCTTCTGAGGGTGGGATGGGATGCGGGCTTGGGTCTCTCTGCTGGCAGGGCACAGGCATTTGGGGGGGCTGCAGCTGGCGCTAGCCGCGTGTTTCGGGGGCAAGCTCATGCACCAGTTAGTATGACAGACGACAACCCCATCACCACACACAGAGTACCTGGGAATAAGTCTCAAATGCAGATAGGTCTTCTGCCCTGGGCTTGAGGCTAAACCAGCAAAATAAAATGAACAAAAACAAACTCTCCGTGATTTGAAGCCGCGTAATTTGGCGCAATTTTATACAACGGTGGGCTGGAGCATTTAGCGTCCGGGAGAGGTAGGGAAACACTAGACAGGTAATTCTCTACGTCAGGGGACTCAAATCGCCCCCTCTGTCAGAGCGTGAAAGATGAGTGCTCTCCTCAGACCCGAATGGCACCGACCAAGTGGTCCGAGTTTCGACTGGCACGCCTCCTGTTAACAGACTCCGCTTTAAAACACGTTTGCTCCCCTGGCGGAGATTGTAAACAAACCCGCGCAGTTAGGTAGGGCTGTTCGTTGGGAGTGCTTTGTAAAGCAGGTCATCGGCATTGGCCATTGGCCATTATTAAAATATAAAATATTATACCGGGAGCGTTCAACCCGTTTTGGGGACGGGGAAACTGATGAACGAGTCAAGTGACTTGCCCAAATGCAGCAGATGCCCTGGGAACAAAACCCGGCGTTGGAGAGCTAGCCCAGTGTTCTATCCACTAGGCAACATGGCCTCATGGCGCAAGAGCTGCCCGCTTAGAAAATACGACCAAACACAAGCGGAGAGGAGACGATTCCAGCGTCAGCCGTGAGTCGAGATGGCCTGCTCCGAAACCCAGCCACCTTCCCGAACAAGTGGGAGCCCCTCTTCCTGCCGTTGGGGGGGGGGAGGAGGTCACATTTAGCATCTTAAAAGGGGGGGCTGTCTCACAGAGGAAGAGCGTTAGCAAGCACATGAGGCCTGGGTGCATTGACGCATCTCTCCCCGGGATCTGACGCCGTGCAGCAAAGCAGGAAGTGAAACGGACGCGATTCGTTTACTGCGTGTGCCTCATTCCGCGGGGGCAGCGGACTCAGACGCTCCCCGGCGAAAGGCAGGGCGCACGAGACCGCCGACACGCTTTGCTTTAATACTCTCCGGTGGGACTCCGTTTTACACCGAGGCTCTCCTGGCGGACCAGCCTTTACGGTTGGCCTTGTAGCCCCGGCACGGATGTTAGGTGTTGCAAACCTTCCAGAAGGAAAAAGCCTGCCTGAAAGCCAGATGCTAAATAAGTCAGACTTTTTTTTTTTTCCCCCTTACACTCAGCTTTTCCAGACCAATCACTAGGTTTGCCAGGTGTCCGGTTTTCACCCGAACAGCCAGTAATCGCGCCTTCTGTCTGGTTAAAAAAAAAACCCAGAAAATACTGGCCATGTAAAATGTCCGGTATTTTCTGTTTTCCTCGGACAAAAGGCCGGTGGGGACATTCTTCCCCTGCCACATCTGACACGGGAATCAAAAGGTACAGCGACCTTTTTCCCCGTGCTGCATCTGGCGGGGGGAGAGAGAGGAATTTAAAGGCGCTTTAATTTTGTTTTTGTTTTTTGTCCTTTTTTGTTTAACAAGTTTGGTTTCTTTTTTTTTTTTTTTTCTCAACAAGATCAGTTGTTTTTTTTTCCTTCCCCCCTCAACCAATTTTTTCCCCCACCATGTTCGGGATTTTTTGTGACACTATCTGACAGCCCTACTAATCACCAGTAACAACCCAATCAGCCCCCGGTTACAGTCCCCCGCCCCCCCGGCTGGGGAGACCAAAGATCAAAGTGTCACCTGAACAGAAGAAATGGGACTTCTCCAAGAGAGACGCTTCCTCTCGGTATTCACAGTGGCACAAGATTTAGGGCCAGGCCATCTGCCACCCCCGTGTCCCCGCTTTGTCATGCCACGCTAAGGGAAGGGTTGAAGCTACAGGCCACTTGGATCCAAGCTGGGACCCCTCTGCATAGGATAATGTCTCCCAGCGGAGAACAGATGAGAGGCGGCCTGGATGAATACCAATGAGGCGTTTTATTGAAGCCGCTGGATAAAGAGAAACCCTGCGGTTCTCCCAGGCTCGCTAGTTCCCAGGCTACTGAGTGGTCCTGCCCAGAATCTCGCCCGGCCCCGAGAAGTCACGGATGAATACCAATCGAAACAGGACGAGGTCTCCTGGTGGGCGGGGAGGGTACCTTTTTGATGGTGTTGTGCTTGCCGGTGCCGCGCTCGGCGGTTTCCCCGTGCAGCAGGTCCAAGGCAGTCTCCCGCTCCTTCAGCTTCAGCACCTCGATCTCCGTCTTCAGCTCGTTCAGCTGTTCTTGCAGGTGCTTGCTCTTCTCCAGGTACTCCACCCTGGAGGGCACATCAAAAATACCACACTGTCTGGGGGGGTCACAGGGCGCCTGGGCTGCCGAGAAGGACCCCGCCACATGCTTGGGGGGGTGGAAGCGGTCACGCTGGTTCACGCGCCACTTTGCACGTTATTAAGGATGCGGGGCCAAATCAAGCGCAAAACTGCCAGGCAGGGAGGAAAAGGTGGCTCATCCGGCATCCGCCAGGCCAGATTTCCCAAGAGTGACTAGGGATTTGGGGGGGCAGGGTGTGTCTCAGTTCTGCTCTACCTAAGATGTGCTAGTGGTTCCCAAACTTTTCAGCATCACGCCCCCTTTTTGATTTTTGAGAAACCCTCCCACCAAATATAGCAGCAAAACTTGAGCAAAAAAAAAATAGTCACAGCCCTTTTAATTCCCGGGACCAGTATAAAAAAAAAGGTGCCAGTGCTCCAGGGGAAGTTGACCAAAAAAAAAAAAAGGTTGCCCTTTTAAGAGCAGAGCAGGCAATTGCCCTTTTAAGGTGGCCATTTTAAAGTCTGCCCAGGACGCTCCATCCTCCCCCCCGCCCTGGATGGACTGGGCTCTTTCTTGGGGGGGGGGGGAGGAGGGTTTGATGGGCGGGCTGGGTCGCCTTGCGCCCCCGCCGGAATTTCTTCACACCCCCCCAGGGGGGCACACACCCCAGTTTGGGATCCTATGTGCTAAAGCTTCCTGATTTGGACAGGGAGGGGGGTCCGCATGGTCGAAACAATAGACCCCTTTAAGGCAGTGGTTGCTGGCAGGGAGAAGGGGGAGGGCGGGGGATGCAGGGGGGCTGGCAAGGCAAGTCTCTGTCACACAGCGTGTGGGTCTCTGTCGTCCTCACACACGCTGCCCTTCACTCTCAGCTCCCGGCCCCACACATCTGTGGGCTCGGGGCCTGGCAAGGAGGGGCAGCTCACGGTGGGATTGCTATCCATGCCTGCTGCTTTCGGGGGGGGCGTGGGGCCAGGGCGGGAGGGAGGCCTGCCGTAGCCCCGCCGCACAACTACCCGGAAGCCGTCTCCGTTCAACGGGGCCCAGCCAGAGCCGGCTTCCCGGCCCCCCGTCTCAGCCCTAACCTCCCCCTGCACCCAAACTCCTTCCCAGAGCTTGCATCCTGAAACCCCTCCTGGACCCCAATCCCCCGCTAAGCCCAGAGCCCCCCACACACTCCAAACCCCTTGGTCCACTACAGCAGACTGCATGGACAGGCATTCCCGCTGCCCCTCGCCCCGCTCCCCCCTCCGCGAGCGGCCACCAGTGAACCCCCGGCCCCGTGGACACCCGTGGCCACTCGAGGCCGGCCACTTACTTCTCCTTCTCGATCTCCATGGACAGCCGCTTCATGTCCGTGTCCTTAAAGTCAAAGGAGAGGCTCTCACCGAGGAGGCTGAAGCTGGGCGAGTCGGCGGGCAGGGCGGTGGTACCTGAGTTCAGGGGCTGCTGAAGAGAGAGGGCAGATGAAGCGCCAGTTGGAAGGAGAGCAGGCAACGGCTGGCCCGACCTCCACGAGCTCCCGAAGGGCGCTTGGGCGACGAGCCGCCACCTTGCTGGCCAAATCACCGCCAGAAGGGGACTCGGCGACCTCCAGCCACACTGGCCGAGCAAGTCTGTTTTTCCAGGATGGGATGGTCCTCGTATTCTAAAATCATGACTGGTGCAGAAAAAGTGAGTAAGGAAAAGTTATTGACTTGTTCCCACCATCTAACAAGGGGCCACCAAATGAAACGAACAGGCAGCAGGTTTAAAACAAACCAAAGGAAGTTTTTCGTCACGCAGCGCACAGTCAACCTGTGGAACTCCTCGCCACAGGATGCGGTGAATGCAAGAACTTGAACAGAGTTCAAAAAAGAGCCAGATAGATTCATGGAGGTGAGGTCCATCAATGGCTATTAGCCAGGATGGGCAGAAATGGTGTCCCTAGCCTCTGCTCATCAGAGGCTGGGAATTGGTGTTAGGAGTGGGATCACTTGATTCCCTGTTCTGTTCCCTTCCTCTGGGCATTAGCCACTGTTGGCAGACAGGACACTGGGCTGGATGGACCTTTGGTCTGAGACAACTTAAGAACAGCCAGGCTATGTTCTTATGAGGTTTGCACGGGCCCCACAACCCCCCTGACAAGATGACAAACAGCCGGAGCGCCGGGGGGAAGACGGGGAAGGGAAACCAAACCCTCCTACCGTGTAGGACGACTTGCTGGTGATCTCCAGGAGCTTCTGCTTGGCTCTCCGCTCGGACTCGCGCGCCTCCTGGAGGTCCTGCTTCAGCTGATCGGCCTCCTTCGCCCTGTGCCCCGCAACAAGCCACGGCAAGGGTCAGGGCTGTGCTCGCCGGGGTGGGGTAGGGGAGGGGGGGAAGTCTGAGAAACGATGCTGCACCAAATCGGGCAAGGAACTCTATCGAGGGGAGGGAGAGGCTCTCCTCTCTCCCTCCCCACCAGCGGTTTCCAACATCAGGCTCACACTAGGGATGTTAAATAGTGGTGAATTGAATAGTCGCGTGACCTCATGAATTCTTAGCAGTTACTCGACTAGCTGACGGTCCCTGGGGATGGCAGCTAGCATGCTCCAGCCCCACTCCCGAGGAGCCTCCTGCCGTCCTGCGTGGGGTGCCAGGCGGGAGCTGGTCCGTGAGGGGAGCCAGTTGAAAAACCAGTTCCCTGCCACCTGGCGCTGCTGCCTCTGATACACGCAGTTGATGGGAGCCTGATATGGGCAAAAAGCTTGTTTCTTAAAGGGGCAGCCTCCTTTTTTTTTTTTTTTTTGCTTGACAATTCTGATGCGGCTCTTGGCGTTTTTTTCCACCACTGTTTCAGCTCTCTTTGTTAAATGGGTTGGCCACCTCTGGCGTAATCTATAGCGTCAACCTATACGCTTTCGCTCATTGGATAATCGACTCCACTATCGCATCCCTAGCTCAAACCCATGAAAAAAGGAGAGAGGCCCGAGATGTTAGTTTCCCATCCAGCAGTGGCCAAAAGAAAGAAACCCGCTGGGTCTCGTGGGTATCACGCATGTGTCATAACCATGAGGATTGGCCAGCAGCCTGGGGAGTAAGGGGTTAACTATGTCCCTGTACCTAGTCAGGTAGCGGTCAGCCAATAGAAATGCAGATAGGGATTTCAAATCAAGACAAAGGAGTTTTTGGGTTTTCTCTCCTTTGTCTCTGAGCCTGTTTGCTCTCTAGATACTGAGGGAGACAGAAGACATGTGTCTCTCCAAGAAAAAGACTCTAAGTAGGGTAACATCTAGATAAATCCGTCAGGTTTTATTGTTTTCTGGTTGGGGAATTTGGATCTGAGGTCTGGGCTGTTAGAAATGGGTTCTCCTCTCTTTTGCAACTAAGTTTTGGCCCATGCGGGAATCCTCCATGAGTATATTAATTGGTGGCTCTTACCATCTAGCCCAGAGGTTCCCAAACTTTTTGGCATCACGCCCCCTTTTTGATTTTTGAGAAACCCTCTCTCCCCCCACCAAAATAGCAGCAAAACTTGTTGAGCAAAAAAAAAGGAACTGATCAGGGCCGAAAAACAAAAAAAGCAGCAAAACTTGCCTTGGGGGGAGGGAATGACGGGGTGGGGTGTGGGCTGGGTTGCCTCGTGCCCCCCCCAGGAATTTCTTCACGCCCCCCCCCCCAGTTTGGGAACCCATAACCATTCCAACTATGCTTGTAACTGGGGTATTGGTTTAATAATACAAGTTCTTTCTTTTTTTAATTAATCCAGTTCATTTCCGCATCCTGGAAAATCTCTGTGGGATCTGCAGGCCTCTGATGAGGGGACAGCAATCAGACTGCAGCTGGTATCCCCTCTTTTCTTTTCTTTGGAGAAAAGAGCTTGGGGGGCCCTGAGGTTGGTTTCAAGTGTCCCCCCCGTTTGTGGGTTCAAAAGCACTTGAGGGTGGCAGCGGATTCCCCCAGATCCGGGTATTAGGATTTGGGGGGTGTTTTAGTACCAAAGCCTGTAGAGATCTGGTTTTGGGGTTGCTTTTGCGGGCCCCCCCACTTCTGCATTCATTGTGCCAGAGCGGGGAATTAGCCTTGACAGCGTGTCTGGGAGACCCGTACAACACCGGGTTCTGCGTCAGCGAAATTCCCGGGGCGATCTGGGAAGGGGAGGGGAGAAGCAGGTGTCAGGTCCCCCACTCTGACCTTCTTTCCGACTCCTCCGCCATCTTCAGCGCCAGCATCTCGGCCTCCAGCACCTTCTGCTCCATCAAGCGCTTCTCCTCCTCCGTCCGGATGGCCGTGGCTTTGATGCGCTGCATCTCCTGCTCTGCCTCCGCCGCTTTCTGGGCCAGCAGCTTGGCCTCCTCTTCCGTGATCTGGGCTTTCTCCGCCAGCAAGTCGGCGGTCTCCTCCGACCGCATCTGGAGGCCGGCACAAAACGCCCGGTGAGTGTCCCCCGGGCCTCTACCAGGGCAGTCCCGCGCCACGGCTGGGGGCGAGCCCCGCGAAGACCTACCAGGGCCTCGTTGGCCATTGTGGCCTCCTCCTTCAACTGCAGCAACCTCCGCTCCAACTCGTCCCGCGTTCGCTCGGCCTCTTCCCGCATCTGCTTCTCCCGCGCCAGCCGCTGGCGCTCCATCTGGGGGAGAAAGTGCCATGTACTGAGAACGGCGAGTGGGTGCTGCCTCTCCGGATTAAACGCACCAGGGACAAGCCAGGGACGATCAGCCCCTCTCTGGGGCCCCTTGCAAAGCTCCGTGTGGTTCACCTCAAACGGAGTGATGAAACGTCTACCCAGGCCCCATCCCCAGAGCCAGGGGGTCCCCCAAGCTCCTGGGGTCCTACCCAGCACATCTCCATTCTGGCTTCAGTCAGACGGGCCCTGAAGGAGCCATCAAATTCCAAACCCTGCCCCATTAACCCCTGAAGCAGGGGCGGGCAAGATACAGCCCCAAGGAGCAGCCAGGCATTTTGAGCAGCCTGTGGCAGGCAGGGAATCTGCCTTGGAGTCCTGCAGGGCTGCTGGCCGGGAGCCACCTAGGTAGGTGCTTTCCATCCAGAACCCGTCTCTGACATCCCAGCCCCTCCCTGCCCCAGATCACCACCCCCTCCCACACCCAAACCCCAACCCCCTCCTTCACCCAAACTCCTGCTCACACTCCACACCCCCTCCCACACCCAAACTCCCTCCTGGACCCTGACCCAGATCCCAACCCCCTCCTTCACCCAAACTCCTGCTCACACCCCACACCCCCTCCTTCACCCAAACTCCCTCCCAGACTCTGACCAAGATCCCAACCCCCTCCTTCACCCAAACTCCTGCTCACACCCCACACCACTTCCTTCACCCAAACTCCCTCCCAGACTCTGACCCAAACCCCAACCCCCTCTTTCACCCAAACTCCCGCTCACATCCCACACCCCCTCCTACACCCAAACTCCCTCCCGGACCCTGACCCAAATCCCAACCCCCTCCTTCACCCAAACTCCTGCTCACACCCCAAACTCCCTCCTACACCCAAACTCCCTCCTGGACCCTGACCCAGATCCCAACCCCCTCCTACACCCAAACTCCCTCTCACACCCCACACCACCTCCTTCACCCAAACTCCCTCCCAGACTCTGACCCAGATCCCAACCCCCTCTTTCACCCATACTCCCTCCCAGACCCTGACCCAAATCCCAACCCCCTCTTTCACCCAAACTCCCGCTCACATCCCACACCCCCTCCTACACCCAAACTCCCTCCCGGACCCTGACCCAAATCCCAACCCCCTCCTTCACCCAAACTCCTGCTCACACCCCAAACTCCCTCCTACACCCAAACTCCCTCCTGGACCCTGACCCAGATCCCAACCCCCTCCTACACCCAAACTCCCTCACATCCCACACCACCTCCTACACCCAAACTCCCTCCTGGACTCTGACCCAGATCCTAACCCCCTCCTTCCCCCATACTCCCTCCCAGACCCTGACTCAAATCCCAACCCCCTCTTTCACCCAAACTCCTGCTCACACCCCACACCCTCTCCTACACCCAAACTCCCTCCTGGACTCTGACCCAGATCCTAACCCCCTCCTTCACCCAAACTCCCTCTCACACCCCACACCCCCTACTGCACCCCACGCTTCTGGTGCACCCAACCTGAGAACCAGACCCCGCACCTGCTCCATAGAAAAGTGCAGCCCTCAGCCACTTACCAAAATCTTGGCGTGCCCTCCCCACATCAAAACTAATTGCCCCCCCTGCCCTGAAGCCTCCTAGTTGCACATCATCTTCAAAACTGGATACAGGGCTCCTGCCCGGCCCCCACAACGCCAGATATGCGGCTCTCTCCCCCAGCCCTGTGCCATAAATCCCATGTCCGACCCAAGAGCCAATCCGGCTGAGATCCAGTGGTGCAGCTACCCAGCAGTGTTGGGTTTAACCACCCAGACAGGTAGGAAGTTTTTCCTAATGTCCAATCTCAACCTCCCTTGCTGCAGTTTCAGCCCATTGCTTCTTGTCCTGTCCTCAGAGGCCAAGGAGAAGAATTTTCTCCCACCCCCTTGCTGTTCCGAGCAGCGGTTCGCAGATCCGCCGGGTGGGGTCCACGGAGTGGAAAAGGTCTCCGAACAGAAAGCAGTGATTCGTACAGTCCACTGGGCTGATGGACGCTTATTAGCTACAAGCGACAGGCTGTTCCTGTCACCTGCTCTGGGGCGGAGAGAGGCTAGGGCCAAATTAGCATGCAGGCTCGGAGAGCACAGGGCGAGATTTCCGATGGGGACGGACGCAGACAGATGTTTATGGCAAGGAGCCTCTCACCTGCTTTCTGGCCTTCTCCTCCCGGGCCTGGGCTTTCATCTGCTGCACCTCCAAGGAGTCAGCCTTCCTCCGCCGCATGAACAGATCGTGGTTACCGATGCACAGCTGGAGAATCTGCTCCGGAGAAAGAGGAGAGGAAAGGAATGAACACATGCCTATAGGGGTGACTGATTCGTTGCCATTCTACCGATTCATTGCCATTCTACCGATGTGGAAACTGAGGCACTGGAAGGCTGAGTGCGTTACCCTCAGAGCGGTCTACATCCCAAGGCAGTTTCTTAGGTGCCAGAACGCAAGGCCCCCTCCAGGGTCCGAAAGCACTTTTGGAGGAGGGTTACAGAATGAATCATCGAACCCTAGAACTGGAAGGGACCTCGAGAGGGCATCAAGTCCAGTCCCCTGCCCTCACGGCAGTACCAAGCATCCTTTATATCAGTGGTTCCCAAACTTTTCAGCATCACGCCCCCTTTTTGATTTGAGAAACCCTCATGCCCACCCTCCAAAAATAGCAGCAAAACTTCTTGAGCAAAAAAAAAAAAAAAAGTTGCCCGTTTAAGAGCAGAGCAAGCATTGCCCTTTTAAGGTGGCCATTTTGAAGTCTGCCCAGGATACTCCATCCTCCCCCTGCCCCAGCCAACCCAAGCTGCACGGACTGGGCTCTTTCTTGGGGGGGAGGAGAGGGAATTGACGGGGCATCTGGGTCACCTCGCGCCCCCCCCCCCCCCGGAATTTCTTCATGCCCCCCCAAGGGGGTGTGCCCCCAGTTTGGGAACCTATGCTCTAGATCATCCCTGGTCGATATCTATCCAACCTGCTCTTCGATATCTCCAGTGATGGAGATTCCACAACCTCCCTCAGCAAATTATTCCAGTGTCTTGCCACCCGGACAGGAAGGAAGTTTTTCCTAATGTCCAGCCTCAACCTCCCTTGCTGCAGTTTAAGCCCATTGCTTCTTGTCCTATCACCAGATGTCAAGGAGAAGAATTTTTCTCTGTCCTCCTTGTAACACCCTTTTAGCTACCGCCCTGAGAAGCCCCTGTCTGCGGCCGAGGGGTGGGGGCTGGAGTGGACCCCTCGCCTCCCCTTTAACCAGTTCAACAATGCACTTAACCGGTTAGCCGATCCAGCGGGACTGGACATCCTTAACCCTCCCACTTAGGGGTGGTGGAGGAGGAGGAAGTGAAACTGATCATGATGGAAGAAGAGCAGAAAACAGCTTGGGGCAGAGGAAAAAGCTACCACCTATCTTAGGACCCTCGGAGGGCCTGATGAGGACTTCACTTGTTCTGGGAGAAATCGGGACAGACAAGTCGGTAGCACTACGGCAGTAGGCCAGGCCAAGGGCAAATTGGCACAGACACCGACATGTCCAGTGAGTGACGTTTTTCCCCCGCATCTTGCATGCATGGCCTAAGTAACATCTTCAGAGGATCCCTTGGCATGATTCAAGAGATGAATCCCGACCGGTTAGCGGTTTCTGGGAGACATGGTAGCAGAGCGGCAAGAGGGAGCCCAGGGGCAGCAAAAGATTTGGGGAACAAGGGAGATAAGAAGAACATTTTCTTTCCAGGGCAGACATCACCAGACGGCTTGAAAAAAGGGGAGAAATGAAAATGAAGGGGAGAAATTAGCGCAGATCCGCCCCCTCCTCCAGAGACGATAACTTCGTGACCGCATGCAGGATCAGACCTGCCGTCTACCCACAGGAGCCCAGATGTTGGAAATACGGCCCCCAGAGCCTTCCTTGAGAGCCGCGGTGGCAGGCAAGGCCAACGCCGTGCCGGAGAACTCACCAGCTTGTTCACCCGCAGCTTTGACGAATTGAATTTAAAGACGTCAATCTTTTTGTCCAGGGGTTTAATTGTGAACTGCAAGGAAAGAGAAAGGACGTGGTGACCGGCCGGGGGGACTGGCACAGCACCGGACAGCAGGAAGAATCAAAGCACCCTGGCTAAGCAAGGGACATCTGATCCCCCCCATTCACAGGTCTTGGATGGAGGTCCGACCCACAGGACATGGGGGGCTAGGAACAAGGAGGAGAAAAAACAATCGTGGCCCATCAGGGTAGAAAAACTAGTTTCAGCTGCCCTGGGGGTTGGAGCTGCATTAAAGCCTGCAGAGATGGAATCGAATAATTCTATTGAGGCTTGGCAGAACTGGGTTTCTTTTTTTTGTATGAATAATTTTGATGGATAATATTGATGTTGATTTTTAAGCCTTTTCCCACATGTATTGATTTAAAATCCCCCAGCCGCAGGAACCTCGGTGTTTCAGACAATGGGGCGGTGGGGGGAGTGGACAATTTAATCTCCACGATCGATTAATCTTACGCTTTCTGATCGCTAGCACGCAAATCGTCAAGCGCGCATGGGAAAAAAAATACGTCAAATACACATCCTTACAGAAAACTCCGACGAGCTCAAGCAGCCGATTTCTGACTTTGTCAAACTGTAAATGGTGACTAACCACCGAAATTGTTCATGGATTTGTGTGTAAACTGGCGTAAAAATCAAACCCTTCCAAGCCTAGCTATAGCTCATCCACAATTCTAGTCTCTATCTCCCATACCGTCTATTCTGCAGGACTTTGGCTAATTCAACCCTGATGTTACAGATCTTATGTCCTCTTCCCAGGGTGAAATGACAAAACAACACAATTTAAGTCTTTCGCATAGGCCGGTGGGCATGGATCTTTTTGAATTTTAACACCACCCCTCTGTTATTCGCCAGAGGGTTGGGCTGAAAAGTGGAAGGCCGTTTTATCTACAGTCGATCATTATTACAATCGATGAGACACCTCCGCTGTGTCCATACAGCTCTCATACACTGCTAGGAAGCCTGCTTCCCATAGGTCAGGTCCATCTGTGGTCATCGCCGCGTGAAGATTACTGACATGATAGAAGAGACGGTACCTTTCCCCCGGAGAAAGGTCTATTACAATCTCATATGGCAAGGCCTGCTAGAAGCTGCTTCAGCCCTCAGATACCCTGTTTGGGTATGGGCAGGATAAAAAAAGTCTAAGGAGAAGAAAAACGACGGCGTCTGGGCTGCTGCGCTCCGCCAAGGAGAGCGTAGTTCTGGTTTTTTAGAACCAAGAGAGGGATCCGATTATGTTACAATCGCTTCACAGACACATGGAGAAACTCAAGTAAAGAGAACAAGCTTTAGTGTTTTTTCTTCCCACTACACCATGTTTAAACTGAAAAAAGAAAAATAGAAATTAAACAGCTCGTTTGCTTACCTAGAGTGAAGGTACAGATTCCTAGAACACTAGAACTGGAAGGGACCTCGAGAGGTCATCAAGTCCAGTCCCCTGACCCCACGGCAGGACCAAGCCCTATCTAGACCATCCCTGAGAGATTTCTATAGAATCACAGAACACTAGAACTGGAAGGGACCTTGAAAGGTCATCAACTCCAGTCGCCTGCCCTCATGGCAGGACCAAGCACCCTCTAGATCATCTCCGATAGATGTCTGTCCAACCTGCTCTTAAATATCTCCAGTGATGGAGATTCCACAACCTCCCTCAGCAACTTATTCCAGTGTTTAACCACCCTGACAGGGAGGAAGTTTTTCCTAATGTCCAACCTAAACCTCCCTTGCTACAATTTAAGTCCACTGCCTCTTGTTCTGTCCTCAGAGGCCAAGGAGAACCATTTTTCTCCTTCCTCCTTGTAATACCCTTTTCGATACCTGAAAACCGCTATCATGTCCCCTCTCAATCCTCTCCAAACTAAACAAGCCCAATTCTTTCACTCTTCCCTCACAGCTCATGTTCTCTAGACCTCTCACCATTCTTGTTGCTCTTCTCTGGACTTTCTCCAATTTCTCCACATCTTTCTTGAAATGCGGTGCCCAGAACTGGACACAATACTCCAATTGAGGCCGAATCAGCACAGAGCAGAGCGGAAGAATGACGTCTCGTGTCTTGCTCACAACACACCTGTTCATGCAGCCCAGAATCATGTTTGCTTTTTCTGCAACAGCGTCACACTGTTGACTCATATTTAGCTTGTGGCCCACTATAACCCCTAGATCCCTTTCTGCAGGACTCCTTCCTAGACAGTCGCTGCCCATTCTGTGTGTGTGAAATGGATTGTTCCTTCCTAAGTGGAGCACTTTGCATTTGTCCTTATTAAACTTCATCCTATTGACCTCAGAGCATTTCTCCAGTTTGTCCAGATCAGTTTGAATTATGACCCTCTTGTCCAAAGCACTTGCAACCCCTCCCAGCTTGGTATCATCTGCAAACTTTATAAGCGTCCTCTCTATGCCAATATTTAAATTGTGGATGAAGATATTGAACAGAACCGGTCCCAAAACAGACCCCCTGCAGAACCCCACTCGTTAGGCCCTTCCAGCAGGACTGAGAGCCGTTAATAACAACTCTCTGAGTAGCTAGTTTCCTGAGACTGGACAGGGAATTGGTCAGTTTCACTCCCAATAGTCAATTTTAACTCCTTATTCTAATAGCGGTATGGGTGCTCAGGAAGCCATTTCTATTCCCTGAAAAAAAATTAAAGTCCAAAGTGACCACGGGTGTTGGGCCTACATCACCTGACCACAGATTCAGCCAGCTGCACTGAGCTTTGGGCGGGTTCAGAGCAATGTAACGCAAAAGCGAGAGCCAACTGCTTTTCGTACCAGTAATATGTTTCATTATATTCACGAGGCCGGGACATATTCCTGGGAAGAGAAGATTCACCTCTGGGCTGAACACACGAAGGGAATTTTTTTTTTTCCTTTTAATATATTAGAACATAAGAACCGCCAGACTGGGTCAGACCAATGGTCCATCCAGCCCACTGTCCTGTCTGCTGACAGTGGCCAATGCCAGGTGCCCCAGAGGGAGGGAACACAACAGGGAATCCGCACGTGATCCCTCCCGTCACCCATTTCCAGACAAACAGAGGCGAGGGACACCATTCCTACCCAGCCTGGCATGAATCTATCTAGCTCTTTTTTGAACCCTGTTCAAGTCTTAGTTTTCACAACATAAGAGCATAAGAATGGCCGTACTGGGTCAGACCAAAGGTCCATCTAGCCCAGTAGCCTGTCTGCCCACAGTGGCCAGCACCAGGTGCCCCAGAGAGGGTGGACCGAAGACAATGATCAAGCGATTTGTCTCCTGCCATCCCTCTCCAGCCTCTGACAAACAGAGGCCAAGGACACCATTTGATCCCCTGGCTAATAGCCTTTTATGGACCTAACCTCCATGAAATTATCTAGCTTCTCTTTAAACTCTATTATAGTCCTAGCCTTCACAGCCTCCTCTGGCAAGGAGTTCCACAGGTTGACGACATGCTGTGTGAAGAAGAACTTTCTTTTATTAGTTTTAAACCTGCTACCCATTAATTTCATTTGGTGTCCTCTAGTTCTTCTATTTAGGGAACTAATAAATAACTTCTCTTTATCGGCCCTCTCCACACCACTCATGATTTTATAGACCTCTATCATATCCCCCCTCAGTCTCCTCTTTTCTAAACTGAAAAGTCCCAGTCGCTTTAACCTCTCCTCATATGGGACCCGTTCCAAACCCCTAATCATTTTAGTTGCCCTTTTCTGAACCCTTTCCAAGGCCAAAATATCTTTTTTGAGGTGAGGAGACCACATCTGTACACAGTATTCGAGATGTGGGCGTACCATAGTTTTATACAGGGGCAGTAAGATATTCTGGGTCTTATTTTCTATCCCTTTCTTAATAATTCCGAGCATCCTATTTGCCTTTTTGACCGCCGCTGCACGCTGCGTGGAAGTTTTCAGAGAACTGTCCACGATAACTCCAAGATCTCTTTCCTGATTTGTCGTAGCCAAATTAGCCCCCATCATACTGTACGTATAGTTGGGGTTATTTTTCCCGATGTGCATTACTTTACACTTACCCACATTAAATTTCATTTGCCATTTTGTTGCCCAATCACTCAGTTGGGTGAGATCTTCTTGGAGTCCCTCACGGTCTGCTTCTGTCTTGACTATCCTAAACAGTTTGGTATCATCTGCAAACTTTCCCACCTCACTGCTTACCCCTTTCTCCAGATCATTTATGAATAAGTTGAACAGGATTGGTCCTAGGACCGACCCTTGGGGGACACCGCTAGTTACCCCTCTCCATTCTGAAAATTTACCATTTATTCCTACCCTTTGTTTCCTGTCTTTTAACCAGTTCTCAGTCCAAGAAAGGACCTTCCCTCTTATCCCATGGCCATGTAATTTACACAAGAGCCTTTGGTGAGGGATCTTGTCAAAGGCTTTCTGAAAATCTAAGTATACTATATCTACTGGATCCCCCTTGTCCGCATGTTTGTTAACCCCTTCAAAGAACTCGAATAGATTAGTAAGACAGGATTTCCCTTTACAGAAACCATGCTGACTTTTGTCCAACAAATTATGTTCCTCTACATGCTTCGCAATTTTATTCTTTACTATTGTTTCGACTAATTTGCCCGGTACTGAAGTTAGACTTACCGGTCTGTAATTGCCCGGATCGCCTCTGGAGCCCTTTTTAAATATTGGTGTCACGTTAGCTACCTTCCAGCCATTAGGTACGGAAGCCGATTTAAGGGATAGGTTACAAACCACAGATAATAGTTCAGCAATTTCCCATTTGAGTTCTTTTAGAACCCTTGGATGAATGCCATCCGGTCCCGGAGATTTGTTCACATTAAGTTTTTCTATTTGTTCCAAAACCTCCTCTAATGACACTTCAATCCGGGACAGTTCCTCAGATTCATCACCCACAAAGGACGGTGCAGATTTGGGAATCTCCCCAACGTCCTCAGCCGTGAAGACTGAAGCAAAGAAATCATTTAGTTTCTCCGCAATGGCTTTATCGTCCTCGATTGAGCCTTTTATAGTTCGATCGTCTAGGGGACCCACAGGTTTTTTAGCAGGCTTCCTGCTTCTAATGTACTTAAAAAACATTTTGTTATTTCTTTTTGAGTTTTTGGCTAGCTGTTCCTCAAAATCTTTTTTTGCTTTTCTTATTACATTTTTACACTTGATTTGACAGTGTTTATGTTCCTTTCTATTTATCTCACTAGGATTGGACTTCCACTTCTTAAAAGATGCCTTTTTGTCCCTCACTGCTTCTTTTACATGGTGGTTAAGCCACGGTGACACTTTTTTAGGTCTCTTGCTATGTTTTTTAATTTGGGGTATACATTTAAGTTGGGCCTCTATTATGGTGTCTTTAAAAAGTTTCCATGCAGCTTGCAGGGATTTGGCTCTAGTCACTGTGCCTTTTAATTTCTGTTTAACTAGCCTCCTCATTTTTGTGTAATTCCCCTTTTTGAAATTAAATGCCAGAGTGCTGGACTGCTGAGGTGTTCTTCCCAGCACAGGAATGTTGAATGTTATTATATTATGGTCACTATTCCCAAGCGGTCCTGTAACGGTTATTTCCTGGACCTGATCTTGCACTTCACTCAGGACTAAATTGAGAATTGCCTCTCCCCTTGTGGGTTCCTGCACCAGCTGCTCCAAGAAGCAGTCATTTAGGCCATTGAGAAATTTTATCTCTGCTTCTCTTCCTGAGGTGACATGTACCCAGTCAATATGGGGATAATTAAAATCCCCCATTATTATAGAGTTCTTTATTTTGGTAGCCTCTCTAATCTCCCTCAGCATTTCAATGTCAGTATCCCTGTCCTGGTCAGGTGGTCGGTAATATATCCCTACTGCTAATTTCTTATTATTGGAGCATGTAATTACTATCCATAGCGATTCTATTGAGCATGTTGATTCACTTAATATTTTTATTTCATTTGATTCTACATTATCTTTCACATACAGTGCCACTCCACCACCCACCCGGCCTGCTCTATCCTTTCGATATATTTTATATCCCGGTATGATTGTGTCCCACAGATTTTCCTCGTTCCACCAGGTTTCAGTGATGCCTATTATGTCAATCTCCTCATTTAATACTAGGTACTCTAGTTCACCCATCTTATTAGTCAGACTCCTAGCATTTGTGTAGAAGCACTTTAAAAATTTGCCACTGCTTATTTGTCTGCCCTTCCCTGGTGCATTGGATTCCTTTGTATGCGGTTGTTTGTCTGCTCTGGCCCATGGTTTGTCCTCTCCCCTCCTCTCTTTCTGACTACAGCTTAGAGACTCTCTATCAATGGATTCTCCTCTAAGAGAAGTCTCCCTCCGATTTACGTGCATCTCCGCACCAATCGGCTTTCCCCCATCTCTTCGTTTAAAAAACTGCTCTACAGCCTTTTTAATGTTTAGTGCCAGCAGTCTGGTTCCACCCTGGTTTAGGTGGAGCCCATCCTTCCTGCATAGGCTCCCCCTCTCCCAAAAGTGTCCCCAGTTCCTAATAAATCCAAACCCATCTTCCCTACACCATCATCTCATCCACGCATTGAGACTCTGAAGCTCTGCCTGCCTACCCGGCCCTGTGCGTGGAACCGGAAGCATTTCCGAGAATGCCACCATAGAAGTCCTGGATTTCAGTCTCTTTCCTAGCAGCCTAAATTTGGCCTCCAGGACATCTCTCCTACCCTTCCCTACGTCATTAGTACCTACATGTACCACGACCACCGGCTCCTCCCCAGCACTACGCATAAGTCTATCTAGATGCCTCGAGAGATCCGCAACCTTTGCACCAGGCAGGCAAGTGACCATACGGTTCTCCCGGTCATCACAAACCCAACTATCTATGTTTCTAACAATCGAATCACCCACTACTAACACCTGCCTCTTCCTAACTGGCATTCCCTCCCCCTCAGAGGTATCCTCAGTGCGAGAGGATACCGCAACATCCTCTGGGAGGAGGGTCCCAACTACGGGATGGTTTCCCTCTGCTCCCATTGAATGCTCTGTTCCCTTGAGACTTTCATCCTCTTTAAGAGCACTGGGGCTCTCAGACTGGAGGTGGGACAGTACTACAATGTCCCGGAAAGTCTCATCAACATAGCTCTCTACCTCCCTTAGCTCCTCCAGTTCAGCCACCCTGGCCTCCAAAGCCTGAACCCGGTCTCTGAGGGTCAGGCGCTCCTTGCAACGGGTGCACACATACGCCACCCACCCACAGGGCAGGTAATCATACATGTTACACTCGACGCAATAAACAGGATAGCCCCCACTCTGCTGCTGGGCTTCTGTCTCCATTTTTCTAATGAATAAGTTTAAGCAGAAACTGGGATTCTTTTTAAACTTCTGGAATATAGATTATTATAAGAGTTATGTTTTTAAGAAGGCCAGAAGTCCCTAGTGCCCTCTAACCTCCCCCTCCAAACTCCCTGTTAGCTGTTCCTGTTCGCAAGCTCCCTGGTCGCTGAGTCACAGGCTTATATAGCTCTGGTAGTCCCTCCCCCTGACTGAGGCTCAGCCAATTAACAGAGGCTTCTAGATTTCAAACCTTTTAGAAGCTCCTTCAAACAAACCAACCAACCAACCAACAAACAAACCAAACACACAAACACAAGCTCAGCACACAGCAAATAACTCCCCCACACACAAACACACACTCCAGACAGCCACTTACCACAAGGGTCCCGCTTTTCCTCCTCTTTTACCTGGAGAACTCTGGCAAGGAGTTCCACAGGTCAACTGTGCACTGAGTGAAGAAAAACTTCCTTCTGTTTGTTTTAAACCTACTGCCTATTAATTTGCACAAAAGCCGGGGAACGAACGGAAAGGCCGAGGCAGGCTCGGCCGCGTGTCCGGGAGCGAGTGGGAGTGAAACCGGTGCGCAGCAGCGTTGCCTAGTGGTGTGTGCACCCGGACGAGGGACGGTGCGCCCTACCTCCTTATCGCTGTAGGAGATGTTCCGGATCTCGTTCCACGGAAAGGAGATTTTGGGGCTGAGCCGGTTTTCTGGGTCGTAGATGTGGAGGCCCAGGGCGTCGACCCCGAGCAGTAGTTCAGTGCCCTTCTTATTCTACAGGAGGGAAGAACCGAGCAGGCTCCGTTTGAAGGAGGACGATTGGTATTCAATTCAGGGAGCAGCTGAGCGACGCGCTTCCGTTCGACTAGCTTCATCCCGCCCAGCTCAACTCTCCCTGAGGGGATCCTGCTTCCCAGGCCAGCGGTGACTCATTCGCTCCTTCTCGGGGGAAGGTTTCAGGCAGCAGCTGATCCAGCCCCACCCACCGCCCGCCGGTCAACCTCTGCAGGCGTGCATCCCACCCTGAGTGCCACACAGCTGTCTCCAGACCAGGGGGGCTGCCAATGCTACAGCACAGCACAAATTCTAGGGATGTAAGCCCACTTCGCAGAGTCGCTCGATCCCGGGGGACCGGTGCGGTGACACCGATCTGAGATGAAAAAGGGAGTGACCCATTGCTAAGCTAAAACTAGCCCCCTCATCTCTGCCCTCCCCGCCACCATGGACTCAAGATGCCCCGAGAACGGGACGCGAGCCCTGGACTCACCCGAATGGTGAAGTAATTGACGCCGTACATCTCCAAGTCCTGCGCGATCTTCAGGTATTCCATTTCCGCTTCATCTCTGGCGGGAAAAGACAGGCCCCGGTGATGGACAGGAAGGGGCGGCTCCTTCTAAGCCTGGTAGGCACATCCCGCAGGCAAAGATCAAGTCTGGTTCCCAGCAGGACGGAGAAATATTCCCCGTCGGCAGCTTCCCCACTTCCGGCGTCGCGACGTTTCCCGCCTTGCCCCGCCTCTACCCCAATCCCTTCCACCGACTCTGGGCGTGCGGTTTCTCGTGCCCCCAAAGAGGCAGGAGGGGGCTACCGCCCATCCTAGCTCGTGTCCCGAGGAATCGTCGCGGAGAGACACGTTTTCCTACCTGATCCCTATGCTCAACGTTCTCATACCGCCGATCCAATGGTGCTTACAGCTGATTCGGGGACGGAGCGGAGGGACTAGCGCTACTGCTGTGAAGGGAGCTGCCAGAGCTATAAGTGCACCCGCCCACCGATGGTGGCAGAGAATCTCCCAGCTGCAAGAGCCGCCGGGCACGAAACACTTGGGGACCCGTTGTGTGTTGTAAGCACGCCTGGGAAATGGGAAGTTGCCCGGCAAAACTGACTTTTAGGGATCCAAGACAGCACTGCTCCTACATCCTCCCCCTCCCGCTGCCCACCATACGGTATTTGTAACACAAGTTGCTCTTCTGTAGCCAGGATCTAGCTCCATGGGGTGTACCAAAGCCACTGGCCCTTTTGGTCAATTTCACCGCCCTGGGGTTTTAACAATTGTCCATTGCAGGATGGCGGCTGTTTACTTCTGAAGGGTCAGGGCGTTGTCACGAGCGGGGCTGGCCCCACGAGTTGTAGGGAGGTCTCACGGTTCCTGGAGACTGGGGGAGGTGGCTAACTTCAGAGCTGGAGAGGCTCAGAGGGGGAGCCGGCTTGGGTCGTAACTGGAGAAACTTAAAACCAGCAAACAGTTCTGCAGCCCCTTAGGGACTAACCAAACACGGGGGCATTTCCTCACCTGGCCCGGCCTCGATGCTCTGCGTACCAGGCCGTTATCCTTTCCTCCCACATCTCGGGAGTCATCTGGTACAGGTTGATGACCTGTGAGGGGCAGGAAGAGAAAGCTTCAGCTCACTCGGGCCTGCCTCGGGGCTTCGTCTCGTCACCTGATCAATGAACGAGACCCAGGGGCCTCCCACTCCAAATGCCCTTCTTTCCCCCTCAGATCCCCCTCACTCCCGATCCGCACGCTGCTCTCCACTTCCAACTCCCTTGGGACCATAAGAACATCAGAACGGCCAGGCTGGGTCAGACCAAAGGGCCATCCAGCCCAGTGTCCTGTCTGCCGATAGCGGCCAATACCAGGTGCCCCAGAGGGAGTGAACAGAATCATCCTGTGATTCCTCCCCTGCCGCCCATTTCCAGACAAACAGAGGCTAGGGGCACCGTTCCCACCCATCCTGGCTAGTAAGTATTTTGGACCTAACCTCCATGAGTTTATATAGCTATTTTTTGAACCCTGTTCAAGTCCTGGCCTTCCCAACATCCTCTGGTGAGGAGTTCCACAGGTTGCGAGAAGAAAAACCAAGCTAAGCCCACACCTGGAACCAGCTCACAGTCAGCCCTTCGGAGCACAGCGAGCCTCGGCCGCTCCCAAAGCTACCCCACGAAATACAGCGGCTATTCCGGCCAAAGGCAGCGGGCAGAAAACCTTCCCTTCTATCCCCACTACAATAGCCTAGATACCGATTAAGGGCTCCTCGTTCAGCGCGACCAGGTCTCCATGACCGAGGTCCACTGGAATCGCTATGCCAGCCATAGAGCGTTGGTCCCAGCTGAATGCCTTACCCGCTTCGGAAGTAACTCCTCTTGTGCCAAGAAGCCCCGTTGATGAACACTGGGGTCATAGTCCCCGTACTGAAAAGAAAAGCAAAACACTGCAGGGATCAGACGGCAACCCACACAGACTTCAGCTGAGGAGGAGCTCGGAACCGTTTACAGTCTTACATTTCATCTCAGTATCCCCCGTCCTTACAATAAGCACGGGGAGGGAGAAGAGCAGGCATTGGCCACTGTGGTCCAGTTGTACCCTTGAGTATTGTGTTCAGTTCTGGGCACTGCATTTCAAGAAAGATGTGGAGAAATTGGAGAGGGTCCAGAGAAGTGCAACAAGAATGATGAGAGGTCTAGAGAACATGAGCTATGAAGGAAGGCTGAAAGAATCGGGTTTGTTTAGTTTAGAAAAGAGAAGATTGAAGGGGGACATGATAGCCGTTTTCAGATATCGAAAAGGGTGTCATGAGGAGGAGGGAGAAAACTTGTTCTTCCTGGTCTCTGAGGATAGGACAAGAAGCAGCGGGCTTAAACTGCAGCAAGGGAGGTTTAGGTTGGACATTACGAAAAAGTTCCTAACTGTCAGGGTGGTTAAACACTGGAATAAATTGCCCAGGGAGGTTGTGGAATCTCCACCTTTGGAAATATTTAAGAGTAGGTTAGATAAATGTCTCAGGGATGGTCTAGACAGTATTTGGTCCTGCCATGAGGGCAGGGGACTAGACTCGATGACCTCTCGAGGTCCCTTCCAGTCCTAGTATTCTATGATTCTGTGGCATGGGCCAAGACCAGCAACTCATCTGATGCAGCGGGCTCCCCGCTTTCGGTCATCTCTCCGCATCCTATTTCATGCGTTGAACATTCGGGACAGTTTTTAAAGAGGGACTTCACCCGACCAGTAGGGGACATTTCTCAGACAGGAATCTGTCCCCCCGCCAAAAGTTGTCTTCCGCGCCGTGGCTCACAAAATACTATTCGCCTTTAAAAAGCGTGCCCGGTCATTCTTAGGAGGAGATTCTAAATCACGTCAAGTGTCTTGTACAATGAAATTGGCCCAACGCTTCAGAAAACATAGAATCGTTGGGCTGGAAGAGACCTCAGGAGTCGTTAAGTCCAGCCCCCTGCCCAAAGCAGGACCAATCCCAATTCAATCAACCAAGCCAGGGCTTTATCAAGCTGGGATTTAAAAACCTCTAGGGATGGAGATTCCACCCCCTCCCTAGGGAACCCATCCCAGTGTTTCACCACCCGCCTAGGGAAAGAGTTTTTCCTAATATCCAACCTAGACCTCCCCCACTGCAACTTGAGCCCATTGCTCCTTGTTCTGCCACCCCTGAGAACAGCCTCTCGCCAGCCTCTTTGGAACCCCCCTTCAGGAAGTTGCAGGCTGCTCTCAAATCCCCCCTCACTCTTCTCTTCTGCAGACTAAACAAGCCCAGATCCCTCAGTCTCTCCTCGTACGTCATGTGCTCCAGCCCCCTGATCATTTTGGTCGCCCTCCGCTGGACCCTCTCCAATGCGCCCACATCCTTTCTGTAGTGGGGGGGCCAGAACTGGACACAACACTCCAGATGTGGCCTCACCAGAGCCAAATAAAGGGGAATAATCACTTCTCTGGATCTGCTGGCAATGCTCCTCCTAATGCACCCTAATATTCCACTAGCCTTCTTGGCTACAAGGGCACCCTGTTGACTCCTGTCCAGCTTCTCATCCACTGTGATCCGCAGGTCCTTTTCTGCCACACTGCTGTTTAGCCAGTTGGCCCCCAGCCTGTAGCAATGCTTGGGATTCTTCCGTCCCAAGGGCAGGACTCTGCACTTGTCCTTGTTGAACCTCATCCAATTTCTTTTGGCCCAATCCCCCAATGTGTCTAGGTCACTCTGGACCCTGTCCCTGCCCTCCAGCGTATCTACCTCTCCCCCTGGCTTAGTGCATCGATTAAAGAGCATTGGCGAAAATGCAGCCTCTGCGGTGAGCGCGAAACGCGGCACAGGGCCCAAAACGCACCGCTCAGCTGACAAGGGGATGATTTACAAGGGAAGCATGCGGGAAATGCGTTGGTTTTAATTCATCTCTCACAGCCCAAGTCACACTACGGCATCATCCAATTAGGAAGACAGGGCGCCGTTTCCCCGAGTCAATCATTTCACACTGAAAATGCCCTTTGTCTCTCTTTCTCCGGGAGGAACGTTGCTGGGAAAGAACAAACAGTAGCAATCCTGACAAGACAGGCAAATAATAAAGCGCCACAACAATAGGCACTCAAGAGACATCCCAAATCAGTCTCCATTTAATGCCCGAGCAGCCCCACCAAACACTCACAAACACCAGAATCAATCTCGACACACAACCTCGGAGCGGCAAAACGGTCAGCGCTCAGACGAGTGCGGATTACAGACAGTGCTATTGATTTCGCGCCAACCCAGATGCAAAGGAAGCCTGCAGTATGCCACAACGGACTTGGAGATAAATTAATACCACCGAGAGGCCGCTGGATTGATCCTGAGAGATGCGGCGCCCCAGGCAACCCGGCGCTTCTCAGAAACAGGCTGCATAGATCAAATTACTCAACACCCGTCAACAGGGGGAACAGGTATAAAAATGCAGGATTTGGAAGGGAACAACGTTCAACTTCCGACAGGGAGAAAAATGATTTCTGGATGGGAAAAAAATGATAACGAGGATGGATGTGATCATTTCGGGCTGCGATCTATCCTGCGGGCCCACGGCCACATAAGGAACATGCGATTTGAATATGGTCAAGGAGGACCCCCCCGTCCCAAAGGAATATGTGTGCCGGGAAAAACACTGGAAAACATTAATTACTCAACAATGACAATCCACTAATGGCCAAACGATCGCAAAGGATATTCGTTCAAGTGCTTTGGCAAACACCTTTCCACTGCAGTCTAACTCAAAAACTGCCACAGCAATTCAGGTTTTGTTAAATGCACTATACAATTTGTATTCGTTGCCTATTCGCAGGGCTTGACAAACGGCGGCGACAATCACTCGCCAGCCCCATACTGCGCATGCACAAGAGCCGCATTGCGCATGCGCGCGCCGCGAATGAACGGGACATGCGGCTGAAATCTCGCCGGGGCGAGTAGATTGTATAGTTTGTCGAGCCCTGCCTATTCGTATAGATTATATTCGTATATAAATTGCCTAGGGAGGTGGTGGAATCTCCATCTCTGGAGATATTTAAGAGCAGGTTGGATAGACATCTTTCAGGGATGGTCCAGACCAGTGTTTCTCAACCTTTTTTTGCTCATAGCCTCCTTCTGAGCCTCGTTTACCTCTGTGGACCCCCTCATAGCCGCTGTTAGTTGGGAAAAAAGGTACATAATTTACCTAATGTTCCGTTTTTTCCATGTGGCCCCCTAGAGGTAGGGCATGGCCCCTGAGGAGCCATATGGCCCACGGCTGAGAACCACTGGTCTAGACAGTACTGGGTCCTGTCACGAGGACAGGGCACTGGACTCGATGACCTCTCGAGGTCCCTTCCAGTTCTAATGTTCTCCGATTCTATGATTGTGTTTCTACTTTGAGCTTGTCATTATATCACTCAGACATGGGGGTTTATACTGTGCCGTATAAATCTGCGTGCATTAATATTCTGGATAGAAATGAAATGCATTATTCATTTGGGCAAAAAAAGAAAAATTAAAACAAAGAAGAGGAAAAAACTCTCGCTGGGGCTGGAATCCAGCCTCTTGTGATGTTGTAGAACGGGCGGAGAATCAAACCAACATGCTGAAAAGAAACAGGAAAATCTCTCGGATGTTTTCCGCAGGGCTAGATTTTTCAATAGACTCTGTCCTAACACTTGCTCTCGAAAGCTGAAGGCTACGCCAACATTTGGAAACGGAGGTGATCTGAAAGCAACTCTGGAGAGAGAAATCCACAGTAATTCCCAGGATGAGCAGAGCAGCATTGCAAATAAAGACTTTTTAAAAAATTTCTCTAATGGGTTCTTTGTTATTATGAAGGTAAAATTGCCACACAAACATGCATTTGTCAATAGGTGAAATTCAATGTAAACGCACATCTGTTGGCCGTGAAACGCAGCCAACAGTTGCGCACTGGGGAAAGGCCTTTTTGAGCCTCGGTCTGCATGGGGAAAGGTTTGGGGACGGAAGGGCCGTTGACACGCAAAACTCCTCAAATCACTTCTGCCACCCACTGTCGACATTTCGTGGCCACGGCGCTAGCGTCCCTGGCAACAGAAAGAGCAAAGCACTATGGGTACGTCTAGACTACAGGCTTTTGTCGACAGAAGTTTTGTCGACAGATACTGTCAACAAAGCTTCTGTCGACAAAGAGCATCTAGACTACATCCAGTTCTGTCGACAAAGCAAGCCATTTTGTTGACATGACAGTGTGGACGCAAAGGACAGTGTAGATGCAACAACACCTTCTGTCGACAGAGCTCTGTCGACAAAAGGCGTTATTCCTCGTAGAATGAGGTTTTTCGCCGTTGACAAAACTGCCGAGTTCTGTCGACGTTATGTTGACAGAACTCAGCAGCAGTGTAGACGCAGGTATAGTTTTGTCAACAAAAGTCCACTTTTGTTGACAAAACTCTGTAGTCTAGACACACCCTATGGGTAGGCATCCCACGGTGCCTGGTGGCATCGCCTGCTGCTAAGCGCTGTGGGAACGCGCAACGGAGAGCTGGGCATTTTGGGAATGTGAAAAACGTCCCATCAGCCACCTCTTGGCTTCCCAGCCGTCTCTCGGCTTCTGGCTTACTTTCTTGCCACTTGAACAACCGATGCCGAGAAGAAGGCTACACAATAAAAGCGCTGGCCGGAGTGGCTAATCGGGCATTGTCACTTCAGGGGAGGGGAGTTATTAATGTTGTTTCTTTACGCAGCGCACAGTCAACCTGTGGAACTCCTTGCCAGAGGATGTTGTGCAGACTAAAATTCAAAAAAGAGCTAGACAGATTCATGGAGGTTAGGTCCACCCCAAACAACATTAATTATGCCAAAAGAAGCTAATAATATAGACACGGCCTATGTGTACATTGGGAATGAAACAGGGAAGGCGAGACAGCAAAACAAACGTTCGCTCGTGCTCTCGAATACGAGGGTTTGGAATGAATATTCAGTACAGCGCTCCTTAGCCAATAAATATTTTAAAAGACCCGTTTCTCTGGCTGAAAACAGCTCTAAGGAAAATGAGAACACCGTTGAAAACAGAGACGAGGCTTTATTTCTAAAGTCAATAAAACCCACAAGACCCAGAGGTCCCCAGCACAAATCAGGTTTGGTATGGGCTAAGTTCTTATTCTGCAAAGAGAAGGCAACCCCATGACAGTAGATTGTCACATGATCCCTCTTCTGTCACCCATTTCAAGACAAACAGAGGTTAGGGACACTATTCCTACCCATCCTGGCTAATAGCCACCACAAATCTATCTAGCTCTTTTTTGAACCCTGTTCAAGTCCTGGTCATCACCACATCCTCTGGCGAGGAGTTCCATAGGTTGGCTGTGTGCTGCGTGTTTTGTTTGATCTGGCTAGGCCAGCTATATTAGAGGACCCAGGATCTGATGCCTAAGAGAAAGGAAGAGAGAAAAACACCTTATTCAAGTTATTTCCCTCCTCCCAACAATTCTGCACCAATATGAACGTAAAATGGGCAGGAGCGAGGCTTGGAGGGGCTGTATAATCCCCAGCGGCAGTCATCGGGAGAGAAAGAGCTGAAAAGTGCAATGGCACTTCTGAACGCACGAGGAAACAACACTAAACTGCTCGGCCCCCTGGGGGCTTATGGGAGATTTCCCATCATGCCTCTGTACCTACCTTGGCTTGCACAGCGTATGAGGCCAGCAGGACAGACGCCTCAGGAGGACAATAGATCTTCTCATCTAAAATCTGCTTCTTTACCTGAGGAAAGCATCACCGGAGAAAAAACGCCGCTAAACAAAGCTGCGCGGCGGCAGCAGTTGTAATGCGGGCCGCCAATCAGCCAGGGAAATATTTTCCCCGCCCGGGGAACAATTCTGACTGATGCAAACAGGCTCCGCCGCATATCCCATTCCCACCGGGAGACAGGGGAGACCTCTGCCATGTGTCCCCTCACCTCCCATTCCAAGCCCAGGAGAAGCCAAGAGCAGCAGGGACAGCTGAGTCCCCACCCATGCCCGATGTCGCTTTCCTGAAGAAGTGGGGGGGGGGGGGAGCCCCAGTGGGGGTTCCACCAACTGTCTTTTTGCCATTTTTATAGCCCCATGTGCGCGGGGAAGGCCCATACCTGCAGGAAGAACAAGTGCTGTGTGATCTCTTGAACCAGCTCCTCTTCTGCATTCTCCGGGTAAAATTTGGCCAGGAAGTGAAATGTGACCGGCTCCTCTGTGGGAACGTCGTGATCCAGGACCTGCAGGGTTGGACAACCAGTCAGTGACGCCGGGGAGTTGGACTCCGGGGCCAACTACTTCCCCTCCAACAAAATGAGCTCCATAGTCAGTGATTGGAAACAGACGCTCTGCCAGCCCCCAGTCTCCGTACTGTTCATCTCAGATGCCAAAAGGAAAACAATCTTGGGGCGCATGAAGAGGGGCACATTTCAACCTCCCTTTTCTACTACTAGCAAGGTATATCTTGGACAGCTGCTGTGCCTAATCAGCCTGCCCTTCATGAACACTTGGAGACGCTCCCAATGGGATCTTAGACCCCACTCACACTACAATCACGGTGCGGGGGGAGGGGGTGATTGTAATGTGGCTGTCCCCTGAAACAACTGCAGGACCAGGTTCATAGTGCAGGAGAACATAAGAATGGCCACACTGGGTCAGACCAATGGTCCCTCTAGCCCAGTATCCTGTCTGCCAACAGGATGCCCCAGAGGGAGGGAACACAACAGGGAATCCTCACATGATCCCTCCCCTGTCGCCCATTTTCAGAGAAACAGGCGAGAGACACCCTTCCTACCCAGCCCGGCCAATAGCCATTGATGGGCCTAACCTCCATGAATCTATCTAGCTCTTTTTTGAACCCCGTTAAAGTCCTGGCCTTCACCACATCCTCTGGCAAGGAGTTCCACAGGTTGGCTGTGCACTGAGTGAAGAAAAACTTCCTTTTGTTGGTTTGAAACCTGCTGCCTATTCATTTCATTGGGTGACTCCTAGTCCTTATATTGTGGGAATAAGTAAATAACGTTTCCTTATTCACTTTTTCCACACCAGTCATGATTTCATAGTCCTCTCTCATATGCCCCTTTAGTCTCCTCTTTTCTAAGCTGAAAAGTCCAAGTCTTTTCAATCTCTCTTCATGCGGGACCCGTTCCAAACCCCGAATCATTTCTGTTGCCCTTTTCTGAACCTTTTCCAATGCCAAGAGATCTTTTCAGAGATAAGGTGACCACGTCTGTACACAGTATTCAAGATGTGGGCGTACCAGGGTTTTATACAGAGGCAATAAGATATTTTCTGTCTTATTCTCTATCCCTTGTTTAATGATTCCTCACATTGTATTTGCTTTTCTGACTGCCGCTGCACACTGAGTAGATGTTTTCAGAGAACTATCCACAATGACTCCAAGATCTTTCTCTTGAGTAGTTGTAGCTAACTTAGTCCCCAACGTATTGTACGTATAGTTGGGATTATGTTTTCCAGTGTGCATTACTTTGCATTTATCAACATTAAATTTCATTTGCCAATTTGTTGCCCAATCACTTAGGTGGGCTCTTGGGTGTCCAGTCCAAGGCTTTGCGATGGTTCAGGGACGGACTAACGGTGCAACCGAACGCTAACCAGGCCGGAGGACAAGCACCCTGCCCTCGGATCACCTGACTGATGGGCTTCCAGATTAGCCAACGCCTTGTTCTACTCCTGATGCACCCCCAGGATTCTCACGGAGGCATCTCCGACTTCCATGGACAGATCAACCCTCCCCGCGTACCCTCGAAAAGGAACGTCCCCTCCCACCTTCTTGTCCATTTTGAGCCAGGCCACCGTGTCCTTGATGGTGTACTGAAGTCCAAAGAACCAGGTTTCCCGGAGTCCGAGGGTCCTGCACACCAAGTCGAACAAATCCTTGCCTTTCCACTTCACCTGCGGCAAGAGAACAAAAAGCAAAGGGCAATCACGCTCACCTCTAAGTCCTTCCAAAGATACACCACAGCCATTTTAACCCGCCCTGGAGGTCTGGCTTGACTCCCGAAATCAACCACAAATGTGACACAACGGGGGTCCCATGCAGAGCGTCGCTCGGCGAATCCCAATCAAACCGGTTCCATTTAGAAGGGAGTTTCTCTTATGGCCAACGCACCAACCCTCCTCTGGGATCTGAAAAGTCATCTGGGTTCTTTCTGACCCGCTAGTGGTCAATATCCAGCCCATAATTATTTATGTGCCACCCCCATGTCTTCAGATCCTGTTCCCAGGTATCCTAGACCAGGGCTATTCAACTCTGGAAGCCCCGGGGGCCACAGTGATATTCACAGCACATGCTGAGAGCTGCAACTTAAGTATGGTTGCATATGCATGCAAATATATATGCAAATATATGCAAATAGCTTTCTTTCACACTGACAGGCATCAATACAAAGATTAAGGGAAGACTACACAACATGCAGGCCCCGTTTACGTCAGTTCTGTTGATATTAATAAAACGCAATATTTACCCCATTTCCACCCATATGATGGCACCTTTAATGAGCAATGACAGTCCAGGAATTTAACGACTAAATTAAATTAAATTAAATTGGGCAGCAGGTCTAAAACAAATAAAAGGAAGTTCTTCACACAGCGCATTGTCAATCTGTGGAACTCCTCGCCTGAGGAGGTTGTGAAGGCGAGGACTATAACAGGGTTTAAAAGAGAACTAGATACATTCATGGAGGTTAAGTCCATTAATGGCTATTAGCCAGGATGGGTAAGGAATGGTGTCCCTAGCCTCTGTTTGTCAGAGGGTGGAGATGGATGGCAGGAGAGAGATCGCTTGATCATTACCTGTTCGGTTCACTCCCTCTGGGGCACTCGGCATTGGCCACTGTCGGCAGACAGGGCACTGGGCTGGATGGACCTTTGGTCTGACCCAGCATGGCCATTCTTATGTTCTTACATTATATTGACTACTTTCTTGTTCCGGCTTCACCACAGTCCAAGAATTTAACGACTATCACACATACCGACAGAAGACCGTTATAGTGACTGCTTTCTTGTTCCAACTTCACCACAGTCCAGGAATTTAACGACTAACACGCATACCGACAGCAGACCATTATATTGACTGCTTTCTTGTTCCGGCTTCACCATACTCCACGAATTTAACGACTAACACGCATACCGACAGAAGACCGCTATATTGACTGCTTTCTTGTTCCGACTTCGCCACAGTCCAGGAATTTAACAACTAACATGCATACCGACAGAAGACCGTTATATTGACTGCTTTCTTGTTCCGACTTCACCACAGCCCAGGAATTGAACGACTAACATGCATACCGACAGAAGACCGTTACATTGACTGCTTTCTTGTTCTGGCTTCACCACAGTCCAGGAATTTAACGACTAAAACACGTATCAACCCAAACCGCACTGTACACCAAACTGCACCGTCAGCTGCAAACAAACGGGCCTCGTGTTGAGTAGCCCTGTCTTAGACTAATGTTAGTAGCTTCCACGGGGCTTCCATCGACACCGAGGGCAGAATTTGGCCCCGTGCCTGGCACTTACACTATTTCGAATGCTGATGCACAAACCAAAGTCGAATCTAGCTTCTTCTCCCAGAGCCATTAGCTCCCTGGGCCTGACAGCATAAAAAGAACCCACGTCCTGTTTTCATCCCGGATGGCTGTTGCTCTGTTCTCAACACACGCCAGGAGCAGCTGCGGGGGGCGTGCCAAAGGGCCGGTTTTACACAGAGCACAGCCATGCTTTGCCCCGGAGACTTTGGGTAATCAAAAGGACCTGCTGGAGTGGAGAAAACTACCGGTCGCGACCTTCCAGCAGCTCCACAGCTGGCTTGTGAAGGGGGCAGGGAGACGCAGAGGGTTACACACAGGAGGCCCGGTACTCCCAAGCCATTTTACTTTGTCACTCATGCAGACGGAGACACCGCTGGACAGGGACAGATGGCCATTTCTCTAAAGCCCAAGGGCAGAAGAATCCCAGAACGTCTCCATGTCACTGCCGATCAATCTTAGTGCCACCGGGACGGCTTCAATATTAATGCTGAAGAACAGCTGGCCGCTATACCTGTACCAGCTGTTGTCACACAATGCCACCTTGTGGGTCCCAGTGCCTCATCAGTCCGGAACGTGTTGGAGGCAGGGATGGTCCATTCCAATTAGCTGTCTATGCAAATAGTCGTGCAATTTGCATCTATTCGATTGGTCAATAAAGGCGCCTCCAGGGCTATTGCTACACTTCAAAGGCCGGCCCCCACGCGGTACAGGTGCTTTGAAACGCTGCTGGGAGACCGGCGTCAAGCTCCAGGCAATGTTTCAAAGCGGCAGACCCTGGGCTCCACGTGGCGCTGCCACTTTAAACCCTCCCCTCCCCCTCTTGCTGCCTCTTTCTGACAGAGGCAGCAAGGGGAGGGAGCGACGAGTCGACTAGTATGTTGACTATCCAATAAGCCAGTGTTTCCCAATTTTATTTGGCCTCGGAACCCTTTTCAGCTTGAAAGAATTTCAAGGAACCCCTACGGTTGCCAGGGTAAAATTTGTCGAGCAAAAAAAAAAAAAACAAAAGACCCGCTGTGCAATTTCTTGAGCAAAAAAAAAAAAGACCCGCCACAATTTGTCGGGGGGGGGGGGAGTCCCACTGCAAAGAGGCTCTGTCTCTTTAAGAGAGGACAGGGACGCGCCAATTGGGAAACACTGCGATAAGCATTTGCTTATCCGACAGTCGACCAGTCGTTCACATCCCTAGTCAGAGTCAAAGAGAAGAAGCCAGACGATCATCCACCGAACAGATGCACAAACGTTACTGGAGACAACGTTTTTATGCAACAACACAAACCGAATGTATCCCTGGGATTCACATTCAGCATATAGATTTTGGTTGTGTTTAAAGACCACAGGGAAAACTCGTTTTCCCTAAGTCCACAGGTTCAAATGCACCCCTTGCATGGGGGTACACCTTGGTGTATGAAGGCTCTGCCCGGAGGGAGGTTTTGGGGCCAGTTTTCTCAAGGAAAATGTAATCTGAGGGTTTTAAGCAAACCAGAGAGAGAATAAAAGATTTCTGCTGCTCTTCTGCGCTTCTCAAATCCAGCCCCAGATTTGGGTTGCCAATATTTTTAGCAAGAGGTTATTTCCGATCTAGGCGTACAGCAGCATCAGCAATTTTTAAAAGCCAGCTTTATGGCGATTGTTTGAAGGGAGCAATTAATGGTTACGTGCCGACATTTATCCAGTCAGTCAAATGGAGGGGAAAGCAAGTGTTCTCGATGCAGGCTACTGCGCTTTGCCATGGGAGGTATTCCTCTACCGATGCTGATTTGTACTCTATGGAATCACTCTTTTGAAACTCCAGCTGTGCTTTAGGCTGCACACTACATAGAGGCACTCCCAGCTGGGTTTTAAACCAGCCAGCAGACTACAAATGATCTGCCGTTACATAATCGCGGGCCAAAACCGATGTTAACATTCTCAACGATCAACGCTCATTAACGCACAAAAGTCAGGGAATTCAAAGACTCGTACCTCTGCTGAAAGACATCGATGGTTAGTTTAAAATATCAGCAGTCCTCAGAGAGCTGTGTTTTCTCCCCACAAATATAAGTTTACCCCGTGTGTAGAAACAAATATTTTGAATGACTGTTTACGCTGTTAAGTTTTAGGTCTTAATGTACACGTGAAGACGGTGATGGTTGCTGTGGGAACGGGATGTTTTACCGGAGAGTGAAAATCCCGACCACAACATCACAGCCAGATATTATACACACCACAACATCACAGCCAGATATTACACACACACACACACACACACACACACACGTTTGTCGCTGAAAATCAAAAAGTTGAACAGCAATTGAGTTCCTTTCAACATGCAGGACTGAATCCCGTAGCCTGGTAGTTTAATACTTGGCATTTCGACAGCATGAACGCCGGATGTTCATAGACTCACAGAACCATAGATCTGGAAGAGACCTTAGAACAGTGGTCCCCAACCTTTTGGGGCTGCCGGGCACCCGGGGGCAGCACCGCGCGCCCGGGGTGGAGGCCACACATGTGCCCGGGGCCCAGGGCGCAAGAATGGCTCGGGCCGGCCCTGGTCACTAGGCAGGTGCACATAAATGCCCGGCAGGCACCATGGCGCCTCCGGGCACCGCATTGGGAACCACTGCCTTAGAAGGCCATCAAGTCCAGCCCCTTGCCCAAAGCAGGACCAATCCCAACTCAATCAACCCAGCCAGGGCTTTGTCAAGCTGACACTTAACCACCTCTAGGGATGGAGATTCCACCCCCTCCCTAGGGAACCCATTCCAGTGCTTCACCACCCTCCTCGGGAAATCGTTTTTCCTAATATCCAACCTGGACCTTTCCCACTGTAACTTGAGCCCATTGCTCCTTGTTCTGCCATCCATCACCACTGAGAACAGCCTTTCTCTAGCCTCTTTGGAACCCCCCTTCAGGAAGTTGCAGGCTGCTCTCAAATCCCCCCTCACTCTTCTCTTCTGCAGACCAAATAGACTCAACTCCCTCAGCCTCTCCTCATAAGTCATATGCTCCAGCCCCCTAATCATTTTGGTTGCCCTCCGCTGGACCCTCTCCAATGCATCCACATCCTTCCTGTAATTGGGGGCCCAGAATTGGACACAATACTCCAGATGTGGTCTCACCAGAGCTGAGTAAAGAGGAACGATCAGGATGTTCCTGATCTAAGCCCCCACATGGACAGATATCGCCAACGGCCCGCTTACAAGCAAGGCCTCTAAAAAGGCCAAGAGAGTTCAGATGACTTGGCCTGGCTGCACAGACAGCCAGGGATCAAACTCAGACTTCTTGATTCTCTGACCCGTGTGTCTCCCCACGGTTTTAGCATAAAGGATCAACTTTTCGAAGGGGGCCTGAAAGCAAAATGTATCATGAACACGCTACCCCAGGGTTATAAACTAGATTGGCAGCTGTAATAAAAGCTAAATCCTTGAATGAAAACTATGTTAGACAAATGACCTTAAACCAGGGGCGAGGAACCTCTGGCCCAGGGGCCGGATGTGGCCCTCGGCTTGCCTGGATCCAGCCTCTGACGCTCAGCCCCGCCCCCCAGCACTGGGGAGCCTGTGTTCGTGCTCCAGCCCCCCTGCTGCCCCACCGTGGGGCTGGGGCACACAAAATCTCCCAGGCTGGGCCCTGTTGGTGTGCGTGGAAAGGGTCTTTCGCCTTCTCAGTCGGGGCCACAGCGAGGGTTTGTTTTCTGCTTCTCACTTGCGTGGCCCCCGACTGATTTTTCTGTGGCAACCCCAGCCCTGCCTTAAACACACACAAAACAACAGCGGCTCTGCTACTGCCTAGGCCCACCAGGGTAGGGGGGCCACCCGGTTCCTTCCACGTCACCGTTAAGCTAGATCCTTCCAACCCACCAGCCTCGCATTTGTGGTTTCATAGCACCCCACTGACCCGATCGCCACGTGGCTCAGGGGCTGGATTTGGAGGACTACGTGGCCGAATGACTCTACACACAGGGCTGAGTGCTGCAAAGCTGTTATTTTGCGGGGCCCGGATATATTTTCCTTACTAAGTGCAGAGGGCTTGTCATGTATCAGCAGAGAGTGCGTTAGGTAAACACGAAGCACTTGAAATCTCAGCAGTGAGCTGCTGGAATAAGAGTCTACAGCAGACACATCAGATTGGGCAGCTATTAGTGGGGTGTGTTATTTATTAACCCGCACCGAGAGTCATTTGCAACTGGCAGGCAGCCAACATGTCACTGGGACAAGACAATTAATTTTGGTAGCGCATCCTTGCTCCCGACATCATTCGCCAGCTAATCCCGCCCACGGAGTGGCTGCAGAGATGAGCTGGGAGGTCGGCTGAACTGCCAGAAATACCGCCGAGCAAACGGGAAGGAGGGCAAATTTTTGCGAGCGTGCCCGCAGGGAGAGGAGCCAGGTGCTAGAAGGGTACATCTAGACGACGGGGGTTTTTTCCGAAAGGAGATATGCAACTTCGGCACTAATTTGCGTACCTTCTTCCGATCGCTTTTTCGAAAGCGGGTTTTTCGTCAACCTCCTTTTTTTTTTGTAGGAAGAGCGTTTTTTTCCAAAAAGGGGTTCTCACACTCCCCCAAAAAGCCACGTTCAGGCACTTTCACTTTTGAAAAACCCGCTTTCGAAAAAGCGATCGGAAGAGACGCAAATTAGCGCCGAATTTGCATATCTCCTTACAAAGAAAAAAACCCGTACTCTAGACCAGTGTTTCTCAACCTTTTTTTGCTCATGGCCCCCTTCTGAGCCTCGTTTACCTCTGTGGCCCCCCTCATAGCCGCTGTTAGTTGGAGAAAAAGGTACATAATTTACCTAATGTTCCGTTTTTTCCATGTGGCCCCCTAGAAGTAGGGTGTGGCCCTTGGGGAGCCATATGGCCCACGGCTGAGAACCACTGGTCTAGACGTATCCTAAGGCTACGTCTACACTACGAGTTTTCTCGGCAAAACATATGCTAATGAGGGACTCCTTTGCATGAGTCGCGATCTCATTTGCATATTTTCTGCCGCTCGGTTTTTGCACTGGGGCTTTTGCGCCAAAACAAGCAGTGGGGACGGTTTCTTTTTGCACAAAACTCCCCTTTTCCGCAAGAGTTTGTGCGCAAAAAAGAAAACGTCTCCACTGCTTGTTTTTGCGCAAACACGGAGCGGCAGAAAATATGCAAATGAAATCGCGACTCATGCAAATGACTCCCTCATTAGCATATGTTTTGCCGAGAAAACTCGTAGTCTAGCCGTACCCTAAGAGAGCAGGCACTCTAGTCTATGCTGCAAAATGACAAGTCAGCTGCTCCCTGAGGTTCGGTTCCGCGATTCCAGCTCAAACTCCCTCTCAAGTCGCTGAGAAAACGTGTGCTTGCTGACGCCAAGCCCGGCCAAGTGGTACCTTATAAATCCCAATAAAGTAAACCCAAGGCCGCCTACTACCCCTCTCACCGGGAATTTTAAATGACAGCAGGCGGGGGGGAGGGGGAAGACAACATGGGAGTGGAAAACCTGAGGGCACACAGAGCAAAGGCAGTCAATATTCTTTGGCAAACGGCTTTGGAATAAGAGAGGTGTCAGATGGTTTCAACAGCCACAAGAGGCAGCTGGAAACGGTATTTTTATTTGCTAATGTGGTGGGACAGCTTGATAACGAGTTTCTTAATTAAACTCTATTCCCGCTAGCCACCAAGTAGGCTGAAAGTGCACTAACGGCACATCCACCCAGATGGTGCGGTCGACAGTGCTCCCTCTCATTGGGCCCACCCGCGTGCGGAATACATTTTGTTCTGTGCACCGAGGCATGGGCAGCGGTGCACCACCAGGGTATGTTCTTGGGCTGCCAGAGAGGGCAGAAAGGTTTGGAAGGCAGGTGGTGTGTGGGAAGGTGGGGCTCTTCGGCTACCGACTGTATTTATGGGGGAGGAATTAGTGGTTGATTTTCGGGGGAAGAGGGGTCCCCAGGTCTCAATTGGCCTGGGGGTGGGGGAGTGGCAGGGCGGCCGCAGGCTGGATCCACCGGCTTGGTGGGCTGGATTCAGCCCGTGGAGGCCTCTCTGCCCGCCCTTGTGCTAGCCAGTAAAAGGCACTGTTGAAATGTGCTCGCCAGAAAAAGATTTTGCTCCTCTATGATTATCCATATTGTGCCTACAAATGTAGGGGGCATTTAACCGCACTGTCATCTGTATATTTCAGAAATGGGCATCTGGCTGGCTGGGAGTCCATTTGTTCACGAACTCTTCCAAAACGATAAAAACTCGGACCAGCAAATTTGGGAGGCAGCTGCCTCCTGTCCTAACTTAAAGCAAAGTCCGGGTTTGGTTGCGCCCGGACAATGGGATGTCCTTGGAATTCGACTGTTGCTCATAAAATGGAAAGGAGGGTTCTGGTAGGAGGGAGTTACATCATGGAATGTCCACTAGGTGGCAGCAAGTGCCGCCTCTCCGGCTCCCAGGCAAAGCTGACGGCTGGGGGGGCACTTCCCACCCCGCTCTGGGCCAACACGGGCCATGCCAGATAATTCTTCTAGTCTTGTTAATACAGATGCAGACACGCCAGGTGCTGTATATAGATAGAAATAATACACTGGGACCTCTTTAATCTGGCAAGCCTGGGGAAATCTCACTCGTCTGCCATCTGCCATCACTTTTTGGCACTCAAGACCAAATTCTGCCCTGATTTACACTTGCATCCTTCCTGGGCAATGCCCATCGAGTCAGTTTGGTCCCATAAATGGCCAGGAAGAGACCCAAGGTGGAATGAGAGGTGCCGTAGCTTTGAGAAGTAGCCCTCGACATCCTGCTGAGAAATCGGACTACAACTCCGCCACCGCCCAGTACCAGTGTTGGACCTTGCCGACCAGCTTTTCAAGCAATAAAGAATTAAAGTCCACGGGCCAGTAACTGGATGCAAGTTTCGACAGACAAACACACTGAGGCTGAACTTCCACCTTCTTGGTTTGGGAGCTCACATTGTTTCTCTATATTGATGGCAAAACTTTTCCGTTAACTCTTAATCGGAGAGTCATAAAACTCCTGTTCTCAACCTATGAAAGTCAAGGAACCAGCGGCAAAATCTCCACGGAATAGGAATTCAAAGAGGACGAAAAAAAAAAAGTGGGGGGGTCCTTGCCAGCCCCCAAAATCAGATGGGGTTGGGAGACCAAACTGTCCTTAATTCTTGGGGTGAGTAAACACCCCAAGAAAAGAATGGAAAGAGGCCATTTCCTTCCAAAATGAATCTGATCATCTCACGACAGTGCAGAGAGACAGGAGTTTCGGTACAGCAGCAGAAATCCTTGATATTCAATAACTTCATCAACGACTTCGATGATGTCATAGAGAGGACGCTTATTAAGTTCGTGGATGATCCCAAGCTGGGAGGGGTTGCAAGTGCTTTGGAGGAGAGGGTCATAATTCAAAATGATCTGGACAAACTGCAGAAATGGTCGGAGGTCAACAGGATGAAGTTTAATAAGGACAAATGCAAAGTGCTCCGCTTAGGAAGGACCAATCTGTTTCACACACACAGAATGGGCAGTGACTGTCTAGGAAGGAGTCTTGCAGAAAGGGATGTAGGGGTCAGAGTGGACCACAAGCTAAATATGAGTCAACAATGGGACGTTGTTGCAAAAAAAGCAAACGTGATTCTGGGATGCATGAACAGGAGTGTCGTGAGTAAGACACGAGAAGTCGTTCTTCCGCTCTGCTCTGCGCTGATTAGGTCTCAATTGGAGTATTGTGTCCAGTTCTGGGCACCACATTTCAAGACAGATGTGGAGAACTTGGAGAAGGTCCAGAGAAGAGCAACCAAAATGATGAAAGGTCTAGAACAGTGTTTCTCAACCCTTAGGGGTACTCGAGAGAAGTCTGGGGATACGTCAACACAACTGAAATGTGGAGAAAACTGATTTTTTTTTAAAGTTTTACAGTGTTTTATTATTTTTGTACTTTTTACACCCAAAAATTTCATTGCCCGCCCAACAACAATTAAGTTGTTTAAACAAGTGTGTTGCAATGCTAGAAAAATTTTGTGTGTGTCTGAAAACTACGTAATGGGGGGGGGACTTATGATTTTTTTTTTTTGGAAAAAGGAGTACTTTATAAAAAAAAGGTTGAGAAACACGGATCTAGAAGACATGAGCTATGAGGGAAGGCTGAAAGGATTGGGCTTGGTTAGTTTGGAAAAGAGAAGACCGAGAGGGGACATGATAGCGGTTTTCAGGTATCTAAAAGGGTGTTACAAGGAGGAGGGAGAAAAATGGTTCTCCTTGGCCTCTGAAGACAGGACAAGAAGCAATGGGCTGAAACTGCAGCAAGGGAGGTTGAGGTTGGACATTAGGAAAAACTTCCTGCTTGTCCAGGTGGTCAAGCACTGGAATAAATTGCCGAGGGGCGTTGTGAAAACTCCATCACTGGAGATACTGAAGAGCAGGTTGGACAGACACCTGTCAGAGATGATCTAGATGGTGCTTGGTCCTACCATGAGGGCAGGGGACTGGACTTGATGCCTTCTCGAGATCTCTTCCATTTTGGCGTTCTAGGACTCTATGATATTAAAATGCTTCATAAAGGAGTCGCACCGGCAGATAGAAGCATGTGACCTTTGCTAATTACTTTAACAGCTTCCATCCTGACTGAAGACAAGATGATGTAATGGATCCAACAACTCGCAGAGATCTCTACCAAGGACTGGAAGGCCCAGCCAGTGGGGACCTTGAAGCACTATGGGGCAGCAGGAGGACCTGGAGCCGTGAGCTGCCATGGGAAGTGAAGGGGGACCCAGAGCTCGGAGACACCGGGGTGCCGGCATGGGCGCTGGAACGGCTGCCCAATCCCCTTCTCCTGCAGTGGAGCTAAGACTTTCTCTCCCTCCCCTCAGGCATCAGCCCTCCCCACTCATTATCTTTAGTAAAAATCACAGACAGGCCCCATGCCCCACAACTGTCCAGGATTTACTAAAAATCACGGTGAGCAAGTCTTAACCTTAATCCTGACACAGGGCGAGCTTAACCGGAACACGGAAACAACACAATCTGGCAGAAAGAAGGTCTATTTGATCGTCAAGGTTACCTGTCCAAAGCCAGCTGGCAGCATTATAACATCTCTATGGGCTAGTTCTCAGCTTAACTGGTTAACTAGTTCATCCCCGAGTCACTTCCCTTCCCTTCTTCCCTCCCCGCACCGACGGGGCTCCCTGACTGCAGCTGATGGACCCCTCCAAATCCTCCCTCACGCTGTTTGCATCGTTCGGCAGATCAGGGGTGGCTAACCCATTAAACGAGGAGAGCCGAAACAGCAGCGGAAAAAACGCAAAGAGCATGCCAGAATTTTTTTTGTGAGCCATCTTTGTTGAGGGAAAAAAAAAAAGGAAGAGCTCCCCACCAGCCCTCCAGAGTTGTTGAGCAAAAAAAAAAAAAGATGCTGCCCCTTTAAAAGACAAGGTTTTTTGGCCACATCAGGCTCCCATCGGCCGCCGCCAGCTTGGCAACGCCATTTTGAATCACCGCACCGGACGGGTCCCCTACCCCGGTGAGCACAGGGAGTGCAGGGGCAGCTTTGCGAGCCGCAGGGGGGGGGGGGGGGGCTTCGCAAGCCGCACTTTACGGGGGGGAAGAGCCACACACAGCTCATGAACCGCGGGTTGGCCACTGCTGGTCTAGATATTGTACCTTCTCAGGACTGCCGTTTAACTACACTTTTGCTGCCCCCCTGTGGTCATTCCGGAGTATAACTCTCCCTGCTACCACAACCGTCCCTTTCCGTTTGATGAGAAACCATCCCGTCTCACACGCAGCGCACCATCCCGGCACAACCAAACCCGGACCTGCCTCTGTGATAAGAGGACGCTGCTTACCAAACGCAATGGTCCTCGCTCTTATCGATCAGGCGTCCTTGAACAAACATGGGATACGTCTACACTTGCACCCTACTTTGAACTAGGGAGGCAAATGTAGGCGACCAAAATTGCTAATGAAGCGGGGATTTAACTATCCCGCGCTTCATTAGCATGATCTCGCTGGCACATTACTCCAATCAACAGCTGTTCCGAAAGTGAAAGCGGACGCCGGGACACGTTAGTTCGAACCAAAGCACTTGGTTCGAACTAACGTTACTCCTCAAAAAACGTTACTCCTTTAAAACGCACTGGCGAGATCATGCTAATGAAGCGCAGGATAGTTAAAACCCCGCTTCATTAGCAATTTCGGTCGCCTACATTTGCATCCCTAGTTCGAACTAGGGTGCAAGTACAGACATACCCATACTCACAGATTGATGGACAGACATACAAACTCGCTCAAATATACAGATTAATGCCCACTGATCCGAGTCAGGATCAGGGCTCCATCACGGCATGAAAACACTCAAGAAATCTCACAGCCTATGGGTGGTTTTTATAATTCCCCCTTTTGGATATGCCAACCTGCTTCTATTTTGAACTGCGCCATGCAGACTGCTAGCACTGGAATGCCCACGAACAATGGCAAATCGCTACGTCTCCGGTGCGCTTTGCAAAATGTTTATCGCCAGCCTTGGCTGTCTACCAGCTGGGGCGATCAAAGCAGCTAATCGTTTATTTCCGTATCAAAGGCAGGACTGCTGAAGCCAGCTCAAGCAGAGATGTTGCTGGTGATAATGAAGGACATGAAAGGCCAAATGCATATTCGGAGCCCTCATTCGAAGGTTTATCCCTTAGTGTCCCCAAAAGATGCAAGTAATTCAAAAGCTTTCTGCTCACCGAGGGTGCGTCCAGATTACATCCCGCTTTCGAAAGAGGAATGTAAAGGAAGGAAATTGAAAATGCAAATGAAGCGCCGCTTTACAAGTCTCGCGCTTCATCTGCATAATTGCCTCCGATCGCTTTTTCGAAAAAGGTTTTTTTTTTTTTTTTAAAAAGCAGTCTAGATGAGGTTCTTTGGAAAAAAAAAACCCCGTTTTCGAAAGAACCCTTATTCCTGAAAAATGAGGTTTACAGGATTCATTCGAAAAAGGGGTTTTTTTCCCCAAGAGAACCGTGTCTAGACTGCTTTTTTTTCCAAAAAAACCTTTTCCGAAAAAGCGATCGGATGCGATTATGCAAATGAAGCACGAGATCTGTAAATCTGGCGCTTCATTTCCATTTTCGATTTCCTTCCTTTACATTCCTCTTTTGAAAGAGGGATGTAGTGTAGACGGACCCCTATCATACACAGAGCAACTGATAGCAGTTTTTACGAGTTAAAGGGGGTAAATTATCTAATTAGCCTATAATTAACTTAATTAATGCACCTAATTAAGCAATAAAATAGAGGGTGACCCTATATTTGATTTTGTTACATTGGAATCTAGTCAGAGCTAAGGATGTTAAAGTGCGTTTAATCAGCTAATCGAGTAGTCGATGGCATTTCCATCGACTACTCGATTAATCGATAAGGGGAGACCTGCAGAGCCACAGCAGGGACTCCCCTTTTAAAGTCTCTGCCTTTTAAAGTCCTGCCTGGCTCCTACTACATTTAAAAGGCAGAGGTACAGCAAGGGACCGGCTGTGAGCTGGCACTTAGCTGTCCCGGCTCACTCCTTGTCTCAGACGCTGCGTCTTTACCTCCCCTGCCCCTCCGCGAAGACGGTGCTGGGGGGAACCGGCTTTTAAGCCCCCTCTTGCTGCCTTTGAGAGAGGCTTGAGAATAATTAAGAGCTTGCCTGAATTCAGGCACCTACAGCCAAGTAAGACCCGCTGAGCTACTTGAAAAGCTTTCCCCTTGGGTAAGCGAGGGAGAAGGAGAAGAGGGAAGGACTGAGAGGAGGAAGTGTGTTGCTGGAGAGCTGAACACTGCAAAAAGGAAAGCGTGTTTGTGCGGAAGCAGGAAAGAGTTTGCTTAGGTACCAGGGACAAGGTACTAGGGGAGCGTCTGGGGACGTGACCCAGGGAAAACACTGCTGTATTGGGACTAGAACATGGGTTCCCAAACTGGGGCTGTGCCCCCCTAGGGGGGCGTGAAAAAATTCGGGGGGGGGGCATAAGGCAACCTAGTTTCCCCCCCCATCAATTCCCCCCCTCAAGAAAGAGCCCAGTCAGTCTGTCTGCTTGGCCACCGGAACACATGCAGCTCAGGCTGGCTGGGGCAGATTTCAAAATGGTCACCTTAAAAGGGCAATGCCTGCTCAGTTCTTAAAAGGGCAGGGCAATCTTTTTTTCTTTTTCAACAAGTTTTGCGGCTATTTTTGTTTTTCAGCCCCCCCCGCCCGGCTCAGTTCCTTTTTTTTTTCCTCAACAAGTTTTGCTGCTATTTTTGTGTGTGTGGGGGGGGGGGCATGAGGGTTTCTCAAAAATCAAAAAGGGGGCGTGATGCCGAAAAGTTTGGGAACCACTGGACTAGAGGGAAAACCCTGGTCCCTGGACCTGAACCCAGAGCAGTGGATGGGCCCAGGTCCCCCCCAACCCTCCCTGCTTCCATGGCAGATTAACGAGGGAGTGCTAGAGGGCCTGTTACAATGCAGACCTATGAAAAGCAGCGCCATCTACAAACACAGCTGCCTACCCGGAACAGATGCAGGTGGCCGGGAGTAGATCCAAGAACATTCAGACTGAAACGTGGATGTTCCATCTCTGGCTACAAACACGTTGGTGTCTTCAGAGACACTCTAGACCAGTATTTCTCAACCAGTGGTACGAGTATCCTGAGGGGTACTCGAGAGAAGTCTGGGGGGGGTACATCAACACTACTGAAATTTGAAGAAAACTGAATTTGTGTTTTAAGTTTTACTGCGCTTTATTTTTTTTATACTTTTTACACTGCTGAAATTTGGAGAAAACTGAATTGTTGTTTTCAATTTCACAGCGTTTTATTACCTGTGTACTTTTTTGACACCCAAAAATTTCATCGCCTGCCCGGCGACAATTACATTGTTTGAACACAGGTGTTGCAACAGTAGAAAAAAAATGGTGTGTCTGAAAACTGTAGGTACCAGGGATACTTCTAATTTTTGTTTTTAAAGGGGGTACTTTGTAAAAAAAAAAAAAAAAAAAGGTTGAGAAACACTGCTCTAGAGGGTGTGTATTTGGCTAGCAGCTCCCCACCTCTGGACGCCGGGGAAGCCGGGACGCAGCAGCCCGCAGAAAGTGGATTCTATTGGGAGCACTTTGCTCTGATTTACCAGTACGCCCGAGCCCCACCACAGGATGCTGCAGGCCATTTGTGGGCCAACTTTTAGACAGCTCCAACTGCCCCATGGGTAGCTACATGTGGCCTGCCTTGATTTCCCCCCCCCCATCCATCCTCGGGGCCTGTCCCAACCCACTGTGTAGCTGTGGTGTGCTGCGCTTTACCCAACCGCTGCCACCATCCACTCCAGGGATGGGTGCGTCTCCGTGGCCGGCCCAGGGACCGCTCCACAGCGGCCAGCAAGGAGGAACGAAAGAGGCCGTGCAAAGCCCGCTGGGCGGCGGGGTGTCTGGGAGCCCCACGCCGGCAGCTGTCCGGAGGCGCTGGCCGTGGTGCTTTGCGGACGCTGTTACCTCGCAGTTGAACTCCATCTCGGCGTCCATGGTCATAATCCGCACCGTGAAGGTTTTCGGCTGCTTTCTCTTCAGGGAGCTGAAACTCATTCGAGATGCGATGGCCCCGGCCATGGTGGGGTGCCGGGGGGGGGAGGGGATTAGGACAAGATCCCACCTCCCCCCTCCAACACGCTGCCCGAGGGCAGGCGGGGGGTGGGGTGAGTTGGGTCTGGTCCCCGGGAGGGCGTCCTACCAGCCCCCAGCGGCTCAGCCAGACCCTCCGGTTTGCCAATGGGGGCGGGGCGAGCGCGCAGCGGGCCTGTCCGGAGTGGGGGGGGGGCAGGCCAGGGAGACCCCGCCCAGGAGGGGGGCAGTGGGAAGGGAGTGCAGAGGGCAGGGGGCTGACCCAGGGGGAAGGGGGCTTATCCCAGGAGAGGGGGCCTAGCCCCGGGAAGGAGGGGGTGAGATGGGGGGCGTCTGGCCCTGGGGAGGAAAGGGGGAGGGGCCTGATGGGGTGGGAGCAGGGGAGGGGGCCCGGCGGGAGGAGGGGAGGGCGGGGGGCTCGGGGGGGAGGTGTTGGGGGAGGGGAGGAGAGGAGGCTTGGGGGGGCCTAGGGCGGAGGGGGACTAAGGGGGGCGGGGGGGCCTAGCCTGTGGCGGGGCGGGGGGGCCTGGCCGCAGGGGGGCGGCCCAGCCCCAGGCCGCGAGGGGGCGTGCGGGGCAGCTCGGAGCCGGGCCCCGCGGTCCCTGCCCACCGAGCGCGGCGGGCCTCAGCTGGCGCAGCCTAACCCCAGCGCCCTCCGCCATTGGCCCCGCCGCGCCCGGGGGCGGGGCTCCGCCCGGCCGCCCGCCCCCCCCCCCCCGATGGGGCGGCTCGGCCAATCGCCAGCCCCGCCCGGCCGGCCTGGGCGCGAGCGGCTCTCGGACTGGCCGCCGGCGCTGCCACTCCGCCGCGCGCGCCCCGCCTCCCCGGCAGGCTTGGTTGAGAGGCCGCTGGAGGGGGCGGGCCTGGGCCGGGGAAGGCGACACGCGGGCTCGCGCGCCCCCTAGCGGCGGCCCGAGCGCCGCCCGGCACCAGGCCCGATGGGCGGGGCCTGGAACGGTCAGGGCGGGGCCTGGAGAGGTCAGGGCGGGGTCTGGGGCAATCAGGGCGGGGCCTGGAGAGGTCAGGGCGGGGCCATAGCCCCACTGCAGCATCCAAGCCCTGGCTTGTGCCCATCCGCGTCAGTTTCGCCTGTGGCCTGGCCCCCCAGGCTCCACCCAGGGGGCAGGGAAATCCTGCCCCCCCCAGCGCTTTGGCACTCCCTGGGCTTTGCCTGTCTGCCGGTCATCCTCCCTCACCAGCCAATCGCTGCTGTCTCATCTGCCTGCCCCCCTGGCCATGGGTGGATCACACCCTAGGAAATAGGCTTTACACCCCCCCCATGGGGCCCACCTCCCCCACGCCAAACCCCTTGGCCCAAGCCGCACCCTGCAGCCCCACCCCACAGCCCACACCCCCAGCCAAAGCCCTCCCCCTCCTGTAACCCGGCCCACGCTTGTGAAAACGAGTGAGTGGGGGGGGGCGAGCAAGCAAGGAATGGAGGGGGCTGGAGTGAGTGTGGGCAGGGCCTTGGAGAAAGTGCTGGGGCGGGGCCTCAGGGAAGGGGCGGAGCCAGGGGTTGCGCTTTCAGCCAACAGAAAGTTGGTTGCCCTAGCTGGCCGGCATTGGAGGCCTAGCCAGGGCGGAGGCAGGTGTCCTGGATGAGACTGGAGTGGGGCATTGGACCTGCGTGGGGGGGAGGAATCTGGCTGGGAGGGGCAGCCCCCAAGAACACATGGCCAGGGCCATCTCTAGTGGGGGGGGTGAACCCCCTCCCAGTGTACGCTAGGCATGGCCTAGGCAACACCTGTCTGCAGCCTGACTTGTCCTTCCTTAGTGATCTGACCCAGTCTGCTCCCCCCCAGAGTCAGCCTCCTTCTGGCTCACCCTTGCTGGGTAGGGCTGGCTCACCCTTGCTGGCCCTTCCCGGTGTAACCCCGAAATCCGCCCCACACCGCTCCCATGGCACAGCAAGGGAGCCCCTGGCTAGAGGTGACTTGTCGGCTTAGAGGAGCTTTTAAAATGAAGAATGCAGACAGCAATGCTTCCTCCTGGCCAGCTGCCCGGCGCGTCTGTAGAAGTGGGGGCAGCCCATAAAATCCATATTCCGAATGACTGGAAACCATGCTTCCTCCTTGCCAAATGGGATTAGCAATGCAGTGACCCGCACGGAGGAAAACGTCTGGTTTGCTGCGTCTGTGCCTTTGCGGTGGATTTAAACAACTCCCCTTGTTTTCAGACCTTAGAAATAGCAGGAAGATGGAGTCAGGGGTCTCCTAATGTAGCTAGAAGCCTTTTTTTCCGGGAGGGGAGTCGTTGGATGTTTAACCAAGAGCACTTTTCTCCCCGCTGCTTCCTGGGCGTTTGAGTGCAAAGCTGGGACACGCTTTTTAGCACCGTGTGAATTTCTGTCCCTTTCCGTCACCGCGTTCATTTAATTTATGGTGATTTCTTTGAAATATTTTTGCCCCGCCTCTCTTATTTAAAATATTTGAGGCATTTTTTCAATGTGGGGGGGTCATTGTTGGATGTTTAACCAAGAGCGCTTTTCTTCCCACTGCTTCCTGGGCATTTGAGTGCAGAATGAGGATATGCTTTTCAGCACCGTGTAAATTCCCATCCCTTTCCATCTCTGCGCTCATTTAATTTATGGTGATTTCTTTTTCAATATTTTTGCCCCACCTCTTTTATTTAAAATATTTGAGGCCTTCTTTCAATGGGGGGTGGGTGTCATTATTGGATGTTTAACCAAGAGCGCTTTTCTCCCCACTGCTTCCTGGGCGTTTGAGTGCAAAGCTGGGACACGCTTTTTAGCACCGTGTGAATTTCTGTCCCTTTCTGTCACCGCATTCATTTAATTTATGGTGATTTCTTTGAAATATTTTTGCCCCACTTCTCTTATTTAAAATATTCGAGGCCTTTTTTCAATGTGGGGGTTACTGCTGGATGTTTAACCAAGAGCGCTTTTCTCCCCGCTGCTTCCTGGGCATTTGAGTGCAAATCTGGGACATTCTTTTTAGCACCGTGTGAATTTCTGTCCCTTTCCATCACTGCGTTCATTTAATTTATGGTGATTTCTTTGAAATATTTTTGCCCCACCTCTCTTATTTAAAATATTTGAGGCCTTTTTTCAATATGTGTGTGTGGGGGGGGGGGTGTCACTGCTGGATGTTTAACCAAAAGTGCTTTTCTCCCCGCTGCTTCCTGGGCGTTTGAGTGCAGAACCAGGATACGCTTTTCAACACTGTGTGAATTCCCATCCCTTTCCATCTCTGTGCTCATTTAATTTATGGTGATTTCTTTGAAATATGTTTGCCCCGCCTCTTTTATTTAAAATATTTGAGGCCTTCTTTCAGTGGGGGGGGCGGGGTTATTGTTGGATGTTTAACCAAGAGCGCTTTTCTCCCCACTGCTTCCTGGGCATCTGAGTGCAGAGATGGGACACGCTTTTCAGCACCAGGTGAATTCCCCTCCCTTTCCATCCCTGTGCTCATTTAATTTATGGTGATTTCCTTTTCAATATTTTTGCCCGGCCTCTCTCATTTAAAATATTCGAGGCAGCTTACACAATTTAAAAAAAAACATACTATAAATCCATATAAAATATTGTATATACATTTATTGACGGGAGATTGGTGGGGTCAACTTCTCCGTGCTCCCCGCACATTGATTGTGTCTTCCAGGGGTGGGGTGGGGGAGACTAGAAAAGACACAACAGAAAATCCCTTTTCAGCTGGCCCGCTACATGGCCAAGGTGATTAACCAAGAGGCCCCAACTCATGACTGCAGACCAATAGGACCAAGAAAGGGACTGGGTGTCTCAACAGGCCTCTGCCCCAGGGAGCCTCCAGGCAGGCGTGAGGGCGCCCAGATGGGCCCCCGAAGAGATCCACCCTACTACGTCCTTTAAGGGAAGTTCCTCCTTGCAGAGGGATGAGGGCCACTGGATCCTGAGTTGTTCCCCGGAGGCTCTGGGCTCCGAGGGTGGGGCAACCCAGGTCTGAAAGAGGGGGAGCTTTTACGCTTCCCAGCCTCATCCAGACTTGGCTGCAGCCCCAGGCGTGTGCGCTTTGGACGCTCAGTGCGCACGGAAATGCTCGAGCAAATGCGCCCCCCGCGGGGATCGCCCCCTCGCTGCGGGCGCCGCGCCCCTTCTTCGGGCCGGGGGAGCTAAGGGGCGCGGGGGGAGGGGAGCCCCGCCCGGACCCGCCCCCCCGACCCGCCCAGCGCAGCGCCCAGCTGCGGCTCCGCAGCGCGAAGATGGCGACGCGGGTGTGCGGGAGCCCGGCGCTGCGGCGCCTGCTGCGGGGTCCCTGCGTGGCCCGGAGCGGAGCCCGGTGAGCCCCGCGCCCCCGGCGCTGGCACCCCCCCCCGGCCACGGTGCCGTGCGCCCCCCACGGGGTCCTCCCCGGCGCCCCCGCACCCGGGTCCCTTGCCCCCACAGTACCCCGTCCCCAGTGTACATCCCCGGCGCCCCCCTCCCTCCATCCCCTCCCCCCACGTGTCCCTCCCCGGCGCCCCTGTACCCCCGTCCCCCCCCCACGTGTCCCTCCCCTGCGCCCCCATGCCCCGGTCCCCTCCCCCCACGTGTCCCTCCCTGGTGCCTCCGTATCCTGGTCCTCTGCCCCCCACATGTCCATCCCCAGCACCCCTGTACCCCATTGTGTCCATCCCCTGTGCCCCCGTACCCCAGCTTGTCCATCCCCGGTGCCCCCGTACTTCACAGCCCCAGTGCCCTGCCTCCCAGCATCTCCATCTTCTAGTCCCTTCTACTCCCATTCCCTCAGGCCCATCACCTCACCTGCCTAGCCCCTGTGCTCCCCTTATGTTTGGCCCCTGCCCCCCAGAGTGTCCACCCGACTCTCCTACCGCCCTCGCCTCTGGCGCCCTGTAGGTCCCTTTCCATCCCTCCCCTCCGCACACCTGCAGCTCCCTGTCCTCACCCTCCCCATGGCTCCCCACTGCCACCCCTCTCCCTTCATCAGCACCACTGTGGCCCTTCGTCCCCTCTCACTCTACCCCATATGGTCATGTCCCTCTCCATCCCCCCCTCCCCCGTGCCCTGTGGTGTCTCCCCTCCATCGCTGTGACCTTTGGTCCCCCCCACCATGTGGACTCTCCCCTCCATCGCTGTGACTTTTGGTCCCCCCCACCCTGCGGTCTCTCCCCTCCATCGCTGTTACCTTTCCCCCCCCCCACCCTGTGGTCTCTCCCCTCCATCGCTGTTACCTTCCCCCCCCCCACCCTGTGGTCTCTCCCCTCCATCGCTGTTACCTTCCCCCCCCCCACCCTGTGGTCTCTCCCCTCCATCGCTGTTACCTTCCCCCCCCCCACCCTGTGGTCTCTCCCCTCCATCGCTGTGACTTTTGGTCCCCCCCACCCTGCGGTCTCTCCCCTCCATCGCTGTTACCTTCCCCCCCCCCACCCTGTGGTCTCTCCCCTCCATCGCTGTTACCTTCCCCCCCCCCACCCTGTGCTCTCTCCCCTCCATCGCTGTGACTTTTGGTCCCCCCCACCCTGCGGTCTCTCCCCTCCATCGCTGTTACCTTCCCCCCCCCACCCTGTGGTCTCTCCCCTCCATCGCTGTTACCTTCCCCCCCCCCCCACCCTGTGCTCTCTCCCCTCCATCGCTGTGACTTTTGGTCCCCCCCACCCTGCGGTCTCTCCCCTCCATCGCTGTTACCTTCCCCCCCCCACCCTGTGGTCTCTCCCCTCCATCGCTGTGACTTTTGGTCCCCCCCACCCTGCGGTCTCTCCCCTCCATCGCTGTTACCTTCCCCCCCCACCCTGTGGTCTCTCCCCTCCATCGCTGTTACCTTCCCCCCCCCCCACCCTGTGGTCTCTCCCCTCCATCGCTGTTACCTTCCCCCCCCCACCCTGTGGTCTCTCCCCTCCATCGCTGTTACCTTCCCCCCCCCACCCTGTGGTCTTTGGTCCCCTCCCCCCATCGTGACCCACCCCATCTCCCCCCCTGCACCCTGTGGGCTCTCCCGACTGCCCTGGATAACTGGGGTGGGCGCGTGGAAGGGTGATGGAGGGGGCCCAGAGCCGGGGGGGGGGCGTTGACATGTTCAGGCAGCATGTGGCAGGGTTGTTTACCTTTCTCTCCCTGGTTAATGATTTACTAGAGATTTCGGAGCTGGGCAAAGGTCTTGCGAGGCCCAGACTGTGGATGTGCTATCTCCGCTGACCTCCATGGGAGGCACAGAGGGGGCAGGAGGGATTTGTGTCTGCCTCAGTTCCCCTTCCCCCCTTCTCTGGAGAGTTCCTGGCCCTTCTGACTTTCCAAAGATGTGGGGAGGCAGCACCGACTTCCTGAGCCTGCAGCCTGGCTCAGAGGCAGAGGGCAAGCCATGAATACTGAAACTGACCAGTGCTGAAACTGGCTAGTGCTGACCAGGGCTGAAACTGACCAGGCTGACCAGTGCTGAAACTGACCAGTGCTGAAACTGGCTAGTGCTGACCAGGGCTGAAACTGACCAGGCTGACCAGTGCTGAAACTGACCAGTACTGAAACTGACCAGGGCTGACCAGTGCTGAAACTGATCAGTACTGAAACTGACCAGGCTGACAAGTGCTGAAACTGACCAGTGCTGAAACTGACCAGGGCTGACCAGGGCTGAAACTGACTAGTGCTGACCAGTGCTGAAACTGACCAGTACTGAAACTGACCAGGGCTGAAACTGACCAGTACTGAAACTGACCAGGCTGACCAGTGCTGAAACTGTGACTAGTGCTGAAACTGACCAGTGCTAAAACTGACCAGTGCTGACTAGTGCTGAAACTGACCAGTGCTGAAACTGACTAGTGCTAAGCTAAAACTGACCATCAAACTGACCAGTGCTGACTAGTGCTGAAACTGACCAGTGCTGAAACTGGTCAGTGCTGCCACCCCAGGCTGCTGCCTCTAATACAGGGAGCTCCCCAGGAATGGGGCTGGGTGCACTGGCTGGTAGCCCCGCCCCTGCGCACTGTTGAATAGTCATGTAACTGTTAAAATGTGATGCTAAAATGTGATGCTTGAGTGCTTCGTCGTGGCTGGGAGGTCGGTTATAGGCCGCCGGTCGTATTTGTTTCCTGGGTTTTATGTGACAGGTTTTTTGAGCCTGCGACAATCAATCTCTGTCTAGTTTTGATGGAGCCAAAGTGCTCCTTCTCCTCTCTGTGGCCCCAGTGAAACTGACGAATGCCACGAACCACCGTGGTGTCACCTGGTGGGTTTGGCAAGAGCCTCGAATCCCCCCTCTCCTGTCTTCGCTCCTTCCTACACCTCAGCTGCCTTTGCTGGGGCTGACCTCTGTGCCTTCTTCTAGGGGATACGCCAAGGATCATGAGGGCAGCTGGTTCCGCTCGCTCTTCGTCCACAAAGTGGATCCCCGGAAGGATGCCCACTCCACGCTCTTGTCGAAGAAAGAAACCAGCAACCTCTACAAGATCCAGTGTGAGCTGCCCCTGCCCGGGGCTGTCCGTCCCCTTCCAGGCCACACGCCATGTCGGCCGGGGGGTCTGGTCAGGGAAAGCCCTGTGGTTTGTGAGCTTCCTACCAGCCAGGGGTGGGTGTTGAGCTCCACCCCCATGCCATCCCCCCCGGTTCCCCACCCCTACTTCACAGGGCACCTAGCAGATGTTTGCTTTGTGGGGGTGTAGAGGGCTCATCTAGGGGGCCAGGAGGGACAGTATCTGACTGGCCAATCACCCGGCTGGCCAGGGAAGTGCCTGCCAAGAGGTTAATGAACCTTCTCACGGATACATTTGCCTCTCATCTTTTCCATCCCAGGGTGGATTTTTTCCACCCAGGTGTGGAATAAATTTTGTTCTGTGCACTGAGGCCGGGGCGAATGTGCACCACATGGAGACACACAAACCTTTGGGTGCTCTGCAATTCAGCTGGGCAGCACGGGAATGTGTCCTGAGTGGCCGACCCAGCAGCCAGATGCCTGCAGATCACTTTGCCCATCTCCGGAAGATGGCTGGCGGCTTCCCTGGGGCTGATTTCTACCCTGCTGACCTGCCTCTTTGGTCTGTTTCCCTGCTGTAGTTCACAACGTGAAGCCGGAATGCCTGGATGCTTACAACAGCCTGACGTGAGTTCTCCCACGGTGGGCAGAGCCTGTAGCATGGTGGGCGCAGCCTGTAGTGCAGTAGCCTCTAGCACAGTGTTTCCTCAACTTTTTAAGACTGAGGAACACCAAAGAATAATTTTTTTTATGGGGTACACTGAGGATTTGTTGAGGAGAAAAAAAAGCCCCCAGGGAAAAATTGTTGAGAAAAAAAAAACAAAAAAAACAGGAGGCTTGCCCCTTTAAGGGTGGCCATTTTGAATTCTGTTCTCTCCGCGGCACACCTCCGACTGTCACGGACACACTTTAAGAAACGCTGCTGTAGCGGGTTGAGATAAAGCTGTTTCTGTATGGGCAGGAAGGAGAAGGGCCTTGTGGGTAAGGCACAGGACGGGGAGTCAGGACTCCTGGGGTCTGTGTCACCTTAGGCAAATCACGTCGCCGTTCTGTGCCTCAGTTTCCCTCTCGAATAGAGGAGGAAATTCAAGCTCATGAAAACTCTGCCTTGGGGGCCAGCTGGGGCAGCCCCCCCATTGGCTGAGCAGCCCTCTGACCCTTCCGCATGCCCTGCAGAGAGGAGGTACTACCCAAGCTGCACTCAGACCCTGATTACCCTTGCGACCTGGTGGGGAACTGGAACACGTGGTACGGCGAGCAGGACCAAGCAGGTGAGCGGGCGGTCGCGGGCAGGGCCCCTGGGCCCTCGGGTGGGGTCTGCCTCGCCACGACACCCAGGCCAGGCCTCGCTCTCTCATTGCAGTGCACCTGTGGCGGTTCTCTGGCGGGTACCCGGCCCTCATGGACTGCATGAACAAACTGAAACAGAACCAGGTACCAGGCGGCTCCCGGCAGCCCCTCCGGACTCCCCTGGCGCGGCGTCTGCCCTCGCCCCTCCAGTGTGTCCTCTAGGCAGAATGCTTGGGGGAAGAAATTCAAACGCCAGCAGCCCATGTGTCTCAGGGTGGTGCACATTTGCACCTGCCTCCGTGCACGGAACAAAATTAGTCTGCACATGGATGGGAAAAGTTAGAGGGAACGCCGGATCCTGGCCCAAGATTGCCAACTGGGGAGGGGCACCAGGGCACGTCTCCGGCTGGCAGGGCCCTGCCTCTCCTTCCCCTGCAGTCCGGCCTGGAGCTGGGATTCCCGTGCCCGGCCCCCGGTGACGGTTGCTGTTTGCAGGAGTACCTGGCATTCCGCCAAGAGAGGAGTAAAATGCTGCTGTCCCGCCGGAACCAGCTGCTCCTGGAATTCAGCTTCTGGAACGAGCCTTTGCCCCGGGCCGGGCCCAATATCTACGAGCTGAGGACGTACAAGCTAAAGGTGACTCGCTCCCTCCAGAGCCGGGGAGGGGGGGAGAAGTCTGGGGGGGGGGCAATTCTCAGGCTCTGCTGGTCCTGCAAGTCCTCCTCAGAGGGCTCCAAACTGCCCTTGGGGGGATCTTGTTGCTACTTGCTTGGAACAAAAGCGCCCGTACCAAAGCCAGGGCAACCCGCCGGGGCCTGGCAGCTCTCCTGGCAACACACCGCCGGATAGTCCTTCCCCACACAGCAACGCCGAGTTGCAGCAGTGAGACGCACGCCCCCGGTCACCTATACACACACACGCACACACCACTTCCATTCCCTGGGCAGTTAGAGACACACACACACACACACACACACACACACACCCCACTTCCATTCCCCGGTCAGTTACCCACATTCCCTCCCATACCCCGGGCAGTTACACACACACACACACACACGCACACACGCTCTTCCATTCCCAAGGCAGTTATACACACGCACACACACACTCTTCCTTCCATTCCCTGGTCAGTTACACACACACACACACCCTTCCATTCCCCGGTCAGTTACACACACACGCGCACACACACATGCCCTTCCATTCCCCAGGCAGTTACACACACACACACACTCTTCCTCCATTCCCTAGTCAGTTACACACATCCCCCCTTACATTCCCCAGTCAGTTACACACACACACACACACACACACACACACACACACACACACACCCTTCCATTCCCCGGTCAGTTACACACACACACACACACACACACACACACACACGCCCTTCCATTCCCCAGGCAGTTACACACACACACACACACACACACACACACACGCTCTTCCATTCCCCAGGCAGTTACACACACACACACACACACACACACTCTTCCTTCCATTCCCTGGTCAGTTACACACACACACACACACCCTTCCATTCCCCAGTCAGTTGCACACACACACACACATACACACACACACACACACACACACACACACACACACACTCCCTTCCATTCCCAGGGGTCAGCCACTTGCTATCCTTATGACATAATCCTGCAGCTGAGGGTCTGCTTTACACAAGCAAAGGCCCCACTGACGTGGTGTCTGTCTCTCCAGCTTCTGGTGGCTGCGTACACCACACGGGGGTGGTTTGGTCCTGTCCCGTTCTCTTGTGGCAGCTCCCCCCCCCCGGCCACCCCCGCTTAACGAGGCTAATTCCCGTCGCTTTAACTCCATCTCTTTGTTTCCAGCCAGGGACGATGATCGAGTGGGGGAATAACTGGTAAGCATCCCGCCTTCCGGCCTCCTTGTATGCCTGTCCGGCAGTCAGGAGCTGATTTTATCCAGGGCTGTGCCGAGTGCAAACAACACCCGGATCTACCCAGGTCTTAACTTCGCCGTTATCGCTCAAAAGAGCAAGATCTTTGAGTCATTGTGGGTCATTCACTGGAAACTCCCACTCCATGTGCAGCGGCCGGCAACAAAGCCGACAGAATGAGAGGAACCATTCCAAAAGGGGTAGAGAATAAGACCAAGACCGTCGTATTACCTCTGTGTAAATCCATGGGACGCCCACAGCTTGAATCCTGCACCCAGATGTGGCCACCTCATCTCACGAAAGATCTCTTGGTGCTGGAAAAGGTCCAGAAAAGGGGCAACCAAAATGATTCAGGGTTTGGAACGGGTCTCGCAGGAAGAGAGATGAAAAAGACGGGGACTTTTCAGCTTAGTAAAGAGGAGACTAAGGGGGGATAGGAGAGAGGTCTGTAAAATCATGACGGGGTGGAAAAAGTGAATAAAGAAAAGTTATTGACTTCTTCCCTCAATATAAGAACGAGGGGTCGCCCAATGAAATGAATAGGCAGCAGGTTTCAAACAAACACAAGGAAGTTTTTCTTCACGCTGCGCCCTGTCAACCTGTGGAACTCCTCGCCACAGGATGGGGTGAAGGCTAGGACTTGAACAGGGTCCAAAAAAGAGCTAGATAGATTCATGAAGTCCACCAATGGCTATTAGCCAGGATGGGTAGGAAAGGTGTCCTTAGCCTCTGTTTGTCTGGAAATGGGTGACAGGGGAGGGGTCACATGAGAATTCCCTGTTGTGACCCTCCCTCTGAGGCATCTGGCATTGGCCACTGTCGGCAGACAGGACCCTGGGCTGGATGGATGATTGGACTGACCCAGCATGGCTGTTCTTATGTTCTAATATATTAAAAAGGAAAAAAATTCCCCTCATGTGTTCAGCCCAGCCTTCGGAAAAGCCCAGAGGAGAATCTTCTCTTCCCGGAAATACGTCCCGGCCTCATGAATATGATGAAACGTATTCCTGGTACAATATAAGAACTAGGAGTCGCCCAATGAAAGGAAGAGGCAGCAGGTTTCAAACAAACACAAGGAAGTTTTTCTTCACTCAGCGCACTGTTAACCTGTGGAACTCCTTGCCACAGGAGGTGGTGAAGACTAGGAGTTTAATAGGGTTCATAAAAGAGCGAGATAGATTCATGGAGGTTAGGTCCACCAATGGCGATTAGCCAGGATGGGTAGGGATGGTGTCCCTTGCCTTTGTTTCTCTGTTGGTGGGTGATAGGGGAGGGTTCATGCAAGGATTCCCTGCTGTGTTCCCTCCCTCTGGGGTACCCAGCACTGGCCTTGGTGGCCACTCAGCACACAGTCAACCTGTGGAACTCCTTGCCAGAGGATGTGGCATTGGCCGCTGCCGGCAGACAGGACCCCGGGCTGGATGGACGGTTGTTCTTAAGTGCCCCGGGCGGTGCCAACTGATCGTGTCTCTCCTCTGTCTCTGCCAGGGCTCGGGCGATCAAGCACCGGCAGGAAAACCAGGAGGCCGTGGGCGGGTTCTTCTCCCAGATCGGGGAGCTGTATGTGGTACACCACCTCTGGGGTAGGTAGCTTTGGAGTCGTGAGTCCCCATTTTCTCACCCCCCCCTTGAGCACAATCTGACCCCCCCAGGCTGTTCCAAAAGGCAGATTTTGTTTAATTGCCGGCCTGTGCGCTAGGGGAAAAAAAAAATCTTCCATCCTCAATTTTCCTCCTTGGACTCGCTGCCCCACCGGGGCATGTGGTTTTTAACAATGTCCGCGTCCTTGGGGGCCGGTCATCTGGAAGGGAAACTGAGGCACGGCAAGGGGACGGGCCTAGCCGTGGCCCCCCTGGAGTGGGAATGCCCCCCTCCCCCCAGCAAACGCTCCCTCGGCCTGGATGTCTTGCGACGATGCCCTGGCCAGCCCCGCAGACGGGAAGGCCGCCCTGCCTCCACCCCCCGGCCGTTTCTCCTTCCAGCCTACAGGGACCTGCACTCCCGCGAGGAGACGAGGAACGCGGCCTGGCGGAAGCAGGGCTGGGACGAGAACGTGTACTACACCGGTGAGTGCCGATCGAGTTTTCTGCGCTCAAACCCGCATGCGCCAGGGCACACGGGCAGCTTTGGTCAGGAAGAAACTCCCCCATTCCCCCCGCCCCCCGGGCTGGCAGCAGCGTGTGTTTCTCGTGGTGGTGCCCGTCGGCTCCTGCCTCGGCGCGCTGGACAAAATTTATTCCGCACCGGGGTGGGAAAAACGGAGCGGGGACGCTGTCTGGGCCGGTGGCAATGGGGCCGTCCCTGTAATCCCTGCGCGGTGACCTTTGTTCCTTTCGATTGCAGTCCCCCTGGTCCGCAACATGGAGTCTCGGATCATGATCCCTCTGAAGATCTCCCCCCTCCAGTGACCACGGACGGCGCGAGGCTCTGTCCCTCGCTCTCAGGGAAGGCCAGGCTCTGTCGGGAGCACCGGGGGGGGGGGTGAGGGTCTCCTGCCTCCCTCTTGCCCTGCTGCCGGGGGGTGGCCGCTGGGCTGACACACGGGACCAGCGCACCCCTGCCCCGACTCCTGCACCCTCATATCCCCTGCCCCGATGCCTGCACCCCCACATCTGCCCTGACTCCTGCACCCCCATATCCACTGCCCCAACTCCTGTACCCCATCCCCTGCCCCGATGCCTACACCCCCCACATCTGCCCCAACTCCTGCACCCCTATATCCCCTGCCCCAATGTCTGCACCGCCATCCCCTGCCCCGATACCTACACCCCCATATCTGCCCCGACTCCTGCGCCCCCATATCCCCTGCCCCAAATCCTGCACCCCATATCCCCTGCCCCAATGCCTACACCCCCACATCTGCCCCGACTCCTGCACCCCCATATCCCCTGCCCCAATGCCTGCACCCCCACATCTGCCCCGACTCCTGCACCCCCATATCCCCTGCCCCGATGCCTGCACCCCCATCCCCTGTCCCGATGCCTACACCCCCCCATCTGCCCCGACTCCTGCACCCCCATATCCCCTGCCCCAAATCCTGCACCCCATATCCCCTGCCCCAATGCCTGCACCCCCGTCCTCTGCCCCGATGCCTGCACCCCCACATCTGCCCTGACTTCTGCACCCCCCATGTTTCCTGCCCTGACTGCTGCACCCCCACATCTGCCCCGACTCCTGCACCCCCCATCGGCCCCGACTCCTGCACCCCCACGTCTGCCCTGACTCCTGCACCCCCGTCCCCTGCCCCGACTCCTGCACCCCCCATCTGCCCCGACTCCTGCACCCCCCCATTCCCTGCCCTGAGACCCCCACACTCCATCCCACATTTACATTTCTTACAGGTACCGTCCTGAGTCCCCGCCGATGACAGTACCTGTAAGAAACGGATGTTACTTTCACCCCCGGCCAGGGCCCTCTTTTGTAGGGAGGTGTCTGCCGGAAGGAGGCGGGAGGAGCCCGAAGTCCTTCCCCTTCATCCTCCCAGAGCCAATTTCCTGGCCGTGCCAGTGCCACGGTCTGTATCTAGCTGCTGCCGCCCACTGTGGGGCTGGGAAAGCCCCATGGACAGGTGGCTGGGGGAGACGGGGGGGTGGAGGGCCGGTGACAGCAGAGGAATTGAGTCTTGGGCTCGAAGCTGGCATGAAGCGGGGTCCCCCTGCCCCGGGCGTTGTCCCCAGGAGCCACCGTAGCTCTGCACACGCGAGACACCATCTCCCTGGACGGCAGGGGAGCGGCGGAAGCTGGTCTGTGGCCAGTGACTGCCCCAGCCGCGGCTGCTGGATAGCCAGGACTTCTGCGGCCCGGTGCCAGTCGGATCCAAGAGAGTCTAGCCCGAAGGAGCAAGCGATGCCGGTTTTCCTGCACCTTTCCGACAGGGGGCAGTTCCTCGTCTGCGCTGTTTATCCGAATGACGCCTCACGGCGACGCGGCAACCCCCCCAAAAGGCCTGTTTCGGGTGCGAAGCGCTTTCCTTCCCAGGAACTTGTATCCGTCCAATTGCAAACTAAAGATTCGGCTGCCGGCCTCGTGCGCTCTCATTGTGTGTCTCGGGGCGTGGGGTGTGAGCAGGGCGTGGGTGCTCTGTGGACGGACGCAGTCCGGAAATCAGGTTGTGAAGGCCACACTTTTCCCCTCCACGGGGACTGGCTGATTTTTGATCGTAAAGCCACCGGAGTGTCTCAAATTTTTCCTCCTCGCTCAGGGCGGCCCAGCCCGCACCCTCTGTCCACCTCTCCCACAATATAAGAACGAGAGGTCACCAGATGCAATGACTAGGCAGCTGGTGTCAAACAAACCAAAGGAATGAGGAGTCCGGTGGCACCTTATAGACTAACAGATTTATTGGAGCATAAGCTTTGGTGGGCAAAGACCCACTTTGTCAGATGCATGGAGAGGAAATTCCAGAGGCAGATATATATATATACACACACACACACACACACACACACACACCCCTTATACCTGCCTCTGGACCATGCATCTGACGAAGTGGGTCTTAGATTTATCGGAGCATAAGCTTTTGTGGGCAAAACCCCACTTCGTCAGATGTATGGAGTGGAAATTCAAGAGGCAGGCACCAGGTGTATAAACCTGCCTCTGGAGTTTCCACTCCGTGCATGTGACGAAGTGGGTTTTTGCCCATGAAAGTGAATGCTCCGATAAATCTGTTCGTCTATAAGGTGCCACAGGACTCCTCGCCGCTTTTGCAGAGTCAGACGAACACGGCGACCCCTCTGATACTTGGAACCAAAGGCGGTTTTTCTTCCCTCAGCACACAACCTGTGGAACTCCTTGCCAGAGGATGTGGTGAAGGCCAGGACTTTAACAGAGTTAAAAAAAGAGCTAGATAGATTCATGGTAGTTAGGTCCATCAATGGCTATTAGCCAGGGTGGGTTGGAATGGTGTCCCCCACCTCTGTTTGTCTGGAGGTGGGTGACAGGGGAGGGATCAGGTAAGGATTCCCTGTTGTGTTCCCTCCCTCTGGGACATCTGGTATTGGCCACTGTGGGCAGACAGGACACTGGGCTGGATGGACCTTTGGTCTGACCCATTCTGGCCGTTCTTATGTTCTCTCCTATGTCCGAGTCAGGGAATGAACCACCCACTTCCGAGAATCAACCTTATTCACCTTTTCTCCGCAAAAGGAGCATGCACGGGCCCGTTGGAGGCGCAAACGATCCCAAAGCGTGCTCAGAACCAGACGAAACAGCACTGAGGACCCGGGGTCAATTACAGACAGCACTGCTGTGTAGTCATTGAATGGCGAATCCGCAGCTTTCCGGCACAGAACACGGGCCCAAAAAAGCAATCGATGGAGTCGAGAAGGCAGGCTGAGAGAGGGGGATGGTTTAGATGGCGGAGGCCGTGAAGAGGGGGTCGTACCATCGGTGGGGAGGTTTGAGGGGGCAAGAGAAGATGGAAATGGCACCGAGTTCTGCATCCTGGGGGCATGGGCCCGACGGATCAGCTCTGGGGTAACGTGCAAGGTGACCATCTGCGGGTTCCCTCTGCAACGCCGCTCGTCTTCCACAGCTCGCAAGGAGCCTGGCCAGTGCTAATGAATGAAGCCTGGCTGTGGTAGGGAGGCGTTATCCCCATTTTACAGAGGGGAAACTGAGGCACAGAAGAGGGGCCATGAGCAGTAAGCTTCAGTGGGGCCCATGGTTAAAGAGGTTAAGAGCCCTTGCTATTCCCAGCCCCGCAGACATCAGTGGGGTGCAGACTCCTCTCCAGCCTTGAACGGAACGGGCCGTGTGTGCTGGGGGGCAGGCGGGAACCAGCCAAACCCACAGCCCGGGGCCATGTGGTGCTGGGGCGGCAGGTTGGCTCCTGTAGGGGGTGGAGCCTGGGCAGAAGGGGCGGGGCTAGGGGCTTGCCACCCCTTCCCCCTGCCGTCCATGCTAACGACACACATGTTTAGCTAGCAGGGTGGGTTTTGGCAAATCAGAACTGTGCCCCAGATTGGACAGAGGCGGGACAGGTATGACTGGGCACCCCCCTCAGGTCGGGGCGCGGTGGCTGCCATAACAACCCAGATGGAGCAGGCGCCAGGGGGTTATGAAACCATCCGCCCAGGGGGCACTGGGGGACCCGCGGAGCCCTGGGAGAGGGGCCAGGCAGCCAAGCGGCCGCGGGATCGCAGCGGGAGCCGCCGGCGGGAGGGTGAGGCTGGAAACAGCCAAGCGGACACGAGAGCTGGGTGTGTAACGGCGCGGGGAGGCGGCCCCGGCACAGCGAGCGGCGGGGCCCACAGCAGGAGCGGGAGTCGCTTGCTAGAGGGGACGCCGGGGCCGGGCAGACACGGTGGCGCGCGCGGCGGCCTGGGCTGCAAGGGAGAACGGGCCCCCAGCCGCAGCGGGACGCCCCGGGCCCGGCACCGTTGGGTCTGTCCTTACAGCGGCAGCAGATGTTGGGGAAAAGTATTGTCCACGGAGCCAGCGTAGACACCCCCACAGCCACACGGTAAGGCTGTCTCCTTCCTGCCTGCCTCCTTCCTTCCTCCCTCCCTCCCTCTTCCTCTTCTTCCTTCCTCTTCCTTCCTCCCTCCCTCCCTCCCTTCCATCTTCCTTCCTTCCTCCCTCCCTCCCTTCCTTCTTCCTTCCTTCCTCCCTCCCTCCCTTCCATCTTCCTTCCTCTTCCTTCCTTCCTCCCTCCCTCCCTTCCATTCTTCCTCTCTTCCTTCCTTCCTCCTTCCTCTCCCTTCCCTTCCTCTTCCTCTCCCTTCCTTCCTCCCTCCCTCTCCTTCCTCTTCCTTCCTTCCTCCTCCCCTCTCCTTCCCTTCCCTTCCTTCCTTCCTCCCTCCCTCCTTCCTCTTCTTCCTTCCTCCCTCCCTTCCTTCCTTCTTCCTTCCTCCCTCCCTCTTCCTCTTCCTTCCTCCCTCCCTTCCTTCCTCCCTCTTCCTCTTCCTTCCTCCCTCCCTCCCTTCCTCCTTCCTTCCTCCCTCCCTCTTCCTCTTCTTCCTTCCTCTTCCTTCCTCCCTCCCTCCCTCCCTTCCTTCTTCCTTCCTCCCTCCCTCTTCCTCTTCTTCCTTCCTCTTCCTTCCTTCCTCCCTCCCTCCCTTCCTCCTTCCTTCCTCCCTCCCTCTTCCTCTTCTTCCTTCCTCTTCCTTCCTTCCTCCCTCCCTCCCTCCCTTCCTTCTTCCTTCCTCCCTCCCTCTTCCTCTTCTTCCTTCCTCTTCCTTCCTTCGTTCCTCCCTCCCTTCCTTCCTTCTTCCTTCCTCCCTCCCTCTTCCTCTTCCTTCCTTCCTCTTCCTTCTTCCTTCCTTCCTTCTCCTCCCTTCCTTCCTCCCTCTTCCTCTTCCTTCCTTCCTCTTCCTTCTTCCTTCCTTCCTTCCTTCCTCCCTTCCTTCCTCCCTCTTCCTCTTCTTCCTTCCTTCCTTCCTCCCTTGTCCTCTTCTTTCTTTCTTCCTTCCTTCCTTCCTCCCTTCCTTCCTTCCTCCCTCTTCCTCTTCTTCCTTCCCCTGCCTTCCTTCTCCTCCTCCTTCTTCCTTCCTCGCTCCATCCCTCTCTTCTTTCCTCCCTCTTCCTCTTCTTCCTTCCCCTTCCTTCTTTCCTTTTCCTTCCTTCGTCCTCTTCCTTCTTCCTTTCTTCCTCTTCTTCTTCCTTCCTTCCTTCCTTCCTTTCTTCCTTCCTCTTCTTCTTTCCTCTTCCTTCCTGCCTCCTCCTCCTTCTTCCTTCCTCCCTCTTCCTCTTCTTCTTTCTTCTTCCTTCCTTCCTTCCCCTTCCTTTCTTCCTCTTCCTCTTCTTCTTTCCTCTTCCTTCCTTCCTTCTTTCCTTCCTTCCTTCCTTCCCCTTCCTTTCTTCCTCTTCTTCTTTCCTCTTCCTTCCTGCCTCCTCCTCCTCCTTCTTCCTTCCTCCCTCTTCCTCTTCTTCTTTCCTCTTCCTTCCTTCCTTCCCCTTCCTTTCTTCCTCTTCTTCTTTCCTCTTCCTTCCTGCCTCCTCCTCCTCTTTCTTCCTTCCTCCCTCTTCCTCTTCTTCTTTCCTCTTCCTTCCTTCCTTCCCCTTCCTTTCTTCCTCTTCCTCTTCCTCGTCTTCTTTCCTCTTCCTTCCTTCCTCTTCCTCTTCTTCCTTCCCCTTAATTCTTTCCTCTTCCTTCCTTTCTCTTCCTCTTCTTCCTTCCTTCCTCTTCCTCCTCCTTCATTCCTTCCTCTTCTTTCTTTCTTTCTTAGCTGACTGAGCTGTGGGCCCTTTTGTTCATACTTCCAGCCCCCCCCTTGGTACTTCCCGAGGGGGGGGGCCTGGCTCCACCCACCAAGGGGACCAAGGGACCAAGTTTGTCTGTGCTCGTGTTGCTCAGGAAACCTGCTGCGGCCACGTCGTCATCACCACGTCAGGTTGTCCCCCTTTTCTGTAGCCACACTCCCTCGGCCGACGTCCCCTCCCAGACGATCTGCCTACATTCTTCCCCAGCATTTGCCACTGTACACATGGGACTTCCTCCCCGCTGCCCCTGCCGTGGGGTGCTGGCTGCCCCTCTCCATGGCTACGCCCTGAGATCCCGCCCACCCCCGCCTGTCATCAGGGTGCCGGGGTGACTCCCGTGGGAGCCGCGGGGAGCGGGTACTCCCTCTCCGCCTGGCACTGTGGAGAGTCCCAGAGGCCCGGGAGGGAGACCTGCCAGCAGTGGGCCCTTTACGATTTTTCCGTCCATGAGCGGAGGCAGTTGTGTCTTGGGCACCCATCTTCGGATGTGTGCCACCCAAGTTATTAACTAATCTCTTAGAGCTATTTTTTAAAATGCCAAGGAAGAAAGAATAGTGAAGCAAGGAGCCATCCACGCAGCGCAGGACGTCAACTGTTTATGTCACATGAAGTCCAAAAAACTAATTTTTAATATTGGACAAGTTTCAGGCGCCAACGTTCTCTGTTTATAGTCTTCCACCCAGTGGGCTTCCTCCTCAATTCAGTTTGGCTCTCCTCTCAAGCTATGTCTACACAACGAGTTTTCTCGGCAAAAAATATGCTAACGAGGGACTCGTTTGCATCAGTCGCAATCTCATTTGCATATTTTCTGCCAATCCGTTGTGGCGTGAGGGGGTTTTTGCGCAAAAACAAGCCGTGTGGATGTTTTCTTCTTGCGCAAAACCCCCTTTTCCCACAAGATCCTTATGTCCCCAAAAAGGAGGTTGACTGATCTTGCGGGAAAAGGGGGTTTTGCACAAAACAAAAATGTTCACACGGCTTGTTTTTGCACAAAAACCCCTCGTGCAAAAATGGATCAGCAGAAAATATGCAAATGAGATCGTGACTCATGCAGATTAGTCCCTCATTAGCATATTTTTTGCAGAGAAATAGTGTAGATGTAGCCTCAGGGACGTATGTTGATGGGCCTTTCAGACGAACCTTTCTGAACTTGGGTGGGATACACTCCCCGTCACCAGGTGTGTCTCCACAGCAAGGTTTAACTTGCGATAAGCAACGCAAATGGAGCGACGTCAGTTGCATAGCTGATGTCGAAACGGGGCACGTCGACACAGCACTTCTTTCGAAACACAGCCCTCTTCCTCCAACTTCCCTGACTCCCCGTCCAAGGAGGGTTACAGGAGTTGGAGGAAGAAGTGCTCCAGTTTGACACGATTTCCAAATAACTGCCACCTGTGTAGATGTGGACGGAGTTATTTCGAAATAGCGCTAGTTTTTTCGAAATAATGTTGCTGTGCAGACGTAACCCTAGACAACAGCTTATTGACTATTTCTCCCCATTCACGTTTGGTCTCAGGGCTCTGTTTTATTTTGGATCAGCAGCAAAGTCAATCCAATGTAATTCTAGACAGTTCTTTTTCTTTATTACAGACAAATAGCCAACTTAGGGTGTGTCTAGACTACAGGGCTTTTTCGAAAAAAGTGGCCTTTTTTCGAAAAAACTTCCCCTGTGTCTAGTTTGCTGCCACGTTCTTTTGAAAGTAAATCGAAAGAACACAGCAGTTTTTTTGACCGCGGAAAACCTTGTTTTACGAGGAATAACGCCTTTTTTCGAAAGTGCTCTTAGAAAATGTAGTTACCTATGATACTTAAATCTGCCCACAAGACCTATGAATCAGACCTAAAGCTCTCAGATTTTCCCTTGACTGTTTGGTTTGATCAACTCATCAGCATTCTTCAAAGCTTAAATACCTAGAACTTTTGAAAAAAGGCGCTATGTAATGCAAACCGGGCTTTTTCAAAAGAGAGCATGCAGACTGCCTGGGTGCTCTTTCGAAAAAGTGGCTTGCTTTTTTGAAAGTACTGGTTGTAGTCTAGACGCTCTTTTTCGAAAGAGGCTTGCAGTCTAGACGTAGCCTTAGGGTGTCTCTACACAGCCCCCTACATTGGAAATAAGGGACGAAATTTGCTAGAGTTCTTTATATTTATTACCGATAAATAGCCAACTTAGGGTTTCTCTACACAGCCCCCTGCACTCGAAATAAGAGACGCAATTTGCTAGAGTTCTTTTTATTTATTACCGATAAATAGCCAACTTAGTGTCTCTACACAGCCCCCGACACTCGAAATAAGAGACGCAATTTGCTAGAGTTCTTTTTATTTATGACCGATAAATAGCCAACTTAGTGTCTCTACACAGCCCCCGACACTCGAAATAAGAGACGCAATTTGCTAGAGTTCTTTATATTTATTACCGATAAATAGCCAACTTAGGGTGTCTCTACATAGCCCCCGACACTCGAAATAAGAGACGCAATTTGCTAGAGTTCTTTTTATTTATGACCGATAAATAGCCAACTTAGTGTCTCTACACAGCCCCCGACACTCGAAATAAGAGACGCAATTTGCTAGAGTTCTTTTTATTTATTACCGATAAATAGCTAACTTAGGGTGTCTCTACACAGCCCCCGACACTCGAAATAAGAGACGCAATTTGCTAGAGTTCTTTTTATTTATTACCGATAAATAGCTAACTTAGGGTGTCTCTACACAGCCCCCTACACTCGAAATAAGGGACGCAATTTGCTAGAGTTCTTTTTATTTATTACCGATAAATAGCCAACTTAGTGTCTCTACACAGCCCCCGACACTCGAAATAAGAGACGCAATTTGCTAGAGTTCTTTTTATTTATTACCGATAAATAGCCAACTTAGGGTGTCTCTACACAGCCCCCTACACTCGAAATAAGAGACGCAATTTGCTAGAGTTCTTTATATTTATTACCGATAAATAGCCAACTTAGGGTGTCTCTACACAGCCCCCGACACTCGAAATAAGAGACGCAATTTGCTAGAGTTCTTTATATTTATTACCGATAAATAGCCAACTTAGGGTGTCTCTACACAGCCCCCGACACTCGAAATAAGAGACGCAATTTGCTAGAGTTCTTTTTATTTATGATCGATAAATAGCCAACTTAGGGTGTCTCTACACAGCCCCCTACACGCAAAATAAGACATGCAATTTGTGCCACGCACATTGCGTCTCTTATTTCGAAACTACTTTGAAAGAGCTGATGTTGAAATTTGGCACGGCCACACACCGCCACATTTCAAAATAACGCGCTCTTTCGAGCCATCCCTCATGCAAGGGGATGGTGAAATAGCACGCCCTTTATTTCGAGAAATATTTCGAAAGAACGGACGGCTTGTGTAGACACGGGGTAGCTATTTCAGGATCCTGAAATAGCCAGGGAGTGTAGATGCACCCTTAGAAAATATAGTTACCTGGAACGCTTAAATCTTCCCACAAGACTATAAATCAGACTCTCAAATTTTCCTTGATGGTTTGGTTTGATCAACTCATCAGCATTCTTCAAAGCTTAAAGGCCTATAACTTGGACAGGTGTTTGTGTGTGTATGTGAGAGATGGAGGATGCAGTAGTACAGGGATAACATTGAATATCAACGAGCTGCTGGGTGTGTTTTCCTATTTTAAGACACATTTACAAATAACGGCTGTCCTGTTTTCAAGGAAGGAATTTGGCTGCGTGGGGGGTCAATTGACCGTGATGGTACAAAGTGAGACAGAGATAGCAACACACTTCCTTGAAACCAGGTCAGCCTTTATTTGTAAACGGGTCTTAAAATACCAAAATGCGCCCACGCGTCCATTGGGCCACGCCAATCCACGTGGCCCCCGGCTCTCCTGCCCACCGGCCTACCTTCCACGCCACGGAAGCTGAGTCCGGCTGTGCGGAGGTCGGCCCAAGGATTCTTTGGGCGCCCCCCCAGAGGGAACTTAGCCTGCGGTCATGGGAGGGCGACCCCCAGAGCCAGGGGGAGAGACCTGCAGTCACTGCGGGGGGGCAGACTCCAAAGCCACCGGGATAGACTCTCTGCAACAGGGAGACTAACACCCCTAAAACCAGAGCCCGCTCTAAGTCAATCACTGTGGTCTCCCCCCTTAATGACTGCAGGTCTCTCCCCTTGGCTCTGGGGTCTCTCCCTCATGACTGCAAGTCTCTCCCCTGTGGTTCTACGGTTTCTGCCCCCCATGACTGCCGGTCTCTCCCCTTAGCTCTGGGGGTCTCCCCCACAGCTCTGGGGGTGTGTGTGTCTCTCCCCAGGACTGCAGATCTCTCCCTGGCGGCCCTCCCATGGCTGCAGGTCTCCGCCCCCCCCCAGCTCTGCAGGTCTCTCCCTGTGGTTCTGGAGTTTCTGCAGGTCTCTCCCCCAACACATGGGGGGGGGCGGGGTCTCTCCCCCTGGCTCTGGGGTTTCCCCCCATGACTGTTGGTCTCTTACCCCCAGCTCTGGGGGGGCGGGGTGGTTTCTCCTCTATGACTGCAGGTCTCTCCCCCACAGCTCTGGAGGGGTCTCTCCCCAGGACTGCAGCTCTCTTCCTGGTGGCCCTCCCATGACTGCAGGTCTCTCCCCCATCACTCTGGGGGTCTCTCCCCCCGGCTCTGGGGTTTCCTACCCGCTCTGGCGGTCTGTCCCCCTGGCTCTGGGTTCTCCCCGCCCCCCGCTCTGGCAGTCTCTCTCCATGACGGCTGGTCTCTCCCCCTGGCTCTGGGTTCCCCCCCCCCCGCTCTGGCAGTCTCTCTCCATGACGGCTGGTCTCTCCCCCTGGCTCTGGGTCCCCCCTCTGGCGGTCTCTCCATATGAGGGCTGGTCGCTCCCCCATCACTCTGGGGGTCTCTCTCCCTAGCTCTGGGGTTCCCCCCCCCCCGCTCTGGCAGTCTCTCTGCATGACGGCTGGTCTCTCCCCCTGGCTCTTGGCCCCCCCCCCTGCTCTGGCGGTCTCTCTCCATGACCACTGGTCTCTCCCCCTGGCTCTGGTCCCCCCCCCCCCGCTCTGGCGGTCTCTCCCCATGATGGCTGGTCTCTCCCCCTGGCTCTGGGTCCCTCCCCCCCCCGCTCTGGCGGTCTCTCCATATGAGGGCTGGTCGCTCCCCCATCACTCTGGGGGTCTCTCTCCCTAGCTCTGGGGTTCCCCCCACCCCAGCTCTGGCGGCCTCTCGCCATGATGGCTGGTCTCTCCCCCTGGCTCTGTGTTCCCCCCCACTCTGGCGGTCTCTCCCCATGACGGCTGGTCTCTCCCCCTGGCTCTGGGTTCCCCCCCGCTCTGGCGGTCTCTCCCCATGATGGCTGGTCTCTCCCCCTGGCTCTGGGTCCCTCCCCCCCCCGCTCTGGCGGTCTCTCTCCATGATGGCTGGTCTCTCCCCCTGGCTCTGGGTCCCTCCCCCCCCCCCCCGCTCTGGCGGTCTCTCCCCAGGACGGCTGGTCTCTCCCCCTGGCTCTGGGTTTCCCCCCATTCTGGCGGTCTCTCCCCATGACGGCTGGTCTCTCCCCCTGGCTCTGGGTCCCTCCCCCCCCGCTCTGGCGGTCTCTCCATATGAGGGCTGGTCGCTCCCCCATCACTCTGGGGGTCTCTCTCCCTAGCTCTGGGGTTCCCCCCACCCCAGCTCTGGCGGTCTCTCCCCATGACGGCTGGTCTCTCCCCCGGCTCTGGGTTCCCCCCCGCTCTGGCAGTCTCTCTCCATGACGGCTGGTCTCTCCCCCTGGCTCTGGGTTTCCCCCCCCGCTCTGGCGGTCTCTCCCCATGATGGCTGGTCTCTCCCCCGGCTCTGGGTTCCCCCCCGCTCTGGCGGTCTCTCCCCATGACGGCTGGTCTCTCCCCCGGCTCTGGGTTCCCCCCCGCTCTGGCAGTCTCTCTCCATGACGGCTGGTCTCTCCCCTTGGCTCTGGGTTCCCCCCCGCTCTGGCGGTGTCTCCCCATGACGGCTGGTCTCTCCCCCTGGCTCTGGGTCCCCCCCCCCGCTCTGGTGGTCTCTCCCCATGACGGCTGGTCTCTCCCCCTGGCTCTGGGTCCCCCCCCCCTCTGGGGGTCTCTCCCCATGACGGCTGGTCTCTCCCCCTGGCTCTGGGTCCCCCCCCCCATTCTGGGCGTCTCTCCCCATGACGGCTGGTCTCTCCCCCTGGCTCTGGGTCCCCCCCCCCCGCTCTGGCGGTCTCTCCCCATGACGGCTGGTCTCTCCCCTGGCTCTGGGTCCCTCCCCCCCCATTCTGGGGTCTCTCTCCATGACGGCTGGTCTCTCCCCCTGGCTCTGGGTCCCTCCCCCCCCATTCTGGGGGTCTCTCTCCATGACGGCTGGTCTCTCCCTCTGGCTCTGGGTCCCTCCCCCCCCATTCTGGGGGTCTCTCCCCATGACGGCTGGTCTCTCCCCCGGCTCTGGGTTCCCCCCCGCTCTGGCGGTCTCTCCCCATGACGGCTGGTCTCTCCCCCTGGCTCTGGGTCCCTCCCCCCCATTCTGGGGGTCTCTCTCCATGACGGCTGGTCTCTCCCCCTGGCTCTGGGTCCCTCCCCCCCATTCTGGGGGTCTCTCTCCATGACGGCTGGTCTCTCCCCCTGGCTCTGGGTCCCCCCCCCCCCGCTCTGGCGGTCTCTCCCCATGACGGCTGGTCTCTCCCCCTGGCTCTGGGTCCCCCCCTCCGCTCTGGCGGTCTCTCCCCATGACGGCTGGTCTCTCCCCCTGGCTCTGGGTCCCCCCCCCGCTCTGGCGGTCTCTCCCCATGACGGCTGGTCTCTCCCCCTGGCTCTGGGTCCCTCCCCCCCCATTCTGGGCATCTCTCCCCATGACGGCTGGTCTCTCCCCCTGGCTCTGGGTCCCCCCCCCCGCTCTGGCGGTCTCTCCCCATGACGGCTGGTCTCTCCCCCTGGCTCTGGGTCCCTCCCCCCCCATTCTGGGCGTCTCTCCCCATGACGGCTGGTCTCTCCCCCTGGCTCTGGGTCCCTCCCCCCCCATTCTGGGGGTCTCTCTCCATGACGGCTGGTCTCTCCCCCTGGCTCTGGGTCCCCCCCCCCGCTCTGGCGGTCTCTCCCCATGACGGCTGGTCTCTCCCCCTGGCTCTGGGTCCCTCCCCCCCCATTCTGGGGGTCTCTCTCCATGACGGCTGGTCTCTCCCCCTGGCTCTGGGTCCCTCCCCCCCATTCTGGGGGTCTCTCTCCATGACGGCTGGTCTCTCCCTCTGGCTCTGGGTCCCTCCCCCCCCATTCTGGGGGTCTCTCCCCATGACGGCTGGTCTCTCCCCCGGCTCTGGGTTCCCCCCCGCTCTGGCGGTCTCTCCCCATGACGGCTGGTCTCTCCCCCGGCTCTGGGTTCCCCCCCGCTCTGGCGGTCTCTCCCCATGACGGCTGGTCTCTCCCCCGGCTCTGGGTCCCTCCCCCCCATTCTGGGGGTCTCTCCCCATGACGGCTGGTCTCTCCCCCTGGCTCTGGGTCCCCCCCCCGCTCTGGCGGTCTCTCCCCATGACGGCTGGTCTCTCCCCCTGGCTCTGGGTCCCCCCCCCGCTCTGGCGGTCTCTCCCCATGACGGCTGGTCTCTCCCCCTGGCTCTGGGTCCCCCCCCCCGCTCTGGCGGTCTCTCCCCATGACGGCTGGTCTCTCCCCCTGGCTCTGGGTCCCTCCCCCCCCATTCTGGGGGTCTCTCCCCATGACGGCTGGTCTCTCCCCCTGGCTCTGGGTCCCTCCCCCCCCTCTGGCGGTCTCTCCCCATGACGGCTGGTCTCTCCCCCTGGCTCTGGGTCCCTCCCCCCCCATTCTGGGGGTCTCTCTCCATGACGGCTGGTCTCTCCCCCTGGCTCTGGGTCCCTCCCCCCCCATTCTGGGGGTCTCTCCCCATGACGGCTGGTCTCTCCCCCTGGCTCTGGGTCCCTCCCCCCCGCTCTGGCGGTCTCTCCCCATGACGGCTGGTCTCTCCCCCTGGCTCTGGGTCCCCCCCCCCCTCTGGCGGTCTCTCCCCATGACGGCTGGTCTCTCCCCCTGGCTCTGGGTCCCTCCCCCCCCCTCTGGCGGTCTCTCCCCATGACGGCTGGTCTCTCCCCCTGGCTCTGGGTCCCTCCCCCCCTTTCTGGGGGTCTCTCTCCATGACGGCTGGTCTCTCCCCCTGGCTCTGGGTCCCCCCCCCCGCTCTGGCGGTCTCTCCCATGACGGCTGGTCTCTCCCCCTGGCTCTGGGTCCCCCCCCGCTCTGGCGGTCTCTCCCCCCGCGGCCCAGGGAGGCGGCCGAGCGGCCAGCCGGTCCTCCAGGCCCAGCAGAGGGAGCGGGCGGGCGATCGCGGCGGGCCGGGCGTAGCGGCCATGGCCCGGCTGCTGCTGCCGGTGCTGCTGGGGCACGTGGCGGCGCTGGGCCCGGCCCGGGTGCGGGTGCTGGAGCCGGGGGGGGCCGAACCGCGCGCCCCCCCCGCCGGGGCCTACACGCTGCAGGGCGCGCTGCTGGGGGGCCGGCCGGGCCCGGAGCGGGGCGCGCAGATCGCGGGCAGCCTGGTGCTGGTACGGCCGGGCCCGCGGGGGGCGCTGGCTGGGGGGGTAGGAGCGCGGGGGGGGCTGGAAGGGCGCTGGCTGGGGGGGTAGGAGCGCGGGGGGGGCTGGAAGGGCGCTGGCTGGGGGGGTAGGAGCGCGGGGGGGACTGGAGGGGCGCTGGCTGGGGGGGTAGGAGCGCGGGGGGGGGGCTGGAGGGGCGCTGGTTGGGGGGGTAGGAGCGCGGGGGGGGCTGGAGGGGCGCTGGTTGGGGGGGTAGGAGCGCGGGGGGGGGCTGGAGGGCGCTGGCTGGGGAGGTAGGAGCGCTGGGGGGGTAGGAGCGCGGGGGGGGCTGGAAGGGCGCTGGCTGGGGGGGTAGGAGCGCGGGGGGGGCTGGAAGGGCGCTGGCTGGGAGAGTAGGAGCGCGGGGGGGGCTGGAAGGGCGCTAGGTGGGGGGGTAGGAGCGCGCGGGGGGACTGGAGGGGCGGTGGCTGGGGGGTAGGAGCGCGGGGGCGTCTGGCTGGGGGGGGTAGGAGTAGGGGGGGCATGGCTGGGTTCGTAGGGGAAGGGGGACTGGCTGGGCAGGGGGGTTGGCTGGGTGGGTGGGTAGGAGGGGGGGGCTGGCTGGGTGGGTAGGAGCACGAGGGGGGGCTGGCTGGATGGGTAGGAGCGCCAGTGGGGGGGCTGTCTGGGTGGGTAGGAGCGCGGGGGGGGCTGTCTGGGTGGGTAGGAGCACAAGGGGGGGCTGGCTGGGTGGGTAGGAGCACAAGGGGGGGCTGGCTGGATGGGTAGGAGCGCCAGTGGGGGGGCTGTCTGGGTGGGTAGGAGCGCGGGGGGGGCTGGCTGGGTGGGTAGGAGCACAAGGGGGGGCTGGCTGGGTGGGTAGGAGCACAAGGGGGGGCTGTCTGGGTGGGTAGGAGCGCAGGGGGCTGGCTGGGTGGATAGGAGCACGAGAGGGGGCTGTCTGGGTGGGTAGGAGCACAAGGGGGGGCTGTCTGGGTGGGTAGGAGCACAGGGGGGGCTGGCTGGGTGGGTAGGAGCACAAGGGGGGGCTGTCTGGGTGGGTAGGAGCGCAGGGGGCTGGCTGGGTGGATAGGAGCGCGGGGGGCTGGCTGGGTGGGTAGGAGCACGAGAGGGGGCTGTCTGGGTGGGTAGGAGCGCCAGTGGGGGGGCTGTCTGGGTGGGTAGGAGCACAAGGGGGGGCTGTCTGGGTGGGTAGGAGCGCGGGGGGGCTGTCTGGATGGGTAGGAGCACAAGGGGGGGCTGTCTGGGTGGGTAGGAGCGCGGGGGGGCTGTCTGGGTGGGTAGGAGCACAAGGGGGGGCTGTCTGGGTGGGTAGGCATGGGGGAGGGGGTTGCCCGCTGTCCCCAGAGAAGGGGCTCGCTGGGGCATGCTGGCCCGTGGGCCCGTCCCCTCTAGGGTATGGGCCCCAGCATAGCCCCATACTGGGTTTGGCCTTTTGCCTCCATGGCCAGACCCAGCGCCCGGCGCTGGCCAGCCCTAGCATGGAGCCGGGCTCTGCCCTGGGGCTGGCACGCTGAGTGCCGGACAGACCCGTGGCCAGCCCGCTCCAAGGGCCCAGCCTGCAGCCGCCCCGCCCCCATGGCTGGCCCTGCCAGGGATCGCCAGCCTCCCCCTCCCCAGCGTTGGTGGAGAACGCGGGCAGCGCGTGTCAATGGGCCAGCCCGGCCTTAGGTCCGGATCGGGGAGCAGGGCCTGGTGCTTTCCCATCGGGCTGCTGCTGGGGGGCCCAGGCCCGTGATGGGCCACGGCCGCTCCCCGGCACCTTCTCTCCCTGCAGATGGGAGATGCGGAGCCCGAGCTGGCAGGGGAGGACAGCTGGATTGGAGTGGTCCCGGTGGGGGAGGAGCAGGCGGAGATCTCGAGGGGCGGCAAGGAGGAGTCCTTCACCGCCACGGTGGTCAACAAGGTGAGTCCGCGCTGCCTCTGGGCCCGGCCGGAGCTCCCCCCGATGTTGCCCCTGGGTGCCCCCCGTGGATGCCCTCCCCGCCTTGTGTGTGCAGCCCGGGGGGCTCCCTACAACAGTGCCCCGGGATCCTGGGTGAGCCCCGGGAACGCCTGCAGCCAGTGGTGACCCTCAGGATAATCTTCGGGGGGGGGGGGGTTGGTTCAATTCCCCACCCACCCCCAGCATCCTGGGCTCAAACTCCTGGCTCCTGCGTGCTTGTCTCCCCACAGATGAAGCGAGCCTTCGTCCTGGGAGCCTCGGCCCTGTTGATTCTCGCACTCAACCAGAACGCCATCCGAGAGGTAGGAGGGGCGCCCCAGAGCCCTGCTGCGGGGCTCGGAGCGCCGGGACGCCGCCGACCTGCCTGTCGCTTTCCCCCCCCTTGCTGCAGCTGGACGTCTCCCAGGCCCTCGCCAAGCCGGTGGTGGTGATCCAGCCCTCGGACAACGTCACCCGGCTTCTCGGGGCTCTGCTACGGTGAGTCCCTCCTCCTTCCCCACCCCGGCTGGGCCTGGCAGGGTGGGGTGTGGCTAGGGGATCTTTTGCTTTTGTGGTGTGTGCGCACATGCGTGTGCGTAGGTGTGTCTCCATACGTGTGCACATGTGTGTGCGTAGGTGTGTCTCCATACGTGCGCACATGCGTGTGCGTAGGTGCGTGCGCATGCGTGTGCGTAGGTGTGTTTGCATACATGTGCACATGGATGCGCATATGTGCTCACGTGTGTGTGCATATGCGTGTGCATAGGTGCGTGCGCATGCGTGTGCACATGGGTGTGCACAGGTGTGTGCGTGCATGTGCTCGTGTGTGCGTGCATAGGTGTGCGTGCGTGGGTGTGCATAGGTGTGTGCGTGCGCACATGCTTGTGCATAGGTGTGCACGCACATGAGTGTGCATAGGTGCGCGTGCACATGAGTGTGCACTGGTGTGCGTGTGCATACGTGTGCGTAGGTGTGTTTGCATACATGTGCACATGGATGCGCATATGTGCTCACGTGTGTGTGCATAGGTGCGTACACATATGTGTGCACATCGGTGTGCACAGGTGTGTGCGTGCATGTGCTCGTGCGTGCGTGCATAGGTGTGTGTGCGTGGGTGTGCATAGGTGTGTGCGTGCGCACATGCTTGTGCATAGGTGTGCACGCACATGAGTGTGCATAGGTGCGCCTGCACATGAGTGTGCACAGGCGTGTGTGTGCATATGTATGCACACGAGTGTGCACTGGTGTGCGTGTGCATACGTGTGCACGAGTGAACGCATTACCCTGAGCACCAGCAAAGGATGGGATCCTTAGCTCCACCATGCCTGCCCTGGCCCCATATGGCTGCCCAAGCCCATCAAGAGTGGGTGGGGTGTAAGAGAGACGCCCCTCCGGTGATGGGGCTGTCCGCGCCACCTCTCAGCCCCCCACAAGGGGGGGGTCACCCCCATTTTACAGATGGGGAAACTGAGGCACAGAGCAACTTGCCCCCGGTCACTCAGGGAGTCGGTCCCAGAGCTGGCGGGCGCCCTAACGCCGTTCTCGGCTCTCGCTTGCAGGGGGCTCCGGCTGACGGCCGAGATCACGTACCAGGCGGCGTTGCTGGAGAACCTGGTACGTAGCCGCCGGCGGGAGGCTCCGGGCTGGGCTGCGTGTGCCCTCAAGACCCCTTCGGGGCCCTGCCCTGGTCTCCGCAGCCAGTGCCCCTGTGGGGGGTGTTGGGGGGGGGGAGAAGCGTATGGGATTGTAGGATCTAGCCTCCGGTCTGGCCCCAAACGGCCTGGGGGGGCTTCTTCCCCTGGGAGCTGAGTCCGCAGCCAGACACGTCTTCCTGCCAAGGAGCATGTTTAGCTACAGAGCCCACTTACCTGGTCACATGTCTCTGCACAGCCCTTTGGGAGGGGGGGAATCCTAGCTCCATTTTACAGGTGGGGAAACTGAGGCACTGGAACGGCCCTGAGGTCGCGGAGCCTGGGGCTGAGCCAGGAACCGAACTGGCGTCCTTAGCCAGTGCCCTGCCCGCTAGGCTGCGCTTCTTCGCACCTCACGGCCGAGTGTCCCTTAACGACGCCCCGTTACCCTGCGTTCCGCTCCCCGGGGAGCCCCGAAATAAGGGCAGCGTCGTGTCCCGTGCCCAGGCCTGCCGTGGGTTGGGGGCGCTAGCTGACGCCGGGGGGCCGTGTGTTCTCTGCAGGGAGTGACGCTCACCCTGTGGTCCACCTGCGGCCTGTCCCGGGGCGGGCTGTACGGCGAGTGGCAAGGTGTGATCTGCACAGGCGAGACCAGCTCGCGGGTCCAGGTGTGTGGGGCCACTGCCGAAGGGGGTCGTGTGAGCCGGCGACATTAGCAAGGGCCCCCGCCGCCTCCTCCAGCCGGCAACACGTGTTTCCCACGGGTGGGGCACCTTAGCACGCGCCTGGGTGCGCCGAAAAAAAATATTCCACACATGGCTAGAAAACAGCTCAACAGCACCCCCTGGGGGGATGGAAGGAGCAGCACAGCCAAGTCCCTACGGCATAGGTTCCCAAACTGGGGGGGGGGGGGGTGCCCGAAGAAATTCCGGGGGGGTGCAAGGCGACCCAGTTCCCCCCATCAATCCCCCCGCTCCCCAAGAAAGAGTCCGATCCGTGCATCCACTCCAGCTGGCTAGGGCAGATTTCAAAACAGCCACCTTAAAAGGGCAATGCCTGTTCTGCTCTTAAAAGGGCAGTCTTTTTTTTTTTTTTTTTGTTCAACAAGTTTTGCTGCTATTTTTTGGGGGTGGGGTGGGGCATGAAGGTTTCTCAAAAATCAAAAAGGGGGGCGTGATGCCGAAAAGTTTGGAAATCACTGAAGCTGATTAAGCTGATTAAGCTGGGGTGTGTGTGAGGGTGTCTCAAAAATCAAACAGGGGGTGTGCAAGCTGACCCAGTCTCCCCCCCCCCCCCCAAGAAAGAGTCTGATCCGTGCATCCACTCCAGCTGGCTAGGGCAGGTTTCAAAATGGCCACCTTAAAAGGGCAATCTTTTTTTTTTTATGCTCAACAAGGTTTGGGGAGGGGGCGTCATGATGGTCTCTCAAAAATCAAACAGGTTTCAAAATGGCCATCTTAAAAGGACAATGCCTGTTCTGCTCTTAAAAGGGCAATTTTTTTTTTTTTTGATCAACAAGTTTTTTTGGGGTGTGCGTGACGGTGTCTCAAAAATCAAACAGGGGGTGTGCAAGCTGACCCAGTTCCCCCCCTCCCTCCCCAAGAAAGAGTCCGATCCGTGCATCCACTTCAGCTGGCTAGGGCAGATTTCAAAATGGCCACCTTAAAAGGGCAATCTTTTTTTTTTTTATGCTCAACAAGGTTGCGGGGGGGCGTCGTGAGGGTTTCTCAAAAATCAAACAGGGGGCGTGATGCCGAAAAGTGTGGGAACCACTGCCCTACGGGATCCTGTCCTGCACAGAGAGGTGCTGCAGCTGGGCCCCACTGAGTCCTAATAGCTCCTGTGTCTGGCCCGGCAGAAGTACCTCCAGAAGCTGTGGAACACCATCCTGTTCGTCGCTCTCCTCCTGTGCACGGGCGTCATCGTGCAGGCCCAGCGGCAGTCCCGACAGGAGCAGGACACTGAGGTGGGCCCGCTCCCCCATTCCCCGCCCGTGAGGGGCCAGTGCAGCCGGGACTGACTCTGTGCTCTGCCTCCTCAGCGGGAGCTCAAGCAGCACATCCTGCAGCGGCTGGCAGCGCTTAAGACCCGGCGCTACCACCCGGGCAAGCAGCCCCGGAGCCAGGCCCGGGAGATGGACAGCTGCGCCGTCTGCTTGGACCAGTTCCACAAGAACCAGGTAGAGCACCCGGCGGGGGTGGCAGGGCTCAGGGTCTAGGACAGCCGGTGCACGAAGCCTGCTAGCCACGGCCTGCAAAGTCATAGCCCCGTCGGCGCAATCGCCTCTGAACTGTGGCTGCCCCGGGGTGGGCAGCAATCCACTGGGTGTGTGGGTGGTTGCTCCAGAGCGATTCCCGTGCTGCCCAGCTGATTCGCAGTGGGGGTGTGTTTCCTGGTAGTGCCCAGCCCTGCGCGCCGTGGTGCACGTACAAAATTATTCCGCACATTGATGGGAACAATTAGAGAGGACATTGGCGCAATCCCCTGTTCCTGCCCTCCGCGAGGTCTGCCCCATTCAGATCTGGGTGGGTAGGTGCCCTCTGGTGGCCTGGTGCATCCCCGAGGCAGGCGTGTGTTCCTGACGTTGGCTGTTTCCCACCCAGTGTTTGCGGGTGCTGCCGTGCGGCCACGAGTTTCACCGGGACTGCGTGGATCGGTGGCTGCTCCTCCAACAGACCTGCCCCTTGTGCAAGCGCAACATCCTCGGTGAGCACACGGTGTGTGTGTGTGTGTGGGGGGGGGGGGGTTGGTTTGCACCTGTCGGCAGAGCCCTGCCCAGAACCCACAGGACAGACCCACTAAACCAGCTGGGCCCGAAGGAGGAGGCCAGGTCTCCCAAGCCCCACTGGGGGGGGGGGATCTCCACAGGCTTGCAGTAGGGGGTTGGGGGGTCTGCTTGGGTTAGGACCCCTTGGCTGCCCCTCGCCCATTTCCCTGGGGTCCCGACTCGCCGGTGACTCCCCCTTTGATCTCCTTTGCAGGTAGCTGCTGTGGCGGGAGCTAGCAGCCTGCGGACCTGCCGGGGGCACCGTCAGCATGTGGGTCTCAGGGCTGGGTAGACCCCCAGGCCGCGGGAGCCCCCAGGCACGGGGGAGGGTCCGGTCTGGCAGGGGCGGAGCCTGTGGTGCGTGGGCGGGGCCACCTCCTGCCCGCTCTCAAATCTACGCCCGCCCCTGGCGCTCAGGGCGGGCCGGGCTTGGCCTCTGGGCAGCCTGATCCGTGGGGATGAGTTCAGCAGAGGTGAGGGGGGTTGTGGGGGCGGGTGAAATAAGCGAAGGTGGCCCCCCCCCCCCAGCAATGTTGGAAGGGTTAACCGGGGAACGCCAGCCCTGACGGGCGAGGCTGATCCGTCTGGCGGGCGCAGGCCGATTTCCCCACACGCATCGCCCCTCCCGCCCGCCGCGGAGACGACTGCTCTCTCTCCTTTTCTAAATCTCTCTTTTCGATACGCCCCTGGCTGCGGCCAGGAGCCCTGGGCCGGCGCGGCTTTCTGGGGGCCCCCCTCGTTCACAGGGCGGGGGATTCTCGGACACCCCAGAAGCAGCTGCATTTCGACCGGCTTCCCTTCTCACCCGCCCTTGGGAGGCAGCAGCGGGGGGGCTGAACGCTTGTTTTATTTATACTAACTTATTAGAGGCAACGGCCAGGGGGAGTTGCCGGTGTGGAACTATCCCGGCCTTGGCTCTGGCCACGAGCCGGGGCCGCTGGATTGGATGCCCCGTCCGGGTCTGTAACGCCGCTGGCGCTATTAAACTTAGAGCAAAGATTGTCGTTGTTCCTTGTGCCCTGTCCTCTTCCCGGCGTGGGTTGGCTTTCCCTCTGCCCTCTCTCTCCCCGCCGCCATTTCGAAGGGGTCCCGTGCGAGAAAGCGACGTGGAAAAGAGCCCGGGGCTTGTGATTCTTGCCGTGAGTTGTTCCCGGCTGCGGAGCCAGACCAGGTGTTGCTTACGCCACAGGGACGGTGCGTTCTTCAGGTGGGCGGGCGCTCGCTCACAGGTGCCTGCACGCGATGCAGCCGGGCTCAGCCGCCAACGGATTTCGAGGCCGGTACGATCCTCTAGGCAGGCGCGGGGAAGTCTGCCAGATGCCGGGGCCCTGTCGTTTCCACTGGCCGCGAGCTGGGACTGTCGCTGGGATTGTAGGGGATTGCCCCCTGCTGCTAACCTGGGCCGCTACCCAGACGGAGGAGGGGTGTGGGCGTGTGCGTTCTCACAAACAATTGTGGGAGGGGGGGGGGGGGACGTCCCTGCAGGTTCTGCCGTATGTGCTCTCCGATCCCAAGCAGGATGCGGGGAGCACGGGGAGGCTGAGCGATCCTGCTGCTCCGGAAGGTCTGGCTGGTCCTTCCTCCGCTGGGGGAGATGCAGGCTGCAAGGCCCGGCGGCTGCTGGCCCTTCCTGGGTGTAGCCCAGCTCGGCCAGCAGCTCATGGGCAAGCAGCTTGCTTTGTGCGGCTGGTGGGCCCGCTCCTCCGGCCGGGCCCGCTTCCTGCCGTTCTATTTCCGGCGGTTCCTGGAGCCGGGAGCGGAGCGTGCCTGGACTCTGCTGGCTGGAAGGGAGACGCAGGACGCCGCGGCAGAGGCTGGCTTTGGCGGTCGCTGGCTGGCGGGGGGCAGCGTGGGCGGCCGGTGGGCGTGGGCAGGGCTGCTGTAGGAGAAGCGGGACAAGGTATTCACGATGCAGCCCCCCAAGCAAACCCAGCGTGGGGAGGAGGAGGCCTGCTCACCCTGGGGAAGCCGGCGGGGGGCCCACCGTGCCTTCCTTGGAGCCAATCTGGGAGGAGGATGGAGCCCAGAGCTGCGTCTGCGGGATGAGCTGGGGAGAGAGGTGGGGGTTACACCCTCCTGGGTCACAGCTTGCTGCTGGCGGGCAGCAGCACGTAGGGGGGTGGCGGGGAACGACTCAGAACAGGCCGGGGCCGTCTGTACGAGTTGCCTTCCAGTTGGTCCTGGACAAAACCCACAGCGCCCCCCCCAGGATGCTAGGAATCATTAAAAAAGGGATAGAGAATAAGATGGAGAATATCTTATTGCCCTTATATAAATCCATGGGACACCCACATCTGGAATGCTGCGTACAGATGTGGTCTCCTCATCTCCAAAAAGATATTCTGGCATTAGAAAAGGTTCAGAGAAGGGCAGCTAAAACGATTTGGGGTTTGGAACGGGTCCCCTATGAGGAGAGATTAAAGAGACTGGGACTTTTCAGCTTGGAAAAGAGGAGACTAAGGGGGGGGATAGGATAGAGGTCTATAAAATCATGCCTGGGGTGGAAAAAGTGAATCAGGAAAAGTTATGTACTGATTCCCACCATCTAAGAACTAGGGGTCACCCAATGAAACCAATAGGCAGTAGGTTTCAAACAAACCAAAAGAAGTTTTTCTTCATGCAGCGCACAGTCAACCTGCGGAACTCCTCGCCACAGGATGCCGTGAAGGCTAGAACTTGAACAGGGTGGTGTGGAGAAAGTGAATAAGGAAAAGTTATTTGCGTGTTCCCATACTATAAGAACGAGGGGCCACCAAGTGAAACCAATGGGCAGCAGGTTTCAAACAAATAAAAGGAAGTTCTTCACACAGCGCATCGTCAATCTGTGGAACTCCTCGCCGGAGGAGGTTGTGAAGGCTCGGACTTTAACAGGGTTTAAAAGAGAACTAGATACGTTCATGGAGGTGAAGTCCATTAATGGCTAGTAGCCAGGATGGGTAAGGAATGGTGTCCTTAGCCTCTGTGTGTCAGAGGGTGGAGATGGATGGCAGGAGAGAGATCGCTTGATCATTCCCTGTTCGATTCACTCCCTCTGGGACACCTGGCATTGGCCGCTGTCGGCAGACAGGGTACTGGGCTGGATGGACCTTTGGTCTGATCCAGTCTGGCCGTTCTTATGGTTCTCCACTGCCCTCTCCCCCGGAGTCTCACTCCACCTCACCCGTAATGCTCCTTGCTGAGCCACCTCTTTCATCCGGCCCCGCGCGGCCCGGAGCCGGGAGTTCTCTTCCTCCAGGACGCTGATCCGGATGTTGTTCGCCTGCAGCTGCTTGGCCATGTCGCCGGCGACGTCCCCGGTGCCTGCGGCGACAGAGGGGTCCCCGTCACGCCTCCAGGCCGGGGCTACCAAGCCTGCCTGGCCTTTGTGGGAGAAGACCTCAACAGGGGAGCCACGAAGGAGAGTGGCCCATCTCGGTGCCAACGGGCCAGCCATCTCTCCCCTAAAAGTCGCCCCTGGCGTCTCTGTTCAGCAGCCACCCTGCACGTGGGATCCAAGCCGCATCCTGTCCCAGCCCCGGCGCGTTCAAGCCACGTCCGCCCACCAAACTCTGCCCACGAGTGGCGGCGGCGGCGGCGGCGTGGCCTCTCTGGCTGACGTTGCCGCTCAGAAGCGCCGCCCGCCACATCCCCTTGCTCCGACTCCTGGGCCTCCCAGACGGAGCCTGGCGCCGGCAGAGAACCGACAGGGGCCAGTTGCGTTCTCCTGGCCCAACAACGCCCGATGAAGCACCACTGCACGGGGATGGCACGGGGGCGTGCTGTGATCCTGCTGTGCTAACCAGTGCCATCACCCACGCAGGTGGGGCTGCCCCAGGGCGGCTGGGCCCGAGCCTCCCGGCTCTCTCCAGACCCTCACTTTCAAATGCCACCTCGGCGGGGACGTGGAGCTCCGGAAAGGACACCAGCAGCCGTTCCCTCTCCCTCAGCTCTTGCAGCTGCACCTCCAGCTTGGACGTGGCCTGCTCCAGGCTCCGCTTCTCCTGCCGCAGGCTCTCCGTTAGCTGCTGCTCTGGACGGGAAGACGGCAGTTAGAGTTGGCCATGCCCCTTCCCGGGGGTGAGGGATTGCGCCCCCTTCTGCAGCGCCGATCCAGGCTCACCCCCTGCACGGAACAACTCCCCCCCCCCATCAGAGGCCAATGGGGCAGTGTTCTCCTGGCTGGCTACATCTACACAGCCAGTTTTGCCGGATGGGAGTATGCAAATGAGGTGCGGATTAGCATATTGCCCCGCCTCAACTGCATAATTTATGTACGCTGGTTTAAAAAAAGTAATGTGGATGGAGGGTGGTTTTTTGTGCAAAACCCCCGTTTTCTGCAAGATCGGTCAGCCTGCTTTTTTGGGGCAGAAAGTTCTTGCGGAAAAAGGGAGTTTTGCACAAAAAGAAAACGTTCACACGGCTGCTTTTTGCACCAAAACCCCATTTTCCACAAGATGAGCCAACCTCCTTTTTGGGGGCCATAAGGATTTTGCGTAAAAAGGGGTTTTGGCGTAAAAAGAAAACGTCCACACGGCTTGTTTTTGTGCCAGAACACCGTTTTCCACAAGATTGGTTGACCTCCTTTTTGGGGGCCATACAGATCTTGCGGGAAAAAGGGTTTTGGCGCGAAAAGAAAATGTCCACATGGCTTCTTTTTGCACCAAAACTCCGTTTTCCACAACATTGGTCGACCTCCTTTTTGGGGGCCATAAGGATCTTGCGGAAAAAGGGGTTTTGATGCAAAAAGAAAACGTCCGCACTGCTTGTTTTTGCACCAAAACCCCCATTTTCCGCAAGATCAGCCGACCTCCTTTTTAGGGGCCATACGGATCTTGCGGAAAAGGGGTTTTGGCGCAAAAAGAAACCGTCCCCATGGCTTGGGTCTTGCGCAAAAAAACCCCAGCGTCAAAACGGTGCGGCAGAAAATATGCAAATGAGGACATGCCTCATGCAAATGAGTCCCTCATTAGCATATTTTTGGCCGAGAAAGCTCATCGTGTCGACGTAGCCGCCCAGAGATGCTCCCCATCCTGCCAGTACCACCTGTTCTCTTGCTTCTCCATTACACTCCTCCGGACCCCCCCTTGCGCCCCATAGCTCTGCCCTGCTTCCGGGGACACCTCTGACCTCCTGGGCCTCCAGCTGGCCCTGCCACCGCTGCGCCTCCGCCTGGCTCTCCGTCAGCTCTTGTGCCAGCTTAGCCTTGTCGTCCTCGGCTTCACCCAGGCCCGCCCGCAGCTCCTCACATTCCTCCGCCAGGCTGTCCAGCTGGCGCAGCAGGGCCCTCTGCTTGGCCTGGAGCGACTGCCCGGAAAGAGGAGATGGCCGGGGTGTCACCCACAGTGACCCACACAGCTTTAGGGCAGGGCGGGTGAGAAGAAACCCCCTTCCAATGGGCACAGGGCGATTGCCTCTGTATAAATCCATGGGACGCCCACATCTGGAATCCCGCACCCAGATGTGGTCGCCTCCTCTCAAAAAAGATCTCTCGGTGCTGGAAAAGGTTCAGAAAAGGGCAACAAACATTATTCGGGGTTGGAACGGGTCCCCTAGGAAGAGAGATTCAAAGGACGGGGACGTTTCAGCTTAGAAAAGAGGAGACGAAGGGAGGATAGGATAGAGGTCTATAAAATCACGCCTGGAAAAAGTGAATAAGGAAAAGTTATGCACCGATTCCCACCATCTAAGAACTAGGGGTCACCCAATGAAATCAATTGGCAGCAGGTTTCAAACAAACCAAAGGAAGTTTTAATTCATGCAGCACACAGGCAACCTGTGGAACTCCTCGCCACAGGATATGATGAAGGCTAGAACTTGAACAGGGTTCAAAAAAGAGCTAGATTGATTCATGGAGGGTAGGTCCATAGAATCATAGAACACTAGAACTGGAAGGGACCTCGAGAGGTCATCGATGGGTAGGAATGACCTCTCGAGGTCCCTTAGCCAGGATGGGTAGGAATGGTGTGCCTAGCCTCTGTTTCTCTGGAGTGGGTGACGGGAGGGCTCACGTGAGGATTCCTTGTTGTGATCCCTCCCTCTGGGGCTTCTGGTATAGGCTACTCAGCGCACAGTCAACCTGTGGAACTCCTTGCCAGAGGATGTGGTATTGGCCGCAGGCAGCAGACAGGACCCTGGGCTGGATGCACCTTTGGTCTGACCCCGTCTGGCTGGTCTGATGAAGCGTGGGCAGCAGCCAAGGGAGCAGAACAGAAGGGATGGGATGAGGGTAGAGGGATGGCTGGAGCAGCATGGACCGTGTCCAGCCAGAGAGGGCCTACTGGAACGCAGAAGGGAATTAACCTAACTTCCACGGACCTAACCTCCATGAATCTATCTAGCTCTTTTTTGAACCCTGTTCAAGTCCTGGCCTTCACCACATCCTTTGGCAAGGAATTCCACAGGTTGATGGTGTGCTACATGAAGAAAAACTTCCTTTGGTTTGTTTTAAATCTGCCTATTGATTTCATTGGGTGACCCCTAGTTCTTAGGGTAGGGGGCAAACTCCTGGTTCCTGCCATGGCCACACCTCCTCGTGCCGGAGCATGCTTTCCACTTTGGCCTTCTCCTTGCCCAGCTGCGTGGTGGCCCCGCTGAGCTCCTGGCTTGCCGTCTCCAACTGGCTACTCAGCTGCCGCACTTGGTCTTCCAGCTTTGTCAGCTGGTGCTTGTGGACCATCTGGGTCCTCATCTCCTCCAGCAGTGAGCTTCGGGCCAGCTCTGTGAAGATAAAACACCCTGTGACCATGGCCGGGGGGGTGGGGCGGGGGAGATGGGCCTGATCTTGTGTGGAGTGGATCAGAGAGGGGAAAGCAAGCTTTCGGACATGACTTCTGGGATGGATCGGAGGTGGGCTGGCCAGGGGTTAAACTCAGGCAGCTAGCAAGGGTCTCAGTAGGGAGCCAGAAGAACCAATGGGGATACAGCGCTGGAATTGGAATTGGATAAGGTACTTTGCCTGCTTTCTTTGTGGGGGGAGAGTTAAACCAGGACCCAGAATGATTTAAACCCAGGCAGGACTGGCATACCTCCCAGGCAGTGGTTCCCAAAATTTTCGGCATCACACCCCCTTTTTGATTTTTGAGAAACCCTCACACTCCCCCTCCCCCCCCAAAAATAGCAGCACAAATTGAGAAAAAAAGAAAAAAGGAACTGACTGGGGCCGAAAAACAAAAATATCAGCAAAACTTGTTGAGAAAAAAAAAAAGATTGCCCTTTTAAGAGCAGAGCAGGCATTGCCCTTTTAAGGTGGCCAGTGGTTCCCAAACTTTTCGGCATCACACCCCCTTTTTGATTTTTGAAAAACCCTCACGCTTCCCGTCCCCCCCCAAAATAGCAGCAAAATTTGAGAAAAAAAGAAAAAGGAACTGACCGGGGCCAAAAACCAAAAATATCAGCAAAACTTGTTGAGGGAAAAAAAGAAAAGAAAAAATGCCCTTTTAAGAGCAGAGCAGGCATTGCCCTTTTAAGGTGGCCATTTTGAAGTCTGCCCCAGCCAGCCTGAGCTGCGCACGTTCGAGCGGATGTCTGAGCGGACAGACAGACCAGGCTCTTTCTTGGGAGGGGCCTCGCGACCCCTCCTGGAATTTCTTCACGCCCTCCAGTTTGGGAACCCATGCTCCGAGGAATTTGGGGCATGCAAGGGGACTGAACCAAGAGATGATCGCGAGTAAATAAAGGGAAAAGGTGAATCCTGTTGTGATCAGGGTATTTTCCTTTATCCGGCGGTTTGCTTTGAACCGTTCGGGGCGGATCTACGACTCCTCTCCCCCATTCACCATCTAAGCATTGGGCCCAGAGATTTTCTCTGTGTTTTAATTTGTTCTCCTTAGTTGCTCTGTAACACCTTAGCCAAGAGAGCTTTTGTGTTGTAATAAAAATCGCTTTTGTCAAATGATTTGATTCTTGCGTCCTGGAAGGTACCAGCAGAGCTGTCTGTAGGCCTCAGACTAAGAGGTCAGCTGCTGGAGACTGCAGCTGGTTTTTCTCTTTTCTTTTTTCAAGCTCTTTCGGGCAAAAGAGCTTGGGGTACCCCGGGAGAGAATTCAAGGGTTTCCCCCAGATTTTAGGGAGAAATCACTTGATGGTGGCAGCTGCCCCTGCAAAGCCAGTGAATCTGTGACTTGGAGGGAGTTTTTGTAACCAGAACCTGCAGAGGCAAGGTATATTTAAAGCAGTGGTCACCAACGAGTAGATCGGGATCTACTGGCAGATCTTGACAGGTAATCCTGAGAGGTTTGGCTGGGAGGCTTCTCCTGCCCTCTGCACCAGAATTGTCAAGCCAAAAAAAAAAAAAAAAAGAGGCTGCCCCTTTAAGACAGCCGCCATCTTGGGCCCCATTTTTTTTTTTAAAACCCCGCAGCTCTGACCTGGTAAGCCAAGGGAGAGCCAGCGGGTGGGCCACGGCTGCTCTAGTCCTGCCTCGTGTGGTACCTGGGTGGCGGAGGTTAGAAGACACTCAGCTGCTACAAAGATGGAGGCCATTTAAATACACTGCTCCCGATTCACCTCTGCCTTACACCAGTGCTAATCGGGAGCGACTCCGCTCAAGAGACGTGCCCCGGCGTAGGACCCGCAGGAAAGGAGACTGAGGTCCGTGCAGGAGGCCAGATGGACGGAGGAGACCCTGATGATTCTTACCCAGCTCGCGCACGGTAGCTTGCTGGGACAACAGCTCCTCTTTCAAGGCGGAAATTCTCTCCTCTAGCACGACAGCGCCTAAAACAACCAGAGGAAATGACTTAGGACTCTCAGGTCTTCTCCAGCCAAAATGACTCTGTGGAACCAAGATTTCTGATCTCTGGTGGTGTCTACTCAAAACACTGGTTGGCTAGCACCACACCTGTCTGTAGGTCGTCCTTGTCCCTCTCCAGTCTGGCTGTGATCTGCAAACTCTCTTCGATCCGTCCCTCCAGGTCCCGCTCCGTCTCCTTCCTCTGCCGTTCCTGGGTCTCCTTCTCCTCTTGAAGGAGCTTGTCAAAGGTCTCCACCTGCTTCCTCAGCTCGGCCTTCTGCTTCTCAGCTTCTTCCAGCGCGGCCGTCAAAGGGTTGATCCGTTGCAGCATCCCCTCCAGGTGTTTGTTGATCCGGGAGAGGTCTTTGCTCTGTTCTGATGCCCAGAAACTCACGTCCGCCGCAGCGAGTGGCTTGTTGCCCAGAGTCTCCTCAATTGTCTCTTGGAATTTGCCCAGGGACGAGGGGATGTTTTGGCTCCGGCAGAGGCTGATGATGGCTTTCCCCACCTCCCGGAGGCTGGCCTGGCTGCCTGCACATGCATCGCAGGGCACCAGAGCTGACTTGATCGTCTGGGAATGGACACTCTTGGTGTGACCGTCTGCAGACGGTGGCGGCAAGGTGTCGGAGAAATCACAGTCCAGCACACAGATGGTTTGCGAGGGACATGAGGTGGCTGACGGGGCACTAGCTAATGAAGCCCCCGATTCCGAAAGCACAGGCGAACAGCCCTTCAAACGCTCGTTCTCAGCTTTCACATCTCGGAGGGCAGATCTCAGTGCAGCGATGTCCTTCCTGCTGGACGACGTCTGTTGAACGGGAGAAGGAAGACGGTTGCTATCCCGTTGAAAGAAGTTATGGTCAACGAGCGTTACAGAACAGATGCTCTGAAATTTTACCGCTTCACTGCTGGTGGGACCAAAAATACATCGCCACTAAAGCCCGACTTAACCTTTGGCATGTGCCCAGTGGCGAGGCATGGCACTAGGGGGCTGTGGTCAGCTTTGGTAGTTTCACCTTGAGAAAACCGTAGCAACAATTAACTAGGTTCAAAGAGGGGCAACAAAGACACCTGGCAGGATCCCCCGGGAGGTGGTCTGGCAAATGCTGGCATTACTTCTCCTGGGAAGGAGAACTGTTTTCCAGCAGGAGACCCAAGAGTGAAATGCAGTACAGCAGAGTCTCGATTATCCGACCTAAACGGGACCGAAGGATGGTCGGATCATCGAAATGTCGGATAATATGGAAAATACCTTGCGGGGTCCAAAGGATTTTCCCCGTCAGCTGCCGCTCTGCAGACGCTCTGCTGCTTCCTGGGGAGCCGCGCTGCCCCCAACCTCCCCCGGCCAGTCGCGCTGCCCCCGACCTCCCCTATTTCCCCCGCCAGTCGCGCTGCCCCCGACCTCCCCTATCTCCCCCGGCCAGTCGCGCTGCCCCCGACCTCCCCTGTCTCCCCCGGCCAGTCGCGCTGCCCCCGACCTCCCCTGTCTCCCCCGGCCAGTCGCGCTGCCCCCGACCTCCCCTGTCTCCCCCGGCCAGTCGCGCTGCCCCCGACCTCCCCTGTCTCCCCCGGCCAGTCGCGCTGCCCCCGACCTCCCCTATCTCCCCCGGCCAGTCGCGCTGCCCCCGACCTCCCCTGTCTCCCCCGGCCAGTCGCGCTGCCCCCGACCTCCCCTGTCTCCCCCGGCCAGTCGCGCTGCCCCCGATCTCCCGTCTCCCCCGGCCAGTCGTGCTGCCCCCGACCTCCCCTATCTCCCCCGGCCAGTCGCGCTGCCCCTGACCTCCCCTGTCTCCCCCGGCCAGTCGCGCTGCCCCCGATCTCCCCTGTCTCCCCCGGCCAGTCGCGCTGCCCCCGATCTCCCGTCTCCCCCGGCCAGTCGCGCTGCCCCCGACCTCCCCTATCTCCCCCGGCCAGTCGCGCTGCCCCCGACCTCCCCTATCTCCCCCGGCCAGTCGCGCTGCCCCCGACCTCCCCTGTCTCCCCCGGCCAGTCGCGCTGCCCCCGACCTCCCCTGTCTCCCCCGGCCAGTCGCGCTGCCCCCGACCTCCCCTGTCTCCCCCGGCCAGTCGCGCTGCCCCCGATCTCCCCTGTCTCCCCCGGCCAGTCGCGCTGCCCCCGACCTCCCGTCTCCCCCGGCCAGTCGCGCTGCCCCCGACCTCCCCTATCTCCCCCGGCCAGTCACGCTGCTCCTGACCTCCCCTATCTCCCCTGGCCAGTCGCGCTGCCCCCGACCTCCCCTATCTCCCCTGGCCAGTTGCGCTGCCCCCGACCTCCCCTACCTCCCCCCGCCAGCTGTGGGGCAGTGCAACTGGCAGGGAGAGATAGGGAAGGTCGGGGGCAGCGCGGCTGGCTGGTGGGGATGGGGGAGACTGGAGCGCCCCGTGACCTTCAGGGGGCGGGGGCAGCTGGGCTCCGGCCTCCTGCCGCATGGCCCTGCTCCCTCCTCCCTCTGCTCTCACCGCCTTTGTCTCTGCACTGCCCGGCGCCTTCCCTTCCGTGCTCCGCTCTGCCGGCTCCGCTGCCCGCACAATTGCCTTGGGCGGCCACAGGCAGGTCGGATAACACGGAATGTCGGATAATCAAGACTCTACAGTAGCTGGATTTTAAAAGGGGTGGGCAGCTTTACAGCCACCGGCATCTGTTTTGTTAGTTCCGAGGATCAGATGAGGTTACTCAAAGCTCACGCTTCAAAATGTGATCCGATCACGGACAGTTCAACCCCCAATTGGTTTCGCAGAGCCTATATAAATTAGGGGGCGGGGACCATTTTTTTAATCGGGGTCCACTGAAAAATCAGACAGGACGCCACATACAAGCAAAAAAAATTCCCCCAAAACATGCTCTGCGGGGGGCATGGAGCAAGGTTCAGCGCTTCCAGATGTCCTGCAGGCTGGATCTAACAACGGGCCATAGACACGCTCCCCCTGCTCTGAAGCATAGCCCCCAGCGGCACCTGGGCACGTCCTACCTCCGTCCCTAGTTGCTGATAGAGAGCTCCCAGTTTCCGCATGCTGTTCCAGTACTTCCTCACAGCCAGCCCAACGGACATGCAGGGTCCCACAGCCCGGGAGGGGGGCACGGCTTGGTCGCTGAGAAGAGTCTCCACGTAGCCTGTGAAGCTCTGAAGCAGTAACAGCAGCCTTTTTGGGGGCAGAAACACAACACGACTTCGAGCTGCATGCTATTTATTTCTGGCAATGGGCTTTTTCGTGACTGCCCTGCAAGTTAGGGGATGATCTAAGGGGGCCCAGGGTTGGTGTCAGGCAAACCAACCCCCCGTGAGGTAAACCCTACCAGTGGTTCCCAAACTTTTTGACATCATGCCCCCTTTTTGATTTTTGAGAAACCCTCACACTTCACCCCACCAAAAAAAAAAAAAAAAATAGCAGCAAAACTTGTTGAGCAAAAAAAAAAAAAAAAAAAATTGACCTTTTTAAGAGAAGAGCAGGCATTGCCCTTTTAAGGTGGCCATTTTGAAGTCTGCCCAAGCGGACGGATGGACTGGGCTCTTTCTTGGAGGGGGAATGATGGGGGCGGGGCTGGGTCGCCTCGCCCCCTACTGGAATTTCTTCACGCCCCCCGGGGGGGGTACGCTTCCCAGTTTGGGAACCCATGAGACTGTTTCAGGGTAGAAATGAGGCAGGGGGACCCTCTCTACCCCTGGGGGCTGGACAGTCATGGGTGCACTTCCCCAGTTGTGGGTCTAGAGCAACATTCCTCTGAGTTCAGGGCCTGACTCTGATCAATTTCACAGCCACAGGGACTTCACATTCATCAGTTTAATGATGTTTCCATGGTGTAGCAACCTTGGGGTTCCAGGGAATTGTAGGGGACTGTTTCAGATGCATGTGACTCTAACGCGCCGAGCGCAGCTATATGGTGTGTAGGACCATAGTGTTTTCCCAACAGGCATTTCTGAAAGGAACTGGGGCTGTTCACGGACCAGTCTTTTAACCATAGAATCCTAGAGTTGGAAGAGCCCTCAGGACAGGGGTGGCCAACCCGGGGCTTGTGAGCCTCATGCGGCTCTTTCCCCCCTAAAGTGCATGTCACATTACTGGATTTTAAGGGGAGTAGCCAGCTCACTGCTGCACCCATGGGGGGGGGGTTGCCCCAAAGTACATGCAAAGGGGGCCATGTGAGGTGTCACAGGAAAGCTTCTGTTCTACTGATTCTATATCTGCTATTCATGTACTTGTATGATATCTGTGTGTGGAGTTATAAACATGGACTCTGTATGGATGCTGGAAAATTCTCTGTCTGTGGCTGAGCAATGGGCCAGGAAAGCTCAGCCAGTGGCTGTGCTAATTAGCAAAGCTCCAGGGACAATAGATCTCTAAGTGCCAGAGACACACCTGAAGGAATGTCTGGATCCCTGCAAGCCAGCCAGGATAATGGTTGCTGACTTGGGACACAAGGATCGGTCCATGGACCATGTGACCTGCAGTGACCTGCTCTGGCCAGGAAGATGCCAGGAGAGGGATAGAAGGGTCATGTGGCACCCTCCATCTTGGTCTTGAGTTCAGCTCCTGATCCCAGATGCAGCCTTGCAGGGAACAACGAGCTGGGAAGAACCGCGGACCCATCCTGCCATAGGATGTTCACCAGAGACCTTTAAGCCAGCAGTTATAACATCTCTGCTGCGAGCCTGCGTCGAGAGCTGGGTGATTCGCTGCATGTAATGTATTCTCCTTAACAACCTTACTCTCATGCTTTTCTTTCTTTTAGTAATAAACCTTTAGGCTACATCTACACTGGCGCGTTCTCACGCAAAAACTCTTTTGCGGAAGAGTTCTTCTGCAAAAGCTCTTCCAGAAGAGCGCGTCTATACTGGCATGTGCTTTTGCACAAGAGCATCCATGCCAGTGTAGACGCTCTCTTGCACAAGAAAGCTCCGATGGCCATTTTAACCATAGGGGCTTTCTTGCGCAAGAAATTCAAGTTGCCTGTCTACACTGGCCTCTTCTGGAAGAGCTCTTGTGCAAAAGGGCTTCTTCCTGAGCGGGAGCGTCAGAGTTCTCACGCAAGAAGCCCTGATTTTATACATTAGAATGTCAGTGTACTTGCGCAAGAACACGCGGCCAGTGTAGACAGGCAGCAAGTTTTTGCGCAAGAGCGGCTGCTTTTGCGCAAGATCGCGCCAGTGTCGACACTTAGGGTGCGTCTAGGCTGGCAAGATTTTGCGCAAAAAAGTTTTTGCGCAAAAGCGACTGCTTTTGCGCAAAATCTTGCCAGCCTAGACGCACCCTAAGTGTCTACACTGGCGCGATCTCGCGCAAAAGCAGCCGCTCTTGTGCAAAAACTTGCCGCCTGTCTACACTGGCCGTGAGAATTTGCGCAAGAACACTGACTTTATAATGTGCAAAATCAGTGCTTCTTGCGCAAATACTTTGATGCTCCCGCTCAGGCATAAGCGCTCTTGCACAAGAGGGCCAGTGTAGACAGGACCGTTAATTTCTTGCGCAAGAAAGCCCGATGGCTAAAATGGCCATCGGAGCTTTCTTGCACAAGAGAGCGTCTATACTGGGCACGGATGCTTTTACGCAAAAGCAAATCTTTTGCGCAAAGGCACATGCCAGTATAGACGCTCTCTTGCGCAAATACTTTTAACGGAAAAACTTTTCCGTTAAAAGTATTTGCGCAAAATCATGCCAGTCTAGACGCAGCCTTCGATGTTAGATGCTAAAGGACTGGCTCAGCGTGATCTTGTGGGTAAGATCCAGAGTGTAAATCGATTGGGACCTATGGCTGGTTTCTTGGGACCGGGAGAACCCGTTCGGGGTAGGTGGGATTGGGTTCTGTAACCCCTCACCTGTGTGTTAGGCCTGGGGCTGATTGGGGCACAGGGAGAGCTGGGGTGTCTGAGGGGTTTTGCTCGTGATGCTTCTGGCTGGCCGGACTGGCAGCTGACGCGCTTGGTGTGGCTGGTGTGTGGCCTATTTGGGAAGGTCTCCAGTCTGGGGCTGTAAGGAGCCCTGAGTTTGAGCAATTCACCTCAGCAGTGCCCAGACCTGGCCTGGTCCTTCACAGTGCAGCTCACAAAGCCACCCCCCGTGCCCCTCCAAATGGCCCCCAGCCCCCTGTGCTTACTGGGGTAGGGGAGCCATCTAGCAGTGATTCAAAATGGTGCCTGCAAGATGGCGGCAGCCAGGAAGAGCCTGATGTGGCCTAAAAGCCTAAGCCTGTGTTTTTTAAAGGGGCAGTGACTTTTTTTTTTTTTGCTTAACAATTTTGGTGCGGCTCTTTACGTTATTTCTGCCGCTGTTTTGGCTCTCTTTGTTTAATGGGTTGGCCACCCCTGCCTCAGGAGGTCATCAAGTCCAGCCCCTTGCAAAAAGGCAGGACCAATCCCAATCAACCCAGCCAGGGCTCTGTCAAGCCAAGACTTAAACACCTCTAGGGATGGAGATTCCACTCCCTCCCTAGGGAACCCATCCCAGGACATGAACAGTTCATTCATCCTCGCACCTGTCAATCACTAGTTCCAGGAGCACGACATGGGAATGCTGGGTAAATTCAGGGTCATGCTCCACATAGTCATACTGCTTCAGCAAAGCCACCAGGTCCAGCTCGCAGGACACTTTATTGGGGAACTTCCAGGAGGGGTAGCGCACGGCCCCCGCCCGGGAGAAGACGTCGACGATGGCTCCTTGTAGGTCGGTGAGGTCCTTCCTCAAGCTCTCCATGCAGTTCAGATCGCCCAGCAGGTACGCCATTCGGTCCGCTGACTTCAGGCTCCGGATCGGACCAGGCAGGAGGGGAAAGCGCCCAGGTCTCAGATTCACTACGTGCGCCCCTAGGGGAAGGAGGGCAGGTGCTTTACGGCTGTGGGTGCACTACAGGCCCTGCCCCTGGCCCGGCACACGTGTGCACAAGGGACGCGTGTGCCGCACGAGCATCAGCCCAGGCAGACACGGGGCTGCCCCCTCCCCCCGATCCCAGCGCCCCCGCCCCCCTCCCGCTCCAATCCCAGCCTCCCTCCCCCGATCCCAGCGCCCCCGCCCCCCTCCCGCTCCGATCCCAGCCTCCCTCCCCCGATCCCAGCGCCCCCATCCCCCTCCCGCTCCGATCCCAGCCCCCCTCCCGCTCCGATCCCAGCCTCCCTCCCCTGATCCCAGCGCCCCCGCCCCCCTCCCGCTCCGATCCCAGCGCCCCCCCCCCTCGGCCCCAGAGCAGCTAACTCAGCTGGCAGCTGTTGAGCGGACAGAACCATCCAATGCAAGGGTGGGCACTTCACGGCTTCACCCCCCCTCCCCCCCGCGTGGAACAGTCCATCTTCTTCCCCTGCTCAGCGCAGCCCCCTGGAGGACGGGGGCAGCCAAGTGCGGGCAGGGCGAAGGGCAGCGGGGTCAGCAGGGCTACTGCGCATGCTCCGTGCGTCTCGCGCTCTCCCGGCGCCCTGAAACTCTGGCGACCTCAGGCCCCCCCCCCCGCCCTGCGCATGGTACTGCCCACCCAGCGGGGGCTGAGGCCCCGAGCCAGGCCTGCCGCCGGAGCGGGGGTGGGACTCCGGGGAGACGGGCGCTGGGGCGGGGACTCACCTGCCAAGCCGCCGCCGCCGCTCCCCCGGGCTGCCCGCCTCGTTACTACGGCAACCGGGCGGGCCGCCTCTCTGCGGAATGAACCATCTGCACGGGAAAATGTTAGCCCCGCTTCCGGCTCCCTCTCCCCCCAGCGGGTCTGCCCCACGGAAGGCCAGCCCCTCATAAACTGTTTTGCTCGTCTTTAAAGTGTTTTGTTTTGCCCAATAGGGCGTCACGAGAGAACCGCTCCCCCCCCCCGGTCTCTCAGTGGAATATTCCGAGTTTGCTCCCTCCCAGTGACGCGAGCCCGATGGGCTGCGCGCGCACCCATTGCGTGGCTCCCCCCACCCCACTGTTATCGCCGCCCAGCGGTCACCCCCCCCTTCCCGGAGTAGGACAGTCCCCCTGGGCTGCGCGCGCCGCCGCTACGCAGGGTGAGGCAGCGCGCGCAGCGGCCGCCATTTTGGGTCGGTGTCTCCCGGCCGCTCGCTTCCCGTCGCCCCAGGCCAGGCCGCTGAGGAGGCGCCATGCCGGCCGGGCCGGTGCAGGCGCTGCCGCCCGCGCAGCCAGCGCCCCCGGAGCCCAAACAGGTACCGGCCGGGCCGGGGCCGCCCCGCCCCGCCCCTCCCCTCCCGCGCGGGCAGGCCCCGGGGCGAGGCGGCGCGGTGCATGCTGGGAGTGTGACCCGAGGGGGGGGCCGGCCCCGCTCTCCGCGTCTGTGGGGGGGGGGGTCTGACTCTGCCCCCCCCCGGTCTCTGCCCCCCTCCCGCCGCCGTTAGACCCGCGGCCCCCTCACAGGCGCCGGGGGGGGGCAGAGGCCGGGCGGGGGGGGAGATCCAGACCCCCCCCCCCACAGGCGCCGGGGGGGGCAGGCGGGACGTTCCCCTGGGGCAGAGGCCAGAGGCCGGGCGGGGGGGGAGATCCAGACCCCCCCCCACACAGGCGCCGGGGGGGGGCAGGCGGGACGTTCCCCTGGGGCAGAGGCCAGAGGCCGAGTGGGGGGGGAGATCTAGACCCCCCCCCACAGGCGCCGGGGGGGGGCAGGCGGGACGTTCCCCTGGGGCAGAGGCCAGAGGCCGGGCGGGGGGGGAGATCCAGGACCCCCCCCTCACAGGCGCGGAGGGTGGGGGGATCTGGGGGTGGGTAGGAGCTGAGAGGCAGATGCAGTTGGGGGAGCGGGGGCGGCCAAGCCAGGCGCAACTCGTTCCTTGTCTGGGCCCCTCACAGACCCACAGGCCGGACCTGGGCAGGGCTGAGAGCAGAGCTGCCAAGGGCGGGGGGGCCAGGGGTGCAGCTGATCTGGGTCCAGAACAGATCTGGGGGGCAGGAAGGGGCTGGGGGGCAGGCGGTCCTTCTGTGCTGGCCTGGCCTATAGGTTCCCCCTGTGCCCCACTGCAGGGACGTGCCCCCCACTTTTGGGACCTCTGAGAGTTCCCGAGCACGTGGGCTAAACCAGTGTTTCTCAACCTTTTTCCATAAAGTCACCCTTTAAAAAAAAGATACATCTTCAGACACACACTGATTTTTTTCTACCATTGCAACACATTTGTTGAAACGACGTAATCGTCGCCGGGCGGGCAATGACGTTTTTGGGTGTAAAAAGGACAAAAATAATCAAGCGCTGTCAAACTGAAAACACAAATTCCGTTTTCTCCAAATGTCAGTTGTGTTGATGTACCCCCCCAGACTTGTCTCGAGTACCCCTAAGGGGACTTGTACCACTGGTAGAGAAACACTGGGTTAAACCCCCCACCAGCCCCTGGGAGAGCGTTCTCTGTCCTAACGCCGCGCCTTCCCCATCTAGCGTCCTGGCTCTGGCCATTGAGAGATGTACCGCTAGCAGTCAGTCGTAGCCATATGCCATTGTAGGCAGGCGTGTCATACCTTGTGAATAAACAGATCCGGGTCGGTCTTAAAGCCACCCAAGTGTTTGTCCAAGCGCTCTAGTTTTGTCAGGAGGGGCACTGACCCCTGTGTGCCACAAAGAGTGCTGCACAACTGTGTGTGTGCGTGTACTATTGATCCCTCTGTCAGCTCACCCCCGCTAGGGGGTGCTGTGCTCCTGGGGCAGAGGATGAATTTTAAAAAGCAGTTAATTAGATAACAATGAATATTTCGGCAGTTACACGCTGCAGGTTCTGCAGTATAAAGCTTTATATGCAGGCTCTCCTGTATAAGCTTTATTCCACAGAGCCCGCGAGGTGACAGCCGTTGCCCCGGGAGCATGATCCTGGCTCTCCTGGGAGCATGATCCTGGCTCCCCCGGGAGCACGATCCTGACCGGGCTCCCCCGGAAGCTGGTGCATGCTGGAAGCCAGCTTCGAAGCCAGCTCCTGGTGCGCCGCGACTCCGGCCTGCAGCCCCGCTCCCAGGGAGCTGGCTGCTACCTTGCGCTGCTGCCGCTGTATCCGATACAGAGCCAGCAGTGCGGGGTGGCAGCTGGCTGACCGGGAGCCTGCATGTAACCGTTACAGTAACCGATAAGCTCATGCTTATATATAGGCTGTATCCGTCTGAAACCGTTTTCACCCTGCAGTCCCTCTGTGGTGTAAAATGCTCATATTTTTAAGTCTCCTTGTTTTCCCCCTTTTCAGTCTGTTTTTCCCCAACACTTTTTCTAAAACAGCTTTTCGCTGACAGTTTTTCCCTTGCTGGCCTATTGGAGAGAGATCTGCTCACCCCAATGAATAACTGTTCCAGGCCTGCCATAGGGATAAAGCAGCAATCAGGAAGAGTTCCCGAGATTGTGTTCAAGTAAAGCGCTTCCTTTCATATCAGTCGGGAAATGAACTTACAAGCTTTACTCTGTTTCTTACAGAGAGACTTTAGGCAGAGTTTGGGGAGGGTCAAAACCCTTCCATCTCCTTTCTGTGGATTTCACCCATTCAGATTTTATTTCCTTATTTGGGGTCTGAGAGGGGCTCCAAAAAGTTTCAAAGCTTCCAGATCTGCCTTAGATAGGCTTTTAATGGTACCTGTCAGCTCTCTAGAGCTTTTCATTGGTAGATCTCAGTGTGCTTTCATAGGAGGTAAGTATCATTGTCCTATTTCATAAGCAGAGAAACTGAGGTACTGTGTGTGTGTGTGCATGGTGGGGGGGGGGCAGTGATTTGCCCAAGATCACCCTGTAAGCCAATATCAGAGCTGGGACTAGAACCCAATCTCCTGAATCACAATGTACAGGGTGGAAGGATTATTGTTTTAATTAAATGAGGTGGGATACGGTAGGACTATAGAAAACCTCTCGTTTGTTCTTTCTGCAGCCAGAAGATGAGCCAAAAGAAGAAGCAGCAACACCAGCCAAACCCGTTGTGGGAATTATTTACCCTCCTCCAGAAGTCAGGAATATCGTGGACAAGACTGCCAGCTTTGTAGCTAGGTAAGTAACGCTAGATTGGGCTCTCCTATTTCCTAGACCAGCACGCAGAGTTTGTAAGGTCTTAGTTTAACAAGTTTTTAAAAATGGAACTGAAATCTAGGGCTACGGAATCTCCTTGGTGCAGTACTTCTGATGTAAGCAGAACTAGTGCTAAGCATGATTGGGTGTGCATGGGGAGGTGAATAAATGTCACTTGTGAGAGTTCTCAGAGGGGTAGCGTGTGTGTAACTTTCAAAATGAGTAGTCCTGTGGCACCTTAGCAACTAATAAATATATAGGATCGTGAGCTTTTGTGGGTAAAACTCACTGCATCAGAGGCGTTGGAGTGGAAATAAACCAAGGTGTATTTAACAGGAAAAGCAGTTTCCTATCAATTGTAGGACTTGTGTTAATGCAGCTAATTAAGTAGGCTGGATGTGACCCATGCATAGCTTTTGATGTGAAAATGTGAATGTCAAAAGCAGGGGAAATTGGCTTTGTAGTGCAGCTGTGGCCAACCCGCAGCATGCGAAGCGCGCAACATGTGAAGTGCCCCCCCATGGCTTGTAAAGCTGCCCCCGCACCCCAAAAACGGCTCTCTCCTCCCGTCTCCCTGTGCTGACTTGGGCAGGGGAGCAGATCCGGCGTGGCCATTAAAGGTGGCATCAGCAAGCGGGAGCCTGATGTGACTAAAAAGCCTCTAAATGCGTTTTCTTAAAGGGGCAGAGCTTTTTTTTTCCCCTCGACATCTTTGCCCCAGCTCTTTGCACTGATATCTTGACTCTTTGCCCAGAATGGGTTGGCCACCCCTATTGTAGTGCATTATTCAGGCCAAGGTTGACACTGTCAAATTTGTAAATGAATTCCAGCTCAGCAGTCTCTCTCTGTAACTGGGTGGTGAAATTCCTTTGTAGAAACTCATCTGATTAAGTGGCATATTAAGCATGTTCCGTGGCCACAGATGCGGAGGGGATAACTGGTATGTGGTTAGGGATAGTACTGGAGTCCTACGTAGCTCTCATTAGATCTATGTCAGTTTTGATTGTTAACTCACTGGCATAGCAAACTAGGTGTTAGCAGGGCAGTCTTTCTAGTTTTTTCAGTTGTGTAAATGTTTGTGCGGAGATTGGTATGTTGGCATTGTCTGAAGCTTAGAGAGTAGGGGTGTGTCTACACAGCAGGGCTTATCTCGAAATAAGCTACGCAAATTGAGCTACGTCAGTTGCATATCTTATTTCGAAATAGGGAGTGTCTACACAGCAGTTATTTCAAAACAGAGCACTCTTCCTCCGACTTCCCTTATTCCTCCATGATAAATTCATGGCGGTTAAGTCCATGAATGGCTATTAGCCAGGATGGGTAAGGAATGGTGTCCTTCGCCTCTGTTTGTCAGAGGGTGGAGATGGATGGCAGGAGAGAGATCGCTTGATCACCACCTGTTTGGTTCACTCCCTCTGGGACACCTGGCATTGGCCCCTGTCGGCAGACAGGATACTGGGCTGGATGGACCTTTGGTCTGACCCAGTCTGGCCATTCTTATGTTGTTGTACAATGAGGGTTACAGGAGTCGGAGTAAGAAGTCTTCCAGCTTGACGGTATTTTGACACTATTTCGAAATAACTGCCTGCTGTTATTTCAGAATAGTGCTGCAGTTTAGACGTACCCTCGCTCTCGCTCTCGCTCTCGCTCTCGCTGATGGTGAAAAATAGTCCTGGGGGAGGTAAATGAATGGATGAAAACTTAGAATCATAGAGCCGGAAGAGACCTCAGGAGGTCATCAAGTCCAGCCCCCTGTCCAAGGCAGGACCAATCCCAACGAAATCAACCCAGCCAGGGCTTTGTCAAGCGGAGACTTAAACACCTCTAGGGATGGAGATTCCACCCCCTCCCTAGATAACCCAGCCCAGTGCTTCACCACCCTCCTAGGGAAATAGTTTTTCCTAATATCCAAGCTAGACCTCTCCCACTGTAACTTGAGACCATTGCTCCTCGTTCTGCCATCCGTCACTACTGAGAACAGCCTCTCTCCATCCTCTTTGGAACCTCCCTTCAGCTGTAGTGCAAATTCTTGAGCCGGAATAGCTGGTAACATTAGATTCTGGTCCTCTCAAAGCAGCATCACAATCTGATCAATTCTTGGGCTGGTGCTTGATCGCTGACTTCTCACTTTTAGGAATCCTCTTAAAAAGGCATGAAATGCATAAATAAAGTGCATCAACTTTCTTCCTTACTGCACCAATCTCTTATGAGTGTAATCAGCAGTCTATAAACTTTCCTCTAAACCAATAAGTCTGCTTGATCTAGAGCCAAATTGTTAAACTGGCCACTAAAGATGTAAGTGATTTTAACTGTCTTAAGATTGATCATTTGGGATTGGTCCTACTTTGGGCAGGGGGCTGGACTTGATCCCTCCTGAGGTCTCTTCCAGCCCTTTGATTCTATGATAAGAAATATTGGTCATGAAGCGCTGAAACTCAAAACTCCAAGTTTTGTGTAAACGTGAATTCTGTTGGTCAGCAATTGGCTGGTGGATTGGACACAATTTATTTAGATTTCTAGGGGAGTAAGATTTAGTAGTGTGGGGGGAAGACCACAGCTGTCGTCGGAAGGGAGGAGGGAAGTTAGTGCACCACCGTTACTTTTAGTAGTTGTGAAGAAAACGGGTTTCTTTTCTCCAGCGTTGATGCTGACTGTCCTCAACTCGCTTTTTCCCCCCCAGAAATGGCCCAGAGTTTGAAGCTCGAATCCGTCAGAATGAAATAAACAACCCCAAGTTCAATTTCTTGAACCCCAACGATCCCTACCATGCCTACTACCGGCACAAAGTCAGCGAGTTCAAAGAGGGCAAGGCCCAGGAGCCCTCAGCAGCCATACCGAAGGTCATGCAACAGCAGCAAAGCGCGCAGCAGCAGCTCCCCCAAAAGGTAACTGGCTCGTTAATCTTGTTAGCGCAGAGGGGGTCAGCTCCGATCTTGGCTTTCCACCCCAAACAAGCCAAATTCTATACGTCTACACTGCACAATTACTTCGGAATAAGCTATCCCGGAAGAAGTACTCCGAAATAGTTTCTTTCGAAATAGCGCGTCTACGCTACAAGGAAGCCTGGAAATTAGTCTGAGGCAGGCTCCCCTAATGTAGATGCGCTACCTCAAATGAGAGCCCCAGGAAACACTGGGGAGTAATGACTTTGAATGGCCTGGGGCAGGAGATATTTCGAAATAGCAGCAGCGGCACGTCTACACCAGTGTTTCTCAATCTTTTTTTATGAAGTACCCTTTAAAAAAACAAAAAAGTACCCCCAGTACCTACAGTTTTCAGACACACACAAATTTTTTTTCAACTGTTGCAACACAACTTAATCGTAGCTGGGCGGGCGATGAAATTTTTAGGTGCACAAAGTACAAAAATCATAAAGCGCTGTAAAACTTAAAACAAAATTTCAGTTTTCTCCAAATTTCAGTTGCGTTGCCGTATCCCCCCAGACTTCTCTTGAGTACCCTTAAGGTTGAGAACACTGGTCTACACTATAGGGCTACATCTACACTGGCAGCTTCTTGCGGAAGAACAGCTGTTCTTCCACAAAAACTTGCCGGCTGTCTACACTGCACGAGCGTTCTTCCAGAAGTAAATTTACAGTATAGCGTTGTAAAACAGGGCTTCTTCCAGAAGAGTTATTCCTCTCGCCACGAGGAATAAGCCCTCTTGTGCAAGAGCTCTTCCAGAAGAGGACAGTGTAGACAGGCAACATGAATTTCTTGCGCAGGATGCCCGTATGGTTAAAATGGCCATCGGAGCTTTCTTGCGCAAGAGAGCGTCTACACTGGCATGGATACTCTTGCGCAAAAGCACATGCCAGTGTAGACGCGCTCTTCTGGAAGAGTTTTTGCAGAAGAACTCTTCTGCAAAAGAGTTTTTGCGTGAGAACGCGCCAATGTAGATGTAGCCTAGCTGTTTTGGGAGAGGCATTATTCCTCGTGGAATGAGGTTTACCAGTGCCGAAATAAGCTGCCCATTATTTTGAAATTATTTCGAAATAACGGGCTAGCTGTGTAGACGCTCGCATGGTTATTTCGGAATAACGGGCGTTATTCCGAAATGAAGTAGACGTACCCATAACACCCTGGCCTCGTGTTCTTCTGCACATATGTATGCCCTGAAACTTGACAGAGCTGAGAAACTTGTTTGTATCTCTGAGAGGTAATTTGCTTCAGGTATTGATCCCATTTTAATGACAATTGAATGCTGGTTTGACCAGGAACATTCCTGATCAGATATTCATGTAATCACCAGTCTTGCGTGTATCTAGAACATCCTGCCGGAAGTCAGTTGCCTGACAGGACCCTGCAGTCATACAAGGAGTTTTGTTGGCCTTGTACGTATGAACTCGGAAGGGGTTATCCCAGGACTGTTTTCTCCAGTTACGTTGGCTTTTCAGCCGCACTTTTTACTCTGTTTTGGGAGAATTTCACGTAGGAGGGTTTTAATCTGTCACAGACCTAGCAGGTATGCATTAGTGGGCAAGAAGCCACTAGCTGAACCTGCAGTCTGTAGAGTCCGTGATTAGATGTGCTGCGGTTACATCTGTTACGAGATTTTAGCTACATCCCGTTCTGCTTCCAGCTGTGTTTGGTGTCTGAGTTCATCTTTTTACGGTGGGCCTGTTTCAACGTCTCACTGCTGAACTGTACTATGTTACTACCTCGTCCCTTCCGTGCAGTTAGGGATCTATTAGTCGTTTCCCCCCTCCGGTTAATGAAAGCCACCGACCTTCCCAAATGGTTACGTAGGAGTGAGCGAGCAATGGCTGCAGTTAGTGAGGTGTCGGAGTTTCCCTCTGCAGGTCCAGGCTCAGGTGATCCAGGAAACAGTCATTCCAAAGGAGCCTCCGCCGGAGTTTGAGTTCATCGCCGACCCTCCCTCCATCTCAGCCTTCGACTTGGACGTGGTGAAGCTGACGGCGCAGTTCGTCGCACGGAATGGCCGGCAGTTCCTGACTCAGCTGATGCAGAAGGAGCAGCGGAATTACCAGTTTGACTTCCTGCGTCCGCAACATAGCCTTTTCAACTACTTCACCAAACTGGTCGAGCAGTACACCAAGGTACTCTCCGGAAACAGTCTTACCACGTTACCAAGTAGCTTGTCTCGAAAGAGAGAAGACACATCTAGCTTTCCTCTTCTACATGCATTTCTTTGGGTACATTTTGCTCACTGTCCGAAAAAGGTGCATAGTTCCTTATACAATAAGGCCTCACATGTGAGTGGATGTTGTGAGCGCTACTGTGATAGGGTACATCTAGATGACGCGGTAGTTTCGAAAGAGGATATGCGGGAATTTGCATATCTTCATTTGATCTCACTTTTGAAAGGGGGTCTTTTTCGAAAAGCTGCGTAAACCTCATTTTTTGAGGAAGAGCGGCTTTTCGAAAAACGGGGGGAGTTCCAAAAAAATTGCGTATAGGCTACTTTCACTTTTGAAAGACCCGAAATGTGCATATCCTCTTTCGAAACTACCGCGTAGTCTAGACATAGCCGTACAGAGGAAAAAATTGTTTCTTTATAGCAAGAGAAGCAGGTGAAATGGCAGAGAATACTATACCTGATTCTCGGTGATAGCTAAAGATAGGGGAGCAACGGGAGAAATGGAGCGTAGCTTCTGGAAATCCAGCCATAAAATTAACTTTTTGTCCAATGCAGAAACAAGATAATTAGGACCACTTGCTTAACCAATTTATGATAGTCCTCAGTGATTTCCTGAAAATGTGTTTCAGATCTTGATCCCGCCTAAAGGGTTACTTATCAAACTCAAGAAGGAGGCTGAAAATCCTCGAGAAGTCCTCGATCAGGTAACCTGGGAATACTTTCCATAAAACTACTGACGCATTTAGTCTTGTTCTGAATTAATTTCCGGTTTCCAGCTCAGCATCTTTTTCATGATCGACGCCACGTGTGAACACAACGAGAAAAAACGGTATAAATGGATTTCCCAGCGTGGGAAAATAAGCCAGTCCGATCAGCCACTTTGTAGCATGCTTTATATCTTGCTCCTGGGGGAATTCTGTGCCAAAAAATTAAATTCTATGCACAATACTTGAAAATTCTGCACTTTTTGTCAGAATAACAGTGTATAATCAAAAGCTTCAGGAGTGTAGCCGAGTTAGTCTGTACAGGATGAACTTAAAAAGCAACCAATAGTCTGGTAGCACTTTAAAGACGAACAAAACATGTTGATGGGATCGTGAGCTTTCGTGGGCATGGCCCACTTCTTCAGTGTGCAGGGGAGGCAGGGAGCGGTAACGGGATCTGCTGAATCGTTTTGTTTAACCGGTTAACTGATTAACCAGGATTTTACATCCCTAGCGGCAGCCAACATCTCTGTAGCCCGGGGTCTCCAGCCTTTCTAAGCACAAAATCACTTTTTGAATTTAAGTGCAATGCAAGATCTATTTCAGACCCAAATAGCCCGGCCCCGCCTCCTTTGTGCCTCTTCTCTCAGGCCTTGCCCCTGCTCACTCCGTCCTCCCTTCCTCCTTCCCCTATTCTCCTTCCCTTTCACCAGGCAAGGGCAGAGAGTTGGGGCACAGGCTCTGGTCTTGGGCTAAGGGGTTTGGAATGTGAAGGGCTCTGAGCTGAGCCTGGGGCAGGGAGTTGGGGTTCGGGGAGGGGTTCCGGCTCTGTAAGGGAGTTTGGGTCCGGGGGGCTTGGGGTGCAGGAGGGGGTTCATGACTGGGGCAGGGGTTCAGAGCTGGGTCCAGCTGGACACTGCTTACCTCAGGTGGCTCCTGTGTGATGGTGCAGTGGGGCTAAGGCAGGCTCCCCCCTGTCCGGGCCCTGGCCCTGTACCACTCAAAAGCAGCCATCAAACTCCCTCCATCCCAAGCCCTACTGTGCTCCCTCCTTTCCCCCGTCTGTAAAGATAGAATACAGGGTGGAAGAGGGGGCACCCTGACATCAGCACCTCCTCCTCTCCCTTCCCTAATCTCTACCACAAGCAGGAGGCTCCTGGGAGGGAGAGAGGGCAGCTCCAAGGCAATGGGCAGGAGATGCACAGCAGTGCGGGGAGGGGCAGCTGAGGTGCCGGCACTTGCTAGCCTCTTGGCCAAACCAGTCAAGATCACCTGTCAGAGGCTTCAAGATCTACCATTAGATCCCAATCGACCGGTTGGTGATCACTGCTGTAGCCCATTTTTGTGCAGGCGGGGAGTAAATTCTGCGCACACACCATTCATTTCTGCAAAAGTCTGCCTTGCCTAGGGGTGCTGAATTCCCCGAGGGCAGCGTTTCTTAAAGTGTGTTCCCTGGTACACTGGTGTGCTGTGGGGAGAATAGAATTCAAAATGGCTGCCCTTAAAGGGACAAGCCTACTTTTTTTTTTCTTCAACAAAAAAATCCTTGGTGTTCTCCATTTAATAAAAAAAAAAAAAAAAAAAAAGCTCTTTGGTGTTCCTTGGTCTTAAATAATTTAAGAAACACTTCCCGGGGGAGCAATACCCTCATGAAGTTTTACTGCAAAAAGCATTTTCCCATCCCTGAAAGCTTCTGATTTAAGATCGCAGTGACGACAACTAGGCGAATCCGCATGGGGGTTTCTTCCTCTCCAGTGTCTCAGATCTTCAAACACGAAGGTTTTCCGTCGGCAGACCGTATTTGCCGTTTGGGACGGGGTTTGGCAGGTTTGTGAGAAGTCTGCCAAGCATTTGCAGGAGTGATTTGAGAGCTGTCCGTGGCAAGTTTCACCGTTACTCCGAAAGGTTGGCCGGCCGAATCTGCAGCCCCTACTCAGGCAAACGGCGCCTTCGAGGCCAAGAGTTTTGCCTGACTGCTGCAGGATCCCTGCGTTTTCCTTTGTTGACTGTGACGTGCCTTTCCCGCTTCTGTGACCCGTGCAGGTGTGCTACCGAGTGGAATGGGCCAAATTCCAGGAACGAGAGAGGAAGAAGGAAGAGGAGGAGAAAGAGAAGGAGCGTGTCGCCTATGCCCAGATTGACTGGCATGACTTCGTCGTGGTGGAAACCGTGGACTTCCAGCCCAGCGAGCAAGGTAGGAAACCGAAAGGACATACCCGCTCTGGGTCTGTGTTCAGTGGGGATAATACCTGCCTGCCTCTGGGAGCTGCAGGAAGGTGCTATAATCAAAAATATGCTCCTAATAGGACAGGGTGGCCCAAAAGTGCAGCTCACAAAGCCGCTCCTGCCCCCCCCCCCGACCCGTCTCTGCTCGTTGGGGTGGCAATTCAAAATGGTGCCCAAGATGGCAGCCATCGCCGGCCAAAAAGCCTAAGCCTGTGTCTTAAAGGGGCAGCCTCCTTTTTTTTTGACAATAGTGGTGCAGCTCGTATAATTTTTTCTGCCGCTGTTTTGGCGCTCTCTGTTAAATGTTCAGGAGCTTCAGGGGGCAGCCGAGTTAGTTTGTTACAGGAAAAAAAGAACAAATGGTCTGGTAGCACTTTCTAGACTAACGAAAGCTCCTGATCCCGTCTACATGTTTCGTTAGCCTATAAAGTGCTACCAGACCATTTGTTGTTCTTTTGTTAAATGGGTTGGCCACCCCGTAGTAGGACATCCCTTTAAAACGTGAACCGCAAAGCTTTCTTGGCTGAGCGCTGGGCGGTTTATTCGGCAGTTAGTGATGTCACCGGTCCTGCTTTCTTTGTGATGGTGAGTCCTCCGCTGGTGTCTGAAAACCAAACCCACGAACCCCGCGGCTGCATTAGCACCCCGTTGTGGTAGCGGCTTCCCTTTCTCTGCCGCCTTCAGCCTGTGCTAGAGAAGCCCGCCCGTTTGCCTTTCTTGGTTGCAGGGAACTTCCCTCCTCCCACCACACCCGAGGAGCTGGGCGCTCGCATACTGATCCAGGAGCGCTACGAGAAGTTTGGGGAAAGCGAGGAGGTGGAGATGGAGGTGGAGTCAGATGAAGAAGATGAAAAGCAAGAGAAGACCGACGAGACCCCCTCTCAACTAGACCAAGACACGCGAGTGCAGGATATGGACGAGGTAGGTAGCCGGCGTGATCGCGGCTCCTTTCACTGATAACGTGGTTCCCGCCTGCCCTCCCCACCCTCTGCGTGCCAACGTATAACTGCTGCAAATAAACACATTTTAACATCCCTAGTTCTGACCTAGCAGGCAGCTACAGAGGGGGTGACGAAGTTGTTTTAGAGGAGTTATGGTATTTGCCATCCTTACTTCTGCGCTGCCCGAGCTAGAGAGAGAGGCAGTTTTTAGTGCATTTCCCCTTGTGGCTATTTTAAGCATCTCTCTAGATTTGTTGGGTTGTAGTGTGTGAACTTCTGACATTTCAAGTGGCTTGAGGTTTCCCATGGGGAAACAGTCAGCAAATGAAAAACAAGAAGTCTGGGGATGCAAAAAGGAAAACCTGTTTCACTTCTGTAATATTTTCTCCAGGGCAAAACTCTCTGGAGCCAAGATTGCTTCCATCGTGGAGTTGGCTGCTTAGATTTTTTGCCCCGTAGGAGTTGGAGCGTTCCTGCTGCATAGTCTGAGTTGGAAGAGATTTGCTCTGCTGTTCGTCACGTGTAAGCGTTGTTTTAATTTAAGGGTTCCGATGACGAAGACGAGAGTCAAAAAGTTCCACCTCCTCCGGACACCCCGATGCCGCCCCCTCTGCCTCCAACTCCAGACCAGGTCATTGTGCGGAAAGATTACGATCCCAAAGGTACGTTGGAGTTCCATAGCACACTAGAACCGGAAGGACCCTCGAGAGGTCATCAAGTCCAGTCCCCTGCCCTCCCGGCAGGACCAAGCAACGTTTAGACCAGTGTTTCTTAAACTGTGTTCTGCGGCACACCTGTGTGCCATGAGGCACTTGGAGGTGTGCTATGGAAAACAACAGAATTCAAAATGGCCGCCCTTAAAGGGGCAGGCAACTTTTTTTTTTTTGCTCAATAGCTTTCCCTGATCCTTTTTTTTTTTTTTTTTTCCCCCCCCTCAATAAGTGACTCTGTGGCACCTCTCCCCCACCCCCCTTTTTCTTGGTCAACAAAAAAATTCTTGGTGTTCCTCATAAAAAAAAAATTATTGTTTGCCGTTCCTCGGTCTGAAAAAGTTTGAGAGATTGCCCTAGACCATCCCTGGTAGAGGTCTATAGAATCACAGAACACTAGAACTGGAAGGGACCTCGAAAGGTCATCAAGTCCAGTCCCCTGTCCTCCCAGCAGGACCCAGCACCATCTCGATTTGGTGATGATGAGCAATTGCACTTCTTATGGAATAATCCCCCAAGACCTTGCGTCCCAGATGTGCATTAGGTGAGGCATGTTTAATGGTGTGGCTTTGCTCCTTCAGCCTCCAAGCCGTTACCGCCTGCGCCAGCCCCAGATGAATATCTCGTCTCTCCCATCACGGGCGAGAAGATTCCTGCCAGTAAAATGCAAGAGCACATGCGAATCGGACTCCTGGATCCGCGTTGGCTGGAACAGCGGGATCGGTCTATCCGGGAGAAACAGACTGACGACGAGGTCTATGCCCCAGGTTAGTCCGGTGCCTCTCTCAAGGTTCCCCGAGTTCTGTCACACGCGAGAAAACATGAAACGTCTTTTCCCCTCTCTCTCTCTCTGCCTGTCGGCAGGTTTGGATATCGAGAGCAGCCTGAAGCAGCTGGCTGAGCGCCGTACGGATATCTTCGGTGTGGAGGAGACGGCGATCGGTAAGAAGATTGGCGAAGAGGAGATCCAGAAGCCAGAGGAAAAGGTGCGGTTGATCTTCTCAGCAGCCCTCATAGAATCCTAGAGCTGGAAGAGACCTCAGGAGGTCATCAAGTCCAGCCCCCTGCCCAAAGCAGGACCAATCCCAACTCAATCAACCCAGCCAGGGCTTTGTCAAGCAGAGACTTAAACACCTCTAGGGATGGAGATTCCACCCCCTCCCTAGGGAACCCAGCCCAGTGCTTCCCCACCCCCCTAGGGAAATAGTTTTTCCTAATATCCAAGCTAGAGCTCTCCCACTGTAACTTGAGCCCATTGCTCCTTGTTCTACCACCTGCCCCCACTGAGAACAGCCTCTCTCCATCCTCTTTGGAACCCCCCTGCAGGAAGTTGAAGGCTGCTATCAAATCCCCCCTCACTCTTCTCTTCTGCAGACTAAACAAGCCCAGATCCCTCAGCCTCTCCTCATAGGTCATGTGCTCCAGCCCCCAAATCATTTTGGTCGCCCTCCGCTGGACCCTCTCAAATGCGTCCACATCCTTTCTATCTGGGGGGGCCCAGAACTGGACACAGTACTCCAGGTGTGGCCTCACCAGAGCCGAATAAAGGGGAATAATCACTTCTCTGGATCTGCTGGCAATGCTCCACCTAATGCACCCTAATATGCCATTAGCCTTCTTGGCTACAAGGGCGCCCTGTGGACTCATCCAGCTTCATCCACTGTCATCCCCAGGGCCTTTTCTGCCGAACTGCTACTGAGCCTGTCAGCCCCCAGCCTGTACCAGTGCTTGGGATTCTTCCGTCCCAAGGGCAGGACTCTGCACGTGTCCTTGTTGAACCTCATCAGATTTCTTTTGGCCCGATCCTCTAATCTGTCCAGGTCACTCTGGACCCGATCCCTGCCCTCCAGCGTATCTACCTCTCCCCCTAGCTTAGTGTCATCCGCAAACTTGCTGAGGGTGCAATCCGTCCCCTCATCCAGGTCATTCATAAAGATGTTGAACAAAACCGGTCCTTGGGGCACTCGCTAGAAACCGACCTGACATTGAGCCATTGATCACGACCCGTTGGGCCCGACAGTCTAGCCAGCTTTCTATCCACCTCACAGTCCATTTATCCCTCACCCACCTGCTAGTCCGATCAGAGCTAAGTTCTTCTCCGTGTCTCTTGCAGGTGACCTGGGATGGCCACTCGGGCAGCATGGCTCGCACACAGCAGGCCGCGCAGGCCAACATCACCCTGCAAGAGCAGATCGAGGCGATCCACAAGGCCAAGGGGCTGGTGCCAGAAGACGACAGCAAAGAGAAGATCGGTCCCAGCAAGCCCAATGAGATGCCTCAGCCCCCACCTCCCTCAGCGGTGCCCAATCCCCCGCCGAACTCTCCCTCAATCGCAGCTGTGCCGCGCCCGCCGTCGGTAAGCATTCCTCCGGCCAACGGGTACCGGGGGTTTCACCGCCGCGGAAATGGGTCACGGGGTGAGGGGCGCATTCAGGGACCGCTTGGCCGAGTTAGTTCTAAGCCATCAACCGGATCCCACTGCGGCTTTCGGGCCAGGTCTCCACCCCACGCGTCTCCGCTTGTGTCCGAAAGATACGGCGCAGGAACCAGTGCCACACCTGGTAATAGATGTCTTCTTTCCAGATGCCGCCGCCTGTTCGCACCACGGTCGTTTCTGCTGTCCCGGTCATGCCGCGGCCCCCTATGACTTCGGTGGTCCGGATCCCCCCCGGCTCGGTCATCACCGGCCCCATGCCCCCGATCATCCACGCCCCGCGCATCAATGTTGTCCCGATGCCCCCATCCGGGCCCCCCATGATGGCCCCTCGCCCGCCTCCCATGATAGTCCCAACAGGTGAGTGAGTTGCATCGCTTTTCGGCCGCCTTGCATCGACTCCTTTCTGCCTGCGCGTCGGGAATCGTACCTGGCTTGGCAGCCACGGGTGCAAATGCCATGCAGAATTGTTTATGGTGCGCAGCAAGGCTCCTTTGGTGGCATTCTTGGCTTTTGGCTGCCCTCCCGTCCAACGCTGGCCCCTCTTTAAAGTATTCATGGCATTGCTAGAGGTGCCAGCGTCTTATCTGACGGCCTCTGCTCTCCCTCCCGGCTTGGCCGGTCCTGGGAAAGAGCTTCGAGTAAGCCTGAAAGCTCATCTCTCTCAACCAAAATTGGTCCAAGGCAACATTTTCTCTCCCGTCCTGGGAGACTCACAGCTACAACTACAGCCGCAGTTTAACTAGAGTCCTTTTCAAACCAGCTCTACATTGAGATCTGTCCTATTGCTGCGAGCGCCTGACTGGGACCTCTTACCTTTCCACGAGTATCAGAGGGGTCGCCGTGTTAGTCGGAATCGGCAAAAACGACGAGAAGTCCTGTGGCACCTTATAGACTAAACAGATTTATTGGAGCATAAGCTTTCGTGGGCAAAGACCCTCCTCATCAGATGCATGGAGTGGAAATTCCAGAGGCAGAGGGGTGTGTGTGTGTACACACACCCGCACCCACCCTTACCTTATACCTACCTCTGGAATTTCCACTCCATGCATCTGATGAAGAGGGTCTTTGCCCACGAAAGTTTCTGCTCCAATACATCTGTTCGTCTCTAAGGTGCCACGGGACTTCTCGTTACCTGTCCACGTGAGCACAAGAATACGCTGCTGATTATCCCCCCGGTCTCTTCGAGGCCTGTAGTAACATGATGTGTTTGTGTGTGACCGCTAGGCATGTCAACTTCCTCTTTGTCTAGTGGCTCCACTCGGCCCCGCCAACCCACTGCAGCGCTGTGTGTTGCTGAATGTCGTGGGGAGATGTGTATGCAACTCTTCCCTCTCCTATTTCAGCCTTTGTCCCGGCCCCTCCGGTGGCTCCGGTCCCTGCCCCGGCGCCAATGCCGCCTCACCCCCCGCCGCCCATGGAGGATGAGCCTATGTCTAAGAAACCGAAAAGCGAGGACAGTCTGATGCCGGAGGAGGAGTTTCTGCGCCGGAACAAGGTTTGGGTTTCATGAATCGCACCCCCGGGAACGCTCAGCACAGGGGAGATGCGGTCTCTCTCCAGAAGAGGCCGTCTCTGAAATAGTTCCTTCCTGCCCCAGGGCCCAGAGCAGCTGAGTTAATTGAGTTGTGTACCGCAACTCCCATGCTGGAGAGCAGCGTGGCACAGGGAAGTCGGACCTTAAGGAAAGGCCGTGCGTGCAGAGGACTAGCTGTGTCGGTAACCACAACGAACGTTTTTCCTAGGGTCCGGTCACTGTTAAAGTGCAGGTGCCCAACATGCAAGACAAGACCGAATGGAAGCTGAGCGGGCAGGTGCTTGTGTTCACCCTTCCGCTCTCTGATCAGGTACGTCTGGGGCTTGTGAACCTGGCCCTTCGCCCCCGCTCTTCCATCGCGGAGTGGTTTGCTGGCGTCGAAGCCGCCTGGCTGAGCCTGTGGGGAGGGGACATCGAAGGGGGGCCGTGGAGGGGGAGTGGTCGGAGCTGGCCCGAGGCACTGAGCCCTGTGCTTGTGTTTAGGTCTCCGTGATAAAGGTTAAGATCCACGAGGCCACCGGGATGCCAGCGGGGAAACAGAAGCTGCAGTACGAGGTAAGCATTAACTTCCCCAGACTTTTTATATTTGAGCCTGCCGTGTTTCTGGGGGTAGAAATAGCAGCTGGGGGGCCTGGGTGTTTATGGGGGTACCAAATAGCAGCTGCCTCAGAGCCACGCTGCTTCGTATTCTTGTGTGCGCAGAACGAGACGGTCTCCCGCAGCTTTCCCAGGCTTTTGTCCAAAGACCACGTGCGTGGGGGACGACCGGGTTTGCCCGTGAAAGTCGCACCATTTGCACACTTGTAGGTGTGGGACATCAAAATAGCAAGGCGCTCCAGGGAAGCAAAGTATAATCAAGTGCGAAGTCAGGTGTTAACGCCCTCGTAAACCAGCCGGAAAGGAACACATCTCTGCCAATTTTGGCTTTTCCTGCCCAGGCTGTTGAGCTGATTAAAAGCGAGGGGGAAATAAAACAAAAACTCCTTTAATAATGGCACAGATGTAGTCCTGCACACACAGGCATGCGCACTTAAAATCCGGTGAGATTTCGGCTCTAATCTTCCAAAGAATTCGCTTTTGGGCCGAACCTCGGCTGTTAAACATGAAAAAGACTAACCACGTTTTCTCTGCAACATGGTAATACTGGGAGCGCGCTGAACCAGAAATCTTATCAGTCAGCTCCTTGACATCTGTCTCCGGCATCCAGTGTTCCTTAAACTGTGTTCTGCGGCACGCCAGAGTTTAAAATGGTGATTTTGTGTGTGTGTGTGCGTGTGCGTGCGCGCGAAAAAATTGTTTGGTGTTCCTCGGTCTTAAAAAGTTTAAGAAACACTGCTGTACACTGAGCCACGCTGGGTCCCTCCGAGTTTAGCAGGAAACTTCCTGATCGGGGACTTTCTCGAAGCAGACCTCCTGTGGTGTGTCTTGCAGGGCATTTTCATCAAGGACTCCAACTCTCTGGCGTACTACAACATGATAAACGGCGCCGTGATCCACTTGGCGCTCAAAGAAAGAGGTGGCCGGAAGAAGTAGGCGCCCGCGGCGGTCGGATGTTCCGCCATTCGTGTGCGTCCCACAACGAGAATCTTGCCACTTCTGGAGACCCCGACAAGCAGAAACATCAACCGGTGATGCTTACCAATCCTCACTTGGGAGCTACTGACTGTATTTTCATCCTGTTTCAATCAGACCATGACAGGGCGGGGCAAGAACTTGTATCACCCAGACAAAACTCTCTAAATGTTGTGATTTGGCGGTAATCTCAGCAGCGCTTGTAGTATGTGTGACGCTGTTCTTCATTCTCTCTCTTTCCATGTAATTCCCTACAGCAGCAATGGCAGCATTTCGGTTAAGTCCTGTCTAGATTGGACTTTAAAACCATCCTCATTTTGCAATGATCCAGGGAATATTGCCTGCTTGACTAAAATGCTCGCCTTTTCGCCTACCCTTTTTTGTAATTGAGAACTTTTTTATTTAGTGTAGTAACCCCCTTGGTCTTCTGTGACATGTACATGCCAGACTCTCCTGCAGTGATTATTTTAGGATTTTAGCCTTCTTTGGAACGACTTCTTCTCCGTTGGCTTTGATAGAGGCGTCGAGATTGTGTCTTTCTGATCGTCCTGTACCGCATGTGACTTGTTTTAATAAAGTTCGAATCGCAGTGGGGAATCGCATTGTGGTAGGCCTGTATATCGATGCTTACCCAACTCCGTAGCACTCGCACCCATATCCCAGGTTCATACCCAGCTCACGTACTTCACATTACAGGCTGAACCTCTCTGGTCCGGCAACATCCGTGATGGTAGTTCTCCGGGTGGCCTCGTATAGGAGTGGCCAAGTTTCCCGTGGTGCCATAAGGGTAGTTTACCATCACCAGACCTGGCTGGCTGTGTTCTGTGCTGTGATTTCGCTCTAATTTACCCCCCATTGTCTTCTAACAGCTCAGTAAGCAGAGTTGTCAATATTGTCTTGCAGCATTGCCCTCCTGGGGTCCGGCAAATTCTCTGGTTCGGCGCCAGTCAGCTCTCGAGTGTGCCAGACTAGAGAGGTTCAGCCGGTACAAGGGATGTCGGTGGTGCAGGTCCAAAGAATTCCCACCTCTTGCTATCGTTTTCTTCTGTTATAAATTCTGGGTTAAATATCAGAGGGATAGCCGTGTTAGTCTGGATCTGCAAAAGCCACAAGAAGTCCCGTGGCACCTTAGAGACGAACAGATGTGTTGGAGCATAAGCTTTCGTGGGCAAAGACCCACTTCATCAGATGCATGTGACAAAGTGGGTCTTTGCCCACGAAAGCTCATGCTCCAATTCAGCTGTTCATCTCTAAGGTGCCACGGGCCTCCTTGTCGCAAATTCTGGGTTCTTGTTCTTTCCATTCCAGCTCAGTGGAGGAAGTGGGTTGTGTCCAGGCAGGCTCACGCTGCTATCGATATTTTTGTTAGTCGCGAAGCTGCTACTGGACTGCTTGGTATTTTTTAAGAAAACACGTTCCCCCAACTGCACAGTCAGTGGAGGGCATGGAGGGAAAGGGATGGAAGTGGGGCTGAGTTAAGGGGATTTGATTCTCAGGACAATCTATAAAGCATTCTGGACAGACTCTCCCTCCTTACCCTAGTGCACTCAGTGTCTCACGTAGGAGCCAGAAAAATGCCCCCTCAAGAGCCAGAGCGTTCCCCCCGCCTGCAGTTAGAACGAGTTTGCCAGTCGGATCCTAGGAAGGCATCATGCAGCTAGCAGGGAAGGGCAGCATCTAGCCACCCCAACTTCGATTGAACTTTTGCCCCCCAGCTGTGCAGATGATCCAGCTGCTGTTCGCAGAGGTGCCAGTCCACGTGCCCCCAGCTGTTCACAGAATTCCAGCCCAGGTGCCCCCCCCCCAGCTGTACATAGATGTGCCAGCCCATAAGCCCCCAGCTGCTCACAGAGCTTCAGCCCATGCGCGCCCCCCCCCCCCAGTTGTTCAGACAGGCCAGCCCATGAGCTCCCAGCTGGGCAGAAGCTCCAGCTGTTCACAGATGTGCCAGCCCATGTGGCGCGCCCCCCCCCAGCTGTTCATAGACAGGCCAGCCCATGTGTCCCCCCCCAGTTCATAGACAGGCCAGCCCATGAGCTCCCAGCTGGTCAGAAGCTCCAGCTGTTCACAGATGTGCCAGCCCATGTGCCCCCCCCAGTTCATAGACAGGCCAGCCCATGTGTCCCCCCCCAGTTCATAGACAGGCCAGCCCATGAGCTCCCAGCTGGTCAGAAGCTCCAGCTGTTCACAGATGTGCCAGCCCATGTGCCCCCCCCAGTTCATAGACAGGCCAGCCCATGTGCCCCCCCCCAGTTCATAGACAGGCCAGCCCATGTGCCCCCCCAGTTCATAGACAGGCCAGCCCACGAGCTCCCAGCTGTTCACAGATGCGCCATTCCACGTGCCCCCAGCTGTTCAGACGCGCCAGGCCACGTGCCCGTGGTTGGGGGGGGGGGGAGCCCGGACAGGGGAGGGAGGGTTAATGATTGGCAGCCCAGCTGCTGAGTGATGGGGGCGGTGCTCTTAGCGAGCGGCCAATCGGCGTCCCGCTGGGCCGAGCCCTGCTCGCCTATGGGGTGGAAGTGGCGGAGGAGGCGAGCGCCAAGCGACCCCGCCCCTTCGGCGGTCCCGGCCAATGGGCGCGCGGGGGCGTGGCGAGCGCCGGCTCCTCCCCGCCAATGGGCGCGGCGCGGCGCGGGCGGGGGAGCGCAGCGGCCTCTCGGGCCGGGCCGGGCGGCGCGATGGCCCAGAGCCGCGGCGCCAGCGGGGGCCCGGCCGGGCGCGGGGCCGAGCGGGGCGCGCTGGGGGCCGAGCCCGAGCCCGGCGGGGAGCGGCGCGTGGACAAGTTCGGCTTCCTGGAGGGCAGCCAGAGCGCGGCGGGGCCGTGAGTGCCGGGACCCCCCCCGGGACCCCCCCCAGATCTCTCCAGGGTCCCCCCCCGGGAACCCCCCCAGATCTCTCCAGGGTCCCTCCCATCCCTCCAGGGAACCCCCCCGGGACACCCCTTCCCCTGAGCGCGGCGGGGCCGTGAGTGCCGGGACCCCCCCGTGGGCCCCGCCCCCGGGACACCCCCGGGAACCCCCCCCCCAGATCTCTCCAGGTTCCCCCCCCGGGACTCCCCCCGGGAACCCCCCCAGATCTCTCCAGGGTCCCCCCCCGGGAACTCCCCCCAGATCTCTCCAGGGTGCCCCCCATCCCTCCAGGGAACCCCCCCGGGACACCCCTTCCCCTGAGCGCGGCGGGGCCGTGAGTGCCGGGACCCCCCCGTGGGCCCCGCCCCCGGGACACCCCCGGGAACCCCCCCCCCAGATCTCTCCAGGTTCCCCCCCCGGGACTCCCCCCGGGAACCCCCCCAGATCTCTCCAGGGTCCCCCCCCGGGAACTCCCCCCAGATCTCTCCAGGGTGCCCCCCATCCCTCCAGGGAACCCCCCCGGGACACCCCTTCCCCTGAGCGCGGCGGGGCCGTGAGTGCCGGGACCCCCCCCAGGAACACCCCCCCCAGATCCCCCTAGGAACCCATCCGGGACACCCCTTCCCCTGAGCGTGGCAGGGCTGTGAGTGCCAGGATCCCCCCTAGGTCCCCTCCTTGGGCCCCCCCAGGACACACACCCCCTTGCCCCAGGGATACCCCCCGAGAACCCCCTTCCCCTGAGCGTGGCGGGGCTGAGTGTGCTGGGACCCCCCCCGCCCCCCCGTTACCCCCCCCAAACCTCCCTGTTATCCCCCTGGGAACTCCCCCATAGCACAGAGGGGCTGTGAGTACCGCGATCCCCCCTCACAATAGCACCCCAACCGCCCCTGCCCCGGGGATCCCTTCTCCCCCCCCCCCGAAACCTCAGTTATTCCCCCCGGGAAGCCCCTCTGCCCCAGGACCGCCCCCTTCTCTGGCTGGGCTGCGAGTACCGGGACCCCCGAGACACGCCACGCCCCGCCCCCCTCCCCCCCCCGGCCTGGGGCCCAGTTTTGCCAGAGTGTAGCGAGCTGTGAGTCCCGGGACCCCCCCTCCAACACGGACCCCAGTCCCTCTTCCTGGGCCCCACTTCCTCCCAGTCCTGGGGGTCCCCTTCCCTAGTGTCCCAGGGTGCCAGGAAGGCAGTGGGGGGGAGGGTGATGTTGCTCCTGCAAATGGAATGGGGGGGGGGCTGGAGTTGTGCTTTGCAGGGTAGAGGAGTCCCCCCCCGTTCCCCCCCCGGTGCTGTACCTCTGGAAAACTCTCACCCCCCCCCCAAGGCTGAGGAGCAGTGAGTGCTGTCCGCTGGGGGACCCCGACACCGTGCGGGAGACTCCTTGGGGGGGACCTGTCCCAGCCCCCTCCCCCTCATGCTGCCCCCTTCTGCCTGGGCTGATCCCTCTGCCCCTGTGCCCCCTTGGACACTTATCTCTTGCTTGGGGGGACCCCCATTGGGGGACCCTGCCTCTTCCCTTCCATAATGGGGAACGCTTGTCCGTGGGATGCTGGGGGGGACGGGCCCGTCCCTTCTCGGGGTTTGGGGCACTGAGGTTCCGGCTGTCCCAGGCTCCTGAGGCTGGTGATGTAACTGGGGTGTAATAATGGGGAGGGTCTTAAGAAAGGGGTGATCTGGGGGGCATATCACTGAAGAGGGGGAGGGTCTGATGCCCGAAAGGCCCTTCTCTGGGCGGCGAAAGCCGATCCCAGTGCCTGGGAAGAACAAAGCTGCAGGAGATAAATTAGCTGGGGAATAAACAATCCTTTCTGGTATTTGGGGGGGGGGGGAGTGGACCCCACCCTCCTGTTTCCTTGCCAGCGGCGTGGCATGGGGATTGCTTGCGCGCGCCAGCAGATCTGGGTTGTCTCAAATCCTGGGGCAAACCGGCTCCCTTCCCTGCTTGGCTTCCTGGCTCGGTGGGGTGCCCCCCCCCCCCACGGCGTGGAGGGGGGAGGGGGGCGCCAGCCCTTCGGCACAGCTGCAACCCGGTCGCCCCTCCTCCCAGCCTGCTGATCTTGGCAGCCCCGGCGTAGGAACTGGGGGAAGGAAAACAGGGAAGAGCCCTGGGCCGGGAACCTGGCTCCCGTTCACCGCCTGGCGTGCATCTGCGTGGCTTTTCCAGAGCCGGCCCGCCGGCCCTGTGAGCCCTGATTGGAGGAAGCGCGCAGCCCCTCGGCGGTGCGGCTGCTGGTGCTTGGCTCGTGCCCAAGGGAAGCCCCGACTGGTTGGTTGTGGATACTGAGGAGAACTTGCCTAATACCAAGCAGCCACGAAACCTGCTGCAGCGACCCCTCCGTGCCGTGTCCTTAGAAGTGGTCCGTTACCTTTACGGGGTCTGGAGTTGGCTCGTGCTTGGTCCTTCAGGGCAGATCCTTCAACGGCTCTGCTCCAAATCCCGGAGCTGGTACTCCCGCAAGGATAATTAGGCCGTGAGGGTCGGTTCCTACCCCCTAAGAGCACGTTTTTATTTTCAAAAGAGGATCTGCGCATTCCGTGGGAATTGGCGTATCTTCTTCAGATCGCGTTTTCGAAAGCAGGTCTTTCAAAAGTGAAAGTCGTCTGGACGCGGGGGGCGTTCAGAAAGAACACCCCTTTTTCGAAAAAACCGTATAAACCTCCTTTTTTCAGGAAGAGTGGTTTTTCGGAAGAGGGGTGGGTTTTTTCCGAAAAAACCCTGCATCCCGATTACTTTCGCTTTTGAAAAAGCAATCGGAAGAGGATACGCAAGTTCCTGCGGAGTTTGCATGTCCTCTTTCGAAAATAAAACGTCTGGACCAGTGTTTCTCAGCCTGTGCGACGAGTATCCTCAGGGGTACTCGAGAGAAGTCGGGGGGGTAGGGGGGTACACCAACACCACTGAAATTTGGAGAAAACTGAATTTTTGTTTTCAGTTTGACAGCGCTTTATTATTTTTGTACTTTTTACACCCAAAAATTTCATCGCCCACCCAGTGATGATTAAGTGGTTTAATCAAATGTGTTGCAACGGTAGAAAAAAATTGTCTGAAAACTGTAGGTACTGGGGGTACTTATACTTTTTTTTTTTTTTTTAAAAAGGGGTACTTTATAAAAAAAAAAAAAAAAAAAAAAGTTGAGAAACACTGGTCTAGATGTACCCTCCAAGTGTCTCTTTCTCCTATTTTCATGGATGTCTGTGTTTGTGTGGCTGGGGCCCACCCTTACTGCTTAGGTCTGGGAAATAGGGAAACATTTCGATGAATTGTCTGATGGATTAGTCCATAGGTTCCCAAACTGGGGGGCGGGTGTGAAGAAATTCCAGGTGGGGCGCAAGGCGACCCAGCCCCCGCCCCCCCCCGTCAATACTCTCCCCAAGAAAGAGCCTGGTCCATCTGGTAAAAAAAAAAAATTCAGGGGAAGATGGAGCGTCTGGGGCAGACTTCAAAAATGACCTTCTTAAAAGGTCAATGCCTGCTCTTAAAAGGGCAACTTTTTTTTTTTTTTTTTTTTTTTTTTTGCTCAACGAGTTTTGCTGCTATTTTTGTTTTTCGTCCCCGGTCAGTTCCTTTTTATTTCCTCAACAAGTTTTGCTGTTATTTTTTTTGGGCTGGGGGGCGGGAGGGGCATGAGGGTTTCTCAAAAATCAAAAAGAGGGCATGATGCTGAAAAGTTTGGGAACCACTAGACCTTGTGGAAGGAGCTACGTGGTACCCGGCTGTTTCCTGGGAAGGGGCAATCTCTCATTTCTGCCATAGCTGAAATAGCTACAAATACTTTGCCCTTTTTTAGCATTTTTCGCCGCCTCTGCAAACATGCCTCATGTCTCGACACTCCTGTAGGACCGGTAGAATTGCAGGCGTCACGTGGGCCATGCTTTTTGGCCAAGGATTTGTCTGTCTTACAATCCAGTGCCCCTGGGCCAGGGATGACCTTTTGGTAAAGATGTCACGGAGCCGGGCTGGGCTATTTTAAAAAATCGGCAGGTGTGTCAGGTCTCGAACCACTAAGTGCGCGCTCTGCCGTGAACAAAGTCCTCCGGACCTCATGCCCAGCATTGGGCACAGAGCTAGCACCGCGCACGCCGGCGTGCGAGCTGGTGAACGTTGACGTTCCACACTTAACGCCTGGCTTCCCACCCGCCATGTGGCCGTGAGCGTTAGGAGCCATGTTTCTGCTTGGCGATTCGCGGGACGGGGTGCTGAATAGTGGGCGCGCACGTGTTTTGGAATGGCCCGGCCACTGTGCAGACGGGCCCAGAGGTACACCCTTGGCGCCTGATCCCAGACTCCCCCCCCCCCCCCTCGTGTGTCCTTCGTTTGCTGAAAGGGCACAAATTGTCCTGCCTTCGGGGAAATCGGAGACGCAATTAAATGCCAGCACCGCAATGCGGAGAAGAGCCGCGCAAACCTGGACCGGGGGGGCGGGGGAGCTGGCGGGGTGGGGCTCCAGGGAGACGGCGGGGTGGGGCTCCAGGGAGACGAACATAAGAACAACAGTGGCCAGTGCCAGGTGGACCGAAGACAATGATCAAGCGCTTTTTCTCCTGCCATCCGTCTCCAGCCTTTGACAAACAGAGGCCAGGGACACCGTTCCTAATTGCCTTTGATGGACCTAATGTCCATGAATGTATCTAGCTGTTTTTTAAACCCTGTTATAGTCCTACCCTTCACAGCCTCCTGTGGCGAGGAGTTCCACAGGTTGACAGTGCGCTGTGTGAAGAAAACCGTCCTTTTATGAGTTTTAAACCTGCGGCCCATTAATTTCATTTGGTGTCCTCTCGTTCTTATAGTACGGGAACAAGTAAATAACTTTTTTTATTCACCCTCTCCACGCCACTCATGATTTTATAGACCTCCGTCATATTTCCCTTAGTCTCCTTTTTCCTAAGCTGAAAAGTCCCCGTTCCAAACCCCGAATCATTTTAGTTGCCCTTTTCTGAACCCTTTCCAAGGCTAAAATATCTTTTTGGAGATGAGGAGACCACATCTGTACGCAGCATTCCAGACGTGGGCGCACCATGGATTTATAAAGGGGCCATAGGATCTTCTCGATCTTCTCTATCCCTGGCCCTGCGGGATGGAGCCGGCTCAGGGGGGTTCTTAACGCCGGTGTGTCCGCCGGGCCTAGAAGAGGTGTGAGATTTGCAAGTCCTTCCCAGGCTTGCGTGTGTCCCGCCGTCCTCGGCCGTCAGTTTCTTCCGGAGGCCCGGCTGGCGTGCCACGCGCGAGGCCGGGATGTCGTCGTCCGCGGTTCGTCGGAGTGATCCGGACAGGCTGCGTGGCCTCACGGGGAGATCCTGCCAGCTGGCTCCCTGTCTGGGCCCTGACCCGATTGGCCCTGGCCTCCGTGGAATGCACCCGGCCTGCTCCGCGTCGGTCGGAATCCGGTTTGGCAACCTGCTCCCGTCCAGCCTGGTTTCTGCAGCGACACTCAGGGGAAAGGGAGCCGGGCTGGGCTTGGCGGGGGAGGGAGGCCGCCGGCGGCCCGGTGGCTTGGCACGGTGGCCAGGCAGTGCTGCCTGGTGGGCGGAGGGTTCTCTGTGTTCTGCCGCAGGTTCCTTCGGGCCTCGGGCCATCCGTGTACCCGGCTGAGTTGTTCCCACTCCCCCTCGGACTCTGCCGTGACGTGGCTGGGAGGGGCCTGGTTCGCGCCGATAGCTGGATCCCAGGGACCCAGCCTGGGGCTGGGCCGTTCCTCCTCTGGCTGACCCTGGAGGCAGCGGCGGGTTCGTTTCTGGGGCCGGGAGGAGGGCTGGGAACGACTCGTGGGGTCTGTGCTTTTTGGAGGGGGAGGGCTGTTTGAGAATCCTCACTTCCCTTCAACTCCCCCCCTCCCCGGTAGCCTTTCAGGGAATCTTTATCTCCCCTTGGCTGCTGCTCTGGCCGTGTGGGGTTCCCCCCGCCCCGCCCAGAAGTTGCTGCTTCCTCCAACATGCCACAGGAGCAGTGAAATAGGATGGATTCTTAACCTGCCCCTCCCCCCTGCGTGCCCATCCACACGGAGTCAGGGCTGCACAGGGCTCTGGCGTTCTTGCCCCGCCCCCACGGGCCAGGCCTCGGGAAGAGGACTCGGCTGGAGGCAGTCCAGCTGAAGAGCCCCAGCTGGGGGCCCTTTGTGCTGCGGGCCCTGGGCCGGCGTTGGGGGGCCTGGCTAACCCGTCTGCGCATGTCAGCTCGGCGCTATTCGGGGGGGGGATAGGCTCCGGCTGTCGGCCCCCCAGGACTCGGCAGAAGCTCTGGGCACATGGGCTGGCCGGCCGTATGACGAGCTGCCCCCCCGGGGGGAGATTTGAACGCCCGGCCCGCTTCTCGGGCCCGCGGCGCACCGTCTTGCATTGGCGGGGGGCCATGCACAGGACGGGGCGCAGGCGTGACAAGGCGCTCCCGTGAAAAAGCAGTCTCCCGTCCATCAGCAGGGCGGTCCGCGTCGCAGGCTGTTCCGGATCTAGCTCGGTTGGGCTGGCGTCTGGGTTGTGCTGGCTGGTCTCCTTTGCACGAGGGCTGGCGTCTGGGTTGTGCTGGCTGGTCTCCTTTGCACGGGGGCTGGTGTCTGGGTTGTGCTGCCAGGCCTCCTTTGCACGGGGGCTGGCGTCTGGGTTGTGCTGGCTGGTCTCCTTTGCACGGGGGCTGGTGTCTGCGTTGTGCTGGCTGGTCTCCTTTGCACGAGGGCTGGCGTCTGGGTTGTGTTCGCTGGCTGGTCCCCTTCACACAGGGGCTGGCATCTGGGTTGTCCTGGCTAGCTGCCTCTTTCTCATGGGGGCTGGCGTCTGGGTTATGCTGGCTGCCTTCCTTTGCACAGGGGCTGGCGTGAGCATTGTGCTGGCTGGTCTCCTTTGCACGAGGGCTGTCATCTGGGTTCTGCTGGCCGGCCTCCTTCGCACGGGGGCTGACGTCTGGGTTGGGGCTGGCTGGCATCTTGGTTTTGCTAGCTGGCCTCTTTGCGTGGGGGCTGGCGTCTGGGTTGGGCTGGCTGGCCCGCCTCCTTTGCACGGGGGCCGGCATGGGCGTTGTGCTGGCTGGTCTCCTTTCCACGAGGGCTGGCGTCTGGGTTGTGCTGGCTGGCGGGCCTGCTTTGCATGGGAGGAAGAGGGCTGTGGTTTTGCCGCACGCCCCGTAATAACACGAACGCACGTTTCCGGTGAGGAGAGGAAACCCGCTGCCAAGTTTATCCTGCCCCGAGCGCGTCCCTGTGAGCCGGGGCCCAATCTCCCAGCCCTGAACCCCGCCCCGGGTCATAGCTCTGACGTCCAGCCCGGAGTCTGGGAGCTGGTGTATGTGGCCGAGCAGTGGGCCGGGACCAGGGACCCGCAGACACCCCGGAAGAGGGTTGGGGGGGGGGAGGGAGTCCCGGGTCTTGCCAAGGAGTTGGGGAGCCCGGCTCGGTGACACCATCTCTCCCCAGGTTGGAGGAGGTGCCGCTGGAGGTGCTGAGACAACGGGAGTCCAAATGGCTGGATATGCTGAACAACTGGGACAAGTGGATGGCCAAGAGGCACAAGAAGGTGAGTGGCCAGTCCCCCTGCCCCCGCCCGGACATGCTTTTTTTCCGGGCGCGTCCCCTCCACTCCTAGGACTGGCTGGGCCCTCGCGAGGGCATCGAGTCCAGTCTCCGCCCTGCCGGCGCGACCCATCGCTGTCTAGATCGGTGGTTCTTAAACTGCGTTCCGGGGCACACCGGTCGTGTCTGTTTCCAGCCGTCGGGCAGGCGGCCAGCTGCTCCCGATTCGGACTTCGATCCCAGCTGAACAGGTGCATCCGCAGCCTGCGGCAAGCTGTGGACTTTTGACACGGTTGCCGGCGACTTCCCTCCTCCCCCCGCTTGGGGCGCCGGGGTGGGGGGCAGCAGGTTAGATGCGACTACACGGGCATGGGAAGATGTTTTGCTGAATCTGCCTGGCTCAACAGAAGCCCTTTGAGATTCCCTCGGGCCCTGTTAATCTGCGGAACTCCCTGCCACAGGATGTGGCTAAGAAACTTCGTGGATTCAGGCCGGGATTAGCCACTTCTCCCGGTGAGTCCCTATCCTAGCCAGTGGGGAGCTGGGAAGAATCGTCCCAGTTACTCCAGAACTGCTGGCTGGTGGGTTTTTGTGGCACCTGACTTCGCTGGAGCTGGCTGCTCTCCAGACTGGATATCGGCGGGGGAGGGTGTCTCAGATCTGCTGTGCTGTGGCAATTCCTGGGCCCCAGAGACGGGCCCCACAGTGGGAAGGGCTGCTGATCCGAGCCAGGGCCCTGTCGTTTTTCATGCGTCAAAGCCACGGCCCTGTGCGTGTCCTGGCCGAGTCCTGCCAGCTGGGGAAGGCAGGACCCGGGCTCGAAGCTGCTGCTGTGGTCGGGGAAGCTACAGGCCGCGCCGCTGTCCCTGAAACTTTCCGCTGTCTCCTGGGGCCGCCTCCCCTCCCCAAGGGAGCAGCAGGAATTCCCAGCCTGCTCTGAATTCCTGTTAGCTGTGTCTGGGGAGCAGGGAAGCGGCTTCTTCCCCCCCCGCCCCCCGGAGGCAGATTCCTGGCCCCCCTCAGGCGAGTGGCTGCAGCGGCTATTTGGCCATCGCTCCGCTGGCTGCAAAGCCAAAGCGTCCCCCCCCCAACTCCTGTTCATCTGGCTCCTAGAGCAGGGCTTGGGGGGGGCGGCCTGAGATCGGGGGGGGAGAGAGCTTCCAACACCACCCCCGCTGCTTAGCAGAGCGCCCCTCCCCCCGCTCAGTGGGGGGGGGGGGTTTCCCCCGTTGCGGTGCACGGTGCACGCGCGCCACGGTGCACGCGACAAAATTGATTCCGCGCGCGGGTGGGAAAAATCAGCCTGGGGCTGGAAAAGCTTCCGGAGGGAGGAGTGGGGGGGGGGGGGGAGACGCTGTCCGAGGTCCTGCCTTCCGGCTGCGATGGGGCTGCCTGGTTTCCGCCCCGGGGGCTGCCCCCGTCCACACGGCTGAAGCGCTGAGTCTCCGGGCCCCCGTCTCCCTTTGCCTCGGCAGATCCGGCTGCGGTGCCAGAAGGGCATCCCGCCCTCCCTGCGGGGCCGGGGCTGGCAGTACCTCTCGGGCGGCAAGGTGAAGCTGGAGCAGAACCTCGGCAGGTTTGACGTAAGCCGCTCGCCGTGGCGCCCAGCGCGTAGGCCTGGCCTTGGTGACCTGCCAGGGCCGGGTGTAGGCGCTCCTGGGGTCCCCTGCCTTAGGGAGGGGCCTTCTCCCTCATCTCCCCCCCCCCTTGGCCGGCCTTGCTTACACCCCCCCGAGCGCTGAGTTCCCCCCTCCCCCCCCGCTGACCTGCCCTGAGCTTAGCACCCCCAGGGGTGCTGAGTTCCCCCTGGCCAGCCTTGGTTACCCCCCTGCCCCCCAAGCACTGAGTTCCCCCTGGCCTGCCCTGAGCTTACCCCCCCCCCCCCCCCCCGGTCCAGCCTTGGTTACCCCCACTAGAGCACTGAGTTCCCACCTGGTGGCCTGCCCTGATCTTACCTCCCCAGGGATGCTGAGTTACCCCCCCAGAGCTCTGAGTCCCCCCCCCCCCCGGCCAGCCTTGGTTACCCCCCCAGAGTGCTGAGTTCCCCCCCACTGGCCTGCCCTGAGCTTACCCCCCCTGCAGGGACACTGAGTTCCCCCCCCCCCTTCCCACCCAGTGCTGAGTTCTCCAGCACTGGCCTGCCCTGATCTTCCCCCCCCTCCCCCCGGGACACTGACTTCCCCCCTGGCCAGCCTTGGTTACCTCCCCTCCCTGGGGCACTGAGTTCCCCCCCCCCCCAGCCTGCCCTGAGCTTACCCCCCCTACAGGGACACTGAGTTCTCCACCCCCCCTCCCCTGGCTGGCCTTGGTTACCCCCGCTAGAGTGCTGAGTTCCCCCCCCAGTGGCCTGCCCTGATCTCCCCCTCCCCCCCCAGGGACACTGACTCCCTCTCTTCCCCCCCCCCCGAGTGCTGAGTTTCCCCCCACTGGCCTGCCCTGATCTTACCCCCCAGGGACACTGAGTTCCCCCCTCCTGAGCGCTGATTTCCCCCCAGCTGGCCTGCTCTCAGTTTACACCCCGCCCCCATGGGTGCTGAGTTCCCCCCCCAGCTGGCCTGGGTTATCCCTGGGCGCTGACCCCCCTCCCCCCCCGGCTGGCTGGCTCTGCTTCCTCCTGTGCTTTCTCCTCTCCAGGAGCTGGACCTCGCCCCGGGGGACCCCAAGTGGCTGGACGTGATCGAGCGGGATCTCCACCGGCAGTTCCCCTTCCACGAGATGTTCGTGGCGCGGGGCGGCCACGGGTGAGCATCCCGGCCCCTGCGCCGCCGCAGGGCCCCGTGACCGGCCGCCCAGTCAGCCGAGGCTCGGGACCAGCAGGATGGGCGCGGCCGCTCGGGGTTCCCCGGTATCCAGGCGTCGGCTGCAATTTTCTTCCCACGCGCCAGCCCCGGGCTCCGTTGTGGCGCCTGAGTCAGCGGCTCCAGCCCGCGCTGGGCGGGGAGTCGGGCGGCGGCCGGGCGCCCTGAGAGCCGGCCTGACTCACCGCGCTGCCGGTTGGAGGGGCCTCTGGGCTCGTCTGCACCCGGCGACAAGAAGACCCGAGGTCCCGGGGAGGCGTGTCTGAGCTCAGAGTCTTGTGTGGGTGTGTGTGTGTGTGTGTGTGTGTGTGTGTGTGTGTGTGTGTGACGACGTCTCTGAGCTCAGAGTCTCGGGCGGGGTGTGTGTGTGACGTCTCTGAGCTCAGTCTCGGGTGTGGGTGTGTGTGTGTGTGACGTCTCTGAGCTCAGAGTCTCGGGGGGGGTGACATCTCTGAGCTCAGTCTCTTGGGGGGGTGTGTGTGTGTGACGTCTCTGAGCTCAGTCTCTCGGGGGGGTGTGGGGGTGTGTGACGTCTGAGCTCAGTGTCTCGGGGGGGGTGACGTCTCTGAGCTCGGTCTCAGTTTTGTGTGTGTGAGAGAGAGAGAGACACACATCAAGAAAGATGTGGAGAACTTGAGAAGGTCCAGAGAAGAGCCACAAAAATGAACGGCCTAGAAGACACGAGCTCTTAGGGAAGGCTGAAAGAATTGGGCTTGTTTCATTTGGAAAGGAGAAGACTGAGGGGGGACGGGAGAGCAGTTTTCAGGTATCTAAAAGGGTGTCACAGGGAGTAGGGACAAAACTTGTTCCCCTTGGCCTCTGAGGACAGGACAAACAGCAATGGGCTTAAACTGCAGCAAGGGGGGTTCAGGTTGGACGTTAGGAAAAACTTCCTGCCTGTCCGGGTGGTGAAACACTGGAATAAATTGCCCAGGGAGGTTGTGGAATCTCCATCCCTGGAGATATCCAAGGGCAGGTTGGACACACACCTGTCAGGGATGGTCTAGAGGGTGTTTGGTCCTGCCGGGAGGGCCAGGGACGGGACTTGGTGAGTGCAGGTGGCTGAGACGACCCCCGGACCCCTCTCCCTGTCTCTGCAGGCAGCAGGACCTGTTCCGGGTGCTGAAGGCCTACACGCTGTACCGGCCGGAGGAGGGCTACTGCCAGGCCCAGGCGCCGGTGGCGGCCGTGCTGCTCATGCACATGCCGGCCGAGGTAGGGCGCGCCGCCTCCGACGGGGTCCCCGGGCGCGGGCGTCCCCTGCCAACAACCTTGCTCGCGCACGGCCTGCCTCGGCGGAGTCGCTGGCGGCTTGTATTGCTTCTCAGAAGAGCACCCTTCCCCCGGGCTGTACTGGTACAATGGGGCAGACCCAGTGACTGCCCCTCATGTGGGGGGGAGAGGGGGCTTGGCCGGCCTTTGCGGGGGGGGAGGCCTCCCCACGGCGGGGTCGGCTGCCTCGGGGATTCCTCGGCCAACTGCCGGAGCGGGAGCTGGTCGGCCCAAGATGCCCCGGGGCAGGCCAGGGAGGGGGTGCGGGGTGGGGGCCACCCCTTGGAGGCTCAGCAGAAAGGGAGCGAGGAAGCAGGAGGCCCCTAACGCCCGGTCCCCCTCCCAGCAAGCCTTCTGGTGCCTGGTGCAGATCTGCGAGAAGTACCTGCCTGGCTACTACAGCGAGAAACTGGTGAGTGAGTCGCGGGAGGGGGCGGCCCCTAGCCCATCTCCCCGGGCCCCGTGCCCCCAACCGCTCATCCCACAGCCCCCTGAAAAGAGGGAGCCGGGGGCTTGGACCAATCCAGCCACGAACGGCCATACTGCGGCTCCCTGGAGCATGCCTGTCTCCCCCCACACTTCTCCACGGCGCGCCATGCCCGGCTGCCTCCACGGTGGCCACCTGCTTCCCATCATGCACTGGGAGCGGGCCGCCGACTTTATATGGGCATGCCCCATCTCCATTAAAAAACCATCATTTTATTTTTACCTGTGGAACTCCTCGCCACAGGAAGTGGCGGAGGTGAGGCCTTGTCCAGGGTTCCCAAAGGTGCTCGCTACATACATGGGGGTGAGGCCCATGAATTAGCCAGGGTGGGTAGGAATGGTGCTGTTTAATACTGGGGAGGAGGGGGAAGAAACATGGGCAAGGCCACGGTTTGGTGGCGGAGGGCTGCTTCCCCCCGCCACGGCTGCCCCCTTCCTCGGGCCTTCTGCCTGCAGGAGGCGATCCAGCTGGACGGGGAAATCCTCTTCTCGCTGCTGCGCCGGGTGGCCCCGGCGGCTCACAAGCACCTGAGCAAGCACAAAATCGACCCCATCCTCTACATGACGGAGTGGTTCATGTGTGCCTTCTCCCGCACCCTGCCCTGGAGCTCCGTGCTGCGCGTCTGGGACATGTTCTTCTGCGAAGGTGCGGGCGGGCGGGCGTGGTGCTCGTGCCCACCCACCTCGGGGGCGCGCGATAAAATTATTCCGCACACACCTGGGAAAAATTCGGCCCGGGGGTGGGAAAGAGCAGCGGGAACGTTCGCCCCAGCTGCTGTTTGGTCTGGCGCCGGGGAGGGCCGGATTTCCAGCCCGCAGGCTCGTCCCCGTTATCCGAGCCCAGGTCTTGCTCTGAGACAACCTCCCGCCCCGTCAGAGCGCACGGGGCAGGTCTGACGGTGACTCGTCTTCCGTGCCCCATGTCCCAGCATGCCTTGGCGGGGTGGGGTGGAGAATCCCTGCTTGACCTATCGTGGCCGGGGCGGGGCCATGTGGTGGGAAACCTTCTCCCGGCTGCTGGCGGGGAGGGGCGGCTCTAACCCGCTGGCGGCGCTGCTCTTCCAGGGGTGAAGATCCTGTTCCGGGTCGGGCTGGTGCTGCTGAAACACACGCTGGGCTCCTCCGAGAAGCTCAAGTCCTGCCAGGGGCAGTATGAGACCATGGAGCGGCTGCGCGCGCTGAGCCCCAAAATCATGCAAGAAGCCTTCCTGGTGCAGGAGGTGAGAGGTCCTCCTCCCCCCCCCCCCCCCGCGGGGCAAGTCCCGGGTCTTGCCACCCTCCACAGGGGCGGGCGGGGATCACAAGCAAGCCCGCAAGGCTGACCAGTAAAAGTGGCTCCCCGGCCCAGCGTTCCCTTGAATTTTTTCTGTGCGTGTGCGGAATAATTTTTTCAGTGCACCAAGGCGCATGGGGATGTGCACCACCAGTAGAAACACACGCTGTGCGTGTGCTGCTCATTAGCTTAGAGGGAACACCCCCTACTCCTTTGCAGTGCCCCACATGTCCCTTAGGGCAGTTGTGGCCAACTTGCTCACAAAACCTCTCCCTCCCCCCGGCTTGTAAAACTGTCCCCGCGCACCCGAAAACGGCCCTCTCCTCCCTGCTCACCGTGGTAGGCAGGAGCCTGATGTGGCCAAAAAGCTTCTGACTGTGTTTTCTTAAAGGGGCAATCCTTTTTATTTTATTTTTTTTTGCTCCACACTGTGACTGTGTTTTCTTAAAGGGGCAATCCTTTGGTTTTTTTTTTTTTGTGGCTCAACAACTGTGACAGTTTTCTTAAAGGGGCAATCTTTTTTTTCCCTTTCCTTTGCCACTGATATCATGACTCTTTGCCCCGAATGGGTTGGCCACCCCTGCCACAAGGGATTAGGAAGAGAACTGGGGCCCAGAAAGGGGGGGTCCCACGTCCTTGGGCTTAGGTTCTGATCGCCTGGACCAAGCGGGTGGCTGAACGTGCCAGGGACAGTCGTCGCCTCGGTTGGGTTTTCCACGGTGGCAGGGCCTGAGAGCGTGCGCTGTCTCCCCCCCCAGATCCTAGAGCTGCCGGTGACGGAGCAGCACATCGAGCGGGAGCACTTGCTCCAGCTGAAGAAGTGGAAGGAGACCCGCGGCGAGCTGCAGAGCCGGCCCCCCCCGCGCCTGCATGGCGCCAAAGCCATCAGCGATGCAGAGCCCCCCTCCCGCAAGGCGCTGGAGCCTTCCCCCTCCATCATCCTGGCCCCCAGCCTGGCGCTCCCGCCCGAGGGCCGCGGGAACAAGGAGAAGACCGACCAAGGGAAAGGCAGGCCGCCCAACGGCCCCGTCCCGGAGGAGAACGGCGCCCAGGCGGGGCCCTGGCCACGGGCGCCCGAGGCCTCCCTCCATCGCCTGTCCCAGGAGAGCCTGAGTTCCCGCGAGAGCGAGGACACCTACTTGTGATGGCCCGGGGCTGGCCCGCCGGGCTTGGACTCAGTGTGGGCGGGGGGGGGCAGGCTTGGTTCCTGCTGCAGCCAAAGTGGGGCGTGTCCGGGGGGGCAAAGCCTTGTTGGGGGGAGCGGAGTCTATTTATTGATTGGCCGCAGCTGGGAAAGACGCTGATGGCTCTGTGTGGGACCGAATCCGCCTCCCCGGCCAGGGCGTTTCCCGCCGGAGCTTGGAGAGGCCTGGCACATTCCAAATGGGCGTGGTTTTGGGGGAAGGGAGGATCGGGAGCAAATCCATGGGGGGGGGGGGAGATGGCCCCCATGTGAGCCTGCAGTGGCCACCCCGGGGGGCTGCCAGTGGCCATGGTGGAAGGGGGGGGGGGTCTGTTTCCCCATTGTATCCATAACCCCTGCAAGGAAGCCTTCCCCCCCCCCCCCCCACCCTTGGTCTTTGCCTGCCCATGTGCAGCGCCGGGCGCGGGGCCTTGGAAATCAAGGCAAGATGGTGCAATGGTTTTGTACAGAATCTCAATAAAGCCGATTATGCAAAGATGGGGTCTCTGCCTCTTGCAAGCCGGGGCGGGGGTGTGAGGGGGGGTTGCAGCCCAGCTCCTGCCCAGGCGCATCAATTCTCCTGGCCCAGGCACTGTCTTGGGTCCTTACTGGGGCTAATCATCAGGCCAGCATGGGGCGGAGCCCAGCTGGGCCTAGCCCCAGTGCTGGTAGGGCTTAGGCTACAACCCTGTCGTACCCAGGGGAGAGAGAGAGAGAGACACACACACACATCCCCGTACCCGAGAGAGAGACACCCAGACTCATACACGCTCTACAAACCCATCGTACCCAGGAGAGAGAGAGAGACACACGCAAAACAAACTCACACACACACACACACAACAAACCCATCGTACCTACCCCCCCCACACACACACAACAAACCCATCGTACCCAGGAGAGAGAGAGAGAGAGAGACAGACACATCCTCGTACCCAGGGGAGAGAGAGAGAGACACACACACATCCCCGTACCCGAGAGAGAGACACCCAGACTCATACACGCTCTACAAACCCATCGTACCCAGGAGAGAGAGAGACACACACACATCCCCTACCCGAGAGAGAGACACCCAGACTCATACACGCTCTACAAACCCATCGTACCCAGGAGAGAGAGAGAGACACACGCAAAACAAACCCACACACACACAACAAACCCATCGTACCTACCCCCCCACACACACACAACAAACCCATCATACCCAGGAGAGAGAGAGAGAGAGAGACAGACACATCCTCGTACCCAGGAGAGAGAGACCCAGACTCATACACACTCTACAAACCCATCATACCCAGGAGAGAGAGAGACACACACGCAAAACAAACCCATCACACACACACACACACACACAACAAACCCATCATACCCAGGAGAGAGAGAGAGAGAGACAGACACATCCTCGTACCCAGGAGAGAGAGACCCAGACTCATACACGCTCTACAAACCCATCGTACCCAGGAGAGAGAGAGACATACACGCAAAACAAACCCATCTCTCTCTCTCTCACACACACACACACACACACACACACACACACACACACACACACACACACACACACACCAAACCCATCGTACCTACCCCCCCCCCCACACACACAACAAACCCATCGTACCCAGGAGAGAGAGAGAGAGAGACATCCTCGTACCCAGGAGAAAGAGACCCAGACTCATACATGCTCTACAATCCCATCATACCCAGGAGAGAGAGAGAGAGAAAGAGAGACACACCCCCCCCCCCCAAACCCATCATACCCAGGAGAGAGAGAGAGAGACACACACACACACACACACACACACACACACACCCCAAACCCATCGTACCCAAGAGACAGACGAGCTACAAACCCTTCATACCCAGGAGAGAGAGAGAGAGACACACACACACACACCCCAAACCCATCGTACCCAAGAGACAGACGAACTACAAACCCTTCGTACTCAGGAGAGAGAGACAGACACACACACCCAGCTCACTGTGACTGCTTCCTGTTCAGCCCTACTGCCTGCCCCACAGCTCCCTCGTGTGTCTCACAAATGCAGCTGCTTCTAGGGATGGGCAGAGCAGGACTGGGGAAGCGCTGGGCTGGGTTCCCTAGGGAGGGGGTGGAATCTCTATCCCTAGTGGTTTTGAAGTCTCGGCTTGACACAGCCCTGGCTGGGTTGATTTAGTTGGGATTGGTCCTGCCTTGGGCAGGGGGCTGGACTCTCTGCCAACCTTCTGCTTCAGAGGGAATCAAGTTTTCTGAGTGATCCATCCCATCATCCAAGCCACCAGCCGTCAGAGGTGTAGGTCCACCAAGAGCTTGGGATGGTTGTCCCTTGGGATCTTGGCTAATAGCCATAGAGGGACGTACCCATGAACGCATCAGTCTCTTTTGAATCCAACTACACTTTTGTCCTTCATAACATGCCCAGCAAAGTTGTACTGCAAACGCCCGGTTCAATCCGGTCAGGGTTTTCGTGGGGTCAGTCCGGCTGGTGCCCAGATGCTACCCACTGTTTCTCATGTGTGAATTGACTCGCCTTGCGGTCTGTGCCGGACTAAAAACCTGGGTTAACTGGAACTGCACCTGTGATGGACCGCAGCCAGCGAAGCAGTTTTCACACTGTGGTTTTTGCTAGCACCTCTTGCTGACAGCTGCTTGCCACGCAGTTGTCTTCTGGGTTGAAATGTTGCAGGCCTTCGCGCTAGTGTGATGATTGGGTGGGTGGTTTTTCGGGTAGTGGTGTGTCATTTTGAAGCAGAGGCAGTGAGCAAAACCAAAAAACCCCAAACAAAGCACCCAACCCAAACAAACCAACCACCAAACCCAAACCAAAAAACCCAAACCCAAACAAACCACCAAACCCAAACAAATAAAACCATCAAATACAAACAAAACCAAACAAACCATCAAACCCAAACAACCAACCAAACCCAAACAAACAAAATCAAAAACCCAGACAAACCACCGAACCCAAACAAACAAAACCAAAAACCCAAACAAACTACTGAACCCAACAACAAAAACCCAATCAAACAAAACTAAAAACCCAAACAACCAACCAAACCCAATCAAACAAAACCAAAAACCCAAACAAACCACCGAACCCAAACAAACAAAACCAAAAACCCAAACAAACTACTGAACCCAGCAACAAAAACCCAATCAAACAAAACCAAAAAACCTAAACAAACCACCAAACAAAATCAAACCAAAAAACCCAAACAAACCAACCACCAAACTAAGGGGCTACGTCTACACTGGCACCTTCTCGTGCAAGAACTCTTTTGTGGAAGAGTTCTTGTGCAAAAACTCTTCCACAAGCACGTGTCCACACTGCCATGTGCTTTTGCACAAGAGCATTCATGGCAGTGCAGACGCTCTCTTACGGACGAAAGCTCTGATGGCCATTTAAACCATAGGGGCTTCTTGTGCAAGAAATTCACGTCGTCTGTCTACACTGCCGCCTTGTGGAAGAGCTCTTGCACAAGAGGGCTTATTCCTCGTGGGGAGAGGAATAGCTCTTCCGGAAGAAGCCCTGTTTTACAACGCTATACTGTAAATTTACTTCTGGAAGAAGGGCAGTGTAGACAGCCGGCAAGTTTTTGCAGAAGAACGGCTGTTGTTCTGCCAGAAGCTGCCAGCGTAGACATAGCCAGGATGTTAACTAGTGGTTAATTGACTAGTCAAGTAGTTGATGGCATTTTCCATCAACTAGTTGATGGGCACTTCCGTGTTCAAAGGAGGACCGTGGAACTCCACATACAGCCCGGGGCCAGCTGGGATCCCAGTGGGTCACCCATCCAAGTACTAGCCAGGCCTGGGATGGTTTACCTTCCGAGATTGGACCAGACCGGGGGGCATTCGGTCCGGTCCGGCCGTAGGCCGTACAGCCCGGAGCCAGTGGGACATCCCGCCCCGCTGACTCCAGACCGCACACAGGGGCTAGCTTGGAAGTTTCCAAGTGGCAGGGCCCCACGGAGCCTGGTGGGGTTAGTGGGGGACAGTGAAAGGCTGAGGTGGTGCCTGGCCCAGCACAGCCGGGGGGGGGGGGGGAACTCCCCAGCTGATGGCAGGCTCCAGGGCAGTGGAAGGGGGATCAGCTGGGGCTCCATGCACAGCGGGAGGGGGGGGGGGAATCGACCAGTCGACAGACTCTCGCTTATCCGATATTCGACCCCCAAACACCCCCCCAGCCATCAACCCCCAGCTCCGAGCGCAGGGTCCCTGTGGCCCGGTGCCACCTGGTCCTCGTGCGGGGAGGGGGAGGGTCCCGGGGGGTCCCGGGCCGCTTGCCCAGGCAGCTGGGGGCCCTGTGTGTGGGGGGGTGGGCGATGCGGCTGCAGGGGGGGGGGCACAAGCAGCCCAAGGGGGTGGCCCCTCCCGCAGGGACCGGCCTCCTCCTCCTCCGGGGGGGGGGCCGGAGAGGGCGGGGTTTGGGGGGAGGGACCGGGCGGGTCGAGATGCTCTCAGCTCCGGTCCCAAGTCCCGGGGGAACGGGCCCGGCCCCAGGAGGATGAGTCTGGGCCGGGGGGCGGAGCCTAGCGCGGGGCGGGGCTTGGGGCGGGGTTCGGGGGCGGGGCCTAGCGCGGGGCGGGGTTTGGGGCCCGGGGCGGGGCCTAGCGCGGGGCGGGGCTTGGGGTGGGGTTCAGGGGCGTAGCGTAGCGCGAGGCGGGGCTTGGGGCGGGGCTTAGCGCAGGACAGGGCCTAGCGCGGAGAGGGGTCCGTGGCGGAGTTTAGCGCGGGGCGGGGCTTGGGGAGGGGTTCGGGGGCGGGGCCTAGCGCGGGGCGGGGCTGGGGACGGTAATCAGAGGTGGGGTTTGGGGCGGGGGCGGGGGCCGGGGCGGAGCCTAGCGCGGGGCGGGGCTTAGGGAGGTGTTCGGGGGCGGAGCCTAGCGCGGGGCGGGGCTTGGGACGGGGGGCGGGGCGGAGCCTAGCGCGGGGCGGGGCTTGCGGAGGTGTTCGGGGGCGGAGCGTAGCGCGGGGCGGGGCTTGGGGCGGGGTGCGGGGCGGAGCCTAGCATGGGGCGGGGCTTAGGGAGGTGTTCGGGGGCGGAGCGTAGCGCGGGGCGGGGCTTAGGGAGGTGTTCGGGGGCGGAGCGTAGCGCGGGGCGGGGCTTGGGACGGGGGGCGGGGCGGAGCCTAGCGCGGGGCGGGGCTCAGCCCGGCCCGGCCCGGCCCGCCATGGACCTGCGGATCCTGGAGCGCCGCGTGCGGGTGCTGAGCCTGGCCCGGGCCGGCCTGTGGCGCTACACGCACCCGCTGCTCAAGCTGCTGCTGCTGCCGCGCCGCTCCCGGTACCGGGCTGTGCAGGGGGAGGCGGGCGGGGCAGTGGGGGGGGGTGCAGGGGGAGGCAGGCAGGCAGGCAGGCAGGCAGGCAGGGCAGTGGGGGGGGTGCAGGGGGAGGCGGGCGGGGCAGTGGGGGGGGGTGCAGGGGGAGGCAGGCAGGCAGGCAGGCAGGCAGGCAGGGCAGTGGGGGGGGTGCAGGGGGAGGCGGGCGGGGCAGTGGGGGGGGTGCAGGGGGAGGCAGGCAGGCAGGCAGGCAGGCAGGGCAGTGGGGGGGGTGCAGGGGGAGGCGGGCGGGGCAGTGGGGGGGGTGCAGGGGGAGGCAGGCAGGCAGGCAGGCAGGCAGGGCAGTGGGGGGGGTGCAGGGGGAGGCAGGCAGGCAGGCAGGGCAGTGGGGGGGTGCAGGGGGAGGCAGGCAGGCAGGCAGGCAGGCAGTGGGGGGGCTGCAGGGGGAGGCAGGCAGGCAGGCAGGGCAGTGGGGGGGCTGCAGGGGGAGGAGGCAGGCAGGCAGGGCAGTGGGGGGGTGCAGGGAGGCAGGCAGGCAGGGCAGGGGGGGTGCAGGGGAGGCAGGCAGGGCAGTGGGGGGGGTGCAGGGGGAGGCAGGCAGGGCAGTGGGGGGGGTGCAGGAGGAGGCAGGCAGGCAGGGCAGTGGGGGGGGTGCAGGGGGAGGCAGGCAGGCAGGCAGGGCAGTGGGGGGGGTGCAGAGGGAGGCAGGCAGGGCAGTGGGGGGGGTGCAGGAGGAGGCAGGCAGGCAGGCAGGGCAGTGGGGGGGGTGCAGGGGGAGGCAGGCAGGCAGGCAGGGCAGTGGGGGGGGGTGCAGGAGGAGGCAGGCAGGCAGGGCAGTGGGGGGGCTGCAGGGGGAGGCAGGCAGGCAGGGCAGTGGGGGGGGTGCAGGGGGAGGCAGGCAGGCAGGCAGGGCAGTGGGGGGGGTGCAGGAGGAGGCGGGCGGGGCAGTGGGGGGGTGCAGGGGCAGTGCAGGGGTACGTGAGGCCCCAGATGGGGGACAGATGGGGGGCGGTGCCCCAGGTTGGCTCCTAGGGAAGTTGGAGTCCTGTGGGCCCTTTGTGCCCCTGGGGGGGGGGTGTGGAAGCTGTGGCTCCCCCCCCCGTAGAGGGGTGAGGGGGAAGCTGTGCCCCCGTGAGGTGGGGTGAGGGGTCTGTGCCCCCCCCCCCAGTGTCTCAGGGTGGTCGGTAGTGGGTGGGGAGGGGGGCTGAAGAGGGTCTCATCTTCCTTTACTACGGAGACCCGGAGCTTTCGGACACTCCCCCCCGCTCCTAGTCTCAGGCGCCCACCGAGCCGGTACGTGTCTGGCCACGCCCCCCAAGACCCTTTCCCCGCCCGTTTGCCTTCCCGGAGGCCGCCTTGTGCCCCCGCCAGGCTGGGCCGGTGGCACCCTCCTCTGGCTAGGGCTACCGGCCAGTTCCCCCTTCCCTGGCGGGCCTGGCGAAACCCAGGCCCGTCCCTTGTGGGGGGCCGGGCAAGGCCGTTAACCCCCGTGAGCTCGGGGACTGCGGGCGGGGGGCCCCCCCTCCGGGACGCACGGCTCCATGAGGCCCCTCCACGAAGTCCTGTCTGCCGGCCTGTCTCGGTAGGTGCAAGTTCTTCAGCCTGACCGAGACCCCCGAGGACTACACCGTCGTGGTGGACGAAGAAGGCTTTCAAGGTCGGTGGGCCCGAGGCGGCCGCGTCCCCTCCCCCCTCCAATTGGGCCTTCGGGTGCCCCCCGGCCAGCCCCATTGGATTTTCAACCTCACTGAAAGCAGGGGAGATTCGCTGGCGGATGGCTTTCTACTGCGGCGGGGGGATCTAAGGCCCGGGAGCTCCGCCGTGGGGCTGGAGCATGCAAAATCGACTAGCCCGGGCCCCCCAGGCGAGGGGGATGTGAGGAGAGTCTGTCTCCTTCTCAGTCGGGGGTCACATCAGGGAACGGTTTGGGGATTTTTTTGCTTCTCGTTTGTGTGCCGCTCCCTGCCCCTGCTTTAAATGGATAGAGTTGTCTGGGGCAGGGCTTAGAATGGGTCTGGGCCGAGGGTGGAGCCTAGAGTGGGTGGGGTCTGGGCCAAGGGGCAGGGCCAAGGGTGGGGCGGGGTCTGGGCTGAGGGTGGAGCCTAGAATGGGTGGGGTCTGGGCCAAGGGGCAGGGCCAAGGGTGGGGTGGGGTCTGGGCCGAGGGGCAGGGCCAAGGGTGGGGCGGGGTCTGGGCCAAGGGTGGAGCCTAGATGGGCGAGGTCTGGGTCGAGGGGTGTGGCCAAGGGTGGGGCGGGATGTGGGTTGAGGGGTGGGGCTGAGGGCGGGGCAGGATCGGGGCGGGGCCAAGGGTTGGGCAGGGTCTGGTACAAGGGGCGGGGTCAACAAGGGTGGGGCGGGGTTTGGGCCAAGGGGCGGGGCCAAGGGTGGGGCGGGGTCTGGGCTGAGGGTGAAGCCTAGACTGGGCAAGGTCTGGGTCGAGGGGTGTGGCCAAGGGTGGGCCGAGGGTGGGGCAGGATCGGGGCGGGGCCGAGGGTGGGGCGGGGTCTGGTCCAAGGGGCGGGGCCAACAAGGGTGGGGCGGGGTTTGGGCCAAGGGGCGGGGCCAAGGGTGGGGCGGGGTCTGGGCTGAGGGTGGAGCCTAGACTGGGCAAGGTCTGGGTCGAGGGGTGTGGCCAAGGGTGGGGCAGGATCGGGGCGGGGCCGAGGGTGGGGCAGGATCGGGGCGGGGCCGAGGGTGGGGCGGGGTCTGGTCCAAGGGGCGGGGCCAACAAGGGTGGGGCGGGGTTTGGGCCAAGGGGCGGGGCCAAGGGTGGGGCGGGGTCTGGGCTGAGGGTGGAGCCCAGACTGGGCGAGGTCTGGGTCGAGGGGTGTGGCCAAGGGTGGGGCGGGATGTGGGCTGATGGGTGGGGCCAAGGGCAGGGCAGGGTCTGGGCTGAAGGTTGGGGCCGCCAAGGGTGGGGCGGGGTCTGGGCCAAGGGTGGGGCGGGGTCTGGGCTGAGGGGCGGGGCCTAGACCAAAAAATAGTGCAGGGGATAGGCGGTTGGTTTCTACCTCCCGCGTGGGGCTCTTCAGGCCAGCAGGGAGGGGACCGTCTCTCTGGCCCCGGGGGCGCGCTCTCTGCAAGACTCGCTCCGGCTCCGGGCAGGATCGGGGCGGCGGGGGTAGCAGAAAGTTGGGTGGGGCCCCGGCTGTCTGGAGCCAGCCCCCTTCTCCCACTCCACCCCCCCCATCCCCAACTGCCCCCAGCTGGGTTTGTGTTTCTGTGGGTAGTGCACAGGCCTCGGGGCGCAGACCAATTTATTCCGCACGTGGATGGAAAAGAGTTAGAGGGCACGTTGGTCTGGGGTGCAGGCTCAGGGAGGGAGCGATTTTTGCTGCGCTGTGTCCTACCCCGGTGCCCCATCCTCTGCTGGAGTCTGCCCCTCACCGTAGCCTCACGCTGGAGGGGTGGGAAGGCGCTGAACCTTGTGGCCTAGCTGGGCCTCTGCTGGCCGACGTCCCCACGGAGCTTCTCCTCCGTGCCGAGCAGGAGCAGATATAGCAAGGTCCGGCCCGGGGGCCGCGTCCGGCCCGCCAAGCCATTTGATCCTGCTCTGCTGCTCCCCCACCCCCTGGACCGATCGAGACCGGGGGGGGGGGGCAGGGAGCGTGCAACATCGCTTGCTGTTCGAAGCGGCTGGCGGCGCCCTCCACTGCTGTGTGGCAGCTAGAGGCCCCGCCCCCTCTTTCTGGGCCCCGCCCCCTTTGGGATTGGGTCTGTAACAGCCAGTCTCTTGCAGCTGGTTTTCCTGCATTGTTCGTTCCTCCGCCGTCATCCCGAGCACACAATGGCGGGGAGGGCAGGAAACGCAGAACAATGCCTCCGCGCCCCTGAATTGCTCCCTCTCCGTCCGGCGCGGTAAACGCGCCGTGGCAGGGCCGTGTAACGCCAGCCCCTGCCGGCAGGGTGGAGGGTGCTGATTGTGCGCTGGGAGCTGCCCCGTCGCACTGAATGCAGGCGTGAAAACACGCCCGACTGACGTGCGGCGTTGCCCTTTTGTCGGGGCGCTCGGGATTTGAACCTGGGCCTTTCGGTGCGTGAAGCACAGCCCCCACACCGCAGTGTGGGACAACAGGATTCCCTGCAAATGCAGCTAACAGCCTACTACTGCTCCCCGTGAGGGAGCTAACTTTTAGCACAAGCCCAAAGGCATTTGAACTAAGAGTTAGCTCCCTCAGAGGGTCACAGTAGTAGGCTGCTGTCTTGTGAGTCGACCGACGACTAGAATTGGGCGTCTCCGCTCGGCTGGGGGGGCTTATGCGACCGCAGCAGTGTCATGTGCCACGACACCCCACTGTTGTGACTAGCGTTTGAACTGACCCCCCAGAAATCCTGCCTGGGGCAAAAGGGATGTAAGAGGGAGAAACACAGACCTTAGGAGTTGCCCGATTCCAGGAGACCCACCTCCTAAAATGCCCGCGGGGAACGGGCGAAGGATCGGGCCCAAGCTTGCAGGCTGTGGAGTTTGTGAAGGAAAGTTGCGGGTACGAATTTGCGTGAAACAAGTGTCTTAGGGGATGAGGGTTAGCGGGCATTTTTGTGTGTTTTTCATTTAGTAGTTTCCTTTGATCTGTTTGTTTTCACCTGCGGCCACTTAAATCTTGTTGTGTGTGGTTAATAAGAACACAGTTGTTTGTTATGGAGCCCAGTGTACATAACTGTTACCCTGGGAGGGGCAACCAGCGTGCATTTCTCTCTTTCCTTGCTAAAGGGAGCTTTCTCCGTGTCAAACTCTGACGCAGGGGGTGTTACGCGATTTCTCAGTGCCAAGCTCTTCCGCGGGGTGTGTTATTCCCTTTCTCGGTGTCAAACTCTTACGCAGGGGGTGTTACGCTCTTATGCAGGGTGTGTTATTCCCTTTCTCGGTGTCAAACTCTTATGCAGGGTGTGTTATTCCCTTTCTCGGTGTCAAACTCTTACGCAGGGGGTGTTATTCCCTTTCTCGGTGTCAAACTCTTACGCAGGGGGTGTTACGCTCTTATGCAGGGGGTGTTATTCCCTTTCTCGGTGTCAAACTCTTACGCAGGGGGTGTTACGCTCTTATGCAGGGTGTGTTATTCCCTTTCTCGGTGTCAGACTCTTATGCAGGGTGTGTTATTCCCTTTCTCGGTGTCAGACTCTTATGCAGGGTGTGTTATTCCCTTTCTCGGTGTCAAACTCTTATGCAGGGTGTGTTATTCCCTTTCTCGGTGTCAAACTCTTACGCAGGGGGTGTTACGCTCTTATGCAGGGTGTGTTATTCCCTTTCTCGGTGTCAGACTCTTATGCAGGGTGTGTTATTCCCTTTCTCGGTGTCAAACTCTTACGCAGGGGGTGTTACGCTCTTATGCAGGGGGTGTTATTCCCTTTCTCGGTGTCAAACTCTTACGCAGGGGGTGTTATTCCCTTTCTCGGTGTCAAACTCTTACGCAGGGGGTGTTACGCTCTTATGCAGGGTGTGTTATTCCCTTTCTCGGTGTCAGACTCTTATGCAGGGGGTGTTATGTGCTTTCTCGGTGTCAAACTGTGACGCAGGGGGTGTTACGCTCTTACGCAGGGTGTATTTTGCCCTTTCTTGATGTCAGACTCCTATGCGGTGTGTGGTACGCCCTTTCTCAGTGTCAAACTCTTATGCGGGGTGTGTTACGTGCTTTCTTGGTGCCAAACTTTTACGCAGGGTGTGTTGCGCCCTCTCTCGGTGTTATGCTCTTACGCAGGGTGTGTTATGTGCTTTCTTGGTGTCAAACTCTTACGCAGGGGGTCTTACGCTCTTTCGCGGTGACAAAGTGTGATGCAGGATTGGACAGCTCAGTCTGGGGGCCTGGTCCCTTTCGGGAGCTTCCTTTTCAGCCTTTGTAGGGACTCCTGTTGTGCGGGGTGGCGGTTCCCTGAGGCTGGGAAGAAGCAGGGTCCCGGGGGCACCACCGAGCTCCCCTGAATACGGCGAGGAGCGACCCACCAGCCGCTCCTCGGAAAGAGGCGGGAAGTAACAGCGCAGGAAGGAAGCCACATAGCGGCGCGTGTGTCACTGTTTCCTGGATCCCAGCCAGCCGGGGCTCGGCTGGATGGGCCGAGCTGATTGGAGGAGCCCTCGTCCTTTCGTCGGGGGGAGACGGTCCCTTTCTCCAAGGAAGCCAGGAGAAAGACGCTGATCCTAGATGCTGGACTGATTCCTCCTGGCTGGTGGGGCAGCGCGGCCTAGTAGTGAGAGCGCAGGGCTAGGCGTGACGGGGACTAGATTCCGCTCCCACTGCTGCCGCAACCCACGTCACTTGTCTCGGCTGCTCTTTTCCCAGCTGTAGTTTCAGCATCTGCCGTGGCTTGTGAGAACTGGGGCTGGTGAGATGTCTTCCCATGCAGACCCTGGCAGCAGCAGCCCCCCCCCCCACTGTTTCCTGGAAGCGGGGTGCTTGTGCGGCCGCTCAGGACAGATTCCGGTGCTGCCCCACTGATTAGCAGCGCCCGCTGCTCCATTTGTGTCTCAGTGGGTGGTGCGCATTCTTGGCGCGCCAGGGCAAAATTATTCCGCACGCGGGCGGGAAAAATCCGTGCACAGGTGAAAAAAATGGAGGGAACGTTGCTCCCCCTCCCCCAGCCTGTCTGGTACATGCCCGCCAGGCCTGGGCTGAACCCCAGGAGCACCCTGGGGCAGGAAAGGGGGCGGGGGTTGGGTGCAATTTTGGCACCAGCTGGTGGAGCTACCTCTTGGCAGCGTGTAGGGGGGGAGTGTCTTGAAAAGGCTGATGTAGCTAGGCCCACGCATGGTGGGGGAGCCGGCTGCGCTGTGAACATGCCGGACTGCTAAAAGTGTGCGCTGGGACCCATCTCTGTGTGTGTCTGTGTGTGTTGTAGGCAAGTCGCTTGGAAGTGCTTAGCAGAGCCCACAGCTTGGTTTTGTGTTTCTGTGGGTGGTGCGCATTCGCTCGGGCCTTGGTGCACTGAAAAAAATATTCCGCACAGGGATGGAAAACCCCTGCGCAGAGATGGAGGAGGTTAAGGGGGGGTGCACTAGCCAAAATCGGGCCCCGAGGGCGGGGGGGAAAGCAATCTATGGTCTGGCCAGTTTGAGCGCTGCTGTGGAGTCCAAGCCCATCCCGTCTTCTCTGGGGACCCGCTTGCGGGCATGGGTGCTACAGTCCAAATACTGAAGCTCCTCAAATGATCCCAGAGGTCCAGGGGAATGCCGTGAAGGTCCCGGACCAGTGCCGTGCAACTGGCACCTTTCCCGCCGGCCTGCCTGGCGCCGAGCCGCCCCATGCCTCAGTTTCCCCATTGGGAAAGCCCTCGGAGCTGTGGCGCGCCCGGATCTCAGTCGGGAACTTCTTGGCCTTTCAGAGCTGCCCCCCTCCGAGTTCCTGCAGGTGGCGGCGTCCACCTGGCTGGTGCTGAACGTGCTGTCCAACGGCCGGTCGGCCACCAGCTCCCAGGCTGTGGGCGTGACGAAGCTGGCCAAGTCGGTCCTGGCCCCGCTGGCCGAGCACCACGTCTCGGTGCTGATGCTCTCCACCTACCAGACGGACTTCATCTTGGTGAGCGCCCCCCTTGGGTGTGCCGACAATCTCCCCCCCCCCCCCCCGCCTGGTGCCTGCTGGAGGGGCGGCGAGCTTGGCCCTTCCTCGGGGGGGTACGGAGAACTAGGCGGGAGCCAGCAGACGGGTGAGGAGACGCTCTGGTTGCGGTGATGCCGCAGGGCGAGCGCTCAGCTCTCTCGCCCTTGACCAGGTGCGGGAGAAGGACCTGCCGGTGGTGATCGACACGTTGGCGGGCGAGTTCGACATCTACCAGGAGGTGGAGGGTGAGGCTGTGCCTGTTTGCCAGGCCGACGCAAGCAATGGCTTTCCCAAAGCCAGGCCTGGTGAGTCCAGCGCGGGCCCGGGGCCCTGCCTGGAGGGGCTTTGAGGGGAAAGACTCCACTGTTCTGCTTCCCCGGCCACCTGTGGAACTCCTTGCCGCAGGATGTTGTGCGCGCTGATCCCCCAGTGTGCACGGCCCCACTTCGTTCCCTGAGCCCTAGCTCAGCTCGGGCACACCGAGCGAGCACGTCTCGATACATGGAGGTGAGTCTAATCCAGGGGTGGGCAAATTTTTGGGCAGCGGCAGGGGCACGTCACGAATTGGGGGTAGTGGCTGTGGGGCGGTTCCCTCGAGGCATCTCACGTTCCCGGCAGGGAGCAGGAGCCGCCCACCGCTTTGAACCGCAAATGACTTGCGGGCCGAATCGAACGGCGTGGTGGGCCGGATGCGGGCCCCCCGGGCCGGATCTTGCCCCTCCCCGGTCAAGTGCTGCTTACGGTGGCGCGTTGGCTCATCCGTGGAAGGGAGGGGCTCGTCCCAATGGCCCGAGTAGCACAGTTCTGCCACCAGAGGGCGCTGCCGCCTTAATTTTGGCATCCTCCCAGGAGCTCTCTGTGGGGGGGCAGGACCTGCCCTGGCCCGGCCCAATTCCCCGTGCGGTCCACTGGCTCGGTTTTACTCGCTCCTTAGCACGGCTGCCGTGTGGGAGCGATTCATAAGATGGGCGCTTTTCAGTTCGGCAAAGAGACGCCTCTGGGGGGGGGGGGGCGGGCGGGGAGATAGGTGAGGGGTCCATAAAATCGTGATCGGTGCGGCGAAAATGAAGAAGTGATTTACTTGCTCCACCCATGCAAGAACTCGGGGTCATCAAATGAAATGAATAGGCTCGCAGGCTTCAAGCCAACCCGAGGAAGTTTGTCTTCCCCTGGCAACCTGTGGAACTCCTCGCCACAGGATGTTGCAAAGCCCAGGATTTGAGCTGGGTTCTCAAACGAACTGGGTCAAATCATGGTCCATCTACACTTATGAGCCAGGATGGTGGCCCTGGCCTCTGTCAGAAGCTGGAAATCGGTGACAGGGGAGGGATCACAGGATGATCCCCTGTTCTGTTCACTCCCTGGTTTTGGCCGCTGTCGGCAGACAGGACACTGTGCTGGATGGACCTTTAGTCTGAGCCAGCCTGGCCGGTTGATTTGTCCTCTTCCGCATGCAGACATCCGTCTCTAGCTGCCGGGAGGGCTTCGATCTGTCTAGCGTCCGGCCGCGTGAGTCCCAGGCCGGTCGGGGCTCGGCGAGCGATTGCGAGTGATTGTTCCCCCCCCCCGCAGCCGCCAGCCCCACCATGCACCCAGTGCAGAGCCCCCAGAACCGCTTCTGCATCCTGACCGTGGCGCCCGACAGTCTGCCAGCCATCGCCACCGTGCTGCTGGAGGTCCTGTTCTACTCGCAGAGGTAGGCGGCGGCCCAGGGCGGGAGGAGCTGGGGGGAGGCTGCCTGTCCTGCCAGGACCATGGGGGGCTGCCTGTCCTGCCAGGACCATGGGGGGCTGCCTGTCCCGCCAGGACCATGGGATCCTGCCTTCGCTGGCAGGACCACGGGTTCATCAGCCAAGGGGAGGAGGTTTGCCCGGACGCTGCATCTCCGCCGTGGCGTGCCGTGGGGCCCAGAGCTCCACCTGCCTCAGGACAAACCCAGTGTCTTTGCAGCCCTGCAAAGGAGCCGGCCCCAGGTGGCCCGGACCTCGAGACCATCCGCTTCTTCGCCTTCTCGCTCATCGAGGGCTACATCTCCATCGTCATGGATGCCGAGACCCAGAAGAAGTAGGTCCCGTCCAGCCCATGGGGCGAGGGAGGGAGTGCTTGGCCCGGGGGGCTGCTCCCCCGGGCTTGAGGGGCGGGAGGTGACGGACTCCATGAACCCTTCCAGGTTCCCCAGTGACCTGCTGCTGACCAGCTCCTCGGGGGAGCTCTGGAGGATGGTGAGAATCGGTGGGCAGCCGCTGGGCTTCGGTAAGTGGCCGGGCTGGATGGCCGGTGGGGTGCCCCCCCCCAGCCTGCAGCATGTGTTCTGGCGGGTGGTGCACATCCGGTGCACGGAACAAAATGTAATCCTCACCGGGATGGCAAATATTAGCGGGGCCTTTGGCCATCCCCGCGGGACCCTTCCCCCTTTGCTATGGGGCTTGCAGCTCAGGCGCACGGCACCAGGGGGCAGGACCGGCCGGTCCCCAGCGCCTTGGCGTGATGCCAGCCTCGGTTTCCCTCCGGCAGACGAGTGCGGGATCGTGGCTCAGATCGCGGCGCCGCTGGCCGACGCGGATATCTCCGCCTATTACATCAGCACCTTCAACTTCGACCACGCCCTGGTACGTCCGCTCCTGCCCTGGCCTTGGGTCTGCCCGGCTGCCCTGGTTCGGGAGCGCATTTCCTCGTGCCCAGCTGGAGCCAACGGGGAGGCATCGAGGCTGATGGCCTCCTCACCCTGAGGCCGCCCTGTCTGGCTCCCCTTGGCCGGGGCGGATTGGCCCGGCATGGGCGGGACTTCCTGTCTCTGCTTCCCTCCCCGCCACTAGGTTCCGGAGGACACGATCGAGAGCGTCATCGGGCTGCTCCAGCAACGCCAGGACGCAGGGGGCGGCGCCCGGGCGCTCTGACCCAGCCCTCCGGAGAACACTCCAGCCTCCGCCGGCCGGCCCCACACCGGCGGGGGCCCCTTGTCCGCCTGCTGGAGGGCCGCTGTGGCTTGAACTGCTCTAGCGCCGACCCGGAGCCTCCCGCCTTGGCCGCTCGCCTGTTCGGAGCCGGTGGGGTTTGTTTTCTGGGGGGCTGGGAGCGGTGCGGCTGCCCCCCACATCTAGAGGATGCCTGGTGGGGGGTGCTTTCGGTGGTCGGAGCCCAGCCGGTTCTTTCCTTCCCGGCACGGGGCTGCCGCAGAAGAGACGCCGGCCGTTGCGGCTACGGTGGCGCGTGGGTGGCGGGAACAGCCCTGGTGGCCAGGACAGGCCTCTACCTCGGGGCCCGGCCCTGCGGGACACGGTTGAGAAGTGGGGGGGTCTGCCGGCGTCGCTTCTCGGCCTCCCACTTCCCCTTGGCCCCACCCTGGCACCCGGCCTGCCTGGGCTGCTGGGAGCTCTCCGGCCGGGCGTGGGGGGCAGCGTTTCGGAGCTCACGGGGTGGTGGTGGGGGGGGTCATTTTCTGCTAATAAATTGGCCTTGTGGAACAGCCGGCGGGGGCTGCCTGTTGTCTGCCGGGTGTCCTGCCCCAGCTTGGCCGTCAGGCGCCCCAAATCAGAAACCTGCCTCCCCTATGCCTGTGGGGTGCCCCCAGCTGTCCCGGTGTGGGGGGCAGCCATGACCGCCTGGGGGCAAAACGGGGGCCCTTCCTCCGGGCTGCCCCACTCAGGAGCCCTAAATGCCCAAGGAGCGGGCAGCGGGCGTGAGTCCTCCACCTTCCCAGAGGCCTCAGCCCTGGAGCAGGGTCCAATCACAGCGGGCGTGAGTCCTCCACCTTCCCAGAGGCCCTCGGGCCTGGAGGAGGGTCCAATCACACAGCTGGCGGTTGTGGAAATCCCTGATCTTTAGGGGGAAGAATCCGTTTTCGAAGCTGACCCCCCCGCCACCCCCGTTTCTGTTCCTGCTGATGTTGGGCTCAGCCAAAGCCGGATTCTCGGTTCCTGGCGTGCGAGGGCAAGCGTGTTTCACGCCCCCTCACCTGCTTGTGCGCCATCCTCTCGCACGGAGTGGCTCCTGGCGTGATCACACGCCCCCTCCTCCCCCCACCCCTCCGTGGAGCGGAAGGGAGATGCCCCGGGCTGTACCATCCGACCTGGCTCTCCCTGTGGTCGGGCGTCTCTCACCTTGGTTACCACCCGCCGCTTCCCCCTTCCGCCCTGCCCATTCGCCGCATGCTCGGCAGCCTGTGGCGGGGAAGGTGTGTGTGTGTGGGGGGGACCCGCGGTTGCCCCATCCTCAGGGGGTTTTGCCCGCTTGGGTGACGGAAAGCGAGCTGCGGCGTAGCCGGGAGCAAGGCTGGGTGGGGTCGGCAGGAGGAAACGGCCGCCGCCACCTTTGCCGCAGTGCTGGGCTAGAACATCCTGCCACCAGCCTCCTGGGCCTGCCGTGGGGAGTTTAGTCGCAGCCTGCCTCGGTTTCCCCTGCCGTGGGGGGTTTAGTCGCAGCCTGCCTCGGTTTCCCCTGCCGTGGGGGGTTTAGTCACAGCCTGCCTCGGTTTCCCCTGCCGTGGGGGGTTTAGTCACAGCCTGCCTTGGTTTCCCCTGCCATGGGGCATGGTCTGGTCTTGGCCTGCCTCGGTTTCCCCTGCCATGGGGCATGGTCTGGTCTTGGCCTGCCTCAGTTTCCCCTGCCATGGGTATGGTCTGGTCTCGGCCTGCCGTGGTGCATGGCCTAGTCTCGGCCCGCTTCAGTTTCCCCTGCGTGGAGGTCTAGTCGCAGCCTGCCTCGGTTTCCCCTGCCGGGGGCGCGTAATCTAGTCTCGGCCTGCCTCCATTTCCCCTGCCACGTGGGTCTAGTTGCAGCCTGCCTCGGTTTCCCCTGCCGGGGGGGCGTAATCTAGTCTCGGCCTGCCTCCATTTCCCCTGCCGTGGGGGTCTAGTCACAGCCTGCCTCGGTTTCCCCTGCCGGGGGGGCGTAGTCTAGTCTCGGCCTGCCTCGGTTTCCCCTGCCATGGGGCATGGTCTGATCTCGGCCTGCCTCGGTTTCCCCTGCCATGGGGGCATGGTCTAGTCTCGGCCTGCCTCGGTTTCCCCTCCTGTGGGGGGGTCTCGTCTCACCCTGCCTCAGTTTCCCCTGTGGTTTCTGTTATTCTAGGCCTGCCTATGCATTTTGTGATTCTTCCAAGAGGCCTGATGTTTTCTCACCCCACTCCCAGGAACCCGCGAGGCGTTTGCTCGGAGAGCAGGCCGGCCCAGCCCCCCGGCCGCTCGCCACCAGCTCCCCCTTTCCTCGTTCCGAGGCAGCGAGCGAGCTGGGCGAGGGTGGGGCTGGTCCCCAAGGGCCCCTGGCTCGTTAAAACCTCCCCCGGGGCTGTAGCTCATCAGGCCGCGGCCTGACTTCGCTCGCTGGTCTCTGCGTCGGTCCGTGCTCCCGGCTCGGTGGGGGAATTCCTGGCCGGCCCGCGGTGTGGGAAGCTGGGAGCAGAGCAGCGGGTCCTTTGGCAGGGACCCGCGGGAGAGGGTGTGATTCCCGCTCAGCACAGCGGGGAGGAGACCTGAGCGGAGCGCCCCAGGCTGCTGCTAACTTCCCTGAAAGCAAAGGGCTGCCTCAGTTTCCCTTCCCCCTACTCTAGGCTCTTAAGGGGCTCAAGCAGCAAAAGCAGGGCCCTCATGGTCGCCCTTGGGTTTTATCCTCGCCAGCCTGGCTTAGGCCGGGAACTGCCGCCTTCAGCGTGCAGGTGGGGAAACTGAGGCACGGGGCAGGTGGCGCTCGGACTTGAGCCCACGTCGCCGTCTGTTATGTAAATACAGAGCTGGCCGGGATCTGGACTGCGAGGGGATCCTGCCCCCCATCAGCTGGTTCCTCACATGCAACAACCCCCCAACTACGCTGGTCTTTGACCACCGCAACCATCTGCCATCAGCAACTGGTGTCTGCTGCCTGGTAGGAGCCCCCCCCCCCCCGCCCCCTGGGGAGGATGGGGAATCGGGGGTAGGAGTTGGGGGGAGAAGTTTTTGTGCTCAGCCCAAGGGCAGATCACCAGTGTTTTCACTGCCTGCCCTGACTGGCAGGTGTTGCTAAAAGTTGTCGTGTCGAGCTGCTCCTAAGGGCCCAGGTTCAAAACCCCCAGCCCCCCAGGTCGAGGGTGCGCTGCCTGTTTTGGCGGCAGGCCAGCACTTGGTTTCCCCTGCCGTGGAGGGGGCTAGTCTCAGCCTGCCTCGGTTTCCCCTGCCATGGGGTGTGTGTGTGTGTCTGGTGTCAGCCTGCCTGGATTTCCCCTGCCGTGGGGGGGTGTTTCTGGTGTCCGCCTGCCTCGATTTCCCCTGCTGGGGTGGGGGTGTCTAGTCTCAGCCTGCCTCGGTTTCCCCTGCTGTGTGTGTGTGTGGGGGGGGGTGTCTGGTGTCAGCCTGCCTTGGTTTCCCCTGCCGTGAGGGGGTCTAGTCTCAGCCTGCCTCGGTTTCCCCTGCTGTGTGTGTGTGTGTGGGGGTGTCTGGTGTCAGCCTGCCTTGGTTTCCCCTGCCGTGAGGGGGTCTAGTCTCAGCCTGCCTCGGTCTCCCCTGCTGTGAGGGTATAGTCTCAGCCTGCCTCGGTCTCCCCTGCCATGGCGGTGTGTGTCTGGTGTCAGCCTGCCTTAGTTTCCCCTGCTGTGAGGGGTCTAGTCTCAGCCTGTCTCAGTTTCCCCTGCTGTGTGGGGGGTGTCTGGTGTCAGCCTGCCTTAGTTTCCCCTGCTGTGAGGGGTCTAGTCTCAGCCTGTCTCAGTTTCCCCTGCTGTGTGGGGGGTGTCTGGTGTCAGCCTGCCTTAGTTTCCCCTGCTGTGAGGGGTCTAGTCTCAGCCTGTCTCAGTTTCCCCTGCTGTGTGGGGGGTGTCTGGTGTCAGCCTGCCTTAGTTTCCCCTGCTGTGAGGGGTCTAGTCTCAGCCTGTCTCAGTCTCCCCTGCTGTGTGGGGGGTGTCTGGTGTCAGCCTGCCTCGGTTTCCCCACTGTGTGCGGGGGGGTGTCTGGTGTCAGCCTGCCTCGGTTTCCCCTGCTGTGAGGGGTCTAGTCTCAGCCTGCCTCGGTTTCCCCATAGGCAGGAATCTGGAGTCTCTGGCCATCTGCCCTGGGCCCTTCGGGGCTCAGTAGCTGCTCCCGGGGCAAGGGGTGATTCCTTGCAGAATACTCTGGTCGGGTCCTAGAACTGGAAGGGGCCTCGTGAGGTCATCAAGCCCCGTGACCGGCCCTCGAGGCGGCACCGAGCACCATCTGGGTCATGTAGACCGTCTTCCGTGGAGGCGTGAGAGTGGACGACCCCATGCTCGCGCCCGGCTCCGCGAGGCCGTGCTCTCTCTGCCCTACACAGCCGGTTCCTGCCCTGAGTAGGGGGCGTTTTCCAAGCCCAGGGTACAGCCGGCTGGAACGTCTCTCCCGGGTGTCACCCCAGGGAAGCACCGTGCCCCGTCTACCCCTCCTGGGACTGAGTGAGCTGCAGAACGGCTGTGGTCAAGGCTTCCCCCTTCCTGTTCTCCAAACCCTGTAGCTCTCCGAGCAGGCGGGTCAAACGATGGCGGTATCAACCACCACTCAGAGCTGTGCGCGTTTACAGAGGCTGGCCCGTTGGACACACGGACCCGAGAGGCGACAGAGACAGGCCAGGCCCATCTCCCTGCCGGCCTAGCTCTGCTGCAATGTGATGCGTTTGCAGTTGCGCTACTCAGCCACTAGATGGCTCTGAGCTCTGAAGAGGGCCAGACCAGCGTGGCGAACAAAGGAGACGTAGCTGGAACTCAAGCTGCGCGGGAGCTGGGCTGTGGCTCTTTTGTGCACCGCTCTTGTTGCCGAGGCGTCTCCTTTTCAGACCACAACTTGATGGAAGGCCCCATGCGGGGCCTGATTCGCCCCTGTTGTAGGGCGGAAGGGCGACATCGCCTTTGGCCGGGGGGTTCGTCCTTGCTCAGCTGGGCAACGCAGGCGATGGGAGATCAGCCTGAGTAATCCACACACCTCCTGGGTGCGGGGCGCTGTCCCACAGACCACTTACATGTGGCATTGGCTCCACAGCAGTGTGTCTTCAACTGTGTGCCGTGGGGCAGTTGGAGGTGTGCTGTGGAGAATAAGAGTTCAAAATGGCCGCCCTTAAAGGGGCAGGCGACTTTTTTTGGCCGCCCTTAAAGGGGCAGGCGACTTTTTTTTTTTTTTGGCTCAACAAAAGAATCCTCGGTGTTCCTCATTTAAAAAAAAAAATTGTGTGGTGTTCCTCGGTCTTAAAGTGTTTAAGAAACACTGCTCCACAGCCTGCGATGTAGGCAGGCCGCATTCTGCAGCCTGGTGTGAATCCAATGTCACGCCATGGATGATTGGGGGGATGGCTCCCCGCGGCCAGAGCACAATTTAAAAATGTGATCCCTGAAATGCTGGCAGCAGGGAGCAGCTGATTCAACAGTCCCTGCCCCCAAAACGGCCGGGCCTACGTGAGCAGAGCCAGGTGCTTGCTGGCCAACCCTCCCTGCCAAGCGTTTCCCTCCGCAGCCTCCCTCCGAGTTCCTGTGAAATCCGTGGGCTCCTTCCTTCCGTTATCTCGCTGCCGTTTCCAGTGTCATCCGGCAGCCGGTGACATCAGCCAAGAAACCACTGGTCACCGCCGGCGCTATTTTTAACCGAGCCTGGGTGTCGAAACCTCAGCCCTGCCCCTCTTCGAGCTTGATTCTGGGTCAGGCCATGTAACTGAAAGGCTTTGACCTCAGAGGAAAACCGGCACTTCCTTCTCTCTTTCGGGAGGCAGGGCGGAGAGACGGGGGATCAGAGCCACTCGTGTTGCTCTGAGGTGCTGGTGGGTCCGATCAGCTGACTTATGCGCTTGCAGTTACACTACTCAGCCACTAGATGGCTCTGAGCTCTGAAGAGGGCCAGACCAGGGTGGTGAACAAAGGAGACCTAGCTGGAACTCAAGCTGCGCACGAGCTGGGGTGTGGCTCTTTCGTACGCCACTCTTGTTCCTGCAGCCAATTAGAGAAGCGGATCTGTGCCGGGTAGGTCGGATCTTCTCCAGGGGGTGGCTGGGGGAAGGTTGCGCCTCTCCTTGGGAGAAGAGGGGTGTCTTGGGGGGGCTGCGGGGAGGAGGCAGAGAGGGGATTCCCAAACTCAGAGCGGGGAGGGAGGCCCGGAGGTGCGGTCGTGGGTCAGGGAAAGGCAGTGAGGTACAGGGAACAGCCGTTGGCCTAGCTGGAACCTGGAGTAGAGGGTGGATCTAGGTTCCTCTGCCAACCACGAGGAAGTAATGAAGTGGAAGACTGCCTGAGTGTGCTTGGTACGTCCCCTGGAAAGGGGACCCATGTCAAGGACCGGCCATGGGGCTGAGCCACCAAGAGGACGCTGTGGTAGGGTGACCACGTGTCCCGGTTCCTACCTGCCCCAGCCTGGCACCCAGACCGCCACATAAGTGGCGCCAAATGCCTCTCATCTCATCAGCCTGCCCTGCCATGGGCCTCAGGGGAGGGGTGATCGGGCCAGACCCCAGTTTACCATCTAGGGAGATGGGGAGGTGGTTCCTGGAGCGAGTGGGGAGAAACAGAGGCAAGGAAACAGCTGGAAGAGGCAGCAGCCTGAGCTAACCCCCAGAACCGCCACGCTGGGGTGAGCACCGCAACCGGTCACACTTGGTGGCAAACGCGGGCAGTTGCCTTCGAATCGAAGGGTCTGTTGTGGACTGGGCCCGACAAGATCCCTGAGGTTAAGGCTGGAGGATAGGCTGCTGAACCTCCCTCAAGGGCCCTAACAGAGAGAGTGCGCCTACGGAAGTGTTTCTTAAACTGCGTTCCGGGGTACACCGGTGTGCTGCGGAGAACAACAGAATTCAAAATGGCTGCCTTAAAGGGGCAGGTGACTTTTTTTCTCTCAATAAAAAATCCTTGGTGTTCCTTATTAAAAAAAAAAATTGTTTGGTGTTCCTTAGTCTTAAAAAGTTTAAGAAACACGGCCTTATGGGAGGCAGCAGGGGTGGGTCCCTACCAGGGGGGAGGAGGAAGGGATGTTCGAGAACAGACCGGGGGAGGGGGAGGCGCCAACGTGTTCCTCCAAGTCGGTCTGGTGAACAGCAGCAGCTGGACGGTCCTGCAGGAGAGACGCAGAAGGTGTTCCGAGGGGGTGGGATTGGGCAGGGCCATTTGGGGGCAGGAGGCCTGGAGAGGGGGTTCCCCTCATTCGAGGGAGGGAAGGAAGGGGCCCTGTGCGGGAAACGACCGGGTCAGAAGGCGGCCTGGTTTCAGTGGAGGGAGAGGGGCTCTATCACGAGGCCGTGGCCAGAGCTGGGGACGGGTCGGGTACGAGGCAAGAGCAGAAGGCGCCCGTAAGGCCAGTGACGATGTCCCTCAGGCCCGGGAGTCGGGAGAAGCCAGTGAGCGGAAGCGGAGAGGTCGCGCTCCCTTTTCTCCTGCCCGAGGACTGGAACCGGGACTCACGGTAGGGGGAAAGGTCGGTGGACGTCCAGCCTTCTGATAAAAGCCCGAGGTGACCGCCGCCCGGAAAGGGCTCGGAGTGACTTTCTCGACCCGGGAGCCCTGCAGCCAAGTCGGTTACAAGGGCTAGCACCGGCTGCGTAGCGGCGGGAGACCTTGGGAGTTGGCGGATTGGGTGGGGCATGTTGACTAGCCGAGAGCCGCTCCCAAGTGCAAAGCAGACCATGGGCTGGGGTGGCCCAGTGAGGCAGGGACAAAGCAGGAAGCCAGCACCTCATCCCACTGGGGCTTACCCCCTTCCTGTCCCCCCCCCCCATGCCCTGTCCTGGGGTGCAATGCAACGTGTGCCCACCCCAGAAAAATGGGCCCTGCAGACAACTCCCAGGGGCGGTTGGTTCCTTCCGGCCGTCTCAGGATTGTAATTGTGCAGAAGGGGAAACTGAGGAAAGAGGCCTTCCTCACGGGCATGCAGCAGGCCGGTGGCTGGCCATGGGCCAAAAGGTGCTAGCAGAGTTTGAGGAACTTGGCGTTCGTTGGGGTCCTGGCCAATGCTGGCATAGGTCGCGAGGGAGAGGAGATTTTCCCGCAGCCAACCCCTCCTGCTCTTTACTCCCGGATGTTCTCGTCCCCCGTGGGAGTCTACAGATGGAAATTCCTGCCGGGGTCAAAACCCTCACGGCCTTTCCCCAGGGATCGAACTCCCCAGCACCGTTACTAGCCCAGCTCGACTAGCAACACCGGGAGTGGGACAGCCAGGCTGACATGCTGTGAGCCCCAGGGCAAGGTGGGGGTGGGGGCTGGCGCTGCGCACCCAGAAGGGGCGGGGCCAAGAGTGGAAGGGGCGGGGCTGAAACACTGTTGGCGCTGGAGCCCACCACAACCCTTGGTATGTTCTTCCAAGGGCTAAGGAACCCCACAGTCAAATATATGAGACCATCAGAACGGTTTAAAAACGGGATGTTGATGCTTGAGAAAAGCAGACCAGCGTGGGACCTGAAAGCCTTTGCATGTTAAGGGAGGGGGGTTGTTACAAAGAGGCCAGCAGTGGCCAATGGTTCTCCTGGAGGTAGGACCAGAAGGGATGAGCTTCACGGTCAACCTGTGGAACTCCTCGCCACAGGATGTGGTGAAGACAAGGACTGTCACAGGGTTCAAAAAAGAGCTGGATAGATTCATGGAGGTGAGGTCCATTATTGGATCGGTAGGAATGGGGTCCCTCGCCTCGGTTTGTCTGGACATGGGTGGCAGGGGCGGGATCACATGAGCATTCCCTGTTGTGTTCCCTCCCTCTGGGGCACCTACATAAGAACATCAGAACGGCCACACTGGGTCAGACCAAAAGTCCATCCAGCCCAGTGTCCTGTCTGCTGACAGTGGCCTGTGCCAGATGCCCCAGAGGGAAGGATCACAACAGGTAACCCTCACATGATCCTCCCCCTGTCAGAGAAACAGAGGCTCGGGACACCATTCCTACCCATCCTGGTGAATACCCATTGCTGGCCCTAACCTCCATGAGTCTATCTGGCTCTTTTTTGAACCCCGTTCAAATTCTGGCCTTCACCACCTCCTGTGGCGAGGAGTTCCACAGGTTGAACCATGAGTGCAAATTCCATGCTTCCAGCTGCTTGCAGCAGGCTCCAGGGGCTGGCTGCTTGCCAGCGACCTCTCCCGACAGCTGGGGAAAACGAAGGAGCCGCACAAAGAGCAATCCAGCAGCGAGTGTTGGCTAGGCGAAGTTCAGAGCAGCAAGATGTGTGGAGTACTGAGATGTCAGCCTTATGGAGTCATCTCCATCGCCTAGACGTTGTCTCGTCCCGTCAGCTGCCTCTTCGGAGCCGCAGCTGTCTTAAATTCAGTGTGGGCCAGAGTTATTTAACCTCCAGGCAAGGATGCTCAAAGATATTTCCTCCCACTGATTTCCAGAGCCTGGATACCTCTTTGTAACTGGGGCCAAACATAACTGCCACCAGGCAGATTTGAACCAGGTACCTCATGAATTTAGTGGAGGCGTCTTTACAGGGGCGCTATGAAGCCAGCTGGCTCCCACTTTTGGTTGTAGCTCTCCCTTGTTCTTATCTCTCGCTGTCAGTGGGCTAAGTGCCCCTGCGTGGGACCGCGACCCGTATGGGGTGTGTGGGTCACACAAGCTGGAGGCTTTCTGACAGGGCCGCGAGAAGAAGCCAGCTTGCCGCGTTGGTTTGCAAAGAGGTAAACTGAGGCACGGCGCAGGCACGCCGGGGGTGGGAGGGGGGGGCGGCAGAGGCACTTCTCAACTGCCACTTCCTGTGTTTAAACGCCAGACCGGGTCCCTGGGGACAGGGTGGTTTTGGGCCAGCCATGCTCGGGTTACTAAGGAGACTGCCTCCGATTTCAGGGGGGTTTGGTTGTTCCCTAAATCCCAAAGCAAGCCTGGGTCTCGTTTCGGCAGGAAGTTGGGCAGTGCAGAGGAAATAGGGGGAGGCTTCGCTCCAGCTTTACGAAGAACAAAGGATCCCAAAAAGGATTACCCTGCCCTCTCGGCACCGGTCTCATGATATCAGCTGTCTTGCAAAGGCCCCAATCAGTTTCCTCTTTGGAAATGTGACTGTCTTTCCTGCAGCCTGCCCATAAATATGACTCTTTCAACACGCCAGTCAGGAGACAGCATGAGAGCAGCGCCGCTTGGATTAAAAAAAAGCCCGTCTAAGCCGAGCGCAGGCGAGGAAAAGCTTGTCACGGCGAACAGATTTACTGGAGCAGACGCTTTGGTGGGCAAAGACCCACTTCGTCAGATGTATGGAGTGGAAATAAGAACATAAGAGCGGCCGTACTAGGTCAGCCCAGTAGCCTGTCTGCCGACAGTGGCCAGCACCAAGTGCCCTGGATGGGGTGGAGCGAAGACAACGATCAAGCGATTTGTCTCGTGCCGTCCCTCTCCAGCCTCTCACAGAGGCCAGGGACACCATTTTATGCCCTGGCTAATAGCCTTTTATGGACCTAACCTCCATGAAATTATCTAGCTTCTCTTTAAACTCTGTTATAGTCCTAGCCTTCACAGCCTCCTCCGGCGAGGAGTTCCACAGGTTGACGACGCGCTGTGTGAAGAAGAACTTTCTTTTATTAGTTTTAAACCTGCTACCCATTAACTTCATTTGGTGGCCTCTAGTTCTTCTATGTTGGGAACTAATAAATAACTTTTCTTTATTCACCCTCTCCACACCACTCATGATTTTATAGACCTCTATCCTATCCCCCCCTCAGTCTCCTCTTTTCTAAACTGAAAAGTCCCCGTCGCTTTAGCCTCTCCTCATATGGGACCCGTTCCAAACCCCGAATCATTTTAGCTGCCCTTTTCTGAACCCTTTCCAAGGCCACGATATCTTTTTTGAGGCGAGGAGACCACATGTGGACACAGTATTCGAGATGTGGGCGTACCATAGTTTTATACAGGGGCAGTAAGATATTCTGGGTCTTATTTGCTATCCCTTTCTTAATAATTCCAGAGGCAGGTACATATATATAGATACACACCTTATAGCTGCCTCTGGAATTTCCACTCCATGCATCTGATGACGTAAGTCTTAGATTTATTGGAGCATGAGCTTTCATGGGCAAAAACCCCACTTCGTCAGATGTATGGAGTGGAAATTCCAGAGGCAGGCACCAGGTATATAAACCTGCCTCTGGAGTTTCCACTCCGTGTATCTGACGAAGTGGGTCTTTGCCCACCAAAGCTTCTGCTCTGATAAATCTGTTTGTCTCTAAGGTGCCACGGGACGTCTCGTTGCTTATGCAGATTCAGACGAACACGGGCTACCCCTCTGATACGTCAGACCCTGCTGGGGTTTTTTTAGGAGCCTCTTGGGAGTTTTGCACGGTCGGGGTGGGCAACTCGGGGACGGTTTAGGTTTTGCAAAAGGGCGGGTTGAATGGCATCTCCGCACTGAGGCGCTTATGCTGGGATGTGAGACAACCTGGAAAACCCATCCTCAGGCAGGGCTGGATTACCCAATCGGCAGACTAAGCACGTACTTAGGGCACCAGAAAAGCAGGGGCACCTCCCCAAAAAAGAGATTTTTGTTTTGAAAAAAATGCAATATTTGATATTTCCAAAAAAGCATCGAAGCAGCCATCAGGGGAAAAATCAGAACTTCGCAGAACGCTCTTTTTCGCAGCGGAAAAGCGTACAAAACCCCTCAGAGAACAACAATGTGTCAGGACGGACTAGCGTGTATGGACGCGGACATGCTTCGTCGAGTCCACTTCGATGAACGTAGCCAGAATGTTGCACTCCGAAAATCTAGAAAGAAACTATTTTCATTTCAGCAGACACGTAAGTGTTGTGTCATTTTGAAAAATAAAATGTTATTTTACGGTATAGTAGTGTTTTTATTTTCAATTACATGGGGGGGGGGCACCATAAGCTTTTCAGTGCTTAGGGCCCCTAAAGGGCTTAATCCGGTCCTGTCCTCAAGGCCCCCCTACTTCGGCCCTATATGGCAGGGGCACCCCTTAGAATCCTAGAACGGGAAGGGACCTCGAGAGGGCATCGAGTCTAGTCCCCTGCCCTCCCCGCAGGACCAAACCCCGTCTAGATCATCCCTGATAGATGTCTATCCAACCTGCTCTTCAATATCTCCAGTGATGGAGATTCCACCACCCCCCCTCGGCAATTTATCCGAGTGTTTCACCCCCTGGACAATTAGGAAGTTTAGGAAGTCCATCCTAAACCTCCCTCGCTGCAATTTAAGCCCGTTGCTTCTTGTCCTATCCTCAGAGGCCAAGGAGAACCATTTTTCTCCCTCCTCCTTGGAACACTTTTTTAGATACTCGAAAACGGCTCTCACGTTCCCCCCTTGGTCTTCTCCTTTCCAAACTACACCAGCCCAATTCTTTCTGTCGTCCCTCCTACTTCATGTTCTCCAGAACCCGTCATCCTTTTTCTGGCTCTTCTCTGGACCTTCTCCAATTTCTCCACGTCTTAGCAATGACTAACGCTCTGCCTTGCCTCTCAGGCCGGAAAGGGGGCGTTTTTGGAGGAGATGCCAAGGGCTGGGAAGGGAGAGAGGCGAAAACTCAGAGCAGGGGGCCTATAAAGCGGGCATTGATTGAGGGAACGGGGACCACGTTCCTTGACAGACGGCCGAACGAGGGGCAACCGTCTCCCATTGCAGTGGGGAAGGGCGAGGGGGGAGATTAGGAAAAACGATTTCCCCAGGACGCCCGGGCCTTGAACCAGGATTGCTCTTGGCAGCCAAAAACTAGGGCACTTCCGAGGAACAATGAGATAAGTTAGTTAACACACCCTATTGCTCTGACACAGCAAAAAGCAGCCGGCTGCTGGTCACGGGGCCTGCCAGCCGCAGCCCTGCCTGGCGTTAGCTGGGGCCCCAGGAGCGGGGGCTTCTAGTCTGGGATCTGCCGGTAACTTTGCACTTGTTGGATCCCATCACTCATGTACCGGCTGGGGGGGAGCTACGCCCCCCCCCCCCCCGCCTCCACCCTGGGTCTCTGTCTCACTGTCCCAAACATCTCTTGATTTCACCCCCCGCACTGCCCATTCAGAGCGACAGCGGCCCCCCCAAAATGTACACGAGCAACCGTACCGGGGGAGAGTTTGCCACTGAAGAGCTGACTTCTGAAATCAGTGTGTGTGTGTGTGTGTGTGTGTGTGTGTGTGTGTGTGCGCGCGCAAGGGGGGGGGTTGTGTGTGTATTATATGAGGATTTGTGTGCGTGCGAGAGAGAGGGATGTATTTGAGTATGTGTGAGAGGAGGGGTGTGGGTGAGAGGGGAGTGTGGGTGTGTGAGAGAGAGGAGAGTGTGTGTGAGAGGGAGAGGGGGGTTTGTGTGTGTGTATTAGAGAGATGAGGGGGTGTGTGTGTGTGTGTGTGTGAGAGAGAGAGAGAGCGGGATGTATCTGAGTGTGGGTGTGAGAGGGGTGTGTGAATGTGTGAGTGGGGTGTGTGTTTCAGAGCGGTGTATGTGTTTGAGAGAGAGAGAGAGAGGGTATGTGTGATGGGGGTGTGTGTGTGTGTGAGGGGTGTGTGAGTGGGGGTGTGTGTGAGAGGTTATGTGTGTGTGTGTGTGTGTGCGCGCGCGCGCGCGCGCGTGCAAGGGGGGGTTGTGTGTGTATTATATGAGGATTTGTGTGCGTGCGAGAGAGAGGGATGTATTTGAGTGTGTGTGAGAGGAGGGGTGTGGGTGAGAGGGGAGTGTGGGTGTGTGAGAGAGAGGAGAGTGTGTGTGAGAGGGAGAGGGGGGGTTTGTGTGTGTGTATTAGAGAGATGAGGATTTGTGTGTGTGTGTGTGTGTGAGAGAGAGAGAGAGAGAGGGATGTATCTGAGTGTGGGTGTGAGAGGGGTGTGTGAATGTGTGAGTGGGGTGTGTGTTTCAGAGCGGTGTATGTGTTTGAGAGAGAGAGAGGGTATGTGTGATGGGGGTGTGTGTGTGTGAGGGGTGTGTGAGTGGGGGTGTGTGTGAGAGGTTATGTGTGTGTGTGTGAGAGCAGGGCTGGATTAAGGGGGGGGCTAGCCAGGCAGCTGCCCAGAGTGCCAACCTATGGGGGCGCCTGATGGCAGCTGTAAGGGGTACCGCGTGCTGGGGGGCGGGGCCACGCATGCCCGGGGCGCAGGAATGGCTGGAGCCAGCCCTGTGTGAGAGGTTATGCATGTGTGAGTGGGGGTGTGTGTGTGAGAGAGGAGATGTGTGTGTGTGAGAGTGGGGTTGTGTGTGTGTGTGTGTGTGTGTGTGAGAGAGGGGGGGTTGTGTGTGTGTGAGTGAGTGTCTGAGAGAGAGGGGGGGTTGTGTGTGAGTGGGGGTGTGTGTGAGAGAGGTTGGGGGGTTGTGTGTGAGAGGGGTGTGCATGGCTATGTCTGTGTGTGTGAGAGAGCGAGAGCAAGGGAGCGGTGGCACGACAGGTAGGCATACTCGGGGTGTCCCTGGGGTGTGCCATGGCCGGCAAGGGGCTGCCCCCGGCCCCCATCTCTCTGCCCTCAGACCTTCCGGGCATCCCCGGCCTGCTGATTAGCATGTGCTGGCGGGGTGGGGGGTGGAGGAGGAAACACCTGGGGGGGGTTCTCTGCCGCATGGCTGAGTGGAAGGGAAACTGCCTGGGGCTGTCTTGCAGATAAGCAGTGACTGCCCCAGCAGACACACCCTTTCCTAGGAAGTTTTCGGGGCTTTCTGGGCACCACGCCACCACATCCGGCTTTGCCCCCGCCTCGTGGGCCTCCTCTGGTCGGCGGCAGAAGGGCCTGCCGCCTCTCCCGGGGCTCCTTCGATTTCCTGGGCGTTCTTAGAACTCCCCAGCCCCCTGGTGTCATTTTCTCGGCTTTCCTTCAACTCCGCCGTACGTTTCAAGCCCTCCCCCGCCCCTGGTTGTGGTGAAAAGCATGAGCTCGTGATTCGGACAGAGCCCAGCGCCTCGGAAACCAGAAGCCAAGTTCTGTTTGCACTTTCTTGGGGGCCGTGCCCATCGACCTGCGGAACTCCTCGCCACAGGATGTGGCGAAGGCCAGGACTTTAACAGTGCACTGGCTGCAGGCGTCTTGCCCCAGTCCAGCGTCCTCGGGCTGACAGGGTTAACAGGAAGAGCCATGTGCAATGCGGCTCCATACAGTGACGGTGTAAAAATAGGCCCTCGTTACTCACTGGGGTCTCCTCCCACAGAGGCCTCCTTTTGCTCAGTATTATGATTATTAATTGTTTCCGGCAGCCTCCGAGGGAGGCTTGCCCCAGCCAGCTGACAGGTCTAACAAAGGGCAAGGCTGGGCGAACTAGGGTCCTGCAGGCCATTTGCGTCTCAGGTGTGGCCTGTGTGTGGCTGTCCCGCCAGGACGGACATCAGGGCTGGAGTCATCTGGCTGGAGACTCCGGGACTTGAGGCTCCCAAGAAGGGGGTCCCGACAGTCCCGGGGGCTATGGAAGTACCAGACCTCGCAACGTGCTTGTGGGAGTCTGTGGGAAGGGGGCTGGTGGCTCAGGATGGGGTGGCAAGCGGCCAGGAGACATTTCTAGCATAAAGGACGCCCCAGGACTGGAACAGGGGGCACAGTCAAGGAGACAAGGAGGGTGGATGGGGTGGGGTAGGGAAGGAAGCAAACGCGGGAACTCAGAGCGCTCTCTGCTGGTTGGCTTGTGTTACTGTTCTTCCCGCGATGCCAGCCCGGCCTTGGGACAGGGAGTGGGGTCCATGCCCTGCAGAATCCAGGATACCAGTAAGAACCCCCCGATTCTGGGACAGCCGTTCGGACCGAGCAGGGGTGTCTGTGAGGAGGGGAGGCCAACGCCACCGTTCAGAGCAGGAACGCCTAAATGAACGCCATCTCGGGTGCGGGAAATGTCGACCCCGAGAGAGGGGGGAGCAGGAAACACGACTAAGAAGTGGCGGCATAAACCGCTGTCCGATAGAACGGGGGGGCATTGGGGAGTGCTTTGGAGATCAGGAGACGGCTGGGGGAAAATAGCCGCTGGTGATGTCTCCAGGGGTCACAGTGGATGAGAAGCCGGAGATGAGTCAACAGGGCGCCCTTGTAGCCAAGAAGGCCAACAGCTTATTGGGGTGCGTTAGGAGGCGCGCTGCCGGCAGATCTGGAGAAGCGATTGTTCCCCTTGATTCGGCACTGGGGAGGCCACAGCTGGGGTGTTGCATCCAGTTCTGGGCCTGCCGTTACAGAAGGGACATGGACATATGGAAGAAAGTCCAGCGGAGGGCGACCGAAATGATTCGGGGACCGGCGCCTGTGATCCACGGTGGAGGGATTTGGGCTCACGCAGAGGAGAAGAGCGAGGGGGGGGCGGGATTTGAGAGCCGCCTGCAACTCCCGGAAGGGGGGATCCTGAGAGGCCGGTGTTGGGGAGGGGGCAGAGGGCAGAACAAGGCGCAACAGTCTCAAGTCTCAGTGGGGCGAGGCTGGAGACGAGGACAAACGATTTCCCGGGGAGGGCGGGGAAGCACTGGGCTGGGTAGGATGGAATTGCCATCCCTAGAGGTTTGGGCTGGGAGGATGGAGCCAGGGTTGGGGCAGGAGGTTGGACACGATGCCTCCTGAGGTCTCTTCCCCCCCCATCCCCAAATTGCCTGAGTTTGTGTTAGCGCCAGAGCCACCGGCGGACACTTTCTTGGGGCTGCACCCAGCGACCTGCGGAACTCCTCGCCACAAGATATGGTGAAGGCCAGGACTTTAACAGAGCTCCGGCTGCTGGGAGCCCCATTCCCTGAGCCAAAGCGCCAACTTTCGCTGACTCCCGTGTTCTCGGCACAGAGCGGGGGCCTCCAACACGCCCTCCCGGGTGGGTGATACATGGGTGCACGATGCTGTCTCCGGGGGTCCATGCTTTTTAACTCCCACCCAGGGAAGGAGGGGAAGGAACATTTGACAAGCCACGGGGCCACACACACAGTAGACAGGCTTTGGGATCTACCACCGTCCCGTGGGCCCCGAGCCACCGTCCTTGGCACCGAGAAACGGGCCATCCACCGACAGAGCAAGGACCTCACCCTTCTCTCCGCTGCAGGGAGGGCATCCCGCCACAGAGAAAGGATCTAGCGTTGGGTGCTACACGCTGACTCAAAACAGGACTTCCGAGGTGCCCCAAACCTCCCGCCCCGGTTCCTCTTTGGCTTCCTATTTAAAAATGACCAAACCTCGTGAACCTGCAGAGGAACTCTGGTGGGGCTTCAAGGAACTTATTCGAAGAATTCGCCCGAAGCATCATTTCCTCTGCGGAGACCCAGCTGCTGGCGGTCCTTCTCTCTCTGGTTTTTTTTTTTTTTCTTTTTCCCCTCTGTCACTCTGGGCCAGCTCCTGCGGTAGGTGTTGGCTAATCAGGCTATTAAAGAAGGCGCGTTTCCCCATTTCGGGGCCATTCGCGAAAGAAGCAGCCACGCGCTTCAGAGCCGGCGGCGCCGGACGCGTGTCTCGCTGAGCATGCGGTGGAAAGTGGAGACGCTGGGTTTGCTCCTAGGTAGGTGCCAACCTTTTCGGCCCTTCGGCCAATGGCTCGCTGGCGCGGCCGCTTGGGAACGGCCCCCCGCGGCGGCTCGTCTTTCGGGGGGGAAGGGAGAGACGGGTGGCGCGGCGTTCGGTGGAGGAGGATGTGAGTCACCCCGAAGCAACAACGGAACGGAGCTAGCCGACTGACATCCACAGTCTTGCTGAATCTCCTAACCTGTTCTGCTCGACAGAAAATGTGCATCAGACACCCGTTGGGGGGGTGGGGGGGGTGGGAACGGCTCTTTTACGGGAAATAAGTCAAACGAAGAGTGAAAATCAGTACTTTGCTGTCGGAAACCGTTGGCTGTCGGGGTTCATGTTCCAATTCTTCCCCTCTAGCTTTAGAAACCGAGAACCGGCAGTTTTGGGGACCGAGAGGGGACTTCCAGGGGGGTTTTGGCTCTGTTTTGGGACCGAGAGGCACTGCTTCTGGCCTCGGAGTTGCTGGCTGGAGACCCATCACCGAAGCGGTTTCTGAACCCGAGATGCCGGTGGGAATGGTTCTGGAGCCTTTCTGAGGTTCTCCTGATGTTCACGGGCAGCTGTAGAGCAGGTTGAGGTTTTGGTTTGACCGACACACGGACGCAGTCTGGTACCAGAGGGAGCTCAGGCCACGCAGGGTGGCTTCGTGGGGCGTGCAACTCTGTGTTATTAACGCACACGGCAATGCTGCTCCCAAAGCATGCTCGGTATTTCGAGGGGCTACCGCTCGTTCTTGCGATGGGAAAGAGCAAGGCAACACTGTCCTTCTTAGCAGCTGAGTTAGCTGGCCTGCACGGCTAGCCGGGAGGAGAGCGTCTAGACTGCTAATCTAGAAACCCAAGCGGTTCTTCACAAGCCGGGTGGGGGAGGTCACGAGTGAGCAGTGGAGATGTTGAAGAACAGGCTGGAGAGACATCTCTCAGGGAAGGTCTAGATGGGACTTGGACCTGCCGTGAGGGCAGAGGACAGGACTTGATGACCTCTCGAGGTCCCTTCCCGTTCTAGCGTTCCATGATTCTATAGACATCTTCCAGGGATGGTCTAGATGGGACTTGGACCTGCTGTGAGGGCAGAGGACAGGACTTGATGACCTCTCGAGGTCCCTTCCCGTTCTAGCGTTCCATGATTCTATAGACATCTTCCAGGGATGGTCTAGATGGGACTTGGACCTGCTGTGAGGGCAGAGGACAGGACTTGATGACCTCTCGAGGTCCCTTCCCGTTCTAGCGTTCCATGATTCTATAGACATCTTCCAGGGATGGTCTAGATGCGGCTTGGTCTTGCCGGCAGGGCAGGAGACTGGACTTGATGACCTCTTGAGGTCCCTTCTAGTTCTAGTGTTCTGTGATTCTATAGACATCGACCAGGGATGGTCTAGACGGTGCTTGGTCCTCCCGTCAGGGCAGGGGACGGACTCGAAGCCCTCTTGAGATCCCTTCCGATTCTAGGATCCGAGGATTTCCCAACGGGAGCCTTCTGGCGGCTATCCTTTGGCCAACTCTTCCGACTCCCGCAGCCGGAGGAAGGGGCACCTCAGGCAGTGCCGGAGCACAGGGCTGGAAGGGCCTGAGGCGGTCACCTTCTCCATCCCCCTGCCTGCATGGCAGGACCGAGCCTGTTCTAGACCATGTTCCCTTCAAGACCCAGGTGACTCCCATCTTGTCCTGGATGCCAAGAGGGTGGATGTTGACTCACCAAAGGCAGATCCAGGGAACGCCTCTGCCACATCCAGGGAACGCGTCTGCTCTTCCGAAATCTTTTCGGAAGAGGAGACGCGCTTTTTTGGCATCCCTGTAAACCTCGTTTTACGAGGCAGAAGGGACGTTCCGAAAAAGGGTTTCTTTCCCCAACATTTGGCCCAGTGTAGACAGGCCAAATGTCGGAAAAGCCTCTTCTGAAAAAAGAAGCGGAAAAAGCGACGCTATTTGCGGGTCGCAATTGGCGTCGCTTTTTCCGGAAGAGCAGTGCAGTGTAGATATAACCTCACCCTTTTTTCCTCTTTTTTCCCCTCTCTCTTTTTCCTCCTCTCTTGTTTCTTTTTTTTCCCCACGGGGAGGGGGTGGTCCATGACATTTTAATTCCTTGACAAGGGGTCCGTATGCTCAAGACAATGGGGAACCACTGGTCTCTAGATCATCCCTGAGAGGTGTCTATCCAACCTGCCCTTGGATGTCTCCAGAGATGGAGATTCCACAACCTCCCTCGGCAATTTAGTCCAGAGTTTCACCACCCGGCCGGGTAGGAAGATTTTCCCGAATGTCCAACCTCAACCTCCCTGGCTGCAGTTGAAGCCCGTTGCTTCTTGTCCTGTCCTCGGAGGCCAAGGAGAACCATTTTTCTCCCTCCTCCTTGGGACGCCCTTTTAGAGACTTGAAAACTGCTGCGGGCGGGAGCAAACGACCAACGGAGGGGAGTTCTGGTGCCGCGGGGGGCAGCAGAGAAGGAAGGCGGCCCAGGGCCCAGACTTAGGTGACCTGCGCGCTAACACCCGTTCCATGCAGCTGATGGCTCCCGGCTGTGGTTTGCTTCCTGCCGGCCGGACAGGGGATTAGCCTGGGGGACCCCTTACAGGTGCCATGGTAAGGGAACCCCAGAATCACAACGGGGCCATTTCCTGCCCAGCTAGGAGGGCTAGAAACCTCTTGAGGGAACTTTGAAACATCTCAGGAGTCTGGTAGGCTCCAGGGGCAGAGCTTTCAGGGCAGGGGTGGTGGTGACTCAGTTTCCCTACTCACTTTTTCCTTCCTCCCTCGCTGCAGTTTAAGCCCATTGCTTTGTCTCCTAAGCAGCTGCGTGGTGCTTTCTTTCCGCCTCCCACCTTTCTCCCGGCCTTGCTACAAGGCCTCCAACCTGGGCTAACGTATCTCAGTCCCACCGCCCCCTGCCATCGGCATCAGGTGACGCTTTTCTGTTCCTTTCTAGCGGTGACTCAGGGGCTTGTCATCCAAAGCCCGGCCCACGGAAATGCCGGCCCTGCGCCCCGCCGCGGGTGCCCTCCGGATCCCCTGGGCAAAATCACAGCAAAGGCCAGGCACATGGAAGAGCAAGCCAAGGAGCTGTTCGAACTCTATGTAAGTGCTGCTGGGGGGGCGGGGGAACTCCCACAAAGCTGTGTGCACCCCAAGGGGCTATTTTTGAGAGCAGCAACATCAAGCATGTTTGGGGAGGGCAGCTGGCCCATGCCGGTGACCGCAGAACTGTGCCCGGAAGGGAGCAGCCACAAGGAGGCCTTGTAAGCCGGGCCTGGGTAGCTTGCGGCCCAGGGGGGGCCGCATCCGGCCCCCGGACTGCATCTGGCCATTCTAGATCTAAATCCTGCTGCCCAAAAAAGGCCGGGGACCTGTCGCCGGGACAGGAGTTCCCTGGAACAGCCACGTGATAGAGTCAGCATGACCGGGCGGGCCGGCAGACGGGCGCACCGTGACTCGCTGGAGGCGCGTGGGTGGTCCGGGGGGGGGGGGATAACCCGGCTGACACACTCACCTCCCCGGCAGCGAGACGTTTTCTCCAGAGCCCATCAGGGCTGAGGCCATGTGGGAGGGAATTCACACCCGGATGACTCAGCGATCCAAGGAATGTTAGGACGCGTTTGGCGACTCTGACCAGGGTGGGGGAGACATTTCTGCTGGGGCCACGCCCAGAATTTGGTCAGTGGTCAACTCTTCCATGAGTTGAGTGGAGGAGGTGCAGGATCTGGGCTAGAAGGGGGCCTCGGGGTAGGGGTTTGGGGGTGCAGGAGGGAGTGTGGGATCTGGAAGGGAGCTTGGGTGAAGGAAGCAGAGGATTGGGGTGCAGAAGGGTCCGGGAGGGGGTATGGGTGCAGGAGAAGATTCGGCCTGGAGGAGGGGTGTAGGAGAGGGTGCAGGGGTTATGGTCCGACCTGGGGCAGTGGACTGGGGGGCAGGGTCGAGTGGTGGTGCAGAGGGTTTGGGTTGCATGGGGCAGAGGTGCAGGTGGGGGAGCAGAGCATTGGGCGGGAGGGAGGGCCTGGGGTGACAGGTTCTGGCCTGGAACCTGCCCCCCCCCCCGCCTGTACATGGAGCTGAGATTGGGATCATGCCCTCAGCCAGTCTCCCATTCTCCTGCCGGCGTGTAGCACGCTGACGGCGACTCTCCACCCCAGAAGTAGCTGCATTCTTCACGCGTGCCGGTCAGACCGGCACTGCGGCCGAGACAGCGATTCAAGCACGGCGCTAGGACCCACCACGTCAGGGGGTCGAGCCCGGGCGTTGTCATCAGCTCACTCAGCAGGCCCGAGCCTGGTGCCGTGCCTCAGTTTCCCCACCTATAAAACGGCGGCGCTACTCCCTGCCCGTTTCTGTCGGCGGGGTGTGGCAATTCAGTAGGTCCCGCCTGCAGAGGGCTTTGAGGGCCTAGATTGTGTCCTCTTGCGGCCAATGTAATGCAGGGGCGGGGAACCGGCATCCGGCCCCCGACGGGCTCCGCCCCAGTACTGGGGAGCCCATCCTGGTGCTCCAGCCCCCCCCGCCCCCGCCCCGCTCCTCCATGCGATCGGAGCACCCAAAATCTACTAACCCGCCTCCCCCCCCCAGGCTGTGGTGTGCGAGGGGAATAGGGGGAGGGAACACGTCGGTGAGGGCGTGTTTGGGGTTTTTTGGCTCCTCACTTGTGTGCAGCCCCCCAGCTGGTTTTTCTGTGGGTCAGCGCCCTCCCCCCCAAAAAAAACCAGGTTCCCCACCCCTGGGATCATAGGGAAGCACCTCCCAGCAGCCTAGGAGACCCCCCAGCCGCTTAGCCGACCCCACAGCCACCTAGGAGACCCCCCAGCCGCCTAGCTGACCCCCCAGCCACCTAGGAGACCCCACAGCCGCCTAGCTGACCCCCCAGCCTCCTAGGAGACCCCACAGCCGCCTAGCTGACCCCCCAGCCGCCTAGGAGACCCCACAGCCGCCTAGGAGACCCCCCAGCCGCCTAGCCGACCCCCCAGAGGCCTAGAAGACCCCCCAGCCACCTAGCCGACCCCCCAGCGGCCTAGCAGACCCCACAGCTGCCTAGCCGACCCCCCAGCAGCCTAGGAGACCCCCCAGCTGCCTAGCCGACCCCCCAGACACCTAGGAGAACCCCCAGCCACCTAGCTGACCCCCCAGCGGCCTAGGAGACCCCACAGCCACCTAGCCGAGCCCTAAGTGGCCTGGCCGTCCCCACAGTGGCCTAGCTGGCCTCTCAGCGGACTAGCCGATCCCACAGCGACCTAGCTAACCCCACAGTGGCCTGGCCAACCTCTCAGTAGACTGGCCAGCCCCACAAGTGCCCTGGCCATCTCCACAGATGCCTAGCCGACCCCACAAACGGCCCAGCCCACCCCACAGCGGCCTCGCCTAACCACAGCAGCCTAGCTGTCCCCATAGAGGCCCAGCCGACCCCACAAACGGCTTAGCTCACTCCGCAGCTGCCTAGCTCACCCCACAGCAGCCCAGCCGACCCCACAGCGGCCCAGCCCACCCCACAGCAGCCCAGCCGACCCCACAGCAGCCCAGCCCACCCCACAGAGGCCTAGCCGACCCCACAGTGGCCCAGCTGACCCCACAGCGGTCTAGCCAATCCCACAGTGGCCTAGCCAAACCCACAGTGGCTCAGCCCACCCCACAGTGGCTCAGCCCACCCCACAGCAGCCCAGCCGACCCCACAGCAGCCCAGCCCACCCCACAGAGGCCTAGCCGACCCCACAGTGGCCCAGCTGACCCCACAGCGGCCCAGCCCACCCCACAGTGGTCTAGCCGACCCCACAGCGGCCCAGCCCACCCCACAGCAGCCCAGCCGACCCCACAGCAGCCCAGCCCACCCCACAGAGGCCTAGCCGACCCCACAGTGGCCCAGCTGACCCCACAGCGGTCTAGCCAATCCCACAGTGGCCTAGCCAAACCCACAGTGGCTCAGCCCACCCCACAGTGGCCTAGCCGACTCCACAGCAGCCCAGCCCACCCCACAGCCACCTAGCCGACTCTCCAGCAGCCTAGGAGACCCCCCCAGCCACCTAAGAGACCCCCCAGCGGCCTAGGAGACCCCCAGCCACCTAAGAGACCCCCCAGCGGCCTAGCAGACCCCACAGCCGCCTAGGAGACCCCCCCAGCCACCTAGCTGACCCCCCAGCAGCCTAGGAGACCCCCCAGCCACCTAGGAGACCCCCCAGCTGCCTAGCCGACCCCCCAGAGGCCTAGAAGACCCCCCAGCCACCTAGCCGACCCCCCAGCGGCCTAGCAGACCCCACAGCTGCCTAGCCGACCCCCCAGCAGCCTAGGAGACCCCCCAGCTGCCTAGCCGACCCCCCAGACACCTAGGAGAACCCCCAGCCACCTAGCCGACCCCCCAGCGGCCTAGGAGACCCCACAGCCACCTAGCCGAGCCCTAAGTGGCCTGGCCGTCCCCACAGTGGCCTAGCTGGCCTCTCAGCGGACTAGCCGATCCCACAGCGACCTAGCTAACCCCACAGTGGCCTGGCCAACCTCTCAGTAGACTGGCCAGCCCCACAAGTGCCCTGGCCATCTCCACAGATGCCTAGCCGACCCCACAAACGGCCCACCCCACCCCACAGCGGCCTCGCCTAACCACAGCAGCCTAGCTGTCCCCACAGAGGCCCAGCCGACCCCACAAACGGCTTAGCTCACTCCGCAGCTGCCTAGCTCACCCCACAGCAGCCCAGCCGACCCCACAGCGGCCCAGCCCACCCCACAGTGGCCCAGCTGACCCCACAGCGGCCCAGCCCACCCCACAGTGGTCTAGCCGACCCCACAGCAGCCCAGCCGACCCCACAGCAGCCCAGCCCACCCCACAGAGGCCTAGCCGACCCCACAGTGGCCCAGCTGACCCCACAGCGGTCTAGCCAATCCCACAGTGGCCTAGCCAAACCCACAGTGGCTCAGCCCACCCCACAGTGGCCCAGCCGACCCCACAGCAGCCCAGCCCACCCCACAGAGGCCTAGCCGACCCCACAGTGGCCCAGCTGACCCCACAGCGGTCTAGCCAATCCCACAGTGGCCTAGCCGACTCCACAGCAGCCCAGCCCACCCCACAGCCACCTAGCCGACTCTCCAGCAGCCTAGGAGACCCCCCCAGCCACCTAAGAGACCCCCCAGCGGCCTAGGAGACCCCCCCAGCCACCTAAGAGACCCCCCAGCGGCCTAGCAGACCCCACAGCCGCCTAGGAGACCCCCCCAGCCGCCTAGCCGACCCCCCAGCAGCCTAGGAGACCCCCCAGCCGCCTAGCTGACCCCCCAGTGGCCTAGGAGACCCCCCAGCCACCTAGCTGACTCCCCAGCGGCCTAGGAGACCCCCCAGCCACCTAGCCGACCCCTCAGCGGCCTAGCAGACCCCACAGTGGCCGAGCCGACCCCTCAGCTGCGTCACCGACCCCTCAGTGGCCAAGCCGACCCCTCAGTGGCCGAGCCGACCCCTCAGTGGCCAAGCCGACCCCACAGCGGCCAAGCCGACCCCTCAGCTGCCTCGCCGACCCCTCAGCGGCTTAGCCGACCCCTCAGTGGCCAAGCCGACCCGTCAGCGGCCTAGCCGACCCCTCAGTGGCCAAGCTGACCCCACAGCGGCCTAGCCGACCCCTCAGCTGCCTCGCCGACCCCTCAGTGGCCAAGCTGACCCCACAGCGGCCTAGCCGACCCCTCAGCTGCCTCGCCGACCCCTCAGTGGCCAAGCCGACCCCTCAGCTGCGTCACCGACCCCTCAGTGGCCAAGCCAACCCCTCAGTGGCCGAGCCGACCCCTCAGTGGCCAAGCCGACCCCACAGCGGCCAAGCCGACCCCTCAGCTGCCTCGCCGACCCCTCAGCGGCTTAGCCGACCCCTCAGTGGCCAAGCCGACCCGTCAGCGGCCTAGCCGACCCCTCAGTGGCCAAGCTGACCCCACAGCGGCCTAGCCGACCCCTCAGCGGCCTCGCCGACCCCTCAGCGGCCTAGCCGACCCCTCAGTGGCCAAGCCAACCCCACAGCGGCCTCGCTGACCCCACCACTCTCCCCCGTGGTGGCTGGCCTTGCATCCGTCTCTTTTGGTTTCCAGATGACAGAGCAGCGCTTGCACGGGAACGAGTTTTCCCGCCTGTGCCACGAGGCCGTGCCCTGGATCCCCACAGGCCACGTGCCGGTCCTGCGGCGGGTGGTCCTGCCGGACCTGCACTGCACGCTGCAGCGCCTTCGGGGCGCCCTGCAGACCATCGGGAAGCAGCAGCAGGTGCTGAACCACCGCGGCGCGGCCCTGCACGAGAAGCTCCAAGGCGCCCAGGCGGCGGTGGGCGGGCTCCTGTCGAACGTCGCGTGCGCCCTCAAGGGAGCCGTGCCCACCGTCCAGCCCTTGCCGGCGGGACCCAACGACGCCCTGACGTCTTTCCTCCAGCGGATCGAGGGCTGCAAGGTGCTGCGGAGTTACAGCCAGTTCCTGGAGGCCCTGGTCAAGCGCTTACAGAGGGCCCCGCGGGCGCTCACGGAGAAGAGGAAAGGCCGGAGGGGCGCCCGGCGAAAAGAGGCTCCTTCCAGCTGCTGAACGAGCCGCCCAGCAGCTGCTGCTGGCCAGAGCTGGGAGCCACGAAGGAAACACGAGACTGAACGCTGGGAAGCGGCGGCCCAGGGCAGACCTGGGGCCCCGCTCAGCCTTCCGCCTGCCACCGTGGGGCACCGTCGCGCTCCGTGGGGGCGGCTGGTCCAGAGACGGCTGCCGAACACGCCAAGAACTGCCCTCGGGGTCTCTCCTCTCCTGAGCGCGGGGCCTGGCTCCGCATGGGGCCGTGCCACCGGGGCAGATCTGCGCGGCGCCAGCTGGAACTCCCCGTGCAGGATGCGGGGGAGGGTGGGGTGGGGCCAGGCCGTGGGGAGCCGCCAGAGACCGCTGTGCCTGAAGCAGCGGTACCGCGGAAATAGCCCTCGGGTGACAGGGCAACAGCTCAGGTCAGGGACCGTGTGGGCTTCACTGCCGACAAGCTGAATTGGGGGACAAAGATGCCAAATCGCCACTTTCTGATTGGCTCAGCAGTGGCGCCGATTGTGTTCTGGACTTAAAATGTCATTTCCCTTGAGAAGAGTAATTTCACACAAACAGACAGACAGACACAGACACAAACACAGAGACAGACACAGACACTCAGACACAGACAGACACAAACACACTCACAGACACAGACACAAACACAGAGACAGACACACACAAACACACAGACACACAAACTCACTGACAGACACAGAGACTCAGACACAAACACAAACATACTCACAGACACAGACCCACACACAAACACAGAGACAGACAGAGACGGACACACACACACACAAACACACTCACAGACACACACAAACACAGACACAGACACACATAAACACACACAAACACAGACAGACACGGGACAGACACAGACAGACAGACATACAGACACATAGACCCCCCCACACAGAAACACACAGACACAAACACAGACAGACACACACACAGACCTAGACAGTCCCAGACACAGACAGACACGTAGACCCCCACACAGAAACACACAGACACAAACACACACAGACCTAGACAGTCCCAGACACAGACAGACACAGACAGACAGACATACAGACACATAGATCCCCCCACACAGAAACACACAGACACAAACACAGATAGACACGGACACAGACAGACACAGACAGACAGACATACAGACACATAGACCCCCACACAGAAACACACAGACACAAACACAGACAGACACACACACAGACCTTGACAGTCCCAGACACAGACAGACAGACATACAGACACATAGACCCCCACACAGAAACACACAGACACAAACACAGACAGACACACACACAGACCTAGACAGTCCCAGACACAGACAGACACAGACAGACAGACATACAGACACATAGACCCCCACACAGAAACACACAGACACAAACACAGACAGACCCGGACACAGACAGACACAGACAGACAGACATACAGACACATAGACCCCCACACAGAAACACACAGACACAAACACAGACAGACACACACACAGACCTAGACAGTCCCAGACACAGACGGACACACAGTCACAGACACTCCCAGGCACAGTCGCACACAGACACAGACAGACAGACACACAAACACAACACTGACCCACAGACACACACCCAGACCCGCAAAGTTCAGTGTCTGTTTTGTTTTGTAAACCCATCAAGCTACCAAAGCCATTGGCCATGCGTTAATCTTTGCTGTATCTCTGGGGCCTGCTTGCTCCACTGCCGAAGCGGGTTAGCACGTTGACTACAACTCCTCGTTAGTGCCGGCCAATCGAAACCACTACAAAGGTTACCTGGAAAACCAGCCAGGGCGCTAGGAAAAATTGACAACCCCGATACAGGGGCAACTGACAGAAGGCAACAGCCCTTTTTCCTGGTGTCCATAGGAATGATTCATTACTGCACTGTGTGAGATCCTTTACTGTAGATCAGGGTAGATTTAAATGCACAAAGACCCAGTGTCTACCTCGATGATCCAACGCTAGTTTCCTCTTTTTTGCCCCCGGGTGGATTTTTCCGTTGCCCGGTGCAATCGTTTGCAGCAACGTCACGTGAGTGTGTTCAAATTAACTGGGTATTGCATGTCGCCGGCAGCACAGGGGCACTGACAAAGGGTGTGTCTACACACAGTCTACCCTGAATCCAGTTAGCGTGCTTAATAATCGCACCGAGCTGCGTCCGTGCTGGGCTGAGTCTGCCTTCATGGCTCAGGTCCAGTAGTAGGTGAAGCAGCTTCACGCCCGTCCGATCAGATCAGATCATGAGCTTCCTGTAGGCTGGCAGCACCGACTGAACATTCAACATGTTAAACCTGGCTGGATTTTCCAGTGATTCAAAGATCCTGACTAAGTCACTGTGCACTGTATGTGTCTCTCCTTCCCAACGAATCCGGCACATGACCGCTGCAGATGGGTGTCCTCTTTGCGCCCCTCGTTGTTAGAGAGCCCACACCCAGGTCCCCAGCTGGAGTGACTTGGGTTAGCGCCACAGAGTTCATGCAGCACACTGGCAACCTGTGGAACTCCTCGCCACAGGATGCGGTGAAGGCGATGACTTGAACAGGCTTCAAAAAAAGAGCTAGATCCATCAATGGATGGGTAGGGATGGTATCCGTAGCCTCTGTCAGAAGCTGCGAATGGGCATCAGAGGATGGATCACTTGATGATTACTTATTCTGTTCATTCCCTCTGGGGGGAAATATGGCATGGATGCCAACATAATGAAATCGACAAGTTCAGACGAGTCCTATGGCACCTTTTCTGTTCGTCTATAAGGTGCCACAAGACTCCTCGTCGCTTTTGCAGATTCAAACTAACACGGCGACCCCTCATAATGAAATGTGATCTTTGAAACACCCAGCGTGCCCTGCTCTGTAATAATTTATAGATTCATGTGTGTACAAGTTCCGTATTTATTAGGCACACCGGTTTAATTTAACATAGCTTTGTACTTGCAAGATTTATTTAAAAATGTGTTTTTATATCTATCTATATATATGTATGTTTTTAATATATGTTAAAATATGAACGCAAGAATGTTTTATTTATGGATTGAAATGTTTTTCTCACGGGGACGCAAGCAACCTGAATCATTCGGACACTGTGTAATTCAGACTTCCCTATTTTTGTATCGCCGAATTGTTCGTTTTGTTTGAAAATATTTCATTAAAAGTAATGCCGACGTGCGAGGCTGATGATCCGGCTCGAAAAGTAGACCCGTGCCGTTGAGAAAATGGGGAGGGCAAAACTTTTGGGGGCATTTTTGTAAAGGTGGGAGGGGGAGGGTTCGTGGGGGGGGGGTTGGGGGGTAGTTTTGTTTCACCAAAATTCTGCGATGTTGATACCTAGTCTCGGGGTTGTCGCTGGGTGAAAAAAACCCACACCCCAAATCAGCTCAGCTCTGTGATACACCTTGGTGCTCACGGAACAGGACGATCTCTCTGTGAAGTCAATGGGTGTTTGTGCCTGCGTCAGGATGTCTGGAAATGGCTCATCCCACATAACCCTCTTTTTTCTCAGCCCTCTGGAGGTGGGTGACAGCGGAGGGATCACGCGAGGATTCCCTGTTGTGTTCCCTCCCTCTGGGGCATCTGGGATTGGCCACTGGGCAAGATGGACCTTTGGTCTGACCCAGCGTGACGGCGCGTTGAGGTCTCCCCGACTCCTGCACCCCCGTAGTGGCACGAACAGACTCCGCCAGCCAGTAGAATTGAGGGAGTTTATTGCTCTCCAGGGTACAGCACAGCACAGATGTCATCTGGTCACAGTAACCAGGTCTAGGAAGCCTCAACCCCCCCCTTGAGATGGGGGGAGACCAGGCCCCTCCAAATCTAGCCCCCTCCCTAGTCTGTTCTCCTCCTGCTTCCCGCCCCGACCGCAACTGCCTCCCTCTCTGGCCCTGGCCCCCAGCCAGGTGCTGGTCTCCACCTTCCTCCTTTTGTCTCTCTCCCTGGGAGGTTGAGCCTGGGTGTCTGGGTTACTCCACATTTGGGAGAGTCTCACATCCCAGCACAGGGGGGTGGGCACCGGGTTCAGGAGCGGCCTGAGGCCGGCTGCGGAAGCTGGCGCCCTAGGCGGAAGGCGCGATCGGCACCCCCGCCTGCTTGGCTGTCAATGGCCGTGATATAATCACGGGGCGCCCGGGCCGGCGGCACCCAAGGCAACTTCCTAGTCTGCCTTGGCTCACGGGCCCCTCCCTGACCGGGTTACAGAGCAGACAGGACCCCCACTACGCCACACCCGGTGTGGCCGTTCTTATGTTCTCGCCTTGTCCATAAAAGTTGTCACCCGCTAATCGAAACTAGCTCATTGGGATTCCCAGTTGCCTGCCTGGATTTCCCACGGCAATGGAGATAGAGTTTCCAGAGGGAATTTAGCGCTCCGATAAGTGGTATCATGGCTTTTACAGTGGCCATGCTCAGATGCTTCAGAGGATCCCACCAATAAACTGTTTATAGTTCCTTCCTCACCCTGCTCACTGAGCGACCCAACTGTGCCCTGAAGCATGAAGATTTTTGTCTCTTCTAAATGTTGCATGAACAGGTGTGTCGTGAGCAAGACACGAGACGTCATTCTTCCGCTCTGCTCTGCGCTGGTTAGGCCTCCGTTGGAGTCTTGTGTCCAGTTCTGGGCACCGCATTTCAAGAAAGAGGTGGAGAAATTGGAGAAGGTCCAGAGAAGAGCAACAAGAATGATGAAAGGTCTAGAGAACATGAGCTATGAAGGAAGGCTGAAAGAATTGGCCTTGTTTAGTTTAGAAAAGAGAAGATTGAGGGGGGACGTGATAGCAGTTTTCAGGGATCTAAAAGGGTGTCATAAGGAGGAGGGAGAAAACTTGTTCATCTTGGCCTCTGAAGACAGGACAAGAAGCAATGGGCTTAAACTGCAGCAAAGGAGGTTGAGGTTGGACATTAGGAAAAAGTTCCTAACTGTCGGGGTGGTCAAACACTGGAATAAATTGCCCAGGGAGGTTGTGGAATCTCCATCTCTGGAGATATTTAAGTGTACGTGTTGACTCCAGGCTTTTGTCGACAGAAGTTTTGCTGACAGATACTGTCGACAACGCTTCTGTCGACAAAGAGCGTCCAGACTGCATCCAGTTCTGTCGACAAAGCAAGCCGCTTTGTCGACATGACAGCGTGGACGCAAAGGACAGCGTAGACGCAAGAACGCCTTCTGGCGACAGAACTCTGCCCCCCAAAAGGCGTTATTCCTCGACGAATGAGGTTCGCCGCCGTCAACAAAACTGCCGAGTTCTGGCGCCAGAACTCGGCGGCAGCGTAGACGCAGGTTTAGTTTTGTCGACAACGGTGGACTTTTGTCGACAAAACCCTGTAGTCTAGACCCACCCTAAGAGTAGGTTGGATAAATGTCTATCAGGGACGGTCTAGACAGTATTTGGTCCTGCCGTGAGGGCTTGATGAGCTCTCGAGGTCCCTTCCCGTCCTGGTATTCTATGATTCTATGTTTGGGTTTGGGATTGAGCAGTGCCAGCGGGAGCAGAGTGAATCCAAGGTTCCTCGGCTAAAGCAGACGCAGGTTTGATTAAGCCCCGCTGGAAATGTCCCCTCTGTTCAATTAACAAGTCCAGTAATAATTGCTATCTGCTCGCCCACTTCTGTCTTTGCTCTTAGTCATGGCCAGTATCATTATGAATGGAACATCCATCTCAGCCCCCAAAAACTGTGACAGTCATTCGGCTCCCTGAGCGAGTGAATGAATGTTGTCAGCCCAAATTTCTGCCCCTACAGGGGACTTTTCGCCGCAGGGTCTCGCAAGTGCCAGGAATAGATAAGTGAAACAGATGTGGCCAGGGGAGGAGGGGGCGTGTGTCAGAGTTTAATAGTGAAAGTGAGTCAAGATCACAACTAATTAGCAATAACTTGACAGGAAAGCGCACACCGGGGGTTAGTTGGTGGAGAACGTCCGTTTGAAAAGTGTAACGGACAAACGTTCCTAGAAGCAGGAAATAAGCCGTAGCGGGGCAAACAACAACAACAAAAAACCCCACCCCTCAGCTCCTTATGTAAAATGTCCATTTTTGGGGTTGAAAAACCAAATGCCCCCCCAACGGAAATATTTTGCCCAAAAGAAGCGACATGTTTGGAGCCAGCACTGTGGTGCCCCTTTGGCATCATAAGTCAATCTCCGCAGGGTCGCTACGGTCGGGCTTCCCGGGATCCACCGAGCCCCGGGATTCCCGCAACGGTAACGTCGCCACACGCCAAGGAGTCAGGGTGACTCTATTTCCCCGGTTGAAACTGGGACATTGTGTGGGAAACAATCTGGCCTCGGGGGAAGCGTACGTCCAGGATGCACAAAAAAAAAGGGCAGTTTCGTGAATTTACAGCCCTGCGAATCCATGCTTGTCCTCTTTCTATCTACGGGTTTCTGCGGCGCGTTTTGGCGGAGGCAGATTGTCGTGTGGTTCGGTTTGTAGATCCAAGAGCGACCAGAACACTCCAGAAAGACTTAAGCATTTTCTTATTTATTGTAATCTGTTAACACTGTTATTGAAGTTTTACAAGCCTTACAAACAATCACTATACAATTTAAAACAGTGTTTCTTAAATCCGTGTGCTGCAGAGAACAGAGTTCAAAATGGCCACCCTTAAAGGGGCAGGTGACCTTTTTTTTTTCCTCCTGATCCTTTTTTTTTTTTTTGCTCAGTGAAAAATCCTTGGTGTTCCTCAGTTCCTCATTAAAAAAAAAATATTGTTTGTTGTTCCTCGGTTGTAAAAAGTTTAAGAAACATTGATTTAAAATATTGACGGTTTAAAATCGACAGCAATTAATACTATGCAAAAGCAAATAATAGAAGACTATTATAATATAATCATTAAGCCTAGTTCACTTATACATCACCCCTATGTTACCTACAGTACCAGGCAGGAGGTCGTGTTTCCTTAGTTTTCCACACGTCAGAATGCCAGGCACTGGGCTGGCCGATGTGACGGGGTCCATTCCTTCTTGTTACATCAAAAGCAGGACCGATGGGTCAATCCTGCTTATTCCCTCCCACTGATTGTCCTTACTAAACCCAATTTATAGCAAAACGAGACTTGGTCGTTCTAGTCATATCTACCTGTCAACTACAGTTTATGTAAAATACCTATAAAGACATAAGAACGGCCATACTGGGTGAAACCAAAGGTCCATCTAGCCCAATATCCTGTCTGCCGACAGCAGCCAATGCCAGGTGCCCCAGAGGGAGATAACCAAACAGGGAATCATCAAGTGATCCCACCTCTGCCACCAATTCCCAGCCTCTGATAGAGGCTAGGGACGCCATTCCTTACCCATCCTGGCTAATACCCATTGATGGACTTACCTCCATGAATGTATCTAGTTCTATTTTAAACCCTGTTATAGTCCTCACCTTCACAACCTCCTCCGGCGAGGAGTTCCACAGATTGACTATGCACTGTGTGACGAAGAACTTCCTTTTATTTGTTTGAAACCTGCTGCCCCATTCGTTTCATTGGGTGGCCCCTACTTCCTATATTATGGAAACAAGCAAATAACTTTTCCTTATTCACTTTCTCCACACCACCCTTTTCAAGTTCTAGCCTTCACCGCATCCTGTGGCGAGGAGTTCCGCAGGTTGACTGTGCGCTGCGTGAAGAAAAAACTTCTTTTGGTTTGTTTTCAACCTGCTGCCCATTCGTTTCATTAGCACCACAATACTCCTGTTACAAGCATAATGACTAGATGGCAAAGTCACCAATTAATACACTCATAGGGGACCCTCTGTGGGCCAAAATCTTAGATCCAAAGGAGAGGAAACCCCGTTTTTAAATGCACACACATCAGATTGTCATTTCCAAATGGATTGATCTAACCTTACCCTACTTACAGATAGTGAAGCGTCTTTTCTTGGAGCGAGAGACGTGTTTGTCTCCCTCAGTAGCTGGGGAGAAATTGCCCAGGCGACAAAGGAGGGAAAACCCCCCAAATTCCTTTGTCCCAGTTTGAAATCCGTATCTGCATTTTTATTGGCGGACTGCTACCTGGCTTCGGCACAGTTAACCCCTTAGTCGCCAAGGTACTGGCCATCCTTCATGATTACGACCAGGTTGTTTCTGGTCTTTTGGGCCTGGTCTCACTGCCCTGTACAAGTTCTGCATAACGGGGCACATGATCCTGACTTTTCCCCTACTCTTTCTGGCCTGCGTGCGTGCCTACCCAAGCTTGCATCGGACCTAGGGTGGTGTGTGAGAGATCCGTGCTTCGGACAAGGCCGGGACGAGGCCTAACACTGCAGGCGTTGTTCTGGTCCAGGTTCCCCGACACAGATACCAATTTTGCATCTGTGCCGGGGCGTTGCAGGAGGCAGGAAGCAAACACTGGAGGCAGGAGGGGCCAGCCGGCAGCTGGGCGGTGGGGGGACCCGGTGTCCCCTAGGGTTGCCAGGTGTCCGGGTTTCTACCAGACGATCCGGTATTTGCACCCTCTGGCCGGTAGAAAAATTCAGAAAATACCAGACAGGTGCCATGTCCGGTATTTTCTGAATTTCCAGCTGGGCGCAGGACTGAAGCCTGGCGGGGGCGCGGGAGCGACTGGGAGGCGGGGCTGCGATTGGCGCTGAGAGCCCTGTGGTTGCGTGCAAGGGGCGGGGGAGGGGCGGGGGGAGTGGCTGGGATTCCCCGCCCCCCGCCCGCCACCCGGCTTCTGCTCACAACTAAAGGGAGTGCCTGCCGGGGGGCGCGGCCCCTTGGACTCCGGCTGCAGCCAGTGGCTGTACCCCCCCCCAGGTCTGCTTCCCGCCCCCCTCAAGCCCTCCTCCTCCTCCTGGCCAGCGCCGTGGCCCTTGACCCCCCACCAGCTCTGCTTCCCGGCCCCCCCCTTCCTCCTGGCCAGCCCCGCGGCCCCTGACCCCCACAGCTCTGCTTCCCGCCCCTCCTCCTCCCGTCCCCACCCTTCCTCCCGGCTGGCCCCCGGAATCCCCCCCCAGCTCTGCTTCCCGCCCCTCCCCCCTCCCGGCCAGCCCCACGGCCCCTGATCCCCACAGCTCTGCTTCCCGCCCCCCCGTCCTCCTCCTTCCTCCCGGCTGGCCCCTGGAATCCCCCCCCAGCTCTGCTTCCCGGCCCCCCCCTTCCTCCTGGCCAGCCCCGCGGCCCCTGACCCCCACAGCTCTGCTTCCCGCCCCTCCTCCTCCCGTCCCCACCCTTCCTCCCGGCTGGCCCCCAGAATCTCCCCCCCAGCTCTGCTTCCTGGCCCCCCCTTCCTCCTGGCCAACCCCGCGGCCCCTGACCCCCACAGCTCTGCTTCCCGCCCCTCCTCCTCCTGTTCCCCCCCCCTTCCTCCCGGCTGGCCCCCAGAATCCCCCCGCCAGCTCTGCTTCCCGCCCCCCTCCCGGCCTGTCCCTTCCCCCCCCAAGTGTGTCTGTTTTTTTGGTGGGGTCTACCTGGGAAGGGGTCACGACGCGGCCACCGGGCGAGCAAAGCAGCTGGGATCCCCTTGCTCCGGGGCTGAGGAACCCACGGAGTCGGCCAGCGCCCGGGAAGATCAGGATAGAGCTGGGAACAGGGACCGTCCCGGTCAAAGGGGCCGTCGTGCCACGACGCAAGCCCACAGAACCACGGGAGGGGCCGTTCTGCCACGGAGAAGAAAGGCGCCACGAGAGCTCCCATGGGGCAGCTTCCCCGGCTCCCCACGTGTTGGGGGGTTCGATTTCTCACCGAAACGTCGCCATTCCTCCAGCGCGCCGAGACGCCGTTTTCCCTGCACCCGGCCTGAAACGGGCCCCCCTCCGGCAGCTCAGAGGCCTGACTCAGCGAGTGAATCAGCCCCGCCACTTCCTATATCTCTGCCTCCAACCCACGGCTGGATTTCTCACCCAGCCCCCCCCCCCCGCCCGGCTGGGGCAAGAGACCCGCTGTGACCGGGCCCCCCCCTTGTGAACAGGGCGGGGAGGGAGGCGGACGGGGAACCGGTTCCTCCGTGGGAATCCCTCTTCATCGGCTAGCCGGTGAAACCGGCATGCAGGGACATGGCGGGGACCGGGGGATTCTGGGAGACGGTGTCACGGGAAGCTGGGTGGGCGGGGTCCCAGAAGGAGCCACGGGGGTGACGCTGGCGTCAGGTTAAAATGGCGCCACACCCCAGACACGGGAGGCGGGAGACGGGCCGGCCTCTGCGGCCCGGCAGTCCTGCTCAGCTCCCAGCCCTCCTCCCGCCGCGGAAGCTGGAGAGGCCGCCCAGGATGCAACCGGCGCATCTGGCCGAAGGGTAGTGTGGCCTAGTAGTCAGAGCGGCTGTTTGTCGGGAGTCCGGCCTCAGCCCAGCACCGGGGGGGGGGGGAAATCGGGCTCTGTCGCAGCTGCCGGGAACGCGCACCGCGTCGGGAGCCCTTCCGCCCCGCTTCGCACGGCTGTGGTGAGCACACGAGGAAAAAGCCACGGGGGCCCCCCTGCCCTTCCCGCGCCTGCCTTTTATTCGCTGCCGGGCAGCCGACGTCACGCCGGAGAGCCGGCGTCCTTGCACTGGTGCCAGGGAGGGGGCACGGGACCGGTGTGAGTCAAAAATGCCCCGGCAGCCTCCTGTGGTCACGAGCGCACGAGGAGTCATTCCCTTGTGGGTGGCCCGGCTTCGCACGGCCCGGAGCAGAGCCCTGGAGAAGCAGCCCCGGGAAGGATCGGTGGCGGGCCGCCGCAAGAGCTGCTCCCTCTCGGAGCTCCCCCAGCGCCTGCCCCCCGAGGCGGCCGGGCAACCCCGATGGCACCGAGCTTCCTCCGTCCAGCTCCACCGCCTCCCACCCTGAGGAGGGCCCGGTGCCTCCAACCCCTGCGAGAGGCAAGCGCCGGAGCCCCCCACGAGATGGCCCCATGAAACCGCCGGCGGCGTCTCCCTGGGCAGCCAGACATCCGAGACTGCCGGGGCTGGGTTCGGGGGCTACTTCTGTGACGGCGGCGAGGTTGAGGTAACACGCATCGGGGGGCGGGGGGGCGGTGTGGGGGACGGTCGCCCCGAGGGGGGAACCAGGTCAGTGCGGTGCCGGGTTCACACAGCTGGCAGGGGGCCTCCCCTGGGAGTTTTCAGAGGGCGGCCGTGCCTGGCCCGGTGCCCCCGTGTCACGGGCAGACGCCACTTTCCGACGTGGCTGGTGCTGGGAGCGGGCTTGGGGGGTAGCCCTGGTCTTCTGCGGGGCGCTAGCTCCTATGGGGCTTTCACAGGCTGCCCGGATGGCCCAGAGCCCAGGGGATTTTAACAGTAGCATCGTGATTGTCTGGCTAGCCATGGCTCAGTGTGTCAGGTGCTGTACGTCCACCTGGTCTCTTCAGAACGGTCAGACTGGGTCAGACCAAAGGGCCAGCCTGCCCAGGGTCCTGGCTGCTGATAGTGGCCGACGCTGGATGCCCCAGAGGGGGGGAACACAACAGATAAACCTCACATGATCCTTCCCCTGTCGCCCATTTCCAGACAAACAGAGGCTAGGACACCCTTCCTACCCATCCCGGCTGATAGCCATCCATGGACCTAACCTCCACGAATCTATCTGGCTCTTTTTTGAACCCTGTTCAAGTCCTGGCCTTCACCCCATCCTGTGGCAAGGAGTTCCACAGGTGGACAGTGCGCTGAGGGAAGAAAAACTTCCTTTGGTTTGTTTGAAACCTGCGGCCTGTTCATTTCATTTGGTGACCCCTCGTTCTTAGAGGGTGGGACTAAGTAAATAGCTTTTCCTGTCTTGCGAGCTCTTTTTTGAACCCTGTTCAAGTCCTGGCCTTCACCCCCATCCTGTGGCGAGGAGTTCCACAGGTGGACAGTGCGCTCAGGGAAGAAAACATTTCTTTGGTTTGTTTGAAACCTGCGGCCTGTTCATTTCATTTGGTGACCCCTACTTCTTAGAGGGTGGGGCTAAGTAAATAGCTTTTCCTGTCTTGCGAGCTCTTTTTTGAGCCCTGGCCTTCACCCCACCCTGTGGCAAGGAGTCCAGCAGGCTGACAGTGCGCTCAGCGAAGAAAAAGTTGCTTTTGTTTCTTTGAAACCTGCAGCCTATTCATTTCATTTGGTGACCCCTCGTTCTTAGAGCGTGGGACAAAGTAAATAGCTTTTCCTATCTAGCGAGGTCTTTTTTTAACCCTGTTCAAGTCCTAGCCGTCACCCCATCCTGTGGCAAGGAGTTCCACAGGTTGACAGGGCGTTGCATGAAGAAAAACTTGCTTTTGTTTGTTTGAAACCTGTGACCTGTTCATTTCATTTGGTGACCTCCTAGTTTTTAGTTGGTGGGACTAAGTAAATAACTTAAGCTCATGATACCATCTACATGTTTTGTTAGTCTATAAAGCGCTACCAGACCATTTGTTGTTTTTTAAGTTTATTCTGTATAGACTAACTCGGCTACCTCCTGAATTTTCCTACCTAGATAGCTCTTTTCTGAACCCTGTTCAAGTCCTGGCCTTCACCCCATCCTGTGGCAAGGAGTTCCACAGGTTGACAGTCCGCTGAGTGAAGAAAAACTTCCTTTGGTTTGCCTGAAACTTGTGGCCTATTCATTTCATTTGGTATCCCCTAGTTCTTAGATGGTGGGAATAAGCAGAGCTCGACAAATCTGTGTATCTACTCGCCGGTAGCCCCGTTCACCGGCGGTGCGCGTATGCGCATTGCGGGTCTGGCGCATACGCGGTGCGGGGCTAGCGAGTGGATTTTGCCACGGTTTGTCAAGCCCTGGGAATAAGTACATAGCTTTTCCTATCTAGTGAGCTCTTTTGTGAACCCTGTTCAAGTCCTGGCCTCCACCCCATCCTGTGGAAAGGAGTTCCACAGGTGCGCTGAGTGTCCTGTGGCAATTCCCAGCCTGACCTGTGTCAAGAAATTGGAGCCAGACCTGGCCTTTTTAAATTGTTGGCCTCAGAAGGACCCGTTGGCGTGAAATATTTCAAAACCCGCCCCTCCGGCAAAACGGAAGAGATTTGGCTCCACTCCACGACAACGGGAGACTTTCCTTCTGCCCTTTCACCAGGGAAAAACCCTGCCTTTCCCGCAACATTTCCACGGCGAGAAAGCCGGCCTTGGTTGGAAGCCACCCCACAACGGCCTTGGTTAGGAAGTGAACCCTCTCTGAGCCCCCCAGAATTCACATACGGCACCATGAACATAAGAACATCAGAACAGCCAGACTGGGTCAGACCAAAAGTCCATCCCGCCCAGTATCCTGTCTGCCGACAGCGGCCCATGCCAGATGCCCCAGAGGGAGGGAATCACAACAGGTAACCCTCACGTGATCCTTCCCCTGTCAGAGAAACAGAGGCTGGGGACACCATTCCTACCCATCCTGGCTAATGGCCATTGATGGACCTAACCTCAGGAATCTATCTGGCTCTTTTTTGAACTCCATTACAGTTCTGGCCTTCACTGCGTCCTGTGGCAAGGAGTTCCACAGGTTGGCAGTGTGCTGAGTGAAGAAAAACATCCTTTGGTTTGTTTAAAACCTGCTACCTATTCATTTCATTTGGTGACCCCTCGTTCTTGTCTTCACCGCATCCTTCGGCAAGGAGTTCCATGGGTTGGCAGTGCGCTGAGTGAAGAAAAACATCCTTTGGTTTGTTTAAAACCTGCTACCTATTAATTTCATTTGGTGACCCCCTAGTTCTGGCCTTCACCTTGTCCTGTGGCAAGGAGTTCCACAGGTTGGCAGTGCGTTGAGTGAAGAAAAACTTCCTTTGGTTTGTTTAAAACTTGCTACCTATTCATTTCATTTGGTGACTCCTCGTGCTTGCCTTCACTGCATCCTCCGGCAAGGAGTTCCACAGGTTGGCTGCGTGCTGAGTGAAAGAAAACGTCCTTTTGTTCGAGGGCGATGACGCAGGTTCCCCATGGTTCGGTGGAGCCGTGTTTCAGCGAAGTGGCCCCGGATGAAAGAAAAGTGGGAAGCGGTCAGGCTGTCATCACTGCCGTGGTGTGGATTTGAACCACAGGAAAGAGCTGGTGTCTAAAGAGGGTCTGAGCTTTTCTCAGGCCCACGGGGATGGTTCCCTGTTTCGAACGCCGTTGGCCTGCTAGCTGCCTACGATTCCTGCGGGCAGGGCCAGCCAGTGGACCGTCTTCTGGGGTAGACTCCCAGGCCTAACTGAGAGTAGGCCTCACCTGCCTTGGGAGTCTCTATGGCCAGCTGGAGAGCTGGCAGGACTCTGGCCTCACGGATACTCGTGGATTAGGGGAAGAAGCCGACTCGGTAGCAATTTGGGCCTTTCCCCTCGGTGCCTCCATTTCTGGGGGATCTCCGGGAGGGTCGCAAAGAAAGCAACAAGCAGACACAACTTCACAAATCTGCCCCCCCGCCCCAGACTCCTGCCCTCCCAGGAAGGGGGTAGCCCCGCCTCTTCCCAGCCCCGACTCCGCAAGGCTGAAGTCAGCGGGAGCTGCAACTCTTTCTAGGCCGGCCGCTGAGTTTCCGGGCCCTGCTCGTTCCTCCTTTTCTCTCCACCCCGTCAGTTTCGTTTCACGAGCCCCCGGGACGGCAGGTTCCCGCCAGCTCTCCAGCTGGCCATAGAGACTCCCAGGGCCGGCTCGGCCGGATGTACGAACCAAGCAGGGGGAATCTCCAAGGAAGCAGCCTTTCCTCAAGCCATGCTTCTTGGCGAATCGCCCCGGGCAGACAGAGAAATCAGCCTGCACCAACTCCGCCCTGGCTCCGGAGGGATCATTCATCTGCGTGAGTCAAGGGGGAATTTGTGGGTGTCTAACCCCGGGCTTCCCCAGCCAGAGGTGAAGTCCCGAGCGTGTTACTCAGCCCAGCTCCTGGATGTCAATGGGGGGGGAGGCCGCTGCTAGTTTTAGTTAGACACCCCCCCGAGCAGGCAGGAGCCAGCTTCTGATGCTCCCCGGCTTTTCATCGGTGGCCACAGGGGCCGGCCCAGCTGGGAACCTTGGGCGCCGCTCCGTGCCTCAGTTTCCCCAGCGGATCACCTGTAGAAAGGGCTTTGAGATGGAGCATGGCGGTATCCAAACGAGGCTGATTTCCAGAACCCAAGCCAGCAGCTGCCACCGCTGCTCTGGGGTGTGGGCAAGGAAACACCCTCCCCCAATCAGCCGGGCCCCGGGAGCGGGTAGCGAGCGTCTCGAATCTTGAGCTGGGGCGGGACGTGGGGGGGAGATCCAGCTCCTGGAGAAAGCCAGGCCCCCGGGGCTGTCACGGGAGGGGGCGGGGGGAGCCCACTCCTGCAGCAATAGGGGGGAAAAAAGCACCCCCCTCAAAAGTGGCCACATTTTTATTCCCCTGCCGGCCCCTGGAACAGCCCAGCAGACAGCCAGTCGGAAGAGCCGTCTAGACGGCGGCGCAAGACACCCCCTTGTGGACCCGTCCGGAACAGCCTGCGCCGAGGGGACATGGGTGGATGAGGAGAATTGAAATCCCGCACCAGTTTTCCTTAATGGACCAGGGTGATCCCACCCGCCGGCATGGCTTGGCCTTTGCTAGACCACTAGGAAGGCAGGATACGCATTTCGGGGCTGGGATTTTGGGATGCCCTACTGTAATCCCAGACCCCTAGAACAGGAAGGAACCTCGAGAGGTCACCAGGTCCAGTCCCCTGCCCTCATGGCAGGACCAAGTCCCATCTAGACCATCCCTGGTCAATGTCTATCCAACCTACTCTTCAATATCTCCAGCAATGGAGATTCCACGACCCCCCTCGGCAATTTACTCCAGTGTTTCACCACCCGGATAGTTAGGAAGTTTTTCCTAATGTCCAACCTCAATCTTCCTTGCTGCAGTTTAAGCCCATTGCTTCTTGTCCTGTCCTGAGAGGCCACGGAGAACCATTTTTTCTCCTCCTCCTTGTGACACCCTTTTAGCTACTTGAAAACCGCTCTCACGCCCCCCTCTCGGTCTTCTCCTTTCCAAACGAACCAAGCCCGATTCTTTCCGTCTTCCCTCCTTGCTCGTGGCTCCTAGGCCTTTCCTCCTTTGGGTAGCTCTTTGGATCTTCTCCAGCTCTTCTCTGAAAGGTGGGGCCCTGTGTAATTGCGATGGATGTGAAATTAGGACTTGGGTTTCTCGCGACAGCGGGGCAGGGCACGCCGCGGGCGGAGGCGCCAGGTGCCGCAAAAAGCCCGAGGGATGAACAGCCGCTAGGCCGTAAGGCGGCCCTGCCCGGCCGCCGCGGTGCTGGGGCTTTCTCCTGTGTAGACCGTTGGGCCCCAGTAGCATGATGTAACCATCTGAGCAATAATTCCCTTCTCTGACAGCAGCTCCGGACTCTTGCGGCGTTGGGTCGCCTCCGTCCGTTAGCTGGGCCTTGGCTGGAGTCAGGACGTAGGCAGCTCCCTCCGGGCCGTGAAATCCACGCAGGTCGGTTGAGGGGGGACGCTGAGACCCATGGGTCTTTTTTGACTCGGCTAGCTTTGAACCTGTGGCCGTCCGGAGCGATTCTTCCGACGTGGAAGCAAGCTGCGGGCATCTGAAGGCCCTCGAGGTGAGGGTCTCTCTCCAGCCGCCTCACCCAAAAGCAGGGGGTGGCCAACTTCTCCCTTTCCCCCCTCATGAAACCTCCCTCTCAGCCCCTGCGCCCCTAGAAATGGCTTCCGGTTCCCTGTTCCCTGTGCTCTAGCGGGAGTTTTTTTAAAGGGGCAGCGTCCTTTTTTTTTTTTTTTTGCTCGACGAAACGTGCCGGCTGGGGCTTTTTTTTTTTTTTTTTTGGCTCAACAACTTTTTCCCCTCGGCTCTTGGCTCTTGGCCTGTAATGGGTTGGCCCCCCCCACCCAAAAGGGCCCCCCCCCGCCCTTTCTCCGTTGCTCAGCTGGGATTTGCTCCGCCACACCCGTGGCTTGAGAATATGCTGGGCCCAGCCTGGGCTCACCTGCTTCCACTTCACGTCCGGTGTCGGGCAAGATACTGGAGCATCTCTGGCCAGCCGGTGCCGTGCCTGCCCACCTGGCTGTAACCTGGGCCAAACCTTAGGCCAGAAATAGCCTGATTCTAGGAAGGCCTAGGGTTGCAGGTGTCCGGTTTCCGTCCGGACAGTCCGGTATTTGTGGCCTCTGTCCGGTAAAAACACCCAGAAAAATACCACCACGTTTAGTATTTTTTTGGAAAATATCTGCCAATCCTCGGAAGGCCGGGTAGAGGAGGGAAGGCAGAGGAGAATCAAGCCAATACTTAGCAAGTCATACTAGCCCAGAAACCAGGAGACCAGTTGTTTTGATCCTCTTTGCTAGGACAGGGGGCTGGTGTGAACGGTCCTGATTTTTGGGAGCTGGAGTCCAAAGCGTCAACATCCATATGGAGGAGGCCAAAGAGGGGACGGATCAGCTCCATAACGGGCTGGGCTCATGGAAAGCGGCTCCGGATTTGATTCCCTGAAAGCATGTGCGGAGCTCCAGCGCGGGTGGGGCAGGCTGGGCGTTCCCTGGCCTCAGCTGAATTGGACTGAAACGTCCCTTGCCTGCCAAAATAGTCCCTTCTGGTCTGGAGTTAGGACGGCAAGACGGTTTCAACAAAAACACCGAACACACTTGACATGACATCACAATCGACACTGCATCTGATTTCGAAAATACCGGACAGTTCTATTTGCTCCTTTCTGTTTGCTCAATTTATTTCCCGGACAGAAAGCTCCAATCCGGTTCAAAACTGGATACCGGGGAAGCCTCATTGCCAGATCGCGCACGAAAAATACGGACCATGGTGGGGGAAAAAAATTGGTGGAGCAAAAAAAAAAAACCAACACCCCCCCCCCAAAAAGTCATAGCGCCTTTAAATCGCACGCTCCCTGCCCCCACCGGACGTGGCAGGGGAGGAATGTCCCAAGCAGCCTTCCGTCCAAGAAAAATAGAAATGAACCGACATTTTACATGGCTGGTATTTTCTGGCGTTTTTTAAATGTCCTAGCCACTAGATCACACAGCCCAGTTTAAAATCTACTGCAAGAGAAAAGAGGGAAAGTGACTTGACCAAGGGCACGGTGCCAATCGGTGGCGGAGTGAGGAATACCAGACCCTGGCAACTGTCCCCGGGGGGGGGGGTCCTTGCCTTTAGGGGTGTCAGGCCCCTGCTTGGAAAAAAAACCTCACCCCAAAATCTGTAGCCCCCCCCACCTGGCTCTCTCACCTTTCCAAGTCCATATTCATGTTAAAAAGTCACGTGGCTGCTCTTGCTTTCCCTTGTTAAGAAAACTGTCCCTGTCTCCTCGGGGAGGTTGCTGAGACGATGCCGTATAGACTTCGGACACCGGAGAGCTGGCTGCGTCTGCCATGGGCCTGCGCGGCACCGGGGGCAGACTGCGTTGTGGACCCGTGCCTCAGTTTCCCCTCACTGCAAAATGAGGACCGTGCTACTCCCCTTGCTCCACCAAGCGCCATGAGGTGCATGGATGCCCAACTGTGGGCATGACTGTTCTGTCTCTGAGCTTTGCGAGAGATGCGTCACACGGAGGCTCCTAATTCGGAGATGACGGGCTCTGCTGTGAGGGGCTGTGCGGCCTAGTAGGTAGGGTGCAGGCCTGCAGCTCAGGAAATCCCAGGGCCATGCCTTACTCCGCCACCGACCGGCATCGTGCCCTTGGTCAAGTCACTTTTGCCTCTTTTCCTTTGCAGTAGATTTTAAACTGGGCTGTGTGATCTAGTGGGTAGGGCGTGGACCTGCAGCTCAGGAAAGCAATGTGCCATTCCTCACTCCGCCACTGACTGGCATTGTGCCCTTGGTCAAGTCACTTTTCCCTCCTTTCTCTTGCAGTAGATTTTTCAGCTGGGCTGTGTGATCTAGCGGGTAGGGCGTGGGCCTGCAGCTCAGGAAATCCCAGTGCCATTCCTAACTCTGCCACTGACCGGCATCATGCCCTTGGTCAAGTCACTTTTCCTCTTTTCTTTTGCAGTCGATTTTAAGCTGGGCCGTGTGACGTAGTGGGTAGGGCGTGGGCCTGCAGCTCAGGAAATCCCAGTGCCATTCCTAACTCTGCCACTGACTGGCATCATGCCCTTGGTCAAGTCACTTTTCCTCTTTTCTTTTGCAGTCGATTTTAGCTGGGCTGTGTGACGTAGTGGGTAGGGCATGAGCCTGCAGCTCAGGAACCCCCAGCATCATTCTTTTCTCTTGCAGTAGATTTTAAACTGGGCTGTGTGATCTAGTGGGTAGGGCGTGGACCTGCAGCTCAGGAAAGCAATGTGCCATTCCTCACTCCGCCACCGACTGGCATTGTGCCCTTGGTCAAGTCACTTTCCCCTCCTTTCTCTTGCAGTAGATTTTCAGCTGGGCTGTGTGAGCTAGTGGGTAGGACATGGGCCTGCAACTCAGGAAACCCCAGTGCCATTCCTAACTCTGCCACCGCCCGGCATCATGCCCTTGGTCAAGTCACTTTTCCTCTTTTCTCTTGCCATAGATTGTCAGCTGGGCTGTGTGATCTAGTGGGTAGGGCATGGGCCTGCAGCTCAGGAAACCCCAGTGCCATTCCTCACTCCGCATTGTGCCCTTGGTCAAGTCACTTTTCTTCTTTTCTCTTGCAATAGATTTTAAGCTGGGCTGTGTGATCTAGTGGGTAGGGCGTGGGCCTGCAGCTCAGGAAATCCCAGCACTGTTCCTCACTCTGCCACCGACCGGCATCGTGCCCTTGGTCGAGTCACTTTTTTCCTTGTTCTTGCAGTAGAGTTTCAGCTGGGCTGTGTGATCTAGTGGGTGGGACGTGGGCCTGCAACTCAGGAAATCCCAGTGCCGTTCTTCACTCTGCCACTGACCGGCATCGTGCCCTTGGTCGAGTCACTTTTTTCCTTTCTCTTGAAGTAGATTTTCAGCTGGGCTGTGTGATCTAGTGGGTAGGGCATGGGCCTGCAACTCAGGAAATCCCAGAGCCATTCCTCACTCCGCCACTGACCGGCATTGTGCCCTTTGTCAAGTCACTTTTCCCTCTTTTCGCTCGCAATAGAATTTAAGCCGGTTTGGGCAGCGGCTGTCTTTTATCTTGTGTCTGTGCAGTACGTGGCACAATGGGGAGCTTGCTTTCTTGCAGGGATAGACGAGTTAACCCAGGGCGAATGGGTTAATTTTAAAAATTGATGTGTTCGTTTTAAAGTTGATCCTGTACGGATTTTATTCGTTACTTTTCAAGTTGATGTGTTCTTTTTAAAGTTGATCCTGTACGGAGCAACTCGGCTTCCCCCTGAAGCTTTCAAATGGGTTAATGAATTTCAGCACACATCCAAATCGCCCCGGAAGGTGGTTCGCTCTCCGGACACATCCTCCCTCAGGGTGGAACCGGCCCAGCGTGGGAGTTTGGTGAGAAACAGCCTAACAATTCCTGAGCCTTGAAAAAATCTCCTGCCGAATCAGCGTCCTCCCTCCCTCTCCTCATACCCTGACGGCGTTGAGGGCTGACCCGGGAAGCTCCGACTCCCACACACATGCCTTGTGATCTTCGGAAAGAGTCGCGGCCGCTTTTCCCATTCTGCAGCAGGGCTTAATGAACGGATTAACCCCCCGAACTCCTAACGAACGTGGGGCGCTGAGCGCGGGGGAATCCGCTAAGCGGCTTGGCGAACGATGCAGCCCAGGGCACACACCATGCTCAGCGCAGTGTGGAGTACATCTGCCAGGCAGACGGGGATTGTGCGCGTCTGTGATTAATGACCGGCAATTTCGCTCACGCCTGGTACGCCCAGCCGAGTTCAGGGCCCCGAAGAGTGGACGAGTTTCCTAAGGCTGCTGCAATGATTGGTCGTGATGCCCTGACCACCCCCAGGGCTGCTAACCCCCCTGCCTCCCACGGCAGTAGCCACTAGGACACGCTGCCTGCTGACTGTGGGTTGAAGCTAGTGCCTCATGCAGGCACAGTTAGTGGTGGGAGCTTCCTAGACTCTGGAAGGTGCTGCATTTAATCCAGATCTAAGGTCCAGGTCTGCCCCTCAGCATTTAATCCAGATCTAGGGACCGGGTCTGCCCCTCGGCATTTAATCCAGATCTAGGGACCGGGCCTGCCCCTCGGCATTTAATCCAGATATAAGGTCTAGGTCTGCCCCTCGGCATTTAATCCAGATCTAGAAACCGGGTCTGCCCCTCGGCATTTAAACCAGATCTAAAAACCGGGTCTGCCCCTCGGCATTTAATCCAGATCTAGGGACCGGGTCTGCCCCTCGGCATTTAATCCAGATCTAGAGACCGGGCCTGCCCCTCGGCATTTAATCCAGATCTAGGGACCGGGCCTGCCACTCGGCATTTAATCCAGATCTAGGGACCGGGCCTGCCCTCGGCATTTAATCCAGATCTAGGGACCGGGCCTGCCACTCGGCATTTAATCCAGATCTAGGGACCGGGCCTGCCCCTCGGCATTTAATCCAGATATAAGGTCCAGGTCTGCCCCTCGGCATTTAATCCAGATCTAGAGACCGGGCCTGCCCCTCGGCATTTAATCCAGATATAAGGTCCAGGTCTGCCCCTCGGCATTTAATCCAGATCTAGGGACCGGGCCTGCCACTCGGCATTTAATCCAGATCTAGGGACCGGGCCTGCCCCTCGGCATTTAATCCAGATATAAGGTCCAGGTCTGCCCCTCGGCATTTAATCCAGATCTAGGGACCGGGCCTGCCACTCGGCATTTAATCCAGATCTAGGGACCGGGCCTGCCCCTCGGCATTTAATCCAGATCTAGGGACCGGGCCTGCCCTCGGCATTTAATCCAGATCTAAGGTCCAGGCCTGCCCCTCGGCATTTAATCCAGATGTGGAGACCGGACCTGCCCCTCGGCATTTAATCCAGATCTAAGGTCCAGGTCTGCCCCTCGGCATTTAATCCAGATGTGGAGACCGGACCTGCCCCTCGGCATTTAATCCAGATCTAAGGTCCAGGTCTGCCCCTCGGCATTTAATCCAGATGTGGAGACCGGACCTGCCCCTCGGCATTTAATCCAGATCTAAGGTCCAGGTCTGCCCCTCGGCATTTAAACCAGATCTAGAAACCGGGTCTGCCCCTTGGCATTTAATCCAGATCTAGAGACCGGGCCTGCCCCTCGGCATTTAATCCAGATCTAAGGTCCAGGTCTGCCCCTCAGCATTTAATCCAGATCTAGGGACCGGACCTGCCCCTCGGCATTTAATCCAGATCTAAGGTCCAGGTCTGCCCCTCGGCATTTAAACCAGATCTAGAAACCGGGTCTGCCCCTCGGCATTTAATCCAGATCTAGGGACCGGGCCTGCCCCTCGGCATTTAATCCAGATCTAGAGACTGGGCTGGCTGAGAAGCTGAAAGACACTCTCCAAATTCCCCTCACACCTCCCGCACCTGCCCGTGGGCTAGTAGATTTTGTGGGCCCCCCCCGTTGGCTCTGGGGCTAGAAATGAGGGGTTCCGTGTGTGGGAGGGGGCTGCCGGGAAGCAGGCTTGGGGGGGGGAGAGGGTGCAGGAGCAGAGTGGGGGGGTGTAGGGTCTGGGCAGGAAGGCGGGTGTAGGAATGGGCTGGGAGTGAGGGGTTTGCCCAGCAAAGTGGGGCTGGGCGGGTGCAGGGCTGGAGTGCCAACACGGGCTCCCCAATGCTCGCGGGGGCGGGGTGGGGGGGAGCCGAGCCTCGAGGGCTGGCTCCTGCCAGGCTGGAGGCCGCTTCCGGCCCTCCGGCCTTCGGTTCCCCACCCCTGGCTTGGGGGCAGGAAGTCTCTGTTCAGGATCTAGCCCCGCGGCCATGCTCTGTTTTTGGGGGGCAGGCCGGACGTGACTGGGCTATGGACGCCGGAGGCGGACCCCCTCAGCCGCAGGGCTTCTGAGGGGAAGGGTTTTTTTCCCTCAGAAATGCCAGCCGGCTTCACTGACGCCTTCCCTCGGCAGGAGACTCCGGCGGCAGCGTTTCTGCTGAGGGACGCGCTCCGGGAGAACCCAGCAGAAAAGGCCTCGCCCCTCCGGGAAGAAACGTTCGTAACCGCCACCGGGCGGATTTGAACCGGGCCTTCTGGAGCCGAATACAGGCGCCTCTACCCTCTGAGTTAAAAGCCACCTGGCTCCCTGCCTGTGCTGTAGACGTCTCTTGATTTTCACTGTTGCTGTGGTCTCGGTACCGCTGCATGGGCCAGTGAACCACACTAGGTGTGTGGGTAACACCAGGGGTTCCTGGGGTACGCGTACCCCCCACGGGGTACGAGAAGCTTGTCAAGCGGGTATGGGGAATATTTGGTAAATAACTAGATTATCCTCATTGAAATATTCCCAAAGTAGTCGTGTTAGTGAAAAAAGTTGTGGATTCTAGCGTCTAGAATGTATTTCCTTTCATATTGAATAGGGGGTACGGGAAGGTTTACTAAAAGCCAAGGGGGTACGGGGACTGAAAAAAGTTGGGAACCCCTGGGTTACACGTTCCCTCCGGTGCCCGAATCCCATCGGCTCTCTGGTCACCCACAGACCCAGCAGGCGTGGGACGGAGCATGTGGAAAAGCCCCTCTCTCACCATCAACGCACGGGGTTCGCTTGGCGACCGGCGTCACACGGGCAGTCTCGTTTTCTCCGTAACGTCCCGCGCACGACTCCATACAACAGTCGCGAGGAACCGCCGGCCCGGGGGCCGGAGGCGGCCCCCGGCTTCCTTGTCTCCGGCCCCCGCGGCTCAGACTGCGTGTGGAAATCCACCCGGGGTCGTTTTCGGGCTGCGTTTCCTGATCCCTCTCTCTCTCTTTCGGTTTGGATGCCCTCCTAAAATGGCTCCGCAGACCGGGATCAGACGTGAGCGGGACCAAGCTAATCGACTGGCGTGTGTAATGTCCGTACTTTCTCATAAGCCGGGGCACGTAGCAAGAGACCTGCTGGTTTGACGCTGGCGAGGTTTGACGTTGGCGAGGTTTTCGCAGGAATCAGATAGGGCCTGGACATTTATGGAGTTTACGCCAGCATTATAATGGTTAAATTTTTTTTAAAATCCCACAAGGATTTTTTTCGGGGCCTGGGCTGTCTTGTTTGTACAGTCTCGAAGGGTCTGTCTACACTTGCCCCCTCTTTCGAGAGAGGGATGCAAATGAAGTCAAGCGAACGTGCAAATGGAGCCGGGATTTAAATAGCCTGCGCTTCATTTGCATATTCGCGTGATGCCGCTATTTCGAAAGAACAGATGCGGTTATTTCGAGTGAAAACCCGTCTCGCGAAAGAACTGGTCAACCTCATTGTATGAGGAATGAGGGTTATTTCGAGAGAAAGGTTTTAACAGCGTCTCAACAGCGTCTGTTATTTCGAAAGAGCGCCATAACGCGATTATGCAAATGACGCGCGGGATATTTAAATCCCGCGCGTCATTTGCAATTTCGAATGGCTTCATTTGCATCCCGCTCTCGAAAGAGGGTGCACGTGTAGACAGACCCTAGCACAACAGTTAGAACAGGCCTCGTAAGCACAGTAATAATCGTCATCCTCATGCTTCAAGGCATACACCAACCTCTCGCTTAAGGGGTCAGGAGGAAACGTTTCCTGAGATTTGGAAGGCCGCCCCATGTGTGGGCACTGCAGGGTTTCTTGCGGGATCTTTCTGGACTGATGGATGAGGCTGACTCGGCCACCGGTTTGGGCAGCGCATCCGTGCCTCAGTGGTCCCGTCTGTAAAATGGGGATAATGACAGCGCCGGCCGTTGGAAGGCACTTCTGCGATGCCTGCTGCCTGTGAGCTTGGTGGCGGTACGGATATCTCATCCACGTGCAGCCAAGCCAAACCGCTTCCGAGAAACCCACCCGGATCTCAGGATTCACCGGATTCAGCTTCCACAAATGCCCCAGGACGGGCGCCTCGCTCCGTCCCTGGACAGCAACCGTCTTCATAATCGTAGCCTCCCGGCTGGCCCTGCAAATGCCGTTTGCTGCCCGTGTGCGTGCCCAGTTCTTTTGGCGATCCAGTGGCAGGGAGTTCCACCGGCTCCACTCGGCGTCCGTCCCAGCAATCCGCCCCAGAGGCAGCTCAGCCGAGCAGGTCAGGAGCCCAACAAACTGGAGTTCTGTGGGGAAACCCAAATCTCCCGGCCTTTGTGGCACATGGTCACTGCAGGGTGGGCGGGGGAGAAACTCGAGGTCAGCTCTTCCCCTGCGATTTCCTCTGGGCAGGAATAGCGATCAGAGAGAGAATCAGACGCCGGGGAAAAATTTAAACTCAAAGCCTTTCGGCTACGAAAGCTCCGCCCTGCTAGGCAAGAGCTTAAGACAGGAAGTGAGGCCGAATTCCTGCCGGGAGAACGGGGGGAGGTGGTACCCGCTGCGTAGAAGCCCCTAACACTGCCCGGGCTTGAAATTAGTGCGGGCCCAGAGTAAATGACACCCCCTGCTGGTGGCTACCAGTGCTTGCTAAATAACTCCCTAGCACAGAGCTGGGCAAGATGTGGCCCGGGGGGCCAGAGGCGGCCCTGGGGCAGGATTCCGGCCGCCTAACACTTTGATCCGGCCCATGGACTGCATCTGACCATTTTTTTGTTTGTATCCCGCTGCCCGTGCCCCCGAATTTCCAGGCAGGGACTCAGGCCTATTTAAATGGCTCCCGGTCGCGGCGCTACCCCGGCCGGGGGCCGTGGGGGTTTTAAATCACTGTAGCAAGCCCAGGAGGCTGCCAGGCAAGGCGGTAGCCACGGGGCCGGGAGCCGCGAACCTTTTGCTGTGTTTTTCATCCAAAACGTCCGGACCCAGACAAATCTGGTCGGGGGGAGGCTAGTTCCCCAGCTAGTGTTGCCAGGTGTCTGGTTTTTGCCTGGACAGTTCGGTATTTTAGCCTTCCGTCTGTTAAAAAAACTTCCCAGAGAATACCGGTATTTTCTGTTTTCCTCGGACGGGAGAGAGGAGCGTGGGAATAATTTAAAGGCACAGTGACCTTTTTTTTTTTTTTTTTTGCTTAACAACATTGGGCTCTCCCCCTTTTTTTTTCCAACAGAATTTTTTCCCAGTGGTTTATTTTGCAGGGGTTTTTCGGTATTTTTTGTTAAACCATCTGGCAACCCAATCCCTAACCCCGCCTCTTCTTCCCCAGGCCCCGCCCCTTCTGGGGGTGGAGCCGGCCCGCAGCCATGTACTAAAATTAATTACGTGGCCCCATTGAGAAAATGATTGCCCACGCCTGCCCTCGCACCAACCTGGGCCCCGGGGTTAGTACCGACTCTGAGAAGAGAGCGCCCCCTGCTGACTTAACCACCCCACTGCCTGCAGGACAGGCACCCATGCACTTAGCAGAGGTGACCCAGGAAAAGGGGCCAAAGTGGGAACTGGGGAGGACACGATTTCAGCAGCCTCCCGGCGCTGCAGCTGGAAAAGAAACAACATCTTCCCGAGCAGGTTAGCTGCCGCCGTAGAAATCCACATCTGGAAGACGGTGTACAGATGTGGCTGCCTCCTTTCCAACAAGATCTCGCGGCATCGGTTCTGGAAAGGGCCACAAAAATGATCCAGGCTTTGGAACAGCGGCCCTAGAAAGAGAGCTGGACCCAACGGGGACTTTTCAGCTTAGAAAAGAGGTGGCGACACGGGGAGAGGACAGAGGTCTACAAACTCATGCCAGATGTGGAGAAAGTGTGACTGACTCGTTCCTGCCGCATAAGAACTCGGGGCTAGCAGAGGGAGCGAATAGGTAGCAGGTTTCAAACAAACAAACAAACCAAATGGTCAACCTGTGGAACTCCTTGCCACAGGACGCAGCAAAGGCAAGGACTTTAACACGGCTCCAAAAAGAGTGAGAGATGTTCCTGGTCTGTCCATGGCGATGAGCCGGGATGGGCAGGGATGGTGTCTTACATGGGCTGTGCCCATGAAAGCTCATGATCCTATCTCCATGTTTTGTTAATCTATAAAGTGCTACCAGACCTCGTGACAGGTGTGGAGAAAGCGACGAAGGAAAAGTTACTGACTCGTTCCTGCTGCATAAGAACTCGGGGCCAGCAGAGGGAGCGAATAGGTAGCAGGTTTCAAACAAACAAACAAACCAAACGGTCAACCTGTGGAACTCCTCGCCACAGGACGCAGCAAAAGGCAAGGACTTTAACGCGGCTCCAAAAAGAGTGAGAGACGTTCCTGGTCCGTCCATGGCGATGAGCCGGGATGGGCAGGGATGGTGTCTTACGTGGGCTGTGCCCACGAAAGCTCATGATACTATCTCCATGTTTTGTTAATCTATAAAGTGCTACCAGACCTCGTGACAGGTGTGGAGAAAGTGACGAAGGAAAAGTTACTGACTCGTTCCTGCTGCATAAGAACTCGGGGCCAGCAGAGGGAGCGAATAGGTAGCAGGTTTCAAACAAACAAGCAAAAATTTAAAAAACAAAAAACCAAAAAACCAAAAAAAAAAAAAAAAAAACCCCACAGTCAACCTGTGGAACTCCTCGCCACAGGACGCAGCAAAAGGCAAGGACTTTAACGCGGCTCCAAAAAGAGCGAGAGACGTTCCTGGTCCATCCGTGGCGATGAGCCAGGATGGGCAGGGATGGTGTCTTATGTGGGCTGTGCCCATGAAAGCTCACGATCCCATCTCCGTGTTTTGTTGGTCTCTAAAGTGCTCCCAGCCCATGTGTTGTTTTTTTTCTGGTTGTGAGGGGTTGGGAATGGGTGATGGGGGAGGGCTTGCTTGATGATCCCCTGTTCTGGCCACTGTCGGCAGGCAGGGCAGGCTGGCAGAGCGCGGAGAGGCAGCAAGTCTGTGCCTTTCTGCCCCCGCCCCGGTTCATGACAAAAGTCTGTTTTGCAATTTCCCCTCCTACTGAAATACTTTCCCCGGGCGGTGTGATCGCCGGGTTGGTCCAGGCTAAACTCTAAGGAGCCCGGCGGCGTCCTCCACCTGTCCAGCTCATGCTGAAAATCAAAGCACCACCGGTGGAGGGAAACCCCCCAGGAGGGAGGTGGGCGGTGAGACTCACCCTCCGGAAACAGCAAAGCACTCTTCCCCCTGGGTGAGTCGCCACATTGCCCAGTGGACTGTGGCTGAAATCCCCCCACTTTCCCCCCGGGGCACTGTCAGCTTGCGACTTCGCGGGTTTTCCTTGAATCGAGCCCTTCAAACCATTGCAGAATGAAAGACGGCAAACCACAGCCGATGACCTCAATGTTATCAGACACACACAAAAGTCGAAAAAGAGCTCATTCAGTCTTTCCAGCGAGTCGCTAACTTCCTGAATGAATCTCCCTAACATCTTCCCCCCCCCCCCCACCCCCTTCTTACAACACAGACCGTATATAAAGCAGAGAAATCCCCCGGTATGAACACGAATGTCTGAAAACTCCCGTGAACGGCACTCCCCAGCCAGGCCTCTTGGGATGCAGCTAAAGATGAAATCCCTTCCAGCAGGTAAAAAAAAACCCAACCCCACGTTGCTTTTTCGGTTTCAAGCCCAGGGCTGAGGTGGGAGCCACCGGGCACACCTTGGTGTGGAGACACCCTAAACGCACTTTTCCCTGACCCGGGAGTATTGCTGTGATTTGGCAGCAGGCGGCGAAACCTGGCCGGGTGCCACCCAGAGCTGGAAATGTAACTCACTCGCAAGCCTTCCCCGGGTGGGATCGGGGAGGGGGGGGCCGGGTTCGGATCCGTGCGGGTCTCTTGCTGCGGAGAAGCGCTCGGGACGCTGGTTTGGGAGGGAAGGAAAACAACTCAGCGTCAGGAGGAAGTTGGCACTTGGGTTTGAAACGGAGCTGATTGAAAGCGGGACGCGGGGGGGGGGGGAACTCAGCAGGAAGCCGGCCCCCCAGGCTCAAAAATCCGCCACCCACCGCCAGGGCTGGGGTGCCGCAAATCTGCCAGCCTGGGCCCCCGCCCCCACACTCGGGGGCTGCGTCTAGACTGGCATGATTTTGCGCAAAAGCGGCTGCTTTTGCGCAAAAACTTGCCAGCTGTCTACACTGGCCGCTTGAATTTGGGCAAGAACACTGACGTTCTAATTAATGCAAGAAATCAGCGCTTCTTGTGCAAATACTTTGACGCTCCCGTTCGGGCAAAAGTCCTTTTGCGCAAGAGGGCCGGTGTAGAGAGCTCTGTTTTGTTTTGCGCAAAAAAGCCCCGATGGCTAAAACGGCAATCGGGGCTTTCTTGCGCAAAAGCGCCTCTAGATTGGCCACGGACGCTTTTGCGCAAAAAGTGCTTTTGCGCAAAAGCGTCCGTGCCAATCTAGACGCTCTCTTGCGCAAATACTTTTAACGGAAAACTTTTCCGTTAAAAGCATTTGCGCAAATTCATGCCAGTCTAGACGCAGCCAAGGTGTTTAAGTCTCCGTTTGACCAAGCCCTGGCTGGGTTGATTTCGTTGGGATTGGTCCTGCTTTGGGCAGGGGGCTGGACGCGATGACTCCTGAGGTCTCTTCCAACTCTAGGATTCTAGGATGGGGGCCTAGTGTCCCTGGGATGGGCCGGGCAGAGCAGAGCGTGAAGGGTTTGGAGGGGGGTGGCATTGGCGCCAGCCTCGTGAGGGGTTCCCGCACCAGGCACAGGGTGGGGGTGGCGTTTTACAGCACTGCCAGGTCCGCCGGGAACGAAGTGCCCAAGGATTAAGGGAGGTCCAGGGCGCTCTGAGGCTACAAACTTTCTTGCCCCAAAAGATGCTAACGAGGGGCTCATTTGCATGCGTCGCCATCTCATTTGCATCTTTTCTGCCGCTCCGTTGTGGCGCTCAAACGAGCCACGTGGACGTTTTCTTCTAGAGCCAAAAAAAAAAAAAAACCTTTTCCTGCCAGATCCTTACGCCCCCCCAAAAGGAGGTCTACCAATCTTGCGGGAAAAGGGGTTTTGCGTAAAAACAAGCAGTGCGGATGTTTTCTTCTTGCGCAAAACCCCCTTTTCCCGCCAGATCCTTAAACCCCCCCAAAAGGAGGTCTGCCGATCTTGCAGGAAAAGGGGTTTTGGCACAAAAACAAGCAGTGCGGATGTTTTCTTCTTGCGCAAAACCCCCTTTTCCCGCCAGATCCTTACACCCCCCCAAAAGGAGGTCTGCCGATCTTGCAGGAAAAGGGGTTTTGGCACAAAAACAAGCAGTGCGGATGTTTTCTTCTTGCGCAAAACCCCCTTTTCCCGCCAGATCCTTACACCCCCCCAAAAGGAGGTCTGCCGATCTTGCAGGAAAAGGGGTTTTGGCACAAAAACAAGCAGTGCGGATGTTTTCTTCTTGCGCAAAACCCCCTTTTCCCGCCAGATCCTTACGCCCCCCCCAAAAGGAGGTCTGCCGATCTTGCAGGAAAAGGGGTTTTGGCACAAAAACAAGCAGTGCGGATGTTTTCTTCTTGCGCAAAACCCCCTTTTCCCAACAGATCCTTACGCCCCCCAAAAGGAGATCTGCCAATCTTGCGGGAAAATGGGTTTTGCGCAAAAACAAGTAGTGCGGACGTTTTCTTCTTGCGCAAAACCCCCTTTTCCTGCCAGATCCTTATGCCCCCCGAAAGGACGTCTGCCGATGGTGCGGGAAAAGGGGTTTTGGCTCAAAAAGAAACCGTCCCCGCGGCTCATTTGGGCGCAAAAACCCCTCGCGGCAGAAAAGATGCAAATGCGGTCGTGACGCATGCAAATGAGTCCTTCATTAGCATACTTTATGTAGCCTGAGATTGCTCTATCAACATCTCTGAGCAATCTGGGCCCGGCCGAGTTCTGATCCAGCCCCAGTGCTGGAAAACGACTCTGGGGGGGGTTGTGATTTAGGATTCCTGCCCCTCCCGAATCATACACCCGGTCTTTGCTCTCCACCCTGCCTTGCTGCCCCGGAAAATGCCCCCTCCCCGCACGCAGCCGCGCCCGGATGGGGGATTGCGACACCGAAAGGAAGTCCCATCAAAGGCATGGTCCAAATTAGGGCACGGATGCAGCCGCCCCGAGTGTAAATAGAGCAATTATCCTCCAACGCGGGGCCGGAGGGTTCGACAAGTGCCGACAGCTTCCCGGGAACGCTTCCGGCTGCCAGCCGCTGCACCGGGACAGCGCTGGTTGGCGGGTTGTCTCTGGGCCCGGTCGGCATGGGAGCGGGCCCTGATTCTGGCTGGGCTGTGTGCTGCTTTCTGTTACTGGCTGTGCGTGACTCAGTTTCCCCCTTCCACGAGGGCAGGCTGCCTGTTATGCTGAAGGCCTCTGGCCTCCTTGGAGGCGTGTGTCAAGGCTCATTCGGCAGAACAGCACCCCTGGGTGCTAGCCATATTTCCCATAACATTTCTTTGCCGCGACTTTAGTGCCGGTACCCCAGAGACAGGAGGGGGGCGGGGTCTGTGTGTGTGGGGGGGGGATGGGTCATCTAAAATGATCCCAAGTCCCCCCAGCCTGGGAATACCCTCAGCGGCAAAACTAGGCGCCTGCTGCTGTTATGTTGCCCATTACAGTAGGGCCTACAATAACAACGTATCAAACCCGCGAGATCAGGGATGCCCCCTGCCAGTCTCTGCCCCCAAGATCTTACAGTCACAGCGGGCAAGAGGGAGGGAGGCGACCGAACCACAGGGAATGACCCCCGCTTTCCCACGGTCACCCCGAGGCAGAAGGCTCCCCGCCGGCTCAGCGGCGTGGGCAGAATACATTTGGGTCTGCGCCCCAAGGCGGGTGTGGCTGTGCCCCGCCAGGAGACGCAGACGCTGCCAGCGGGGAGAAGCGGGGGATGCGCTCTGCTAATCAGCTGGGCAGCGTTAGAGTCTTTCCTGGCTGGCTGCCCCAGGGAAACTGAGTCACCACGCCACCCGTAAATCTGCTGGGAATAGCCAGCATGGGTTGGTGTTGGCAACAGGCACCCAGGGAACGGGCCCAGCTCCCCCGTCCCTGCCCTGCCCTCTCCTTGGCACGCTCTGTGAAAGCCCGCAGGTAGTGACAGCTTCATTGCACAACCTGGGAACACACAAAAACACTCCCAGGGGAAAGGAAACCGCAGGGGAATTCCTGCCGCATTCCTGCTGCACCGGGGGGTGCAGACAGCCGGGCGGGCAGAGATGCAGGAGAACGGGTGGTGTCGTCTGGGCCACATGGGGGCCGGCACTTAGAGGGTGCAGAGAACCGGGCGGGCGGAGACGCAGGAGAGCGGGTGTTGTCGTCTGGGCCGCTCAGGGCCGGCGTTCGGGGGTGCAGACAGCCGGGCAGGTGGAGACACAGGGGAATGGGTGTTGTTGTCTGGGCCACACAGGGGGTGTAGCCAGGCGGGCAGGCGGAGACGCAGGGGAACAGGTGTTGTTGTCTGAGTCACCTGGGGCTGGCACTCGGGGGCTGCAGACAGCCGGGCGGGCGGAGACACAGGGGAACGGGTGTTGTTGTCTGGGTCACACGGTGCCCAGGGGCTGCAGACAGCCGGGCGGGCGGAGATGCAGGGGAGCGGGTGTTGTTGTCTGGGTCACCTGGGGCCGGCACTCGGGGGCCGCAGACAGCCGGGCGGGCGGAGACACAGGGGAACGGGTGTTGTTGTCTGGGTCACATGGTGCCTGGGGGCTGCAGACAGCCGGGCGGGCAGAGACGCAGGGGAACGGGTGTTGTTGTCTGGGTCACCTGGGGCCGGCACTCGGGGGCCGCAGACAGCCGGGCGGGCAGAGACGCAGGGGAACGGGTGTTGTTGTCTGGGTCACACGGGGGCTGGTGCTCGGGGGCTGCAGACAGCCGGGCGGGCGGAGACACAGGGGAACGGGTGTTGTTGTCTGGGTCACACGGTGCCTGGGGGCTGCAGACAGACGGGCGGGCAGAGACGCAGGGGAGCGGGTGTTGTCGTCTGGGCCGCACAGGGGGTGTAGCCAGCCGGGTGGGCGGAGACGCAGTGGAGCGGGTGTTGTCGTCTGGGCCGCACTGGGAAGCGGTAGAGGGGATCTGGCCCAGGGGGAAGGCCGGGAGGGCCGGCTCTCCGCCCCGTTGGCTCACCGCTCTCGCTTTCCCTGGCGCACAGGTGTGGTCCCCTTGCTGCTGCTGCTCCACTGCCGGCTGGTGGCCGGCAAGGCCCTGCCGGTGGACACGCTCAGCCCCATGTGCGAGAACCTGAACCTCTGCAAGCACAACGTGGAGGAGCAGACCCACAGGCTGGTGGCCCTGCTCAACGCCACGGCCCGGGATCTCTTCAGCCTCTATGTAAGTTCGCCCCGCCGGCCGGGGGGCAGCGCGCCATGGAAAATCGGAGCCTGCCTGCTGGATGCCATGCCCTGAGTGGCCCCTCCTGGAGCCAGGCCAGGCCGGGGGGGCCAGAGGGGCTGGGATCAGTGGGCTAGGATTTCCGGAGGGCTGGATGGTGGAGCCAGACATGGGGGGTCACCTCCCTGCCCTTGGGGGTGGCGTTTCTGTGCCGTTCAGCCGGAGCATCATAGAATCGTAGAATCCTAGAACAGGAAGGGACCTCAGAGGTCATCAAGTCCAGTCCCCTGCCCTCCGACAGGACTAAGCCCCATCTAGACCATCCCTGGTAGATGTCTACAGAATCCCAGGAAGGGACCTCGAGAGGGCATCAAGTCCAGTCCCCTGCCCTCCGACAGGACCAAGCCCCATCTAGACCATCCCTGGTAGATGTCTACAGAATCCCAGGAAGGGACCTCGAGAGGACATCAAGTCCAGTCCCCTGCCCTCCGACAGGACCAAGCCCCATCTAAACCATCCCTGGTAGATGTCTATGGAATCATAGAACAGGAAGGGACCTCGAGAGGTCATTGAGTCTACTCCCCTACCCTCACGGCCGGACCAAACCCCATCTAGACCATCCCTGGTAGATGTCTACAGAATCCTAGAATGCTAGAAGAGAAAGGGACCTCGAGAGGTCATCAAGTCCCGTCCCCTGCCCTCCTGGCAGGACCAAGCCCCGACTAGACCATCCCTGGTAGATGTCTACCCAACCTGCTCTTCCATATCTCCAGTGATGGAGATTCCACCACCTCCCTGGGCAATTTATTCCAGCGTTTCACCACCCGGACAGGTAGGAAGTTTTTCCGAATGTCCATCCTCAACCTCCCTGGCTGCAGTTGAAGCCCGTTGCTTCTTGTCCTGTCCTCAGAGGCCAAGGAGAACCATTTTTCTCCCTCCTCCTTGCAACACCCTTGTAGAGATTTGAAAACTGCAGTGGGCAGATCAGGAGAGAGCAGACTGGAGTTCGGGTGCCGCGGGGGGCAGCAGAGAAGGAAGGCGGCCCAGGGCCCAGACTTAGGTGACCTGCGCTCTAACACCCATTCCATGCAGCTGATGGCTCCCAGCTGTGGTTTGCTCTCCGTCGGCTGGATTAGCTCGGGGGACCCCTTACGGGCATCGTGGTAAGGGGACCCCAGAAACACAACGGGGCCATTTCCTGCCCTGCTAGGAGGGCTAGAAACCTCTTGAGGGAACTTTGAAATGTCTCGGGAGTCAGGCAGGGCTTGCGGGGGCAGGTGTGAGGACGTGCCTCAGTTTCCCGACTCACGTTTCCCTTCCCGCCTCCCTCAGCTGGCCTGCCAAGGGGATCCGTTCAGCAGCCACGTGGACCAGCTCTGCAAGGCCGAGGGCGTCTTCTTCCCGGCCTTCCACGCCAACCGCACCAGCCCCAGGAAGGATGTCCTGGTGGCCCTCTACCAGGTCGTCGCCTTCCTCAACGCCTCGCTGGGCAACATCACCCGGGACCAGAAGGAGCTCAACCCCGAGGCCCAGGACTTGCTGGAGCGGCTGCACAACACCACCAAGACGGCACGGGGCCTGTTCTCCAACCTGACCTGCCTGCTGTGCACCAAGTACAGGGTGGACCAGGTGGACGTGGCCTACGGGAAGAGCAGCAAGTCCCTGAGCGTCTTCTTGAAGAAGCAGCAGGGCTGCCAGGTGCTGCGGCGGTACACGCAGGTCATCGCGCTGGCCGCCCGCGTCCTCCTGCCGCACCCCCCGCAGGCCTGAGCAGCCTGGCCCCCGGACACTATCGCTTCCCCCTGTGGGCCCGCCACAGGGAGCGCTCGTGAGCCGCGGGCGCCCTCTGGCCAGCCAGCCTAGTGGGCGAAGCCGCGGCGCTTGCAGCTTTCAGGGATTTCCCCCCCGCGGACGGGGCTGCACGGCGTGGGACAAGCGCCCCCCCCCCCCCTTCCGTGCTCCGATGGTTGATTATGAAAGCGTCCCCTTGGCTTCCGATGTGTGACCTCCACCCGCCCGGTCATTTATTGGCGTGTTGGCGGGGGCGAGCCCCGTGGCATGTGCGGCGCTGGAATGGAGCCAAGGGACGGCTTGGGCAGAGGGATGTGCTGGGCAGCAGCGGGCAGGGGGGAGAGGTCTGGATCGGGGCTAGTGGGAGCCCCATTGCTTGGGGTGCTGAGAAGGCGGCTGGGGAGGGGGCAGGCACTGTCCTTCATGAGCGGGACCATGGAGCTCTTGGGACCACCTGGTCCCCTGACTGCCACGGGACAAGACCAGAGAGTGTGGCCCTTTGAGGTTTGGCCTGCTGCTGGTCAGGCCTGTGGGAGGAGCTTGCTGCTGGCCAGGCCTGTGGGAGGAGCTTGCTGCTGGTCAGGCCGGTGGGAGGAGCTTGTTGCTGGTCAGGCCAGTGGGAGGAGCTTGCTGTTGGTCAGGCTGGTGGGAGGAGCTTGCTGCTGGCCAGGCCTGTGGGAGGAGCTTGCTGCTGGTCAGGGCGGTGGGAGGAGCTTGTTGCTGGTCAGGCCAGTGGGAGGAGCTTGCTGTTGGTCAGGCCGGTGGGAAGTGCTTGTTGCTGGTCAGGCCTGTGGGAGGAGCTTGCTGCTGGTCAGGCCAGTGGGAGGAGCTTGCTGTTGGTCAGGCCGGTGGGAGGTGCTTGTTGCTGGTCAGGCCTGTGGGAGGAGCTTGCTGTTGGTCAGGCCGGTGGGAGGTGCTTGTTGCTGGTCAGGCCTGTGGGAGGAGCTTGCTGCTGGTCAGGCCAGTGGGAGGTGCTTGTTGCTGGCCAGGCCTGTGGGAGGAGCTTGCTGCTGGTCAGGCCTGTGGGAGGAGCTTGCTGCTGGTCAGGCCAGTGGGAGGAGCTTGCTGTTCGTCAGGCCGGTGGGAGGAGCTTGCTGTTGGTCAGGCCGGTGGGAGGTGCTTGTTGCTGGTCAGGCCAGTGGGAGGAGCTTGCTGCTGGTCAGGCCAGTGGGAGGAGCTTGCTGTTGGTCAGGCTGGTGGGAGGAGCTTGCTGCTGGCCAGGCCTGTGGGAGGAGCTTGCTGCTGGTCAGGGCGGTGGGAGGAGCTTGTTGCTGGTCAGGCCAGTGGGAGGAGCTTGCTGTTGGTCAGGCCGGTGGGAAGTGCTTGTTGCTGGTCAGGCCTGTGGGAGGAGCTTGCTGCTGGTCAGGCCAGTGGGAGGAGCTTGCTGTTGGTCAGGCCGGTGGGAGGTGCTTGTTGCTGGTCAGGCCTGTGGGAGGAGCTTGCTGTTGGTCAGGCCGGTGGGAGGTGCTTGTTGCTGGTCAGGCCTGTGGGAGGAGCTTGCTGCTGGTCAGGCCAGTGGGAGGTGCTTGTTGCTGGCCAGGCCTGTGGGAGGAGCTTGCTGCTGGTCAGGCCTGTGGGAGGAGCTTGCTGCTGGTCAGGCCAGTGGGAGGAGCTTGCTGTTCGTCAGGCCGGTGGGAGGAGCTTGCTGTTGGTCAGGCCGGTGGGAGGTGCTTGTTGCTGGTCAGGCCAGTGGGAGGAGCTTGCTGCTGGTCAGGCCAGTGGGAGGAGCTTGCTGTTGGTCAGGCCGGTGGGAGGAGCTTGCTGTTGGTCAGGCCGGTGGGAGGTGCTTGTTGCTGGTCAGGCCAGTGGGAGGAGCTTGCTGCTGGTCAGGCCAGTGGGAGGAGCTTGCTGTTGGTCAGGCCGGTGGGAGGTGCTTGTTGCTGGTCAGGCCAGTGGGAGGAGCTTGCTGCTGGTCAGGCCACTGGTCAGGCCTGCGGAAAGGAGGGGTATCGCACCACCTCTCCACCCCAGCCAGACCCTGCCTCTTTGGAGCTGGCTCGGACCCTGGAAGGCATCCCAGGCTGCACTGCTGGCAAGCCAGAACCAGCCCGCCATTGGGCGGCCTTTTCAAAATGCGCCCCTGGTGTCCCCCTCCCATAAGCGGGGTCCGCAGCCGGCCCGGAGCGCGGCCGAGACGAGCGTCTCACCCTGCCATCTCGCTCGGGGAAGGCACTTGGTTAATCGTCTGTGAGTTGCGGGAGAAGCCACGGTGCCGCCCGAGCAGGCGTGCCAGCCTCCAGGGGTCTGTGGCTCCGGGCCGTGCCTGCTCTTCCTCCACCCCCAAGCAGCTGCGGGAGGGAGCCGGTCGCTTTCAAAGGCTCCAAAAATCACCCGGTTTCTTAACCGGGCGAAGACACGGGCCGTAGGAGCGCCTCCCCTGTTCTACCGGGACTTTCCCCTGCTTCTCAGCGTGGCGAGAAGGGTCACCCTCCGGCACAGTGCACTTGGAAGGGATGCTGGCAGATAGTGCTGAATCCGGGCCCCCATCCGGAATTAGCTGTCTAGAAGCATCAGCCCAGGGCCGGGGTAAAAAGAGTGCGAATCCTGGCATGGTGGATTCCATTCTCCCTGTATTCAGGCAAAACAGAGTCCATGCCCCTCCAAGCAATTATCCCTGTCATCTTTTCCGCGGGGGCCGATTTTTGCTGTGCCTGTGCGGAATAATTTTATTATATGCACTGTGGCGCGCATGGATGTGCACCACCCGTAGACACAGACCCTAGCAGTGGGCATGCTGTTGATCAGCTCAGCATTCCTGAGCAGTGCACCAGGGCGCACCGGCTCTGCCTCCCCCCCCCCACTTGCTGTGCAATGGGGCCAGACCTGGCTGGGATGGCGGGGGGGGGGGCGTAACATGTGCTGTATGTGCTAATGATGCTGACATGGAAACCTCTCTCTGTGTGCCACGGGGACAGGGTAACCTGTGTGCGTCTGCATGGCTGGATGTCCCATGCCGAATGTTTCACAGGACTTTTAATAATAATTAATAATAATAATAATAATAATTAATAATAATATATTGTATGTTATTTAAATATTTATTTTTATATTTTTAGACCGTCTTTTTTTACCAAATAAATGTGCGCAAGCTGGCTTTTTCCCCCTGTGGTTTTCTTTGCTCTCCCCTGGCGTGTTACGGTGGAGTTTCCTCATGGCTGGGCCTTGTTTGTTTCACGGCCTCGCACTCCTCTGGCCTCCCTCTCAGACCCTCTTCGCTCTGAGTCCAGGCTGTGCCGGGGGGAGCCTTTACCAGTTCTTCAGGAATGGGACTGTGGGGCTGAAATCATAGGGGGGGTGGGACGCTGAGCCTGGCCCAGGAGCAGGCTACACACCGTGTTGGGGGTAATATCATCCCTCAGTGCACACTCGAACAACCCGAGTTCCTGCCTTCCTCTGTGTCAGTGGTTCCCAAACGTTTTGGCATCACACCCCCTTTTTGAGTTTTGAGAACCATCCTCTCCCCCAAAATAGCAGCAAAACTTGTTGAGCGAAAAAAAAAAAAAAAAAGAACTGACCAGGGCCAAAAAACAGTCGTGGCCCCTTTAATTCCCAGGACCAGTGTAAAAAAAAAAAAAAAAGGTGCTGGTACTCCAAAAAAAAAAAAAAAAAGTTGCCCTTTTAAGAGCAGAGCAGGTATTGCCCTTTGAAGTCTGCGGGGACGCTCCAACCTCCCTCCACCCCAGCAAGTCTTGCGGAGGGAGGAGGCTGAGTTGCCTTGCACCCCCCCACCCCCCCGGAATTTCTTCCCAGTTTGGGAACCTACGCTCTATGTGCTTCTGCGGCCCCACAGTGACCCCAATAGCGGGGAAAAGCAACGGGATTCGGTGCACGATGCAGCTAGCACGAGAGATCCCAGGTGTTCAAAAGCCCCACAGGCCCACGCGGAGAACCCAGCCAAATCAGATCAAAGACCGAACCACCTCCCAGACACCCGCCCAGCCCTGGCAGAGACTCCTGAGAGGCTGGTGGAGCCCGGACCACCTAACATCCCAGCAGTAGGGTGATCCGGCGCTGGCCAATAGAACGGGAGTGTAGACGAGAATGGGAGTGGAACAAGCGGGCGATGCGGAGCCAGCTCACATGTGCGGGGTGACGAAATCCTTCTCCAGAGCCCCCGGGCCTCCCGCCAACCCTCCCAGGATGAGCCTACACTCTAGTCTGAGCGTCTCGGAAGAGCCCGACAGTGTTTCCTCTTGATAACACGCCCCGTCCGGTTGTTCAGCCCCGGGCGGACAAAGCCCCGTTGCACTGGCCAAGCGTTGGCGCGCGGGACCCGAGAGGCGAAATTGACATGGGGATGAGCGGCCGTTGTGACAGGCCGGGCCAGGTCTGGGCACCGCCGAGGGCGTCTGCTCAGGGCGAATTGCTCAAATTCGGGGCTCCTTACAGCCCCCAAACTGGAGACCTTCCCAAACAGGCCACACACCAGTCCCACAGAGCGCTTCCGCTGCCTGCCAGGCCAGCCGGAAGCCTCCCGAGCAAAACCCCTCCGACACCGCAGCTCTTCCGATCAGCCCCGGGCCTAACACACAGGTGAGGGGCTTTAGAACCCACTCTCATCTACCCCGAACGGGTTCTCCCGGTCCCAAGAAACCAGCCACAGTTCCCAGGTCAATTTTCACCCTGGATCTTACCCACAAGATCACGCTGAGCCAACCCTTTAGAATCGACAATCTAAAAGTTTATTACTAAGAGAAAGAAAAGCGGGAGAGTGAGGTTGTGAAAGGATCAGACATTACATGCAGCGAATCTCCCAGCTCTCGATGCAGGCTCGCAGCAGAGGTGTTATGACTGCTGGCTTAAAGGTCTCTGGTGTACATCCTATGGCAGGGTGGGTGCATGGTTCTTCCCGGCTCTTCGATCCCTGCAAAGCTGCATCTGGGATCAGGAGCTGAGCTAAGCACCCAATGGAGGATGCCACACGGCCCCTCCGTCGTCTCTTCTTGGCTGCAGCAGGTCACCTGGCCAGTGGCGTATCCCTGGTAGCCCTTAGGTATCAGTCCCATTCTTGAGGTGTGTCCTTGCCCTATCGAGGGCTGTTGTTCCACGGAGACTTGCTCATTAGCATGCCCATAGGCTGAGTTTCCTCGTCCATTGCTCAACCACGTACGGAGAAACTTTCAGTATCCGCTGTGACGGGGCAGGTTAGAGGACTTGGGGGAAGGGGAGAGAGGCTGCTCTAGCAGAGGAAACAGCAGCAATCCTGGCTAATTAGGGGCAGCAGAGACCGGGCGGCTGCAAAGCAATTAAGGGCCAGGAGAAGCTGATTGGGGCTGCCCGGGGCCTCTTTAAAAACCCTCCCTGAGGGAGAGGGGAGAGAAGGAGCGTGGAGAGGAGGAAAACAGCCCAGTGTTAAGGAGAGTCAGCGTGGCAGAGCAGGAGGAACCCCCAACCCTGCTAAAGGTGACAGGGGGAGGTGAGGAGTTGAGCAGGGGGTGTTGGAGGGCTCCCTTACCCCCCACCCTTCGGGGCAAGAAGAGGGCTTTCTGGTCAGCCGTGACTGGCCCGGGGCTTCAGCCCAGTACGACATCCTTTATGCTCAGGGCCAGGAAGGCCCAGAGACAAACACTCTGCAGGCGCGGGCCCTGCTGCAGCCCTCAAAGTGTGGGGCAGCGGACAGAACAGTGGTCAGGGTCTCAGGCGGGAGCCTGACCCTGCCACACCCCACAGAATACATGCTTATAACTTCACACACAGACCTTATACAATCACATGAAGAGCATATATGGAATCAGTAGCAAGTAAGCTTTTGTTTGACACCTCACATGGCCCCCTTTGTATACACTTTTGGGGCTAACCCCCCCCCCCCATGCATGCAGCAGTGAGCTGGCTGCTCCCATTAAACTCCAGTAAGGTGACAGCTGTGGAACGGACAGGAATGTCAATTTCACTTGGCAGCTCTGCTGCCCTGGGGGGCTCTACGAACATCACACCGGGTCAGACCAAAGGGCCATCCAGCCCAGGGTCCTGTCTGCTGATAGTGGCCAATACCACATCCTCTGGCAAGGAGTTCCACAGGTTGACTGTATACTGAGTGGCCACAGTGGTCAATACCAGATGCCCCAGAGGGAGGGATCACAACAGGGAATCCTCTGTCACCTACCTCCAGACAAACAGAGGTGAGGGACACCGTTCCTACCCATCCTGGCTAATAGCCATTGATGAGCTTCACCTCCTAACCTTTCTGGGGTACTACTGTGGGCTTGGGAGCCTGCCAGCCCCCCAGCGTTCTGGCCCTGGATGAGAGTCCGGGGGCAGGCAGCGGACCCTAAAACACCGGTGACTTTCCCTAAAGCTGTAGCGGCAAACCAATTCTCAGAGCTGGAATGGATCCGGCGCAGCGTTTCGCTGCCATGGAATGAAAGCAGGGTCCCCTCCGAAAATGTCCTAGCCCTTATACTGCAGCCAACCCGTGGTGAGTTTCCGGGGCTGAGAGCTGGGACCTCTGCGGGGGGAGCCAAGGGGATCTGTGTCGCGTCCAGCCCCTGCAGGCTGGGGGCCCGTTGTGACGGGAAGCAGCCCCCCGGGAAATCGCTTCCCCCTAGTGAGGGGGCGTCTGCCTCACGCGGGCCCTTTAAGGCTAAAACCCGGCCCTGGGAGAGGCCTGAGAGCAAACCCCACAGCTGAGGTTGACACAGCCCATTCCGGCCCAGATGGGGGCTGGATAAATAAGGCAGAGAGGGGAGAGATTCTTGCTCCAGCTGGGGGGCAGGAGGGTCCCAGAGACAGAACAGAGCTGGGGGGACCCTGCCCCCATTCTCAGGCCCTGGGACAAGGCCTGAGTGTACTAAAGCTGCAGGGGAGCAAACAGGGTGGGAAAAGGCATCAGGTCCTTGCCAATGCGGGGGGCGGGGGGGGAGAGGGAGCTAGATGAAGACCGGCCGTGGGTCAAAAGGTGGGGGTAGGGGGTTTGGGGGTCTGGACCGGGGAGCCCTGGTGCGAGAGCCCAGCCAGAGGAAGGAGCCAACGAGAGGGACTTCCTTAGCGTGGCCAGCCAGAGGCACTGTGCCATCCCATGCCTCAGTTTCCCCTCCCTGTAAAATGCAGCTGCTGGGCCTGAGGGCAGGGGCGGCTGGGGAAGCCCCACCCCTTGTGCCCAAAGCCATGCCCCTTTCCCCCGAGACCGTGCCCTTTCCCCATTTTCCTGCCCCACCCCAACCAAGCCCTGCCCAACCCCCGCGGAGGGTGATGTGGAGGTAGAAGGGGAAGGGAAATAGAGAAAACAGGGGCTGGATTCTGCCCTGGTACAGGGGCGGGTAAGAAGGGGTCACTCCAGCTCCCGTGTGGGTTATAAAGGGACCCTGGCAGCTCCAGTCAGCCCTGCGGGGTCCCTACCTGCCCTGGGACTGGGTGGCCCCCAGTGCTCCCGCTAATTTTTCCTGCCGGTGTGCGGAATAAATTTTTTCATGTGCACCAAATGTGCACCACCAGGGCACGCTGCTTGTCAGCTGGGCAGCAGTGGGATCTCTCCTGGGCAGCTGCCCCAGGGCCCAGCTCGCAAGGCCCAGCTCCAGCCCTGAGCCGGGTGAAAGCGAGTGAGGGTGGGGGAGAGCGGAGAGCACACTCCGAGAAGGGGCGGGGCCTCGGAAGGGGCGGGGTCTCCGAGAAGGGGCGGAGCAGGGGACGGCGGTTCGGTGTGGTGCAGTGCGAGAGTCAGCCGCCCCAGCGGGGGGCATGGGGTGTGCCCCAAAGAGCCTGACACAGCCCTACCCATGGGCCATCTGCAGACCCTCTCCTGCAGTTCCCAGCGCTCTTCTGTGGGCCGGGACTCGGGGCCCGGCCCGCACCCTGCACCTGGCACTCAGACTGTGCCACTGGGCCCCCCCGCCTTCCCAGGCTGCACAGCGGGGGAGGGGACAGATGGGGCCAGAGAGGGGCGGAGCCTCCAGCAGCGGGGGCGGGGCCAGGGAGTGGAAACCGAGACCTGGAGACTCGTGGCAGGGTTTTTGCCAGGAGGACACCCCCTTCCAGGACGAAGCTTAGTTTGCCGGGCGGAAGAGGCTACATGTATTCACGGCTTCAGCTTCGCTTAACGATTCGCCCTTCCTTCCCGGAGGACCCGCCCCCCACCTGACGTGACCTCGATCCTTGCGTCTGCGCACCGGGGAACGCGTCTGACGTGCCGTCAGGGGCCGGATGCCCGCTAAGATTCTTCCGCCCCGGAGCGGGGGGCGTGTTGTCGTGCACGCCAACATGTGCGCTTGTTCAGACGGGATCTCAGGGAGGGTCTCCCGCCAGGCGGTCCCTGGGGAGTCTCCCATCCCTTCCCCACACCGGGCATAAGGGGAACTTCTAGACACGGAGTTTTTGGCTGACTCCATCGCTAAATTTCACTTGCACAAAAGCCATCAAATGGGTGTGCGAGGGGGAGGGCGAACGGGGCCATCTCCGGGAACGGAACATCCTGCTTCGGCCCGTGCCCTGAGTCAGCGGTAATCTCCTTTGCTGTCAGCAGCAGCGGCACCGCAGGCAGATAAGAGGGTGGTATCTGATCTCAGCAGGCCCGTATCGTGAACCAGAAAAGAAAGAAACCTTCCGCCATTGCGCGTGTGGCTTTTGGCCCCTGCTGGGCGACGTACTCCGGATTGGAAGCGCAGCAGCAATCTGGATTGAGCACAAAAAAAAAAAAAAAAAAAAAAAAAAAAAAAAATCTCCACGGCCGGTCTTGTTGACTTGTCTCTGGTTTTGTGGGTGGTCTCCTTGGATGACTGGAGATCACAAGTGGGTGTTGTCTTGGGGGGGTATGTCTACACTACAGCGTCATGTCGACATCTCTCATTTCGAAATAGTTAATTCCCCCGGAAAGCCTGTTTTGTTTGGTGTAAATATTTTCAACTCATACACCTGGCACACAGTGGGGAGAAAAGAACTCTGTGAGCGATTCAGGAGCGTCACCCTGGGTATGTCTACACAGCAAAGTTATTTCGAAATAACAGCCGTTATTTTGAAATAACGCGTCGACACACACAATGCATTTCGAAATAGCGATTTTCTATTTCAAAATAGCACATCCACACGGAGTGGACGTTGAATCGCATTGAAGGCTGGTTGGAACCAGTTCTGGCAGGGCAGCAGGTCAGAAGTTACCTTGTGGCCAGGGCGGCCAGCAGGGCACCCTGGGAAGGGCTGGAGGCCCCCTATTTCGAAATAAGTGTCTACATGGCGCTTGTTTCGAAATAGAAATTTCAAAATTGGCGCTATTCCTTGTGGAATGAGGTTTACCAATCTCGAAATAAACCCTCCGCTATTTCAAATTAATTTTGAAATAACAGAATGGCTGAGTAGATGCTAGGAAAGTTCTTTTGAAATAACTTTGCTGTGTAGACATACCCAGGGTGACGCTCCTGAATCGCTCACTGAGTTCTTTTCTCCCCACTGTGCGCCAGGTGTATGAGTTGAAAAGTATTTACACCAAACAAAATAGGGTTTCTGGGGGATTTCAATTTACACATAGTTCTGGAAGGGACCTCGAGAGGGCATCAAGTCCAGTCTCTTGTCCTCCTGGCAGGACCAAGCATCATCTAGACCATCCCTGGTAGATGTCTATAGAATCATAGAACTGGAAGGGACCTCGAGAGGTCATCAAGTCCAGTCTCTTGCCCTCCTGGCAGGACCAAGGCCCATCTAGATCAGGGCTGGCCACCCCTTCAAATGCAGCTTGCGAAGCCGCCCTGTGCCCCTAAAAATGGCCTGTGCTCATCGTCCGGCCAAAAAGCCACCTGGAGTTGTATTTAAAGGAGCAACATCCTTTTTTTTTTTTTTTTTTTTTTTGCTTAACAACTCTGCCCCCCCCCCCCAGCTCTTTGCGCTATATCCCCAACTATTGTGGCTCTTTGCCTTTAACAGGTTGGCCACCCCTGATCTAGACCATCCCTGACAGGTGTCTGTCTAACCTGCTCTTTAATATCTCCAGAGATGGAGAGTCCACAAGCCACCCTGACCGCCTTAAACAAAGTCTGATGGAAGGGGAAGAAGAACGCAGAGGGGCCGGGTGTCAGCTGACATACAAGGGAGCTGGTGACATGAAACAGTCATGCCTGAGATCTAATCTCCCATTGGCACTCTTCATATCAGGTCCTTTCTGCAAAGTTTCCCTTTGCTTTGGCTGCGATCACCAAGGCAGATATCCACCAACGTTTGCGGCTGCGTGGCCGTCACGGGGAGCCACGGAGGAAGCGTCTGCTGGAGTTTCATCTTCCTCGGAGCCAGATTGGGCCTTGTAAACAGGAGGAACAGCTCCCCTCGTACAAAGATTGGCTTTCACCGACATGCCGGGGTCCCTCCTCACAACCTGTCGACTCCTTACCCTGTGGACTTCCGTTCCGTGTCACTGGCTCCTAGCGTCCTTGCAAACCAAGCGCAAGACTCTGTCTGCCCTAGCGAATCGAAACGTTTGAAGTCGAACCAAACCGGATTACGCACAAACCGATCGGTGCGTTCACACCCGACTCTGCTCTAAAGAATCAAAATGTTGGCCGCCGAATCAAATCGGTTCACGCACAAACCGATCGGTGCATTCACACGTGATTTTGTTTGCACTAGTGAATCGCAATGTTTGCAGCTGAACCAAACTGGTTCATGCACAAACTGATCAGTGCGTTCACACACGACTCTGCCCTAATGAATCGAAACATTGGCAGCCGAACAAAACTGGTTCACTCACAGACTGATCGGTGCGTTCACACATGACTCTGTCTTCACTAGCAAGTCAAAATGGTTGCAGCTGAACCAAACCTGTTCATGCACCGATCGGTGCGTTCACACATGACTTTTTTTGCACTAGTCAATCGAAATGTTTGCAGCTGAACCAAACCAGTTTACACACAAACTGATCGGTGCGTTCACACACAACTCTGCCCTAATGAATTGAAACATTGGCAGCCGAACCAAACCGGTTCACGCACAAACCAATCGGTGTGTTCACACACAACTTTGTCTGCACTAGTGAATCGAAACGTGGGCAGCCGAACCACACCGGTTCACGCACAAACCGATTGGTGCATTCACACACGACTTTGTCTGCCCTAACAAATTGAAACATTGGCTGCCAAACCAAACTGGTTCACGCACAAACTGATCGGTGCGTTCACACTAGCCGTGCTGAATCAGTTTCAGTTTTGATCTTTGCCACACCAATCTGGGTGCCTGTTTCAAGTATCCCAGCCAGGCTCCCAGAAGTAATGCATTCTGGGAGATGTCACAAGGCCTCGGTGTGGCTGGAGAGGACTTATTGAACCTTATCAGTGTGTCTGTGGAAGCTCTACATTGGGGTGGCCAACCCATTAAATGAAGAGAGCCAAAACAGCGGCAGAAAAAATGCAAAGAGCCGCACTAGAATTGTTGGGGGGAGGGGGGGGAAGGAAGAGCAAAAAAAAAAAAAAAAAAGGACGCTGCCCCTTTAAAAACAGTTCACTTTACCTGTTCGAACCATGTATTTGATCTTATAGGGACTGGACTGGCAGACCTGTAATTCCCAACAGCAAAATCCTGTTCAGTTACTTTCATAACAAAGTTTCCTTTCCCAAACATTTTTTTTTTTGGCAGTTAAATTTGGCCCAGATGGTTTCTCCCGCTCCGTTCCAAGGCCGATGTTCCCACAGTACAGTGCACGACTAATGAATGCAACATGCGGCAGTCTGTGAGAAAGATGTCCCGGTCTGAAGAGTTACCCCCGTGATGAATTTGGACTGGCATGGCCCTGAAGAGGTCTCTCTAGCAGCTGGGGATCACCGTTGAAAAGGGACCTTTTGGCCTAACCGCTGCCCTGGAGAGAAGATGGCAGAAGAACCGAAAATGTGGAAATTTAGAAATGCCTTTTTTCCCCCGTTTTTGCCAGAAATTGATTGGAAGTGTAACGTAGAATCCTAGAACTGGAAGGGACCTCGAGAGGTCATTAAGTCCAGTCCCCCGCCCTCATGGCAAGACCAAGCACTGTCTAGACCATCCCTGGTAGATGTCTACAGAATCATAGAACTGGAAGGGACCTCGAGGGGTCATTGAGTCCAGTCCCCTGCCCTCACGGCAGGACCAAACATCATCTAGACCATCCTTGGTAGATGTCTACCCAACCTGCTCTTCAATATCTCCACTGATGGAGATTCCAGCATCTCCGTCGGCAATTTATTCCAGCGTTTCGCCACCCGGACAGGTAGGAAGTTTTTCCTAATGTCCAACCTCAACCGCCCTTGCTGCAATTTAAGCCCATTGCTTCTTGTCCTATCCTCAGCTACACTGGAGTTTTTTTGCGGAAGAGGATATGCAAATCACGCTCACATTTCCATATCTTCCGATTTGTTTTGCGGAAGAGGTTTTTCTGATAAAAAGCTCTGTGTTGACGGGGCCATTTGTCAGAAAATCCCCCTTTTTCGCAAGATCCCTGATTCCTCATAAATCAAAGTTCACAGGGTCTTGCGAAAGAGGGTTTTTTTTCCCGACAAATGGCTTTTTATCGGGAAACCTCTTCCACAAAAAGAATTAGAAGATATGGAAATGTGAGCGCGATTTGCATATCCTCTTCTGCAAAAAAACGGCACTGTAGCCGTAGCTTCAGAGGCCAAGGAGAGCAATTTTTCTCCCTCCACCTTGTAACACTCTTTTAGGTACTTGAAAACTGCTGTCCTGTCCCCTCTCGGTCGTCTCTTTTCCAAACTAAGCAAGCCCAATTCTTTCTGTCTTCCCTCACAGCTCACGTTCTCTAGACCTTTCCTTATTCTTGTTGCTCTTCTCTGGACTTTCTCCAAGTTCTCCACCTCTTCTTTTTTTTGAAACGTGGAGCCCAGAACTGGACACAACACTCCAGCTGAGGCCTAATCAGTGCAGAGCAGAGCGGAAGAATGACTTCATCGTGAATTTACTACATCTGAATACGCGTGAAAATGAGGGGGGACCAGAGGCTAAAATAGGCAACACACAAGAGAAACATTTCTTACACAAGTGAGGAGCCTTAGAATCCTAGAGCTGGAAGAGACCTCAGAAGGTCATCAAGTCCAGCCCCCTGCCCAAAGCAGGACCAATCCAACTAAATCAACCCAGCCAGGACTTTGTCAAGCCAAGACTTAAACACCTCTAGGGATGGAGACTCTAGGACTTCCCTAGGTAACCCATTCCAGTGCTTCACCACCCTCCTAGTGAAATAGTTTTTCTTAATATCCAATCTAGACCTCCCCCACTGTAACTTGATGAACAAGGTGAAACACTGGAATAAATTGCCTAGGGAGGTTGTGGAATTTCCATCTCTGGAGATATTTAAGAGCAGGCTGGATAGACATCTACCAGGGATGGTCTAGACAGTGCTGGCTCCTTCCATAAGGGCAGGGGACTGGACTTGATGACCTCTTGAGGTCCCTTCCAGTTCTAGGGGTCTATGATTCTATAGACATCTACCAGGGATGGTCTAGATGGTGCTTGGTCCTGCCATGAGGGCAGGGGACTGGACTTGGTGACCTCTCGAGGTCCCTTCCAGTTCTAGCATTCTATGATTCTATAGACATCTACCAGAGATGGTCTAGATGGGGCTTGGAGGGAATGGGACTTGATGACCTCTCGAGGTCCCTTCCAGTTCTAGGATTCTAGGATTCTGTAGACATCTACCAGGGATGGTCTAGATGGGGCTTGGTCCTGCCGTGAGGGCAGGGGACTGTACTCACTGACCTCTCAAGGTCCCTTCCAGTTCTAGCATTCTATGATTCTATAGACATCTACCAGAGATGGTCTAGACAGTGCTGGGTCCTTCCATGAGGGCAGGGGACTGGACTTGATGCCTCTCGAGGTCTCTTCCAGTTCTAGTGTTCTATGAGTCTATGATCCTAAAGGCCTGATGAAATCCATCCCCGACCACTCAAGGAGCGGACCGAGGAGGTATTTAAGCCATTCGCGATGGTCTTTAACAAGACGGGAGATGGGAAAGATTCCAGAGGCCTTTGGCGGAGGGGGTCCTCATTCAAAACGATCTGGAGAAATGGTCGGAGGTCAACAGGATGAAGCTTAATAAGGACAAATTCAAAGTGCTCCACTTAGGAAGGAATGATCTGTTTCACACACGCAGAACGGGACACGACTGTCTAGGAAGGAGTCCTAGGGGTATCTAGGGAGCAGAGTGGACCACAAGCTAAATATGAGTCAACTGTGCGACGCTGTTGCAAAAAAAGCCAACCTCAATCGGGGCTGCATTCACAGGGATGTTGTAAGGAGGACGCTTTCCCCTTGTGGCTCTTCAGTTGCGTGGCTTGTTGCTGTGAAACCAGCTCTGTCTAAATAGGACACGAGCAGCAACCGGCTTCACATGCACCCGGGAAAACTCTCCCTCTGGACACAAGTTCAGGCCGGGCCGGATTCACTTTTTGTGGGCTCCGCAGACATTTTTGGGTCCCCCCAGGGGCAATGGACAATGGGCCAGGGAGATCGGTCCTTGGTGCCAAGTCTGGGCCATGCCCATTCTCCCTGGGGGTGCCCAACGTTGGACAGTCGGCGGCTTGGGGCAGCAGGAGCGGACAGCTCCTTACCGGTCTGGCTGCCTGCCCGTGACGAGGTGGAGAGGAGCGCTCCGCCAATCCCCACCAACATGGCCAATAGTAGCAGAATGAGGCCCATCTGCCCGAGGGCTTGGGTGGGCACTGGCAGAAAATCAGGCCAGCAATAGTCCAGTTTAGGTTTCCAGCAGTGTCCGCGCCAACCAAGGAAATTCCGGGTCCTGTCTAACGAGTCTGGGTTTCTGCATTTCCACATCAAAAGCTATGAACGGGTCCCATCCAGAACATTTAATTAGCTTTGTTCATGCGGCCCCTGCAATAAGCAGGAAAATGCTTTTTGCTCGTATATACACCTTGCATTCTGTTCTTTCCACTCCAACTCCTCTGATGAAGAGGGCTTGCCTCACGAAAGCGCCCGAGCCTATACATTTGCTAGTCTCTAAGGCTACGTCTACACAGTGGGGCTATTTTAGGGTAATGGAAGTATCCCGAAATAGCTACCGCACGTCTCAACAAACTGCCCGTTATTTCAAAATATTTTTCAAAATCACGGGCGTGCTATTTCGGCATCCCTGCAACCCTTGTTCCACAAGGGTTAAGGGATGTCTCGAAATAGTGCGTGATTTCAAAATTTGGCGCTGTGCAGATGCGCCAAATTTCAAAATATGCTCTTTCGAAAGACAATCGAAATAAGATGCGCAATTTGCGCTATGCAAATTGCACATCTTATTTCAATTGTCTTTCTTTCTTATTTTGAGTGTGGGGTGCTGCGTAGACACACCCTAAGGCTTCTTTTGATTGTCTTTATCTTATTTCGAGTTTGGCTGCTGTGTAGATACACCCTACAGCTTATTTCGATTGTCTTTCTATCTTATTTTGAGTGTGGGGTGCTGCGTAGACACACCCTAAGGCTTCTTTTGATTGTCTTTATCTTATTTCGAGTTTGCGCTGCTGTGTAGATACACCCTACAGCTTATTTCGATTGTCTTTCTATCTTATTTTTGAGTTTGGAGTGCTGCGTAGACACACCCTAAGGCTTCTTTCGAGTGTCTTTCTATCTTATTTCGAGTGTGGGGTGCTGCGTAGACACACCCTAAGGCTTCTTTTGAGTTTGGGGTGCTACGTAGACACACCCTACGGCTTCTTTCGATTGTCTTTATCTTATTTCGAATTTGGGGTGCCGCGTAGACATACCCTAAGGCTTCTTTCAAATTTGGGGTGCTATGTAGACACACCCTACGGCTTCTTTCGATTGTCTTTCTATCTTATTTCAAGTTTGGGGTGCTACGTAGACATACCCTAAGGCTACCACTACACTGCAGCACTATCACGGGTTACCGGCAGTATCCCGAAATAGCTATCCCATGTCTTTGGACCGTGCCCGTTAGTTCGAAATATCACGGGCTCGCTGCTCCAACGTCCCCGTAAACCTCATTCCGCGAGGAGCAAGGGGCGTTTCGGAAGAGTGATTTATTTCAAAAGAAGGGCTGGGTCGACGGTGCCACATTTCGAACGAAGCGATTTGGCAGTGATCTCGGAATACGCTTCGCCACTTGCGCAGCGGAACTTGGGGTGGCGTCTTTCGAGCCGCAGGTGCAGCGTAGACGCCCCCCCTAACCACGGGACTACCTGTTGTTTTGAAAGTTAGACTCCCACGCCTCCCCCTCTGAGATTTTCTCCTCCGTTCAGTCGATCAGAGAGGAGGATGCGCAAATTAGCCACTGATGGCCACGCACACGGGAACAAATTCTTTCACTTCTTTGTGCTCTAGACAAGGCGACACTGTCTGTAAAGGGGTGACCTTTCGGAGTGAGGGTTGCTAAGCGTTTGGGGGGGGGGGTTGCTCATCCCCTTTCACATAAGAGCAGTGACAAAACACCCCCCTCCGGTCTCGCAAAGGTCTCCTGACACAACTTTGCTTTCCGCGGGTGTCACGTTACGTATGCAACCAGCGAGTCCTGCCACGTCACGGCTTCGTGAGTCAGGAGTTTCTGTCTGCAAACAAGCACGTCAAGGGGGCCCCCACAAAAATCCCCCAGGGTCTAGCAACGGGTGCAGGCAAGGAGCCCTCGTTGGGGACTTGAGCGAGACTGTTTCTCGTACCAGTGTGCGCCAGAGGCAGGCGCTTGGCAAAGTATTGTTGCCTTTGGCCGCTTTCCCGATCGGACAAAAGAAGCAATGGTCAATGAGCCGTTTCATGACTCAACCACGGGGAGAATTGCTTCCCAAGGCAGCAGCTGTGAAACTCCGCGACCCTGCAATACTTCTCGTCGGAAATGTCGAGGGTGGGTTTGCTGATGCAAGACGGCCTTTGAAGTCGCTGTCTATGAACGGTGCGGAGGAAACACCAGCAGTCTGATGCGTGTGGAGGGGCGGCTGTTGGCAGAAAACGTCAAGGCCTGCTGATCCGCAAGCCCCGGCAGACAGCCCCTTCCTGGCTGCTCCAGATTCCTTACGTTGCTATGTCATACCGTACGGCTTACGGCGGTCTGGGGGCAGGCCGTTTTGTGGAAATAGGAAAATTTCCCAGGCTTTTCCTTCTCTGCTGGTTCCTGTCCTGGCCAGTAGCTATAATCTCGTCTCTTTTCGTCGGGAGAGCGCAGTGTTTTGTAAAGAAGAGCGCATATCGGCCCTGTCGAAACTACGGAGAAAATCAGCAGGTGGTCGTCTAGACCAGTGGGATGAGTACCCTTGGGGGTGCTTGAAAGAAGTCTGGGGGGGGGGAGCGTTCCCCCAACACTGCACCCCCATAGCACCAAGAACAGACTCCGCCAGCTGGTAGAATAGGGAGGGTTTATTGCTTCTCCAGAATACAGCCCAGCACAGACGTGATGTGTCTACAGGAGTCTGGGCCAGGCAGCCGCAGACCCCTTGAGATGGGGTCCCTGGACCCCTAGATTCCAGCCCCCCTCCTTAGACTGGTTCCTTCATGATTCCAGCCCAAAACTGACCCTTTCCCCCGAACTCTCACTTCCCTAGGTCCCTCGCTGCCCCAACTCGTCTGACCGGTTGGGTCTTTGTCTACCTGAGTTAGGCAGCCCACCTGCTGGGCCGTGCTCATAGGCAAAGGCCAGTAGGGGTCATCCACAGCCCACAACCCAAGCACCGCAACCAGCAAGATACTGACACTACATCACAAATATAATTTATGCCATCATGTATCAACCGTGTCCGTCTGCTATGTATATTGGACAAACTTCTCAGACACTTCGCCAAAGAATCAATGCCCACAAAACAGACATCAGACAGTTTCACAACGAAAAAACAGTTTCTTGCCATTTCAGCCAGACTGGGCATTGTCTCCACGACCTCACTACATGCATCCTGCTTCAAAGGGACTTTAAGGATGTGTCCAGACTACAGGGTTTTGTCGACGAAAGTGGACTTTTGTCGACAAAACGATACCTGCGTCTACACTGCCGCTGAGTTCTGTCGACATAACGGCGACAGAACTCAGCAGTTTTGTCGACGGCGGTAAACCTCGTTCGACGAGGAATCACGCCTTTTGGCGACAGAGTTCTGTCGCCAGAAGGCGTTCTTGCATCTACACTGTCCTTTGCGTCTACACTGTCATGTCGACAAAGCGGCTTGCTTTGTCGACAGAACTGGCTGTCGTCTAGACGCTTTTTGTCGACAGAAGCTTTGTCGACAGTATCTGTCAGCAAAAACCTGTAGTCTAGACGTATCCTAACAGAAGGCTTCAAAGAGAAGCCTTTGAACTGTCATTCATGCTAAAATTGGACACTTTACGAATGGGCCTTAACAAAGATGATAATTATCTTACCCATTACGAAGATAGCTTCCCCAATTATCACCTCTAATATCATTATCTCATAGACACCAACCTCCCCGCCTTATCCCCCCTCTGTTCTAAAATCTGATTCGTCTATTTTATATGTGTTCACTTTTTTTGATTGTATCCCTTTGGTATATATGGTCGTGCCAATTTTCTTCCACAATTTGATCTGAGGAAGTGGGTCTGGCCCACGAAAGCTCCTCACCTAATAAACCATCTTGTGAGTCTTTAAAGTGCTGCACAGCCCTGTCTTTTGTTTCAGCTAGACCAGACTCACACGGCTACATCTCTATTACTCTTCTACATCACACCATGTGGGTGAGTCAGTGGGAATCACACCTCACCACGCAGGGGGTTACAGAGCAGACAGCCCCCCCCACTACGCCACAGGGGGTACGTCAACCCAACTGAAATCCGGAGGAAACGGAATTGTTGTTGTTCTGTTTTCCAGCGCTTTATTATTTTTATATTTTTCACACCCAAACATGGCATCACCCGCCCGGCTCCGATGCTGTTGTTCAAATGTGTTGCACTGATAGAGAAAAAAAATGGTGTGTCTGAAAACTGTCGGTACAGGAGGCACTTCTAATTTTTTTCCCCCGAAAACGGGGTCATTTATAAAAAAAGGAAAAAAGTTGAGAAACAGTGGTCTAGCGTTTGATTGAGCAGGGAGAGCAGCCACAGGAATTCCTGCTTCCACGTTGAAACAGCAATTCTCCCCCCGCCCCCGGAGCTCTCCCCACGCTTTGCAAACGAGGTCACTATCTCTGCGAAGGAAGGGGACTTGCCTAAGTCACTCACAGGAGTTAGACGCAGAAACTGAACCGTTGCTTCCTGAGTCCTCGTTTTCTAGCCACCGCGCCCGGCGGTTTCCGTATCCTCCGCCTTGCGCGGTGGACGGGTTTGTGGTCTGCGGACCTGCCTGCGTTTTCCTGTGAGCTGGCCGGGTGGGCTGCTCGGGGCAGGCGGTGGGGCCCCTCGACGGCCCTTTTCGGGGGCAGGGTGTGACAGGAGTCGGCCCAGCCCCCCTCATCTCACACAAGGGGGCGCCCCTGAAGAGCATGTCCCTGCTTCGCTGGACTTACCCCGCTACAGTCGGGCCAATTTACTCCCTCCCACCTTTGTGTCCGGAGGGTTGCTTTGGGGATCCGACTGGCGTGCCGGACAAGGAGGGGGAGAGGCCGGCCTGCGCACCCGAAGGGGTGTGGCCTCAGACAGAAGGGGCGGGGCTGGGGGAGAGCTTCCCTCAGCACCGCCCGGAGCGAGCTGCAGGGGGCGCTGGCGGCGCCTTAGAGCAGTGATTCTCAGCCTTTTGGGGTTTTTTATAAAGTACCCCCAATTCACCCACCCCTCCCCCACAGCCGGGCCCCCCCGAACCTCTGCTCTAGCCCAATGCACCCACCCCTCCCCCACATCCAGGCACCCCCAGCCCCCCGCTCTAACCCAACACCCCTCCCATCCCCCACAGCCAGGCACCCCCAGCCCCCCGCTCTAACCCAACGCCCCTCCCATCCCCCACAGCCAGGGACCCCCAGCCCCCTCCTCTAACTGAATGTACCCACCCCTCCCCCAGAGCCAGGGCCCCCCGACCCCCCGCTCTAACCCAACGCCCCTCCCCTCCCCCCAGAGCCAGCCCCCCCGGACCCCCGCGCTAACCCAATGCACCCACCCCTCCCCCACGTCCAGGCACCCCCAGCCCCCTGCTCTAACCCAATGCCCCTCCCATCCCCCACAGCCAGGGACCCCCAGCCCCCTCCTCTAACCGAATGTACCCATCCCTCCCCCAGAGCCAGGGCCCCCCGGTCCCCCGCTCTAACCCAACGTACACACCCCTCCTCCAGAGCCAGGCCCCCCAGCCCCCCGCTTTAACCCAATGCCCCTCCCCCAGAGCCAGCCCCTCTGGCCCCTCACTCCAATGCCCCTCCCATCCCCCAAAGCCAGGCCCTCCCACCCCCCGCTCTAACCCAACGCCCCTCCCCTCCCCCCAGAGCCAGCCCCCCCGGCCCCCCGCTCTAACCCAATGCCCCTCCCCTCCCCACAGAGCCAGCCCCCCTGGCCCCCCACTTTAACCCAATGCCCCTCCCCCAGAGCCAGGCCCCCCGGCCCCCCGCTCTAACCCAATGCACCCACCTCTCCCCACAGAGCCAGCCCCTCTGGCCCCTCACTCCAATGCCCCTCCCATCCCCCAAAGCCAGGCCCCCCCACCCCCCGCTCTAACCCAACGCCCCTCCCCTCCCCCCAGAGCCAGCCCCCCCGGCCCCCCGCTCTAACCCAATGCCCCTCCCCTCCCCACAGAGCCAGCCCCCCTGGCCCCCCACTTTAACCCCATGCCCCTCCCCCAGAGCCAGGCCCCCCGGCCCCCCACTTTAACCCAATGCCCCTCCCCCAGAGCCAGGCCCCCCGGCCCCCCGCTCTAACCCAATGCACCCACCTCTCCCCACAGAGCCAGCCCCTCTGGCCCCTCACTCCAATGCCCCTCCCATCCCCCAAAGCCAGGCCCCCCGCCCCCCGCTCTAACCCAATGCACCCACCCCTCCCCCACAGCCAGGCCCCCCCAACCCCCCCACTCTAACTCAACGCCCCTCCCCTGCCCCAGAGCCAGGCCCCAGATGTAGGGTAACCTTTGAAGTGCCTGCTCCCGCCCCCCCAGCCCTGCCGCAGCGGCTTGTCCGCAGGGAGCAAGCGGCCCACCAGCGCCAGGCCCGCCGTGTGGGTCTGCGCGCTCCCGCCCCAGCCCGGCGCCCCCGTAGTGTGGCACCCGGGGGCCACTGTCTCCCCCTGCTCCCCTCACTACGCCACTGCTGTGGGGGGGGGGTGTCCTTTGGAGCAAAGCTGATTGTGCCGCGTCAACCCGCCCCCCCACTTGGAACTGCCCTGGGTCTCACCGGCCCCTCCCCGATCCCCTTTGCGGGGCAACAGCCCGGACGTTTTTCACCAAATTTCACTTGTGGGGACGTACTCCCCCCCCCCCACTCCCCCAGCCTTCTCTCGCGTGGGTCTGCGTCCCACCGGTTGAGAAACACTGATTTCAAAGGCCCAGGACGCCAGCCAGCAGGGGCGTGGCCTCCGAGGGGGCGGGGCTGGGAGCTAGCTTCCCTCAGGGCCGCCCGGAGCGAGCGGCAGGGGGTCTCTGGCGGCGATTTAAAGGGCCCCTGACTCCAACCAGCAGCCCTGGGCCCTTTTGAATCACCGGGCCCCAGAACAGTTGCCCCTCCCTGTCGGGGGGCCTACTTGCTTCCCCGTTCGTCAGCACCGAACTCTTCCAAGAGTTCTTGTGCAAAAACTCTTCCACAAGAGCGCGTCCACCTTGCCCCGTACTTTTGCACAAGAGATGTGCTTTGGCACACCAGCATCCATGGCAGTGTGGACGCCCTCTTGCGCAAGAAAGCTCTGCTGGCCATTTTAGCCAGAGGGATTCCTTGTGCGAAATTCACGTTGCCTGTCTACACGGCTCTCTTGTGGAAGAGCTCTTGCACAAGAGGGCTTATTCCTCATGGGGAGAGGAATAACTCTTCCGGAAGAAGCCCTGTTTTCCGTCACTGGACTGTCAATTTACTTCTGGAAGAACGCCCGTGCAGTGTAGACAGCCGGCAAGTTTTTGCGGAAGAACGGCCGCTCTTCCACAAGAAGCTGCCAGTGTAGACATAGCCTGAGAGTATACTCAGACACTGGACATGAAACAGCCTTGGGAACGGGTCATGGAAGAAGTACCAGCTGAGACACACACACGCCACCTGGACCATAAGGCTATGTCTACGCTCGCGACCTCTTGCGCGAGAAATATGCGAATGAGGCTACGCGTGGAATATCGCCGAGTCTCATTTGCATGAGCCGCCATTTTTGTAAAAGAGGCTCTTGCGCCAGAAGGAGCTGTCTACACGGCCCTCTTGCACCATGCCGCTACGCCGATTATTTTCAGGAATAACGGCATTGCGCAAGAGGGTTTTTCTTGCGCGAGAAGGGGCCATGTAGACAGCTCCTTCTGGTGCAAAAGCCTCTTCTGCAAAAATGGCGGCTCATTAGGTATGCAAATGAGGCTCGGCGATATTCTGTGCGTAGCCTCATTTGCATATTTTGCACGCAAGAAGCCGCGAGTGTAGACATAGCCTAACAGTATTTACTCACTCAGCCAAAAAAATGTATTCGGGTGTGTGAGAGATTTGGCAAGGGTAACCAAGGCTTTGATGTAGGAGACATTGACCATAAAGACTTCAAGAATGCCAGCCCGATGGGGCGTGACTAAGAGCAGGTTGGATAGACCTCCATCAGGGATGGTCTAGACAGTGCTTGGTCCAGCCGTGAGGGCAAGGGGTGGGACTCAATGACCTCTCGAGGTCCCTTCCAGTTCTAGTGTTCTGTGATTCTGTAGACATCTACCAGGGATGGACTAGATGGGGCTTGGTCCTGCCATGACGGCAGGGGACTGGACTCGCCGACCTCTCAAGGTCTCTTCCCGTTCTAGTGTCCTAGGATTCTGTGATTCTGTAGACATCTACCAGGGATGGTCGAGATGGGGCTTGGTCCTGCCGTGAGGCCAGGGGACTGGACTCGATGACCTCTCAAGGTCCCTTCCAGTTCGATGAGATAGGTATAGGTAGGTCTTCTCCCCCCAGCTTTTTGAATCTTTGCTCCTTTTGGTCTGGTCTCTTTACCCGAGAGCTTTTGACCACCCTCAGTTGGCCAGGAATCCTCGCAGACCTCTGTCTGGGGTGGTTGTCATTGTTTGGTCTTCCTGGGAGGTCCTTCTAGTCCGGGCCAATCTTATTTCACAGGTGAGCTTGGTCCAAGCGAACTTTTTGCCATTTTCCTCCGCCAAGGGGGGAGCGGTTCTTGCGTGGCGGACACGAGGCTGTTCGCCAGGCCCTTGGCCACCCTCATCTCTTCCTCTCTCACTCGTGGCCCCAGGCCTCATTTTGTAGGGCACATGTCTGGCGCACCTGACCCCTCCGTCGTCGTCCGATCTCGCCGGGCTCAATTCTCAGAGCAGCCCCGCCCTTTCCCACGAAAAGATACAAGGAAATCTTTTCGGCAGCCACTCCCTGCCCCCCCGGACAGCAAAGGAGCTTTAATTTAGTACCACCGGCTCTGGAGGCTTGAGGCGACTGGATGTTTACCACGCAAGTACCCGTCACAGATCTAGGCGGAGAACAGTTGAATTGTGAAGGCCAGCGTTCTTGTGGGTATTATTTTCCTTTGCACGTTTTCAGCAGTTTTCCCCAGGGCCTGTGAGTGAGATAGAGAAAGTGTGTGCGAGATTTGAGGCGACTTCCCTGCACCGAGGACTTTGGTTTCCTGTTGACAAGCCTAGACTTTCACCGGCACGCCCAGCCCCTCCCGTAAAACACCTGAGGGTCATGAAAAGAAAATGGCATGAGAGGAAATTACGCTGCCCGTATAAACCATAGCAGTCTGACTGTATGTGCATCTGGGGGCAGATCCTCGGGGGGTCTTCATAAATGTTAGCTGTAGTCACGATAAAATCTGTTTATATAGCATTAAACAATGAACCTCCCGAAAGGATATTTAGAGCATGCCATATGGTTTGCTGGACTCCAAATCACTCCATAGGATGCCCAGGGAAGCTTTACCCACACAAGCACAGCCGGTCCCCGAGTTGCGAACGGTCGACTTACAACCATTCGCAGTTATGACCGAAGCTGTCATAAATGGCGGATCCCGAGTTATGAACGCGATCCGCGCTTACGCACAGCGCGGTCGCGTGTAACTCTATGGGGTCCGACTTATGAACAAACCGAGTTACGACCAATTGCTTGGTCCGTAATCGGTTTGTAAGTCAGGAAGAGGCTGTATCAGAGGGGTAGCCGTGTTAGTCTGAATCTGCAAAAGCGACCTTATAGAGCAGTGTTTCTTAAACTTTTTAAGACTGAGGAACACCAAACAATTTTTTTTTTATGAGGAACACCAAGGACTTTTTGTTGAGCCAAAAAAAAAAAGGGTCGGGGGGAAAGTTATTGAGCAAAAAAAAAAAAAAAAAAAAGTCACCTGCCTCTTTAAGGGCGGCCATTTTGAACTCTGTTGTTCTCCGCGGCACACCTCCGACTGCCTCGTGGCATGCCGGTGTGCCGCGGAACACAGTTTAAGAAACACTATTATAGACTAACAGATTTATTGGAGCATAAGCTTTTGTGGGCAAAGACCCACTTCATCAGATGCTTGTACTGGAAATTTCAGAGGCAGGTACAAGGTATATACATATATCTCTGCCTCTGGAATTTCCACGACATACATCTGACGAAGTGGGTCTTTGCCCACAAAAGCTTATGCTCCAATAAATCTGTTAGTCTACGAGCTGCCACAGGACTTCTCATCGCTTTTACCCGCACAGAATCTTTGTCATGCAAGGCGAGATTTGAATGGGAAACAGGCGTCCAAATCCAATTAAAAACGTGCAGCCCTCCGCCATTTAAAGGAAGGGTGTATCTACACAGCAAAGTTATTTCAGAATAACAACTGTTGTTCCGAAATAACTAGGTGAGCATCTATGCAGCAATAACGTTATTTCAAAATAATGGGAGTCTTATTCCGACTTCTATAAACCTCACTCTATGAAGAATAACGCCTGTTCCGAAATAGCTATTTTGAAATAAGGCGTGTGTAGACGCTCCACAGCTGCTGTTTCGAAATCGCTCCTCACCGGGGCCATTCTAAGTTATTCCTCCTGGGGATCTAAATGGAGACAGCACGTCTACATTAGGGAAGCCGGCCTCGGACTCATTTTGAGGCTTCCCTGCAGTGTAGACGTGCTATTTCGAAACAAGCTATTTTGGAAGAACTATTCCAGAATCGCTTATTCCAAAATAGCTGTGCAGTGTAGACGTAGCTGAAGAGTATACTCAGACACTTGACATGAAATGGCCTTGTGAACGGGTCATGGAAGAAGTACCATCTGAGACACAAACCCCACCTGGACCAGGGGTTGGGACGCAACGACCTCTTGAGGTCCTTTCCAGTTCTAGGATTCTATGACCGTATGCCTACACTACAGCGTTTTGTCGGAAAACTTGAGAAACGTCCACACTTGCAATTGAGTTCTTCCGCAAGAAAATCAAAAGAACAGAGGGGGTTTTTCCGGCATTGGTAATCCTCATTCGACAAGAAAGAAGCCTTTTTGTAAAAGAGTTCTTTCGGAAAAAGGAGTGTGTGGACGGGGAAGAAGGAGTTCTTTCGGAAGAAGAGGAAAAAGCACAGGTGCCCTGGTGGCCATTTCATCCATAGCAATCACAGCTTACATGCGAAAGAGCGTCTATTCAGTCTGAACACTCTCTTTCGAAAAAGCAAATCACTTTTTCAATGCACTTTTGCAGTGTAGACGCTTTCTTTCTGAAGATGTTTTTTCTTCTTCTGAAAGAAACCTGTAGTCTAGACGTAGCCTAAGGGATGCAGAATCCACCAGCGGGCCACTGTTATTTCTCTTACCTGCTCATTAAAAAGGAAAGATGAAGGCCAATGGAAATTCACGTCCCATTCAAAGATTTAAGATGGCCAAGTCGCATAGTTCTTGAGAGAGGATGTTTCAGTTGAACAGTACTCATGAAAAATACATTTGATATGGTCTCTCACAATATTCTTGCCAGCAAGTTAAAGAAGTATGGATTAGATAAATGGACTGTAAGGTGGATAGAAAGCTGGCTAGACTGTCGGGCCTAGCGGGTCGTGATCAACGGCTCAATGTCACGTTGGCGGTCGGTTTCAAGCAGAGTACCCCAAGGATCGGTTCTAGGGCCGGTTTTGTTCAACATTTTTATTAATGACCTGGCTGAGGGGATGGATTGCACCCTCAGCAAGTTTGCAGATGACACTAAGCTAGGGGGAGAGGTAGATACCCTGGAGGATAGGAATCGGGTCCAGAGTGACTTAGACAAATTAGAGGATTGGGCCAAAAGAAATCAGATGAGGTTCAACAAGGCCAAGTGTAGAGTCCTGCCCTTGGGATGGAAGAATCCCAGGCGTTGTTACAGGCTGGGGACCAACTGGGTAAGCAGCAGTTTGGCAGAAAAGGACCTGGGGATGACAGTGGATGAGAAGCTGGAGATGAGCCAACAGGGCGCCTTTGTAGCCAAGAAGGCTAATGGCAAATTAGGGTGCATTAGGAGGAGCATTGCTAGCCGAGCTAGAGAAGTGATTATTCCCTTTTATTTGGCTCTGGTGAGGCCAAACCTGGAGTGTTGTGTCCAGTTCTGGGCCCCCCACTACAGAAAGGATGTGGACGCATTGGAGAGGGTCCAGCGGAGGGCGACCAAAACGATGAGGGGGCTGGAGCGCATGCCCTACGAGGAGAGACTGAGGGATTTGGGTTTGTTCAGTCTGCAGAAGAGAAGAGGGAGGGGGAATTTGAGAGCAGCCTGCAACTTCCTGAAGGGGGGTTCCACAGAGGCTGGAGAGAGGCTGTTCTCAGTGGGGGCAGGTGGCAGAACAAGGAGCAATGGGCTCAAGTTGCAGTGGGGGAGGTCTAGGTTGGATATTAGGAAAAACTATTTCCCTAGGAGGGTGGGGAAGCGCTGGGCTGGGTTCCCGAGGGAGGTGGTAGAATTTCCATCCCTAAAGGTTTTGAAGTCCTGGCTTAACCAAGCCCTGGCTGGGATGATTGAGTTGGTCCTGCTTTGGGCAGGGGGCTGGACTTGATGACCCCCTGAAGTCTCTTCCATCCCTAGAATTCTGTGATTCTAGAGGGGAATTCTGATCTCGTTTGCATTCATGCAAATCTGGAGGAACCCCTCAATGTCCTCTAGATCATGGGTTCCCAAACTGGGGTGTGTGCCCCCCTGGGGGTGTGTGTGAAAAAATTCCGGGGGGGGCGTGAGGCAACCCAGCCTCCCCCCCCCATCAAGTTTTGCTGCCCTGTTGAGTTCCTTTTTCCCCTTTTTTTTTTGCTCAATAAGTTTTGCTGCTATGGGGGGGGGGGCACGTGAGGGTTTTTCAAAAATCAAAAAGGGGGGCGTGATGCCAAAAAGTTTGGGAACCACTGCTCTAGATGTTCCACAATGGAAAGGAGAGCAGATGCCTTCGACTGCCTACCCTGGGGAAGCTGGTGGTAGCTGCTTCTCTGCTCCAGGGGTGGGAGTTACTAATTACTCCAGTAACGAATTACTCTGGCACTACCGGAATCTGGTTTGAACTGCCCCCTTTGACAGCGCTGTGTTTGGTAATAAGGAGATGTCATATTCCCATTGAAATCAATGGGCAAACTTTCTTTCTGCTGTTCACTTCAATGCGAGCAAGATCTCATGCCTAGAATCTAAAATATCAGCTTCTTTTATCTACAGGAGGTTAAGTTTCATTTCTTCTTGCCGGTCTATTTTGAAAGCTTGAAGCAATCAGACTCGAGTTGGGTTGGTTTTTTGGTGTTTTTTTTCAGACTAGCTCCCACAAGGCTGTGGAAATCCCTAAAAAAATCATCAGTTTTCAGTCGCAACCCTGCATGTTTCTACCTGCTGTAAGTCAATTTGGTGATGCTACAGATAGGTGTATTTTGGTACGGGCTGCTAACGGTGCATCGTCTGTAAGGATGTGGTTTGAGAACCTGTTAATCATATTCTGTTTGGCTTCCTGGCTGGGTCGCACGGAGCTGCTTCTTGTTACATGGTACCTGCGTTCGAGAGCGGTTTCTAGAAACAGCGATGACTCAGAATGACTGTCACAGGTGTAGGATTTCCACCGGCACTTGGTTAAAAGGCCTGTGGTCACGATAGACCAAAAAGGGTTACCACGACTCACCAACTTTCTGAAAGCTCTGTAGGAAACATTCGCTTTCACCCTCCTGCACTTTCCCAACATATTGGGGTTTTTAAAATAACTGGGTTTGTACCATTCACTCAAAGTTGTGTCTCTGGGAAAGCAAAGGTGTTGTTGATGAGTCTCTGTATTACTCAGTTTTACGAGCATGAAAGTTACATTTTCTTGTATTCTGGCTTACGGGGTAGTAGTCTCCTCTACTGCACATTCACATTTGAGCGTTATCAAATGTTGCCCAAGAGAGACGAAACCCTTCCACGAAAACTGTTACAAGGTTGTTTAAGTTTCCTAAAAATGGTGGTCCTTCTACGGCCGAGCACCTTGTTTTATGGCAGGGTGTGTCACGGTGGATGACGGCTAACGTGTAACATGTTCACCTCAATTACAGATCAGTTCACTCGAAATGTGGTTGAAACAATCCCAAGAAAAAAGAGCTTTTAATGCCAACTGGCATGACAGAATTTCTAATGCCTGAAAAGAGACACGCCAATGGTTTGGACAACATTTTTCTAGTATTGGATGGTGTGCCATAGTTGGGGGGCTGTCTACTCTAGTGGCCCTGGGCCCACTCTGGTTGGGAATTCACTGATCACTAGGCTTGGGCTGTGGGCTGTGGATGACCCCTACAGGCCTCTGTCTGTAAGCACTGCCCAGTGGGGGTCGGCCCTGAGGGCCGTCATATCACGTAGACCATAGCCCAACGGGTTCTCACCTGATCAGGGAAGGGGTTGGAACAAAGGAAGGGTGTGGCTTGGAGAAGGGTTAGTCAGAGCGTGGGAAAGCATGGAGGAAGCAGACTAACCAGGGTACATTTAGACTACAGGTTTTTGTCAACAGAAGTTTTGTCGACAGATACTGTCGACAAAGCTTCTGTCGACAAAGAGCGTCTAGACTACATCCAGTTTGGTTGACAAAGCAAGCCGCTTTGTCAACATGACAGTGTAGACGCAAAGGACAGTGTAGATGCAATAATGCCTTCTGTCGACAGAACTCTGTCGCCAAAAGGCGTTATTCCTCGTAGAATGAGGTTTACAGCCATTGACAAAACTGCCGAGTTCTGTCGACGTTATGTCGACAGAACTCAGTGGCAGTGTAGATGCAGGTATAGTTTTGTCGACAAAAGTGCACTTTTGTCGACAAAACCCTGTAGTCTAGACACACCCCCAGTGTAGGGGGGTTCAGGATAGAGGAACTAGGGCTATCGGCCTATCCTCTCATGCCTGCATCGGTCCTACACCGTGCTGTATCTCGGAGCAGCAATAAACCCTCTCTATTCGACTGGCTGGCGGAGTCACATCTTGCTGCGGACGGGGGTGCAGCCATCACAGATGGTTATCAGTGGTTTGTGGGGAAAAAGCAAATCAGAAAACACCGTGAAAGTTCACCAAGGCTGGGTTAGCCTAGATCTGCAGGGACCAAAAGTCAGTACCCACTGCGTAGGCTCCTAGGGTTACCAGGTGTCCGGTTTTGAACCAGACAGTCCAGTATTTGAGCTTTCAGTCCAGGAAACAAATTGAGAAAATACCGGACATAGAAATGTCCGGTATTTTAAATTAAGTTTTATTATTATCAAGTTATGATGTGACTTGTGCGCGAGTATTCTCTTTCTAGGCCTGCACTATGCGGTACTATGCCGATTCGCCGCTTGGATACACGTATCAATACATAGTTGCGTACTGCCTGGCTGGTAGATACGCTCATGCTGTGTGAGCGTGTCTACCAGCCAGGCAGCACGCAACTACGCAGTAGTGCTGAATATTTTCCTTTATAAATGTACGATTCGCGACGGTGTTGTCCTTTGTCTAACTTTCATCTTTCTCATATCTCGTTGCGCTCTTTTAAGGTAAGGAATATTTTTTCAGCAAAGAACCTGCTGCTCCAAATGTATTAAAACTGGTTCAATATTTTGTTTCAATTCCGGTGTCAAATACTGGTGTGGAAAGAATTTTCAGTGTCATGGTAATCTATGGAGCGACGAACGCAACAGATTGAGTGTTGAGTCAGTAAGAAGTCAACTTTGTGGGTTTTTTAATATACCTTTCACTTGTTTGGAAGCAAAAGATGAGTTTTCGAAAAGTAAAAAATTGATAAAAAGCCACACAATCTAATGTAAAATACACAATGTAATGTAGATTGTTGTCAATAAATTTCCCATATCATGTATATTTTTTTTTTTTGGTTGACAAATTTTTATCAAGTGTCCGGTATTTTTGTTGAAACCATCTGGCAACCCTATAAGGCGCATGTGTGAAACGAGGCAATGGGTCGCAAGCTCAGGTTTGTTGCAGGAAAGTTCCCACATAACCACAACACGGCCCCATGACTGGTTTTTGGGCCAAGCACTGGAGAGATGAGGCATTTGATTCTACTACCATTAAATTCAAAACTGCCAGGTTGACACACACTGGTGGAACCAATGTTCTAAATCCCAAGGGAGAGAAATAACTTACTCCCGTTTGTAGCCTATTAATTTATATCTGTCCTATTTTAGCTTACTAATTGCTAGTTGGTTTATTTTTGGTTTTTATTTATACAGATTTGAATAGGCTGGTAATGCAAGGTGCCCGCAGAATTAATTTTCTGTGTGATTGCTTATAGCAGAAGTATGGTAGTTAGTTCATAGTTGGTATTTTTCTTGTTATTTTCCATAAGATGTGTGAGGCAAGTTTTGTGGTTGGTGCAATAGGCCCTTTTTCTTAATTTTGCTTGGAATCGGCAAGAAAATCTGCTAACTTGGTGATAACTGTCATTTTGAATTTCCTGTGCAACAATTACCAGATGTCCGAGCCCCAAACGCAAGCTCCCGTCTTTTCTTCGCTGCCCTGGGCTGCCATCCAAGAAAGCCTCAATCATATCTGATGCATATTCATGAGTTCCCCAATATTTTCTCCGATTAGAGATGGTACCCTCAGCAATCTCAGGGTACCACACCCAACTGTGGACATGGGGTTGAACATCTGGGACATTTTGGCACCAAAAGGGGTAGTTAGGTCTCAAGATTGAGGAGATTGTGGTTGCTGCTTCAGCGGTTGCTGTCAGACCCCACGCCGGAGTGTTGTGTTTCTTTTATCTTGTCGGGTCAGAAACCAGATACTTAGATTGATTCTATTTTCTTATTGCTGTTTTGCTACTCTAATTTTGCTTACGTTTGCTTTTAGGAATGTCACTACCACTTGTTCCAAGGCCTTTCGGGTGAAGGAAGGCTGGTCCTTCCTGCCCAGTCTTGGGGGGTCTTAAGATCTTGTGGGTAGAAAACATTCTTAAATGCTTACTCTTTGTATCTATCTATCTATTTGTCCTTTGGGCTCCTCATGGAGCAAAGGGCCTCCAGTCATTCTCCATCTCTTGCGATCCTTAGCGATAGTCATAGAATCATAGAGCTGGAAGAGACCTCACAAGGCCATCAAGTCCAGCCTCCTGCCCAAGGCAGGACCAACCCCAACTAAATCAACCCAGCCAGGGCTTGGTCAAGCCGAGACTTAAACACCTCTAGGGATGGAGATTCCACCACCTCCCTAGGGAACCTATCCCAGTGCTTCACCACCCTCCTCACGAAATAGTTTTTCCTAATATCCAACCTAGACCTTCCCCACCGTAACTTGAGACTGTTGCTCTTGGTTCTGCCATCCATCACTACTGTGAACAGCCTTTCTCCAGCCTCTTTGGAACCTCCTTCAGGAAGTTGAAGGCTGCTCTCAAATCCCCCCTCACTCTTCTCTTCTGCAGACTAAACAAACCCAACTCCCTCCATCGCTCCTCATAGATCATGTGCTCCAGCCCCCTAATCATTTTGGTCACCCTCCTCTCCAATGCGTCCACATCCTTTCTATCATGGGGGGCCCAGAACTGGACAACTAGTCTTGATTTGATCCCACGTTAAACCATCTGCTTTTACTTCGTCCAGGAAGCTTTGCTGACATGTCTGTTTGGGACGTCCTCTTTTCCTCTTTCCCTTTGGATTCCATTCTAATGCTTGTTTCATGATACATTCCTCACTGTCCTTACGCAGGATGTGGCCTGCCCATCGCCATCTTCTCTTCTTAATCCGGACCTTGATTGGTTTCTGATTTCTTTCGGCCCACAAGGTTTCGTTTGGCATTCTATCGTATCACTGGAGAACGTGTCTAAGGCATTTATTGACAAACATCTGAATTCTCTTGCTCTGGACAATGTGCCACACCTCCGAGCCATACAGCAGCACTGATTTCACATTGGAAGTGCAAATGCGTAGTTTGGTTCTTATTGAAATGGCTCTTGAAGCCCAGACTGGTCGTAGTATGGCAAAGGCTTGTTGTGCCTTTCGTATTCTCACATTGATGTCCTCTTCAGTTCCCCCATTCTTGCTGATAACACCCCCCACGTATACCAACTGGTCAACCTCTTGCACTGCTTTTCCTTCGACTCTTTGTATACTAAGTTTTAATTTGATTGTGTGAATGACATCTGGGGAAGGTATTCAGATAATCTGGGTTCTTGCTGCCATATTCTTTGTGGTGATTATCATTATCTTCCCTTTAGCAATAAAATTGTTTTCTATTTCATTTCCTGAGTTAAGATGTGGTTGCTGTCAATCGCTTGTGGGCCCTCAAGAGGGGGAATCATATGGTTCCACTGCATTTCTAAGAAATCTGATGAGGTTCAACAAAGACAAGTGCGGAGTCCTGCCCTTGGGATGGAAGAATCCCAAGCATTGGTACAGGCTGGGGACCTACTGGCTAAGTAGCAGTTCTGCAGAAAAGGACCAGGGGATTACAGTGGATGAGAAGCTGGATAGGAGTCAACAGGGCGGCCTAGTAGCCAAGAGGGCGAATGGCATATTAGGTGCATTAGGAGGAGGATTGCTAGCAGATCTAGAGAAGTGATTGTTCTCCTTGATTCGGCTCTGGTGAGGCCACATTTGGAGTGTTGCGTCCAGTTCTGGGCCCCCCACTATAGAAAGGACGTGGACACATTGGAGAGGGTCCAGCAGAGGGCGACCAAAATGATTCGGGGGCTGGAGCACATGACCTATGACAGTGGTTCTCAACTTGTTTCAGTCCACGGACCACCAGGCCAATCAAAAAGTTTTCATGGACCACCTCCAGCACATGTAGCACAGGACGAAAGACACAGCAACTGCTCAGCACGACGGTGGCAGCTGCACTGACACTCAGAGCCTCAGACGGAAGTTACTGGCAACACAACACGGTTGCATCCTTGGTGACGCTATGGATGACGCGCCGCGTGCTTGTGAACACGGCGTAAAACAGCCTAACAGCGGCGCCTGCTCACATCGTGTGACTTTGGGCAATGTTCCTGTGGACCACCGAAAAAGTCACCATGGACCACCAGTTGAGAACCACAGACCTATGAGGAGAAACTGAGGGATCTGGGCTTGTTTAGTCTGTAGAAGAGAAGCGTGAGGTGGGATTTGAGAGCAGCCTTCAGCTTCCTGAAGGGAGGTTCCAAAGAGGCTGGAGAAAGGCTGTTCACAGTAGTGATGGATGGCAGAACAAGGAGCAATGGTCTCAAGTTGCAGTGGGGGAGGTCTAGGTTGGATATTAGGAAAAACGATTTCCCTAGGCGGGTGGGGAAGCACTGGGATGGGTTATCTAGGGAGGGGGTGGAATCTCCATCCCTAGAGGTTTTTAAGTCTCGGCTTGACAAAGCCCTGGCTGGGTTGATTTAGTTGGGACTGGTCCTGCCTAGGGCAGGGGGCTGGACTTGATGGCTCCTGAGGTCTCTTCCAGCTCTATGGTTCTATGATTCATTGTGACCGGGGATAGAGGACGAACTTAGATTTTCTGGTCAGATTGGCGAGCCTTACCCATTCAAATGTTACTAAAACTCCTTCCCAGGCTACACGATCAAGTGTGGTGATGAAAATGATTAAAACGAAACGGGACAAACGAGATGATTGAGAGAGTTTCTTTTCCCGTTTGTGTTTCGGCGAGTGAGCAAATCAACGAATTTCTGGATATACATGGTGCAAGTGCAAAGTTACAGCCACAATCCAGAAGGCCAAGCAAAAATTCAGATCCGTCATGTTTCTATTGTGGCATAGCTCTTGGGCTAGGCAGCCGTATCAGTATCAGCCTGGTATCAGTAGGCTAAGAACTTAAGAACGGCAGTTCTGGGTGAGACCAAAGGTCCATCTAGCCCAGTGTCCTGTCTGCCGACAGTGGCCAATCCCAGGTACCCCAGAGGGAGTGAACAAGAACAGGGAATCATCCAGTGATCCTTCTCTTGTTGCCCAGCCTTTGACAAACAGAGGCCAAGGACACCATTCCTACCCATTCTGGCTAACGGCCATTGATGGACCTAACCTCCATGACTTTATCTAGCTTTTGTTTGAACCCTGTTCAAGTCCTAGTCTTCAACACATCCTCTGGTGAGGAGTTCCACAGGTTGGCTGTGTGAAGAAAAACTTTCTTTTTGTTGGTTTGAAACCTGCTGCCTCTTCGTTTCATTTGGCGACCCCTCGTTCTTACATGATGGGAACAAGTCACTAACTTTCCTTTCTTCACTTTCTCCACACCTGTCATGATTTTATAGACCTCCATCCTATCCCCTCCCTTAGTCTCCTCTTTTCTAAGCTGAAAAGTCCAAGTCTTTTACATCTCTCTTCATACGGGATCCGTTCCAAACCCTGAATCATTTGTGTTGCCCTTTTCTGAACCTTTTCCAATGCTACTGTTTGGCCCACCTATCTTGTACAGAAGGAAGTGGAAAGACAGCTGTGGTATCATCCCATGTGTCATGCATGACTCAACCAGCTCTCGAGATGAGTTGAGGATTCAGTACTGTTCCATGCCAGGTGCCCTTTTGCTCCAGTCAGTACATTCCAGTTTAGGATTTGACTGTACACCGCATACCGGTCAAGCCACACCAGATCTTTTGCTGGGTTTCAATGAGGGTCACCTGGCCAATTTGGTCAGACCAGATTGCCCAACAGATTTGCCGATGACCGATCCAAGGTTGAAAGAGGTGGCTGGATGTCTGGAATAGGTTGCAGGGGCTCCCGGAGTTAGCTGATGATGATGGACAACTGCGTGTCTTCAGAGAAGGATTGGACACATGAGGTCCCTCAAGCATCTGTCCCATCTCCATTGTTCAACATACACAGGACGACTTCTAAACACTATGGGACAGATACGCCCGTTCACACTAGCTGAGTATCTCCATTGACTTCCGTGGAGCTACACTGGTTTGACCAAGCTGAGGAATGGGCCCTACATTTGAGACGAGCCTTCTCCTGCCAGCTTTTTCTCTCACACCTCACCTGTCTTACACTGGTTGGCAGGCAAGTCTATCCAGCACCGGAAAGGGCAATTGTGATCATCCTAGATGGACCTCAAGTCTATCCAACACCCGAAGGGGCAATTGTGATCGTCCTAGATGGACCTCAAGTTCATCCAGCACCCGAAGGGGCAATTGTGATCGTCCTAGATGGACCTCAGGTCCATCCAGCACCAGGAGGGGCTATTGTGATCGTCTTAGATGGTCCTCAGGTCCATCCAGCACCGGAAGGGGCTATTGTGATCGTCCTAGATGGACCTCAAGTCTATCCTCATCCATCTGATTTGGACTGTAACCAGGGAGGCCTTTCATTAGACTAACATTTTAAGTGTGCTGGATTTCAAACATGGTTTACAGCACACCACAACTTATGCCCCTCGGGATGAGGCGGGGCAAGGCTTTAGAAAGAAATGAATCCCAGAATGACGGCAACGCAATTTGCACAGTCAGGAGAAACGACGCAGTGGCATAAAACATTTAGCTAGTTTATTTCTACCGACAACACAGGTAGATAAACAAGCGCCTTTGAAAAACCAAACCAAAACTGTCCTCCGGAAACTGCTGGTTTGATGCAGTTGGAGACAAACGCTGAACCACACGACTTGGGCTGCCTGCGGACACTAGCACCTGAAATGCGGCCACTGAGGCTGGGGCCTAGGTCGGAGAGGGGCAGAGAATGGGAAGGAAAGCCAGGGTAGCGGCCCAGGCAGGATTACTGGTCCTCCACTTCCGAACATCAAACAAGTACCTCTCCTCTACCCTGTGATCGCTAATCTGTTTCTGTGCCTGTTATCTCTATGCCAGAAAGGGTTTAAAACCAGAAGAGAGATCTATAATCTAAGTAAAAATGTGCCCCGTCAACCAAGTTAAATGCAAAGATGGAAGATTAGGCCTCCCTACGGGAATGCATTTCGGTCTGTTAGAATCGTAATCCGCACATTCTCCGATGTCCAATATGTCACAGCAGCCATCAATTCCTGCCTGCCGGAAGCAGCTGAACCGGCTCACTGACCTTCCTCTTCTTCCTTGGCTCCGTCATCTCTTCCTGGCTGAATGCAAAGTCCAGGCGGTGTTCCTGCAAGAGCCACCAGAGAAAGGGGGTCATGTTCACGGCACAAGCTTCTGGAACCCTCGAGTGATAGAGTTCCTAGATTTCCTCAAACCCGAGAGTCATAGAATCCTAGAACACTAGAACGGGAAGGGACCTCGAGAGAGCATCGAGTCCAGTCCCTTGCCCTCATGGCAGGACCAAGCACTGTCTAGACCAGGGTTACTCAACGTTGGAAGCCCCGGGGGCCACAATGATACTCACAGCACATGCCGAGGGCCACAACTTGAGTGTGGATGCATAGACATGCAAATATATATGCAAATAACTTATTTCACACTGATGGGTGTGAATACAAAGCTTAAGGCAAGATTACACAACACGTAGGCCCCATTTAAGTCAGTTCTGCTAATATGAATACAATGCGATATTTCCCCCGTTTTCACCCATAGGACAGCACTTTTAACGAGCAATGACAGTCCAGGAATTTAACAACTAAAACACATCTCAACAGAAGACCATCATATTGGCTACTTTTTTGGTTTGGCTCCCACCTGCAGGCTGCGTGTTGAGTCTCGTGTAAACCCGAACTGCACCACGGGCCACAAACAAATGGGCATGTTGAGTAGCCCTGTTCTAGACCATCCCTGGTCGATGTCTATCCAACCTGCTCTTCAATATCTCCAGTGATGGAGACCCCCACAGCCTCCCTCGGCAATTTATTCCAGTGCTTCGCCACTCGGACCGTTAGGAAGTTTTTCCTAACGTCCAACCTCAACCTGCCTTGCTGCAATTTCTAAGCAAAATATGAGACACGAAAACCCAAACTTCAAATCCCACACCCTACTTCCGGGATCCTTCAGGATTTGGCGAGTTCAGCTGTGCTCTTTAGAAAGGAAATCAGTCGGAGAATCAAAATTAGGGTGCTGACTAACCCGGGGGCGATCGCTTTGCCCTCGCTGCGAGGGAGCGCGTATGGCCTCCATTTCTCAGGGCTGAAAGAAGATCCAGGGGTCCGAGAAATTGTGGAGGTTATCCTTTGGGGGTAACAAACCTCTTGCCACTACATTCATCTAGCCAGCCAAACAAAGAGCAGAAAAGATGATGTCCGTTATGTCTGCAGTGACTTAATGAAAGGCACCTGGTTCTTGGCAGGAGACACGTAGCGTGTGTCTACATTTCCGTTCAACACCTGTGGCTTGCTGGTGTAAGCTGACCCGATTTGGGGGGATCGGGATTGCAGAGCTATTCAACTGCAACATAGACATTCTGGCGGATACCATACTAGAATTGAAATACCATGGGGATTGGTGTAGCCAGGCCGACCAAAAATGTCCTTCATTTTCTGACGCACTAAACACTTCGGCTGTGTGTTTCGAAATAACGATCTTGCTTGCACTCACAGTGGCGCATGCCATCGTTCCTTGTTGCAGGCGGAAAGGGCATGCTTTGCTAATCTAGCCCGGACAGCCGGGAGCTGAGGGTTGCTCCCACAACAACACAGATTCAAAGCCACCAGCCGACCCAGTGCGGTCCCTGCAGAATTTCTCCGTCACTGCTTTCTATCGAACTTGTGTGGCTTTGAAATGGGGATTGGTAACATCTAGGACTGTATGGGCTTTCAAACATGTGAGACACACAGATTAGAGGAACCGTGAAAAGAGTCCAAACTCTACCCCCGCTCCATGATTCAGCCTGTGTTTTTAACGTGCTTCTCTTTCCTCCTCATCGTTATCTAGTAAAGCAGGCCCACACTCACTAAAACACAGAGCACAACTTCCTTTCTTAATTCAAACATGGACCAAAAACCAGATCCACAAAGTGAGGCAGGTAGACTCTTGCCCAAGCACCAAACCTAGGCCGGCAAAACTCCTGCTGAAGTCCAAAGGAAGTTTTTGCATCGGGAAAGAGCAACACAGGGGTACTAATTTTTGGCTGGACGTATTCCTGGGGACACAGCCGGTCCTAACCAATTAGCGGCCCCGGGCAACCGCCCAGCTTGCCCGTAGGGTTGCCAGACGGTTTAAAAAAAAAGCCGGGGGGAAAATTTGTCGAGCAAAAAAGAAAAAAAAAAGCCGCGGGGAAATTTGTCGAGCAAAAAAGAAAAAAAAAGCCGGGGGAAAATCTGTCGAGCAAAAAAGAAAAAAAAAAAGCCGCGGGGAAATCTGTCGAGCAAAAAAAAAAACCAAAAAGGGTCGGGAGTAACCAGGGAAACCTGGGGGGGAAGATTCGGGAGGTCGGGCCGAAATGCAGTCGCGGCCCACCCCTAAGACCGATTCAGTCGACAGCCCCTTGAAAATGGCGGCCCCGGGCGACCACCCTGCTCGCCCGCCCCTAAGACCAGCTCTACCTGGGGAAATCAAATGACAGCCTTTAATTAAAAACTAATCTTTACCTTCTCCAGGACAATCCTGGAAGGCTGGCGACCCTACGCAACGAACAGATCTTGGAATCTGGCTGCTCCACTGGGCACGTCAAGCAGGTATTTATGCCCCTCCCCATGGAATCGCTTTGTTCCATCGGCTTCCTCATCCCACGCAAAAGGGTGCACAGAGGGAAGCACATTCCTCCCATTGGCCAGATGATGACTCAAAAGCCGGATTGCCAGACCCTCTCTCGTTGCATGGCAGGAAGAACTGTCACATCGTGGCTGACTGATAAGTCACACGTGTGTGTGATCTCTTAGTGGTGGTGCACATCTGCACATGCCTCGGTGCGCCAAACAAACTTTGTTCCGCACAAGGGCCGAACAAATTAGAGAGAGCCTTGCGTGTGATATGTTCTGGAGGGTTCAATTCTGGGCTGATACCCATTCCCACCACTGACGTAGGTACTCCTGACAGAATCACAGAGCTGGAAGAGACCTCAGGAGGTCATCAAGTCCAGCCCCCTGCCCAAGGCAGGACCAATCCCAACTCAATCAACCCAGCCAGGGCTTTGTCAAGCCGAGACTTAACCACCTCTAGGGACGGAGATTCCACCCCCTCCCTAGGGAACCCAGCCCAGCGCTTCCCCACCCTCGTAGGGAAATACTGTAAAATCTCGAGTATAAAGCGCACTTCCCCCCCCCCCGTTTTTTAGGCTCAAAGCCGGGGTGCGCATTATACATAGGAGCTATTTTTTAAAGTTTTAAACTCCCCCTCCCCTCCGCACGGAAACTTTTCCGCTGCAGCGCGGCGCGGGGGCCGCCACCCCGCCAGGCTCCCGGACAAGGCGAGGAGCCGGCAGCGCCGCCAGGCTGCAGCGCCCTGGCTCGCTGCCTGCCCGGTGCTCCTTCAGGCTGCGCCCGGGGGTCCCCGGAGCAGGCGCAAGCTCGGCGCGGCGCGTGGGCAGCTATCCGGGGGGGCAAGGGGCAATTTCAAACTCCGCCGCCGGCTCCCCGGGCTGCGCGTGTGTTTCCCTGTAGCTTCAGATCTGGTTTCAGGATAATCAAATGTTGTGTTCCAGTTTAGTAGAGACCAAGGAATTGTGGACTTCAGAAATAGGTTACCTCCCGTTCTCCTGTATAATGGGGTGCGCACTGTACACAGGAGTTCCGTTTTTTCCATTGTGCTAAGATTCGAAAGTCAGGGTGCACGTTATCCATAAGTGCGCACTATACTCCAGATTTTACGGGCAGTTTTTCCTACTATCCAACCTAGCCCTCCCCCACTGTAACCTGAGACCACTGCGCCTTGTTCCGCCATCTGTCACAGCAGCATGCGCGAAGAATCCAGGCTATTCGTTTTGGAAACGTATTCAAGCATGGCAAAGGAAAGCGGACGAAGGCCTGTGCTTTCGGAAAGCCGCCCTCCTCCTGCCCTGCCCCGGTAAATTATGCCAAGTCATCATCAGTGTGAGTGACTCTTTGTTTCCCCTTGCACACTGTGGTGAAAACGCTATCTTGACCCACAAGCGCTTCTTCCGCAGCCGGGGAAGCAAACAGACCTTATCTCTAACCTTGAGGTTTCTCTCTTTTAAGAGACTAAAGAATAGAAAGTTCAAACTGAACAGAGAAAAACCAGGTCAGAAGAAAAACGTTCCAGATCTCCTTACCGCCTCCCTCAAACGCTCAAGGGTCTCCCAGAAGCACCCGGGGCTGTATTAATATACACCTAGCTCTGAGCTAGACTGTTTCGGCAGGGGTACTCTGTTCATGTCTGCCCCACGGTATCAGACCCTAACAGACATGCCTAATGGTACAGGTCCGGCTCTAGGCAGCAGCAAATCAAGCACGTGTTTGGGGTGGCCCATTTCCAGGTAAGCAGCCAGCCCCGGCCCCGCCCCGCCGATTTTAAAGGGCCGCAGGAGCTCGGCTCTGGCTGCGTGTCCCCGGGAGCTGGCTGCCCACCCTGCTGGCTCCAGCCCTGCCGCGGCCCCAGCCCCCTTCGCCGGCGAGAGACCGCTCCCTGCCGGCCGCCCGGCTCGCTGTGCCCGCCCCGCCCTGCGCCGCCCGTTCCCCGCGCCGCCCCTGCGCCCTGCTCTCCCTGTTCCCTGCGACTCTCTGGCTCTGCGCTGCCCCTGCACCCTGCTCCCCCCCGATCCCTGCACCCCTCTGGCTCTGCGCTCCCTCTGCACCCCACAGCCCCTTTTCCCTGCACCCCTCTGGCTCTGTGCCGCCCCTGCACCCCGGTCCTTGTGCCCCTCTGGCTCTGCGCCCCCTCTGCACCCCGCAGCCCCTTTTCCCTGCACCCTTCTGAGTCTGTGCCACCCCTGCACCCCAGTCCCCGTGCCCCTCTGGCTCTGCGCTCCCTCTGCACCCCGCAGCCCCTTTTCCCTGCACCCCTCTGGTCTGTGCCCCTCCCGCCTGTGCCTCTGCTCTGCGCCCCCACTGACCCCGTCTTGTGCCCCTGCACCCCTCTGGCTCTGTGCCGCCCCTGCACCCCGGTCCTTGTGCCCCTCTGGCTCTGCGCCCCCTCTGCACCCCGCAGCCCCTTTTCCCTGCACCCCTCTGGCTCTGTGCCGCCCCTGCACCCCGGTCCTTGTGCCCCTCTGGTTCTGCGCCCCCTCTGCACCCCGCAGCCCTTTTTCCCTGCACCCCTCTGGCTCTGTGCCGCCCCTGCACCCCGGTCCTTGTGCCCCTCTGGCTCTGCGCCCCCTCTGCACCCCGCAGCCCCTTTTCCCTGCACCCTTCTGAGTCTGTGCCACCCCTGCACCCCAGTCCCCGTGCCCCTCTGGTTCTGCGCCCCCCTCTGCACCCCGCAGCCCCTTTTCCCTGTGCCCCTTCTGGGTCTGTGCCACCCCATGCACCCATCCACTGCCCCTCTGGTACTGCGCCATCCCTATGCACCCCGCTCCCTTTTCCCTGCATCCCATCTGCTCCTGTCCTCCCCTGCACCCCAGTACCCATGCCCCCTGATCTCCTGCCCCCCTCTGCACTCTGCGCAGCCCTTTTTCCCTGCACCTCTGCTCTGTGCACCCCTGCACCCCGGTCCCTTGCGCCCCTCTGGCTCTGCGCCCCCGCTGCACCCCACAGCCCCTTTTCCCTGTGCACCCTTCTGAGTCTGTGCCACCCCTGCACCCCAGTCCCCGTGCCCCTCTGGTTCTGCGCCCCCCTCTGCACCCCGCAGCCCCTTTTCCCTGTGCCCCTCTGGGTCTGTGCCCCCCATTCCCCGCACTGCCCCTGGACCCCGATCCCTCTGCCCCTCCCGTTCCCCGCATCCCATTCCCCATGCCTCCCCTGCACCCCGTACCCTGCTCCCCCTGATCCCTGCCCCCCTCTAACTCTGCGCTGCCCGTTCCCTGCATCACCCCTGCACCCCGGTCCCTGCGCCCCTCTGGCTCTGCGCCCCCTCTGTACCCCACAGCCCCTTTTCCCTGTGCCCCTCTGGGTCTGTGCCCCCTCTGCACCCCAGTACCCGCGCCCCTCTGGCTCTGTGCCCCCTCTGTACCCCGCAGCCCCTTTTCCCTGCACCCCTCTGGGTCTGTGCCCCCCATTCCCCGCACTGCCCCTGGACCCCAATCCCTATGCCCCTCCCGTTCCCCGCGTCCCATTCCCCATGCCTCCCCTGCACCCCGCTCCCCCCAATCCATCTGGCTCTGCGCCTCCCGTTCCCCGTGCCACCCCTGTACCCTCCATACTGTTCCCTGCACCCCCCTGTGCACCCCAGCACCCCAGTCCCACTGCTTCACCCGGTCCCCACACCCCTCTGGCTCTGCACCTCCCATTCCCCACGGTGAACCCTGTTCCCCGCGCCCCTCTGGCTCTGCGCTGTCCCTGCACCCTGCTCTCCCCGTGGGTCGGGAGTGAGGGGTGCCTGTCCATAGGGAGGGGCTGGACAGGGCAGGGAAAAGGCTGTTGTGACCCAGCAATGAGTGAAAGGGGAGGGGGAGTTTACTTGATGCGCCTTTGCCTTTCTGGAAAAAAATAATTAAAATGATCGTTGCTATTTCTAGGGCTAACATGCCGGGACAAAAACGAAAACAACAAAAAAATGGCAAAGTGCAAACGTGTAAAAGCCACAAAAAAAGCGGGGGGGCGGCCACACTTTTTTTTGCTTGGGGCGGCAAAAAACCTAGCGCCGGCCCTGCTACCGGAACTGCAGAAGAACTCTGTAAAACCAGACTCTGCTCGAGAGGACTCTGCCTGGATGCCCACATCTCATGGTAGGAAAGCTCGAAAGCCCACCAGATTTACGGGCAAGCAACCCTCACTCCGGGCCGTGCACACTGCTTGGACACGCCTTTCGTTTTTGCACCCCAGGCAGGACGAACGAAGGTTAAGGTTCTGTCACGGGCAGGGCCGTACCTAGAGAGGTGCAGGGTCTAGGACAGCGTGTCTTAAAGTGCGTTCCAGTGTGCCGTGAGGCAGTCGGAGGTGTGCCGCGGAGAACAACAGAATTCAAAATGGCCGCCCTTAAAGGGACAAGCCTCCTTTTTTTTTTTCCCCCCTCAACAATTTTTCCCTGGGGGCCCTTTTTTGTTTTCTCAACAAAAAAATCCTTGGTGTTCCCCATTAAAAAAAAAAAGTTTGCTATTCCTCGGTCTTAAAAAGTTTAAGAAACACTGGTCTAGGATATCCTGCCCCCCGCAGTGCCATAGGTATGTACGGGGCAACCCCCTCGCTCGGGACTGGTCTAGGATAGCCTGCCCCCCGCAGTGCCGTAGGTATGTACGGGGCAACCCCCTCGCTCGGGACTGGTCTAGGATAGCCTGCCCCCCGCAGTGCCGTAGGTATGTACGGGGCAACCCCCTCGCTCGGGACTGTTCTAGGATAGCCTGCCCCCCCGCAGTGCCGTAGGTATGTACGGGGCAACCCCCTCGCTCGGGACTGGTCTAGGATAGCCTGCCCCCCGCAGTGCCGTAGGTATGTACGGGGCAACCCCCTCGCTCGGGACTGGTCTAGGATAGCCTGCCCCCCGCAGTGCCGTAGGTATGTACGGGGCAACCCCCTCGCTCGGGACTGGTCTAGGATAGCCTGCCCCCCGCAGTGCCGTAGGTATGTACGGGGCAACCCCCTCGCTCGGGACTGGTCTAGGATAGCCTGCCCCCCGCAGTGCCGTAGGTATGTATGGGGCAACCCCCTCGCTCGGGACAAACACTGTGGGGGACTTGAAGTTGCTTCTGTGGTAGGAGGGGACCCAACCCGGCTGGTGGCCTGGAGTGCCGGTCAGCTGTTCCAGTGGCCCCAGAAGCCTCTGCTCTACTCTATACCAGGCCAGCTCCAGAAATCAGGTGACCCCTGTCCTTAGGAATGACTCCGGCAGGGACAAGCCAAGGTCCTACCCAAGACCCCGCTAAGTATGGGATGATCACTAAGGGACTCCTGACTGCATGGAGCTAACAGGAAGGGAAGAAGCAAACTCAACTCTTCTTCTCGTTGCAACGATTGGGTAACCCAAGCGGGGCTGGGAGAGAGATGTTCTCATCAGATACAGCGCTGTGGCGAGAAGAGGACGCGAGATAAGCTTTTTTGAAAAAAAATGTTGAAGATAACGACGTTACTATAAAAAAAATGTTTTCTTCCATCCCTTCTCTGAGAAGCTGCTGCAGGAAATGTCCACCTTGCAGCGGCGTTCTGTCCCCTGGCTCTTTAAAACCAGTTTTGGTGGGAAGATCGTAGACCACAAGATGGTCAAGGAAACCTTATACAAGCCCCATCTAGGCAAAGCCCCGGGTGCGTCTAGACTAGTTTTTTTTTTGACAGAAGTTGGCTTTTGTCGAAAAAACGATACCTTTGTCTACACTACCGCCGCGTTCTGTCGACAGTCAGTCGACAGAACACAGCCGTTTTGTCGACAGCAGTAAACCTTTTACGAGGAATAACACCTTTTGTCGAAAGTCCTCTTTCGAAAAAAGGCGCTCTTGCATGCCAACTGTGCTTTTTCGAAAGAGAGTGTCTAGACTGTCTTTTGAAGAAACGGCTTGCTTTTTTGACAATACTGATCGTAGTCTAGATGCTCTGTGGACAAAGCCTTGGTCGAAAAAGGCGTGCAGTCGAGATGCAGCCACCGTGGGCACAAAAATCTGCCCTCACAGATATGACTGCGAGATCACAGGCTGAGTCACTAAGCACATAAGAACCCCCCCTTTTAACTGGGAGCAGTAGCAGAAGCACGCCAGGAACCGCAGCTGCCACCTTCTGTTGGAAAACGGAAAAAAACGTGGCTGAAATCAAACCATATTTAAAAAAACGAGGTCTTTGCTCTGATTGCTACATGCCCCAAGACACTAGGCGCCTCAAGGCTCAGCTTGCTGTACGAGCGAAAAAGGTGGAGGTGAACATGCTACAATCAGGTGTCCATCTTTGAATGAGGTTGCAGTCCAAGCAGGAGGTGTAGATTTGGCGAGCCGGCCTCTGTTCTACCTTGAAAAATCCTTTTCTAAGGCCTTTTAGTTGAACACAAGAACATAAGAACGGCTGTACTAGGTCAGACCAAAGGTCCATCCAGCCCAGTAGCCTGTCTGCCGACAGCAGCCAATACGAGGTGCCCCAGAGGAGGTGGACCAAAGACAATGATCAAGCGATTTGTCTTGTGCCATCCCTCTCCAGCCTCTGACAAACAGAGGCCAGGGACACCATTTCTACCCCCTGGCTAATAGCCTTTTATGGACCTAACCTCCATGAAATTATCTAGCTTCTCTTTAAACTCTGTTATAGTCCTAGCCTTCACAGCTTCCTCCGGCGAGGAGTTCCACAGGTTGACTACGTGCTGTGTGAAGAAGAACTTTCTTTTATTAGTTCTATTAGTAGCAGTAGGACAGATGGACACGGATGAAGCAAACCAGATCGGGGCTTCATTGTGCTGTGCACGGCACAGATCTATATTTACAGTTTAGAGGTGTCTGTTTGCGCGCCCGTTTGTTCAAGAACTCCTCCTCAACAGTAGGATCACCAAATTCGGTAGGTGGCTCCCTCTTCTTCTAAGTCCTTTCCCTCCTCTCCCGGGCAGCACCGATGAGAGGCCTGCACCCTGGGTCAGGTCTTCTAGTACATCATAGAAGACAGTCTCAACCTCACATATAAATAAACAACTTGTGACAGTTGAAAGGGGCCTGGTCTCCTAACAGTGGGCACTCAGCGTTTTTAGACTAGAATAACCCTTCGCAGAGGTTTCGAGTTGGACACCCAAATCTTGAGGTTTCCCAAGCCCCTTCTGTCACTTTCAAAAAATCTTGGTCACAACTTTTAACTTGTCAAATTTGATCGGCAGGCACGGAGGGAAACCAGGAACCCCACAACGCCACGCTGATGGTGGCATTTATGGGCCTGGTTTATACCAACACCCCCTCGACCCCATTCCAGCATAAAATCATAGAACACTAGAACTGGAAGGGACCTCGAGAGGTCATCGAGTCCGGTCCGCTGCCCTCATGGAAGGACCAGACACCATCTAAACCATCCCTGGTAGATGTCTATAGAATCTCAGAACACTAGAACTGGAAGGGACCTCGAGTGGTTGAGTCCAGTCCCCTGCCCTCATGGAAGGACCAAGCACCGTCTAGACCATTCCTGGTAGATGTCTACAGAATCTCAGAACACTAGAACTGGAAGGGACCTCGAGAGGTCATCGAGTCCGGTCTGCTGCCCTCATGGAAGGACCAGACACCATCTAAACCATCCCTGGTAGATGTCTATAGAATCTCAGAACACTAGAACTGGAAGGGACCTCGAGTGGTTGAGTCCAGTCCCCTGCCCTCATGGAAGGACCAAGCACCGTCTAGACCATCCCTGGTAGATGTCTATAGAATCTCAGAACACTAGAACTGGAAGGGACCTCGAGAGGTCATCGAGTCCAGTCCGCTGCCCTCATGGAAAGGACCAAGCACCATCTAGACCATCCCTGGTAGATGTCTATAGAATCTCAGAACACTAGAACTGGAAGGGACCTCGAGAGATCATCGAGTCCAGTCCCCTGCCCTCACGGCAGGACCAAGTACTGTCTAGACCAGGGGTTCCCAACCTGGGGTACGCGTACACCCAGGGGGTACGAGAAGCTTGTCAAGGGGGTACGGGAATATTTGGTAAATAACTAGATTATCCTAACTGAAATATTCCCAAAGTAGTCGTGTTAGTGAAAAAAGTTGTGGATTCTAGAGTCTAGAATTTATTTCCTTTCATATTGAATAGGGGGTATGGGAAGGTTTACTAAAAGCCAAGAGGGTACAGGGACCGAAAAAGGTTGGGAACCCCCGTCAAGCCCATCCCTGATAGACATGTATCTAACCTACGCTTGAATATCTCCAGAGATGGAGATTCCACAACCTCCCTGGGCAATTTATTCCAGTGTTTGACCACCCTGACAGTAGGAAAAGTTTCCTAATGTCCAACCTAAACCTCCCTTGCTGCAATTTAAGCCCATTGCTGCTCGTCCTGTCCTCAGAGGCCAAGGAGAACCATTTTTCTCCCTCCTCTTTGTAACACCCTTTTAGATACTTGAAAACTGCTATCATGTCCCCTCTGTCTTCTCTTTTCCAAACTAAACAAGCCCGATTCTTTCAGTCTTCCCTCCTAGCTCATGTTCTTTAGACCTTTCATCATTTTTGCTGCTCTTCTCTGGACCTTCTTCAATTTCTCCACCTCTGTCTTGAAATTGGGGGCCCAGAACTGGACACAATACTTCAACCGAGGCCTAATCCGCACAGAGCAGAGCGGAAGAACGACTTCTCGTGTCTTGCTCACAACACTCCTGCTAATGCAGCCCAGAATCATGCTGGCTTTTTTTTTTTTTTTTTTTTTTTTTTGCAACAGTGTAGATGTAGGCATGTTAGGTGTGCGTTGCTTGTATAGGCCCCTTTGCATCCCCTGAGCACTTTAAAGTAGCATTAAGATAAATGAAAATTGGGTCATTAGAGTGTGTAACCACACTCACGACCGCAGCTTTCTTCTACAAGAGAAGTCTGAAAATATTTACTGATGATACAAATCCTGTAATAATAAGTGTTGTTAATTCTAGGAAGCTGTCTACAAAACAGGATGCCTTCTCTTCACTCCCCACTCCGATGAAATGATTACTTGTGCTTATCTCACCTACACTCGACCACATCTGGCGATACTCCACTCACAATCTTCACTCGATACTCTGGCTTCCTGATTCGAGTGGAATCTATACTGGTCATTTGGTTTTGCCTCCTCTTTCAACTTGCACATTAAGAAGGGAAAGTCCCTTGGGGTATGGAAAATGATTCACTCAATTTAGAAATGGTTTTATCAGGACAATCTCCTTCTTTTGACTTGTGACTGATTTATTTTTCCCCTAAATGAACCTAAAAACTCCAAACATCAGCCAACTTCTAATCTTCCACAATGGTTTTGTTTTTTTTTTTTGACAATAAAAATGGCACTGAAGAGTCATCAAACTCTGTCAAGCAGATCAGTGCTGCACAGGTGGATTCGAGGGGGGGCGATTCTTGAGACGTTTTCATCGGGTTCGAGCAACTGCTCCGTTTTTTTTTTCTAGCCAGCTTCCCAAGTCCTCGCCACCGCTGCGGAGCGCAGACTGAAAGTGAGCACTGTGCATTAGGGATGTAATAGCATAGTCGATTAACTGATTATCCGATAAGCATTAACTGATTCTGGGCTGCATTAACAGGTGTGTTGTGAGCAAGACACGTGGAGTCATTCTTCCGCTCTACTCTGCGCTGGTTAGGCCTCAGTTGGAGTAATGTGTCCAGTTCTGGGCACCGCATTTCAAGAAAGACGTGGAGAAATTGGAGAGGGTCCAGAGAAGAGCAACAAGAATGATGAAAGGTCTAGGGAACATGACCTATGAAGGAAGGCTGAAAGAATTGGCCTTGTTTAGTTTGGAAAAGAGAAGATTGAAGGGGGACATGAGAGCAGTTTTCAGGTATCTAAAAGGGTGTCACAAGGAGGAGGGAGAAAACTTGTTCATCTTGGCCTCTGAGGATAGAACAAGAAGCAATGGGCTTAAACTGCAGCAAGGGAGGTTTAGGTTGGACATTAGGAAAAACTTCCTACCTGTCAGGGTGGTCAAACACTGGAATAAATTGCCCAGGGAGGTTGTGGAATCTCCATCTCTGGAGATATTAAAGAGTACGTTCGATAAATGTCTATCAGGGATGGTCTAGACAGTATTTGGTCCTGCCGTGAGGGCAGGGGACTGGACTCGATGACCTCTCGAGGTCCCTTCCGGTCCTAGGATTCTAAGCAAAAGCTGAAAGATTAATGCTATAGACCAGTGTTTCTTAAACTCTGTTCTGGGGTACACTGGTGTGCTGCACACTGGTGTGCCGCGAGGCAGTTGGAGGTGTGCCACAGAGAACAACAGAGTTCAAAATGGCTGCCATTAAAGGGACAAGTAACCTTTATTTTTGCTCAATATCTTCCCCTCCAACCTTTTTTTTTTTTTTTTTTTTTCTCAACAAAAAAATCCTTGGTGTTCCTCATTAAAAAAATATTATTGTTTGGTGTTCCTTGGTCTTAAAAAGTTTAAGAAACACTGCTATGGCCTATAGCCGGTCCCCGAGTTACAAACGCATTGACTTACGACCGACCATTTGTATTTACGACCAACCTCCTATACAGCCGGTCCCCAAGTTATGAACGCATCAACTTACGACCATTCGTATTTACGACCAACCTCCTATACAGCTGGTCTGCGAGTTACAAACGCATCGACTTACGAACATTCGTATTTACGACCAACCTCCTATACAGCCGGGCCCCGAGTTACAAACGCATCGACTTACGACCATTCATATTTACGACCAACCTCCTATACAGCTGGTCCCCAAGTTACAAACGCATCGACTTACGACCATTCATATTTACGACCAACCTCCTATACAGCTGGTCCCCAAGTTACAAACGCATCGACTTACGACCATTTGTATTTACGACCAACCTCCTACACAGCCGGTCCCCGAGTTACAAACGCATCGACTTACGACCATTCGTATTTATGACCGACTTCCTATACAGCTGGTCCCCGAGTTATGAATGAAATCCGCACTTACGAACAGCGCGGCCGTAAGTAAGTGAATGTAATCCGACTTACAAACAGATTGAGTTACGACCAAGTGCTTGGAATGTAACTCGTTCGTAAGTCGGGGACGGGCTGTACATGCATTTCCCTCCACCATCCTGGACGGGGGCTGCTGCCACCCTGAGCTGCTGCCTCTGTATCAGGACAACAGGTGTCCAGTCCATGAAGGGAGCTGGTTTTTCAACTGGCTCTGCTCGCAGACCAGCTCCCACCTGGCGCCCCACACAGAGTGGCAGGGGACTCCGTGGGAGTGGGGCCAGAGTGCACTGGCCGCCAGCCCCGCCCCCAGGGACTAACCGATAAGAATTCCTGAGGTTATTCGACTATCCAGTTCACTGATATTTAACATCCCTACTGTGCATAAGGTGTCTGATGCCATGAATAGAACATGCTGTCTCACAAAGGATGTCGGGGCATGATTCAGCCGGAGCAAACGAGTTACCACCCAAACCGCTCCTGGTTTTGCACCGATGATGGAAGAAATAACAGTCAAAAGGAAACCAGAGGCTGTATTTCCGAGAAAGATGCGGTTCCAGTCTGATAAAGATTAACCAGGGCACAGATCCTCATCTTGGACAGACCGGCAGATGGCACATGGTCCCGATAGGGATAGTTTAGCTGCGGAAAGGCAAAGCTCTCTAGGCAGCACATTTTTATCTCTGAGTTGGAAGGTCAAGGGTTCAACAGCGCACAAGACTGTTTAGGCGTCTCTTCGAAGCTTACACCCCAGTGCAGTCCTACCGGGTAGCTAGAGATGCCACCCTTTGAATTAGCTGGGAAGCTGAGGTCTCCACTTGCTGAGTGGATGAAAGATGGACAACCGCCCATTTCTGCATGACCGATGTTGCAGTGGAAATGTCTCCCTAGCAACAGGAGCCATGAAAACACCGTGGAATTGCCATCCCTAGAGGTTCTGAAGGCCCAGCTTGACCAAGTCCTGGCTAGGATGAGTTAGGGTGGAGGGCGAGGAAATGGGCCGTTGGGGTCGAAATGGTGCTACAACCATGCCCAACGGCATGACCGATGTTGCAGTGGAAATGTCTCCCTAGCAACAGGAGCCATGACAACACCGTGGAATCGCCATCCCTAGAGGTTTTGAAGGCCCGGCTTGACCAAGTCATGGCTCGAAGGATTAAGTTGGGGTTGGTCCTGCTTGGGGCAGGAAGCTGGACTTGATGACCTCCTGAGGTCTCTTCCAGCCCTGGGGTTCTGTGATCTGAAATAGGAAAATATTCATTTTAGATATTATGGCGAGTAAATATTGATTTTTCAGTGGAGACCACTGTCTAGGTCTCCAAGTACAAAACGGGATAAAATCTTGTAGGCTATACAGGCCCGATCCTGATCAATGTTCCGAGAAATGGGCTTTGTAGAGAGGTCGTCTGCAGTGCTTTGACAAACCTGTTACCTAAGAACCAACAGAGCCACTGGGCACTTCCTCCTGGGCTGCGGATGGGAGATCCTGTGTTGGCTGGTGGATCTAAATAATTCCTACGTACTCCCCAACGCCCAGAGGGAGTGAAACCAGGTTTGGCCAATGAGCCATCCAGTCTGGTCGTCTTTCTTCACGACAGCCGGTGCTCCAGAGAGATGTGCAAAAACTCTTGTAGCAACAGCCAAATAAACTTTCAACACGGATGTTTCCTCCATTGTGGTTGTGGCCCCGTCTTTCCCAGAGATGAAGAAGAGCGGTGTGGAGCTCAAACACTTGCCTGTTTCGCTATCAGAAACTTACAAACTTTTATCCTATTTAAGAAAACTCTTGATCGTCTTAATCATATTTTTTTAAAAAAATCCGACCAGGTGTCCAGCTAAAAACAAAAATATGTGGCAGTGAATTTCAGTTCCCCCGGACTTTCTTGATGCTAAGATCAAGCATGCTCACCCACTGAGAAGCCTTAGTGGAGGGTAGTCCATCTGTTCCCTTCACGCCCATGTCATCTTTTTTACCTAAAACATAAACCATTATCATGTCAGAAGTATCCCCCTTAAACACACTGGATCCAGTCACCCGGCTGGACGCGAGGTCAAAATCTCACAGTGGCCTGGAAGCTGAACTTTGTTTTCAGACAGGGCTGGCATTTAATTCTCGTACACAAATGCCCTGTGGTAGATTCTCCTCGCGCTGTGCAATAAATGACTTATACCAACGCTTATCCATACATTTATACCTTAATATTTTAATGAATTAAAATGCTTACAGCCTCTCTCCAAGTTACGAACGAGTTACGGACCAAACACTTGGCCATAATTCGATCTGTTCGTAACTCGGACCCCATTGAGTTACATAGCGACCGCACTGTTCGTAAGCACGGGTTGCGTTCGTAACTCGGGGATCGCCTTTACGACCGCTCCATGGGAGCGTTGGTCGTAAATGCGAACGGTCGTAACTCGACCGTTTGCAACTCGGGAACCGGCTGTATTTACTGAATTGCCCATTACATGGGGGTATTTCACCAACTATATTTGAGAGCGTGAAAAGATATGTATAAATTTACAGCCGGGGTGTGGAACCTTTTTTGGGTCAGGGGCCGCTGACCCATGGAAAAATCAGTCGGGGGCCACACACAAGTGAGAAGCAAAAAATTCCCCCGCACACTGGAGCCTTGGGGGACCCAAGCTAGTAGATTTTGGGTGCGCCAGCTAGTAGATTTTGGGTGCACCATCGTGGGCTCTGAGCCTCAGGGGCCAGATGCAGGCAAGCCAGGGCCCACATCTGGCCCGCGGGCCTGAGGTTCCCCACCCCGATTTACAGGATCTAAAATTGGATTAAGACCGGGACCATGCGGTGGATTTTCGCATTTGTTCAGTTTTAACATATATTTGCGAGTTGTAATGTCCGCCTGTAGTTACCCAGGCTACGTCTAGTCGACGTAGAATTTTTGAAAGAGGATAGGCACATTCTGCGGGAACCTGCATATCTTCTTCCGATCTTTCGAAAGTGAAAATAGTCTGCACGTGGGTTTTTTCGGGGAAAAAAAAAACCTTTTTCGAAAAAAACACTCTTCCTTAAAAAAGGAGGTTTATGCGGTTTTTTTCGAAAAAGGGTTTTTTCCCCGAAAAAACCCAGCGTCCAGACTACCGTAAATTAGCGCATATAACCCGCGCACAAGTATTACCCACACCTGTGTATAACCCGTGGCTTTCCCTAATTGAGTAAAAAAGTCTTGTATACCCCGCGCATGTGTATAGCCCGTGGGAGATAAACCGCGGATAATGTTAATGCAAAGCACCTGTAATCAAGTGTTAATGAGCCGAGCACTAAGTAGGCTACAACCCTTCTCGCTGGTATATAACCCCTTTGAACCACACCGCTTTTCCATTCATTGATTCCTTCAGTGGTTTTAACATGTAGTTTAAACTTTTTTAAACCTTTTAAACATGCCTAAGTGCAAATCCTACGCAGCCGATTTTAAATTGTGTGTAGTGGCATTTGCAAAGGACAATGGGAACAGAGCCGCAGGGAGAAAATACTCTGTGAACGAAAAGTCTGTTCGGGAGTGGAGAAAGGAAGAAGCGGAGCTTGAAAACGAATGAATGTTACTGTATTTTCATGAATTTTAATATAACCGCCTCTGTTATTAAATTAAAATATACTGCCTTTCTCAAGTAAGAGTCAGTCTTGTCTTCCTTTCAGTAAAAAAAACCCCTGTATTACACGTGGATGAGTATAGCCCACGGGGGGTGGGTATGTGACACTTTGCATAACCCATGGGTTATATTTGCTAAAGTACGGTACTTTCACTTTCGAAAGATACCGTGGAATTTGCATATCCTCTTTCGGAAAAAAAAACGTAGTTTAGACAACGCCCCCAGAGAACAACAGGAGCGTTATAAATGTAGATTATGTAATTTAACCTGATGAAATATCTATTTTCTGTGTATTAGACCCATTTGATATGCCAAAGTGTTACGAAATACATTTATCTGCTAACCTTTTACAAACGAAACATGCACAGCCAGGCCCCCCGTTACTATTCTCAGTGAGCCAAAACCCTATTTGCTTTTTAAGAGCTGTTTAGACCAGTGGTTCTCAACCAGTGGTACGAGTACCCTCAGGGTACTCAAGAGAAGTCTGGGGCGTACGTCAACACAACAGAAATTTGGAGATAACTGAATTTTTGTTTTAAGTTTTCCAGCGCTTTATTATTTTTGTACTTTTTACACCCAAAAAGTTCATCGCCTGCCCGGCTACGATTAAATTGTTTAAACAAACGTCTTGCGATGGTAGAAAAAAATTGTGTGTCTGAAAACTGTAGCTACTGGGGGTACTTATAATTTTTTTTTAAAGGGGTACTTTATAAAAAAGGTTGAGAAACACTGGTTTCGATGACCCCTCAGCGATGGGTTTACACTGGATGGCTGCATCAGATCCCTGTGGGTATGTCTACACAGCAAAGTTATTTCTGGATGCCAGAGGCAGCCCGAAATACCTACCCCACATCTTTTGAATGCGGCCGCTATTTTGAAATATAGCGGATGCGCTATTGTGCCAGCTCTGTAAACCTCGTTCTCCGAGGAGTAAGGGAGGTCTCGAAAAAGCGCTCTATTTTGAAATCTGGTGCTGTGTAGACAGCGCCAAAAGACGAAATAAGCTATTTTGAAAGACTGGAAATAAGCTACGAGTTCGGGTTGTGGGTGCTGAAGACCCTTTCAGCTCTTCATTTCAATGGCTCGACAATACTAAACCTCCCCGGAAAAAATTCTGCGCACCCAGAGAAACACGTGCGTTGCATCCAGGGGCGGCCCAAGGCGGGCTGCGGCAGCTGGCGCCCCAGGCGGAACGCGTGATCGGCGCCCCCACCTGCACGGCCCTCAATGGCGTGACGTCATCATTGGGCGCCCCGTTGAAGGTGGCGCCCTAGGCGGCGGCCGAGTTGGCCTATACTCACGGGCCGGCGCTGGTTGCATCGTTCATGCACGTTTGGGAGCCTTTGGTTTTTAAGGCAGGACTTTTACCTGTGTCGGGAGGGTGCAGAAACGATGCTTCATATGTGCAGCCTGGATCTGAGTCAGTTTCACTCTTCCTGTTTTGACTTGGGTCTACTCTGATGGGCGGAGCATGGTTCTGTAATGAAAATGCTACGTGCCTTGAACCGCCTGACACAAAACACAACGCCTAACGGCTTGTTCTGACTGAGACTTTGTGCACCTCAAGCCGTAGCATAAATCTACAGCACACGAGCGTGCCCGGGACGAAACGTTCCCTAGCACGCTCTGACAGCAGTACGCCAGAGAGTACACTACAGAGCTTCCAGTGTGTGGCAGCAAGGTCCACAGGGCCCGTTATCGGTTATGGTACATCCATACCTCGTTGTGCCATATATGTAGGCAAGCACTCCAAAATAAAGCCCGGCGCACCAAAGCATCTTAGATGGACAATGACCCATTCTGAACTTGAATTCAGCTGTAGGGTTGGAGAATCATGGAATCATACAAAACTAGGACTGGAAGGGACCTCGAGAGGTCATCGAGTCCAGTCCCCTGCCCTCATGGCAGGACCAAATATTGTCTAGACCATCCCTGATAGACATTTATCTAACCTACTCTTAAATATCTCCAGTGATGGAGATTCCACAACCTCCCTCGGCAATTTATTCCAGTGTTTGACTACCCTGAGAGCTAGGAACTTTTTCCTAATGTCCAACCTAAACCTCCCCTGCTGCAATTTAAGCCCATTGCTTCTTGTTCTATCCTCAGAGGCCAAGATGAACAAATTTTCTCCCTCCCCCTTATGACACCCTTTTAGATACCTGAAAACCGCTATCATGTCCCCCCTCAATCTTCTCTTTTCTAAACTAAACAAACCCAATTCTTTCAGCCTTCCTTCATAGCTCACGTTCTCTAGACCTTTCATCATTCTTGTTGCTCTTCTCTGGACCCTCTCCAATTTCTCCACCTCTTTCTTGAAACGCGGTGCCCAGAACTGGACACAAGACTCCAACGGAGGCCTAACCAGCACAGAGCAGAGCGGAAGAATGACGTCTTGTGTCTTGCTCACAACACACCTGTTAATGCATGCCAGAATCATGTTTTCTTGATTCATTCCAGAGTCCGGTGCTGGAATTGGGGGTGACCCCGATAAGCTTTTGGAATGAAGGAAGGCTGGTTGTTACGAGCACTGTTATGGCCCGTGAAGAACTAAATGACTCAGTCTGGATCCCAGACAGGCCTTCTGGCATAACCACAGGGAGGTGAAGAGGGATTTTGATAGCAGCCTTCAACTTCCTGAAGGGAGGTTCCAAAGAGGATGGAGAAAGGCTGTTCTCAGTAGTGACGGATGGCAGAACAAGGAGCAATGGGCTCAAGTTGTGGTGGGAGAGGTCCAGGTTGGATATTAGGAAAAATGATTTCACTAGGAGGGTGGCGAAGCACTGGAATGGAGTAGAGTCTCCATCCCTAGAGATTTTTAAGTCTCGGCTTGACAAAGCCCTGGCTGGGTTGATTTAGTTGGGATTGGTCCTGCCTTGGGCAGGGGGCTGGACTTGATGGCCTTCTGAGGTCTCTTCCAGCTCTATGGTTCTATTTTATGTGAACCCAACCGCCCATCTGAAGAGACGGTGGGTCTCTCCCCCAAGGAGAGGTTTGGTCTGGAAAGACCATAAGGGGGTGTCCTCAAGAAAAACCAAGGGAGGGTAGGTGGGCCAAAGATAAAGGAGCAGTTAACCCAGAAAACGGTGAGTTAGTTCAGGGATTCTCAACTTTCCTAGGCAGAGGGGCTTTGGTTTTGGCTCCAGGTGGTGTGACTCAGGTCCCGGCAAGTATAAGCCAACCGGGGCGACCCTTAAACCAGGATCACAACTCACGTTGGGGTCCCACTGTCACAATCTGGCTTTTCTGTAGCCATGGTGGAAGGCCTGTGCTAGGCCTGAACCAAAGCCGCCTTCTGCAGCCAGACTGAAGAGCAGCAGCCGTTCTTGTAATGCCTAGAGTCACATCCTCCCATTCCGTCTATTTTGTATTACAAAGTGTCCTCCTCCGGCTGGGAGGAGGGGACATTGCCCTGATCGCTCCCCCGCTGGCACCAGATAAAGACACAGATCTCAAGAGGGGTAACGAAACCCGTAAGTCACCCCATTCTGTCTGGCAAGGAACTGCTTCTCCATAGAGACTGTTGTGGCATCCTCATTCTATGATCATTGTCACGACACTTTCCTATTGTTTGTCTGTGTGATCTCTGTCTGGTTTGTAACTGCTCCTGTCTGCTGTATAATTAATTGTGCGAGGTGTAAATCAATTAAGGTGGAGGGGTAGGATTGGTTAGGTTTGGGGTTCTCAAACTTTGTGATACCACGACCCCCTAAAATGCTAAATGAATTTGTGTGACTCCCCCTGCAACCTCACTACCGTGGGTCACTTCCTCCCCCCTTCTCACCAGACTCCTTGCCCTCCTGGGGTTCCTTCAAGGCGTTTGCGGTCCTCAACGCCCTTCCCCCCTGCAGGCTCCTTCCCCCCCGTCTCTTTCTCCTCTGTGTCTCTTCTCTGCTCCGCATCTCTTTGGTTCCTTCTCTCTCTCCTCTCCTCCGTCCTCCACTCCTCTCCCGTGTCTCCTCTGCCTCCTCCTCTGACCCCCACATGCCCTTATTTACCTCCGGGTCCTCTGCCCTGACCCAATTCCCCAGCCAATGATGGAGTCCAAGCTCCTTACGGAGGTGGGTCAGCGTCATTAGCTCCGGTTTGCAGGTGAGGAAAACTCATGCCACGACCACACTGCTAAGGAAGACCAGGCTGAAGCTAGACTCCTCAGAAAATGTCTCTCTGTTCAGGGGAGACGACGGAGGCAGACCCCCCCCTTTCTCACCGTAACGGCTGGCGACGTGGAGCCTTACCTTGGTCCTACCCTCTTCTTCTTCGTCACAATCGAGCCCTTGATGGGAGATCTCCATGGGGCCGTTCTCCTGGACGAGGCTGCTTCCTAACTCCCTCATCCTCTTGCTCTCGGTTGTCACTCTGACTTTCAGGAGGTGAAATCCAGTGGCGATGGACCCGACTTTCAGGTTGACAGGGTCTCCATCAAACAGCAGGCTCTCTGGGCTGCTGTCTTCCTTAAAACCCGGGGGCTGGTAATCATCCGGAGTGACTGCACAGGGAAGAGGGCCGTCAGCTGATAGACTAAATTCTAAACCACTGGAATCTGCAACTACACACCAATCCAGGAACTCGCTCAAATAGTTATGCGGGGCTCTGGATAGATTCAATCGGGGTGTGAAGGAAACATCCATCCCGAGATATGTTTCTGCAGGACTTCTGCAGGAGAAGCCTCCACAAACTTTTCTGCAGTCCCAGCTGCCCACCCATACTTGTATAACCCCACTATCTTCATATTCCCCCCGCCTGTTCACCTTCTAACCCAGCTGCAGGCAACGAGATTGTGGAGGGACAATTGGGCAACATCCGATCTGCAGAATCTTTATTATTGGTGAAGACCAGAAGAGACCTGTTTAATCTCAGACAGAAGAGTACGTTTCATAGAATCATAAAACGCTAGGGCTGGAAGAGACCTTAGGAGGTCATCGAGTCCAGCCCCCTGCCCAAAGCAGGACCAACCACCGAGTTAGTCTGTACGAGATAAACTTAAAAAAACAACAAATAGTCTGGTAGCACTTTATAGACTAATTAAACACGTCGATGGGATCATGAGCTTTCGTGGGCACAGACCACTTCTTCTCAGCTACCCCCTGAAGCTTCTAAATCATCCACGTTTGTGGAGGGGGGAGAACAAAAACTTTTTACATGTCATCTTGAAGTGGTTTGGGTCTCGAGCGGAGACCTCCTGGTTTGTACGCAAGCTGAAATCCTGCCTAATCACCGAGGGTACGTCTACACGGCATGGCTCTCCTGCATCTACTCGAGCCACCCGTTATTTCGAAACATTTTTCGAACTAACGGGCGTGCGATTTCACCATCCCCGGTACACCTCGTTGCACGAGGGATAAGGGATGGCTCAAAATAGTGCGTTATTTCAAAAGTTGGCGCGGTGTACATGTGCCAAATTTCAAAATGAGCTATTTTGAAATAGATTTGAAATAAGACGCACAAATTGTGCATTTTATTTCGAGTTCAGGGCACAGGGAAGTCACACCCTGATAGAAACAATCAACAGTCTGTCCTATGAGCTATTAGGCCAGATGTCAGGCTGGGTTATCACAATGGGCTCTTCCGGCTTCAAAGTCTATGAACAACGCACACATGATCTGGAAACTCCGAGAGAGAATAAACTTGCGACCCTGAAATGCCATATTAAACTCACCGTCTAGGGCGGTGTTTCTTAAACTGTGTTCCGAGAACAACAGTTCAAAATGGCCACCCTTAAAGGGGCAGGCGACCTTTTTTTTTTTCTTTTGCTCAATAACTTTTCCCCGGCCTCTTTATTTATTTCTTTATTTTTGCTCAACAAAAAGTCCTTGGTGTTCCTCATTAAAAAAAAATTATTGTTTGGTGTTCCTCGGTTTAAGAAACACGGGTATAGGGAAATACCAACTTGACCATACACGTCTGCTCCTCGTTCTGAGGGAAAGAATGAGTCTTTTCTCCGTGCCCCAGCTGTATTTCTCACAGCTTGCAGCTAGCGTCTTCAAAAGCATATGTCAGCCCCTCTAATCACTGAACTCCCTTCTGGGTCCAACGTTTCACCTCCCTCTCCTTTGTTCCCCATCACGTGCCGCTCGTGGGAATGAGCAGTCGGGGAAAACCGCTTGACAGCACAAACTGTCCTCTGCTTACCATCATTGTAGTAGAAGAGTTTCATGGTCAGGGTCAGGTCGTTGGGCAGGGGGCCGAGGTGCTGCAGTAAGAGGTACAGCTTGCGGATCAGCAGTATACTGCCTTTCTTGATCTCCTCATTGCTCACCCTCATTTGGGTGCTGCCACCAAAACAAAAGAGCAACGGAATCATTCCCGTTCGCGGCCAAACCCTAATTAAAAATATTCCGCTCCCGCTGCTTTGTCTTGCATTCCCGTAACAGCGTGACCGTGTTTTTACGACGTCTGAGCATGACTAGGGAAATGACACAGGCTTGGGACAGGGCATGGAGGAACACAGCGGTCCCGAGTGAAGAACCGTGTCATTTACAAGGGAACCGATATTGTGACTGGGATAATAAATTTGACTATGCAAGTGCCGTGATTCACTTGTTTGTACATGACTAAGCTGAGCATAAGGGGCCGTGAGACAAATGCCTTTCACCTACTCGAGTAGGGATAATTTTCCTCTAAGGAACGAGGGGCATTGGCTGAAAATCACGTGTCGGGCAAACTCCAGGAGGTTACGTTCAAGCCCGTCCTGTTTTAACTGAAACATGATGGATGCCCTAACTTTCACCCCATGCTAATCCAGGAGTTCTCCATTCTCTTGGGAATGTGGCAAGACACGCTGAAAAAAAGTGGCTTTAATTTGCAGTTATTTTAGCAGCAAGCTGAACTAACATGTACCAAGCAAACACACTAACTCCAAGCCAATTAAATATAACGCTAAACTCCCTAAAAGACTAAGGAGACACAGGACAATATTATAGATGCAACTTGTTCCTGTGGGCAGTCAGAAAGAACTAAGTCACTCTGGGGCTGCCCCTCGTTCATTTCCATGGAAATCATTCAGCACCTCCTGATGTAAAGGGGAATAGTAATAGAGAGGTAGCCGTGTTAGTCTGATCTTGCTAAAATAAAAGGAAAAACTATGTAGCATTTTAAAGACTAACAAGATGGTTTAATGAGTGATGAGCTTCCGGGGGCCAGACCCGCTTCCTCAGATCATATTCTGGAAGGGAATTGGCGTGACCGTATATAAAGAATTAATGCCCACAAATCAGACATCAGACATCAGGGATGGCAGGAGACAAATCGCTTGATCATTGTCTTCGGTCCACCCTCTCTGGGGCACCTGGTGCTGGCCACTGTCGGCAGAGAGGATACTGGGCTAGATGGACCTTTGGTCTGACCCAGTACGGCCATTCTTATATTCTTATGTATCTTCACAAGGAAAACCTGTTGGTTTGCATTTCAACCTACCTGGACACAGTCTTAACGACTTTACTACATGCATCTTACTTCAAAGAGACTTTTAACACCAGGTTACAGAGAGAAACTTCACAACTTTCATTCATGCTTAAATTTGACAGTTTATGAATGGGCCTTAATAAAGATACTAATTACCTTACACATTACAAAGACAGTTTCCCCACCTATTGCTAGTACTTATCACCCCTGATTAGCCATTCTTTGACTTATAAACAGCTGTTTCCTCCCTCCCTCTCCATCGCCCCACCTTCTGTTCTAAATCTGATTTGTCAATTTAATAATGTGTTCACTTTCTTCATTGTATTCCTTTGGTATATACGGTCATGCCAATTCCCTTTCAGACTATGATCTGAGGAAGTGGGGCTGGCCCACGAAAGCTCATCACCTATTAAACCATCTTGTTAGTCTTGAAAGTGCTACATAGTTTTTCCTTTGATGTAAAGGGGGGGCATTCCACAATCACACGGGGTAGATTTTGCTTTAAAAATGCTTTGATGAAGCATGTTTCTCTCGGAGCATTTTTCAGAAATGAAACAAAGCTGTTACCTGAGGATGTCCATCTGGGGTCCATCCTTGGTATACTTGAATTTGAACTGATACAGCTCTGTCACTCTCTAAACATTCAAAAAGGGGAGGGAAAAACAAGTGCTTTTGCTAACGTGCTCCCAAAGAAAGCCCAACGGATTGTGCATTCTCGGGTGTCCATTCTTACACCTGTCGGGAGATCAAATTGCTGACGAGGCTCCATCTAAGGGTATGTCGACACTTGCACCGTCTTTCGAGAGAGGGATGCAAATGAAGACATGCAAAATTGCAAATGAAGCAAGGGATTTAAATATCCCATGCTTCATTTGCATAATCGCGTTATGGCGCTATTTCGAAATAACAGACACTGTTAAGACGCCGTTAAAACCCTTCTCTCGAAATAACCCTTATTCCTCATACAATGAGGTTTACCAGTTATTTTGAGAGAAGGGTTTTCTCTTGAAATAACGCATCTACACAGCATGTTTTATTTCAAAATAGCGCTATTTCGAAATAGCGCCATAACGCGATTATGCAAATGAAGCACAGGATATTTAAATCCCATACTTCATTTGCAATTTCGAATGTCTTCATTTGCATCCCTCTCTCGAAAGAGGGTGCAAGTGCAGACGGACCCTAAAACTCAAAAACCCTCTGCAGGTTTTGGCCGCACTTTCTTGAAAGAAGCAGCCAATAGAAATTCACGGCTGGGCTGAGACGAAAGCCGAGAAGCTCCAATTCAAAAGGAAGCGGGGGGCAGAAAAATCAGGAGCCACTGAAAACAGGAGGCCGTAATGCAAATGGCATGTTAACTAGAGCTCCCAACAGCGATGCTGTGATTAGGGCTGGTCAAAAAATTTGCACCCAGCTGTTGTTTTTGATGGCAAACTGGGGTTTTGACGAAATGATTTTTTTTTTTTTTTGGCAAAAAGTGCCTACTTTTTTCTCAAAAAAACCACAACCCTTCGGAAACAGAAACACGTCAATTTCACATTGTCCCATAGGAGTTGCCTCTTGCTCCTGTTTTCTTCTGTGGGCTGCAACTACCATAATAATGTCAGTTTAGAAAAGAGGAGATGAAGGGGGGAAAGGATCGCGGGCTATACAATTACGGCTGGTGTGGAAAAAGGGAACAAAGAAAAGTTATTTACTTATTCCCACAATATAACAACTAGGGGTCACCAAATGAAATGAATAGTTCCCCGGTAGAACTGCATCTCCCATGATGCACCCCTCTTGGCAAAGGACGGGCATGCATTATGAACATAAGAATGGCCAGACTGGGTCAGACCAAAGGTCCATCTAGCCCAGTAATCTGTCTGCCACCAGTGGCCAATGCCAGATGCCCCAGAGGGAGGGAACAGAACAGGTAATCCCTCTCCTGTCACCCATTTCCAGAGAAACAGAGGCTGGGGACACCATTCCTACCCATCCTGGCTAATAGCCATTGATGGACCTAACCTCCTTGAATCTATCTAGCTCTTTTTTGAACCCTGTTCAAATCCTAGCCTTCTTCACATCCTGTGGCGAGGAGTTCCACAAGCTGACTGTGTGCTGAGGGAAGAAAAACTTCCTTTGGTTTGTTTGAAACCTGCTGCCTATTCATTTCATTTGGTGACCGCTCATTCTTATATTGCTTCCAGGGGGTAGCCGAGTTAGTCTCTGCAGGATAAACATAAAAAACAAGAAACATAAAACAAAAAACACCTTCTGTACTAAATCTGATTTGTCAGTTTAATAATGTGTTCACTTTTTTCATTGTATTCCTTTGGTATATATGGTCATGCCAATTCTCTTCCAGAATATGATCTGAGGAAGTGGGTCTGGCCCACGAAAGCTCATCACCTATTAAACCATCTTGTTAGTCTTTAAAGTGCTACATTGTTTTTCCTTTTGTTTTAACGAAAGGTCTGGTAGCTCTTTATAGACTAACAAAACATGTAGATGGTATCACGTTCTTATATTGTGGGAATAAGTAAATAACTTTTCCTTATTCAGTTTGTCCACACCAGTCATGATTTTATAGACCTCTACAATGCATCCCTGTTACATAAAGACAGAATTGAACCCCATTCCGAATATACTCACGCCTGCAATTCCTAAGTATATCCTGGCTCCTTCTTACCTGTGGCTCCTTGGGATTGGTGTAAATCTGTTTTAAGAAAGGATAGTGAATGCATCTTTCTCTCTGTTCAAATGTAGCTGGGAGAATGAATCAACTGACTGAATCTCTATCATGCCTTTAAGAAACCAGGGTACGTCAAGTCTGCAGTCCGGGGTTGGGATTCGGGTGACGACCCGACTTTTCATTTAAGGGATGTTTCACCCATTTTAAATATTCAATTGATAAATGATTCAATTGACGGATAAAACGATAATTGCATTGTATATTGGAGGGCCACAGAAATATACAGTGGAGAGGAAAAATACATGATACACTATGGCAGCGGTTCCCAAACTTTTTGGCATCATGCCCCCCTTTTTGATTTTTGAAAAACCCTCATGCCCCCCCCCCAAATAGCAGCAAAACTTGTTGAACAAAAAAAAAAGGAAAAAAAGAATTGAACAGGGCAGCAAAACTTGATGGGGGGGGAGGCTGGGTCACCTCGCACGCCCCCCCTGAAATTTCTTCACGCCCCCCAGTTTGAAATCGGGGTATTTCCCTAAAATAGCCCTTAAAATAAAGCGCTGTGGTTTCCCCTCCACACATCTGACAAAGTGGTTTTTATCCAGGGAAGCTGATGCCCAAATAAATCTGCTACTCTTTAAGGTACCACAGGACGCCTGGTGGTTTTGTCTTGAGGATTCATTACACGGATTTTGGCCCTGGTGTTGGGACTACCTACAAATCTTTCACAAAGGTAAGCATCAGAAGCTGACAGTGCACAATCTCGCAACACCCGGGGCCCCAAGGACAACTTGCCAGAAACCTGAGGGCTGAAGGGTTAAACGGTTAAAACCCTCTCTCCCAGTGCATGTCAGCTCTGGGCTGCTGGACCCACTCCCAGAGAGCCGGCTGTCATCCTGCACTGTGGGCTCTGCAGAGGCTTCTACTCAGGGGTAAAAGGAATTTTAAATTTCTTACAGGTAGGGTCCTATTGCAACTTGGGTCCCTGCCAGCTCTTTAAATAGCTCCTTGCTGACTTTTGCCGCAGCTCAGCCAGTTCTTGCTGGGGCGCATACTCTTACTCTCACTGCTTCTTATACTCTAACTCTCACAGCACCGGGAAGCAGCCAGCTCCAGTGCACACTGGGAGCCAGCTTATAATATAAGCAGCCCTGGCCCCAGCCGTGCAGAACAGGCAGATGGAGGCTACAACCGTGCTCTGACTCAGACCTGTTTGACGCTGCCCCCACAGGCCAGTAGAAACCCCCTGGCCCAGCCGTGCCAGAGCAAGCCAGGCCAGGTGGGCAGTTAACTGGTCAAACGCTCCAATTTGAGTTGTTCAACCAGTTAACTGATTAAATGATTATTCACAATCCTAATAACACCCTGGTGTTTCTATGCCAGGAAACTGTTCCTACACGGCTTGGGTGATTTAAGGATGAATTTTGTACATCGCTGATGCAGGCAAAATATGCATCTAGCAAATGTTCCCATGCAACCTGAAAAAATGAGCATTTATCCGGTGAAAAGAGAGGCTCGTTTGAGGCTAACCCCACTGCCACGAGCTTTTTAATGGTCCCTGAGTACAGACACAGATGCCCAAAAGGGACCTTGGTTTAACATCTGATTCTACCACCGTGGGGGAAGGAAAATGCCTTGCATTCCTTTCCCGGAGGACTTACTGCCAGGACAGCCATCTGTAGCTGGAAGAGAAAATAAGCATTGTCAAAATCTAAGCGCCTAGAGTAATGAAGGAATAAACATTCAATCCTTTGCGAATCAAGGCTTTTCTGGTTAATTCGGATGCACGTGGGTGAGACATCAGTGACACCCTGTGGCCAGTTTTATTAACTACACACATGTCTTTCCAAAAAAAAAAATCTGAAGTGGGTCTCTGCCCACGAAAGCTTCTGCTCCAATACATCTGTTAGTCTATAAGGTGCCACCGGACTTCTCGTTGTTCATGCAGATTCACACGAACACGGCGACCCCTCTGATACGTTTTTCAAAGGCGCCAGAAGTCGAAGAGCCTGGAAAACACGTCGCAGGTGACGCAATTTAGTCTCCCCCTGTGAAATCTGGTCTCTGGTGTGCTTTTACCTTGTACGATAGTGATTTTTATGGGGGAGACCAGGGTCTTTCAAACTGGGGGTCCTGCCTCAAGAGGGAGTTGTGGGAGGGCGTTGCAAGGTTATTTTAGGGGGGCAATCGGGGTATTAGCAGCCTTATATGTATGGTGGTTGCTGACTGATGACCCAACTCTGCGGGCAGCAATGCACCTGGAAGGGTAGCAGTATCATATTATGCCATCTTTAGGTTTTTGCTGCTGGTTGTGGTGCTTTACCTTCTGAGCTAGGCTGCTGCCCAGCAGCTACCATTCTGTTACTCTGAAGGCCGTGCTGCTGCCTACCAGCAGCAGGATGGGTAGCAACAATGGTTTTTTTTTGTTTTTTAAAAAAAGTGACGATACTAGGGTTGCCAATGGTTTTTTGTTGAGCAAAAAAAAAAATAGCGTGGGAGGTCGGGGCCGAAATGCGGTCGCGGCCCCTTTAATTGCCGCGTGTCCCGAGCGGGCTTCCCTCTGGTGCGAGTGCTCCCAGGGCCAGCTGGGGGCTGTGCTGGAGAAAAGCGGCGAGTACTCCCAAAAAAAGGTGACGGTACACCGTACCGGTGCGTACCATCACAAAGAAAGCACTGGGTAGCAATACTGCAATCTAGCCCCTGTACAAATAACCTTGCACCCCCACAATCCCTTTGTGGATCAAGACCCCAACAATGACAACCCCGGGACCATTCTGATTTCAACAGCCGAACTCACGAATGCACTATTTAAAAAAAATCCGATGAGCATGACATTGACTCGAATGGACTGTGCATCTGGGAAGGCCCTCGCTATGCAATAGTTCAGGGGTGGCCAACCCGTTACAGGCAAAGAGCCAAAATAGTGGTGGACAGAGCGCAAAGAGCCAAGGGAAAAAAGTTGGCAAGGAAAAAAAAAAAGGATGCTGCCCCTTTAAATGAAAAATCTGGTTTGGCTTTTTGGCCACATCTTGCCGGCGCCATTTTGCTTCGCTGTGCCGGACGGCTCCCCTGCACCCGGTGAGCACAGGGCCCTTTGTAGGGGCGTGGGGGAGGCTTCGCGAGCCGCACTTTCTGTGGTGACGAGCCGCAGGTTAGCAACCCTTGCAAAAGTTGTACATCCAGTCTCACTGGCCCGTGCTTGCTCTGAACAGATTACTTCTATTTAAAGCTACTTGGTTCTTTTTTTGGCACGGTCCATGTTTCTTGGTCCAGATCCAGATGTCAGAGAAACATTTTTTACGCTGCAGTAACAATAATAATAAAAAGTAAATAAAATATTTTGCAGTCCATTCAAAAGCATCTGGCGGGGGGTGTCCAAATGTCCACTGATTGACTAGTTCTGCCTTAATAGATCAAACCAGGGATCCATCTGGCCCACTACCCTCTCCTTGTATGTCTACACAGCAAAGTTATTTCGAAATAACTTTCCTAGCGTCTGCACAAGCCAACTGCTATTTCGAAATGAATTTGAAAGAGCAGAGGGCTTATTTCGAAATTGGTAAACCTCATTCCACGAGGAATAAAGCCAATTTTGAAATTGCTATGTTGAAATAAGCACTGTGTAGTTGCTTATTTTGAAATAGGGGGCCTCCAGCCCTTCCCAGGGTGCCCTTCTGGCTGCCCTGGCCAGAAGGTAACTTCTGACCTGATGTCCTGCCAGAACCAGTGCCGGCTGGCCTTAAATGCGATTCAGCGTCCAATCAGAGTGGATGCACTATTTCGAAATCGCAAAAAGCGATTTCGAAATGCATTTTGTGTGTCGACGCATTCTTTCGAAATACAGCCTCTCCCCGAGTTACGAACGAGTTACGGTCCAAACACGTGGCCGTAACTCGATCTGGTTGTAACTCGGACCCCATTGAGTTACATAGCGACCGTGCTGTTTGTAAGCGCGGGTCGCGTTCGTAACTCGGAGACCGCCTTTACGACTGCTCCATGGGATTGGTTGTAACTTGACCGTTCGCAACTCGGGGACCGGCTGTAAGATATTTCGAAATAACGATTTTGAAATTAGATATTTTGAAATAACGCTGTAGTGTAGACATACCCCTTGACCCTGACAAGCACCAGATGCTTCAGAGGAATGTGAAAAAATGTGGAAGTGAATAATTATGGAATAACGGCTCACAGGAGTGTTTTCCTAACCCCTGTCCGTTCGAAGTTGCTTTAGGTGCTGAAGCATGAGGGTTTGACCATTATCTATTTAAAGCTGATTGTTTGAACTGTCAGGAAGCAAGTGGTTTAGAGTGCAGAACTTTTCATCTCAGCTCCTCTACAACCACAGTAGAAGCGACACAGGCGTGTAATCTGATCCGCCGGGCGGATATCGACAAGAATCTGATGGAAGGAAGAGTCGTTCTGCTGTAGATACCAGTTAGTCTGATGAACAATGCTGACTCAGAGAGAGCAATCAGCATTTTGCATATTCAGGTCAGATTTTTCTGCAGATTGAGTGAGTGAGGACCGAGACCAGTGATCCCTGTACACTGTGTGCGTGGGCGGCCACCCAGGAGAGAGTGAGATGCTGCCCAGCAGAGAGTCCACATCACCCACCGCTTGGGTTTTTACTGGTGGTGCACATCCACACCTTCCTCGGTGCATATAAAATTTATCCTGCACACAGCTGGAAAAATGAGAGGGAACATTGGCTGGGGTGACTTAAAAAATGTGCATTTATTTGCAAATCAGGTACTCAAGCCTTGTAACCGAAAAAAAAAAGAAAGAAAAGGACCTAAAAGGGAGTAGGATTGTGCTTAAAACGTTGCACCGGCAGTTCTGTTTCCACCGGGATCACTGGCGACTAATATAGCAGAGAGGCGCGTGGAAAACGGCAGCACAGTTTTGCCCGCTGTTTGTGAACAAACATTATAGTAGCAAAATCTCAAGCAAAAACTTACATAGTTCTTTTCCAAAGCATCAAAACAGCCCTGAATCCTGCCAGGAAAGACACGTCAGTAAATAGTCATGCCAGGCTAGGAGCAATTAAGGGTCTCTTCTCCCCTCCATATCACCAAATCCAATCCCCCTGCCCAAAGCAGGACCAACCCCAACTCACTCATCCCAGCCAGGACATGGTCAAGCCGGGCCTTCAAAACCTCTAGGAATGGAGATTCCACCCCCTCCCTAGGGAACCCAGCCCAGTGCTTCCCTGCCCTCCTCGGGAAATCGTTTTTCCTAATCTCCAGCCTGGACCTCCCCCCTTGCAACTTGAGACCATTGCTCCTTGTTCTGCCATCCATCACTACTGTGAACAGCCTCTCGCCAGCCTCTTTGGAACCCCCCTTCAGGGAGTTGAAGGCTGCTCTCAAATCCCCCCTCACTCTTCTCTTCCATAGCTCAAATAAGCCAGATCCCTTGTAGATCCCGTGCTCCAGCCTCCTGATCATTTTTGGTGGCCCTCTGCTGGACTCTCTCTAATTTGTCCTCGTCCTTTCTATAGCGGGGGGCCCAGAATTGGATGCAGTGCTCTGAAAGTGGCCTCTCCAGTGCTGAATATAATCATGTCCCTTGATTTGCTGGCAATGCTCTCCCTCATGCATCCCAAAATGCCGTTAGCTCTCTTGGCAACAAGGACACACTGCTGACTCACACCAGCTTCTCATGAACTGTCATCCCCAGGTCCTTTTCCGCAGAACTGCTGCTCAGCCAGTCGGTCCCCAGCCTGTACCAATGCTTGGGATTCTTCCGTCCCAAGGGCAGGACTCTACACTTGTCCTTGTTGAACCTCATCTGACTTCTTTTGGCCCGATCCTCCAATGTGTTTAGGTCACTCTGGACCCGATCCCTGCCCTCCAACGTATCTACCTCTCTCTCTAGCTTCATGTCATCCGCAAACTTGCTGAGGGTGCAGTCCAACCCATCATTCAGATCATTAATGAAGATGTTGTACAAGACCGACCCTGGGGAACTCCGCGTGATACCAGCTGCCAATTAGACACCGAGCCGTTAATCACTGTCTGTTGATCTGGACAACTTCTCCAGCTTTCTATCCATTCACCCAAACGTCTTAAATTGCTGGCGAGAGTCCTTGTAGGACACTATCAAAAGCTTTGCTGAAGTCAAGATCTATCAAGTCCACTGCTTTCCCCATATCCAGAGCCGGTTATCTCCTCACAGAAGGCAACCAGGTTGGTCAAGTTTGGTGAATCTACGTTGACTGTTCCCGAAGCCCTTCCAGTCCTCGACGTATTTCAGAACGGATTCCTTGAGAACCTGCCCCGGGACTTTTCCAGGGACCGAGGCGGACCCACTGAACGGAGCGACGGGGTGCATGCTCGCGAATGGTCGGGCATGCCGACAAAGCGGAACACCGATTCCGGCTCTGGGAGCAAAGCGCCCACCGGTGGGGCCACATGGTGACGCAGCTATGGAGCGATCGCAGGCAGAAGGCCACTTTCATGGACTTGTGACTTGCTTTCCCCGGCCATGAAGTGCAGCAAGACCAGAATGAGACCGGCGCCGACAACGGAGAAACGAGTGGCGGTAGCCAGGGGTGGCAGGTTTGTATAATTTTTGGTGGTGCCCAGAATGGGTCCAGTCCCCCCCGCCCACCCACCCGCCCTATAGGCCGATATATATTTTATTAAATAATGTAAAAATGGACTGGAAACCGTAAGCGTTTAACAGTTTCCCTTTATTGCCCCCTTCTGCTGCCATGTCTCCTCCCCTTGCTCCATCAGCTCCCCTGGTGCCTGCTGCCCCCAACCTCTCACCCTCCTCTTGCCCTGACTCCTGCCCCTCTCACTGCCCTCAGCGACCTGCCCCCCTCCACCAGCCCTTCTCGCGCCCCTGTGCCCACTCCTCCAGTAGCCCCACTCTGATCATGTGAGCCACCCCTGCTCATCCCCTCTTCTAACACCTCCCTCTACACACCTGCCCTGCCTCTCGCCTCTGGTGCTGGTCCCTCCCCTGCAGGTGTCTGCCCTTCTGCTTCACCCCCAGAGTCCCCTGGCACCTGCACCTTCCCTTACCCCTGCACCCTCCTGGTGCCTCCCCCTTCCCTCACCCCTGCACCCTCCTGGTGCCTCCCCCTTCCCTTACCCCTGAACCCTCCTGGTGCCTCCCCCTTCCCTCACTGCCCCTGCCCCCTTTGCCCTCTTTTTCCCTGATGCCCACCCCCTCCCCACTCTCTGCCCCCATTCCCCCATGCCCCTCTGTGCCCTCACACATGCCTTGCTCCATCCCCACCTTCCTCATGCCCACCCCTTCTTTCAAGCCTTCTCCCAGCACCTCTCGCTCCCCCCTCTAGCCCCCAATGCCCTTCTCCTTGCCTCTCCTCTCCCAGCATCACCCTCTCCCCCTCCCACTGACACCTCCCCTCCTGCCCTTTTCCTCAGTCTCCACTTGGCCCCCTGGCATTTGTCTCTCCTCCACCCTGTCCCTTGATACCTTCCCCTTTCTTCTCCTGACCTGCCCCCCTCCCCTCAGCACAAGCCCCTTCCTCTCCCACCCCTTCTCCCTATTTTTCCCCCACCCCACCCCTCTCCTCCCCACCTTCTTCCTTCCAGTTCGCAGCGCTGGAGTCTGTGATCAGGCCCCAGCTGCTTCCGGGACTCCAGACCACTTGCCAGGCCTGGAGCTGGGTCACGCGGTGCAACTCTGGGCCGGACGGTTTTAACGTCCCGGGCCGTGATGTCACACCACGCCCGGGCGTCTCCCCTCTCAGCTGTTGCACAGCGTTCGAGCGCACCGCGTATGTGCAGCTTTCATTCCGGCAGGGACGCTCCGGGGCTGGGGGCGGGGAGGATGCACGGGGCAGGGCCGGAGGAGAGACCCAGCTCCAAATATTGGTGGAGCAGGGCCTCCGGCTCTGAATATTCCTGGAGCCTGGACACCACGAGCCCATATAACTCGCCGCCTATGGTGGTAGCCCACTGGGATCTTGCAACACCAGACTGCTGCCGGTCAGGAATCCACGTGGCGCGGGTAAATCTACTTTGACAGTCCGTGCGGGAGCTCGTTGGCGATCTTGAACCTCCTGGTTTGGTGGTCGATGGCAGGTGGCCACCACGAGTTCACTCCTGTTACTCCCACCTCTCCTCTTCCCCCAAAGACTCTCAACAGGCTTCTCTCCTTGGAGCTCGGAGCAATCTTACTGCTGTCTGCATCTCCTCCACCTCTTCTCCCCCGCCTGGCCTTCCGGAACAGCTGATACCCATCCATGACAGTGCTCCAGTCATGGCAGCTACCCCCCCCAAGTCTCTGTTGTTCCAATTACATCATGGTTCCTGGTCTGGGGAGGACTTCCAATTCTTCCTGTTTGTTCGCCAGGCGCGGGATGTCAAATATCGAGTAACTGACTACAGGCTGCCCCTGACTTGCGACGCGATCGGTTCTGGATCACAAGTCGGGGGCGTCGTAACTGGAGTCCGCATTTACGACAGGCGTTGTGCGCCGTCGTAAACACGGGGCCAAGGACATAAGTCGGGGGATTTCGGCCCCTTCCACACTTACGGAAAAGGCCGTAAGTGCAGGGGGTTGTAAATCGGACCGTTGCAAAGTGGGGGCCTCCTGTAATCGATTAGTCGATAGGGCGCCTCCACCTTTGAAGTGTAGCAACCGCTCTAGGGCTCTCAGCTGGGGCTGGACTCCCCCAGCCTCCATGAGGCAATGCCTCTTTGAAGTACCCCGTCCTCTGTTCCCCCCTTGCTGCCTCTTTCTGATAGAGGAGTGTGTCTAGACTACAGGGTTTTGTCGACAAAAGTGGATTTTTGTTGACAATACTATACCTGCGTTTACACTGCTGCTGAGTTCTGTCGACATAACGTCGACAAGACTCAGCAGTTTTGTCAACAGCGGTAAACCTCATTCTACGAGGAATAACGCCTTTTGTCGACAGAGTCCTTTCAACAGAAGGCGTTATTGCATCTGCACTGTCCTTTGCGTCTACACTGTCATGTCAACAAAGCGGCTTGCTTTGTCGACAGAACTGGCTGCAGTCTAGATGCTCTTTGTTGACCGAAGCTTTGTCGACTGTATCTGTCGACAAAACTTCTGTCAACAAAAGCCTGTAGTCCAGATGTACCCAGAGGCAGCAAGGGGCGGGGGGAGCGACGAATCGACTATCCTGTCGACTACCCGATAAGCATTTGCTCATCGGATAGTCGACTAGACGGTCACATCCCGACCCCAGGCTTCTTGCGTCCGTGGACAGATAACTAGCCGATCATCCTACTTTCTCAAGATGACTCAGAAGGCCTCCCCTGTTGCAAGGAGATACCTCGGCTTGTTGTGGTCAGTGGTGTGGCGAGGGGGGCAGTTGTCCCCGGGCGCCATGCTGGGGGGGGGACAATTTAGTCCCTCTCCTCCTGTCATCCCCCACCTCGCCTGCTCCTCCTCCGCCCGCCACCAGTGGCTGCAGCCTCCTCCCCACCTCTCTGCCCCTAGCCCAACCCTCCTCCATCTCCACCGGGGGGTCAGGAGCGGCCTGAGGCGGGCTGGAGGAGCTGGCACCCCAGGCGGAACGCACGATCGGCGCCCCCCGCTTGCACAGCCGTCAATGGGCCAACATCATCATCGGGTGCCCGGGACGTCATCATCGGGCGCTGTTGAAGGCGGCGCCCTAGGTGACAGCCGAGTCGGCCTATAGCCACGGGCCGCCCCTGCGGGGGTCCCGGCCCCAAACTGGAGGGGACGGGAAGACGTGGTACAAGTTCCCCCCCTCCTCCCACGGTCGGGCTCAGCTGTGTGCCAGGTTCGGGGCAGCGGAGGGGGGTACAAATTTTGTCTTTGCCCCCGGCGCATAACACCCTCGCTACATCTCTGGTCGTGATCGAACGGTTCACATAGGCAAGCCCCACCGTTACTTACCACTTGACAATCTGCAGTGACCCTAGGCAGCTTTTATCTTCCCGAAGGATTTTCAGACAGAGGTCTGCAAAACAAGAGCGAGCAGCTCGTTACAAAACGTACCGGAGCCCCTGGGCAAACCCAGAGGCCGAGTCAATGGTCATTGTATGAAGAAGTATTTTATCCAGAACCACTTCCTGAGCTGGAAGATTGGTTTTAACAACATCCCAGGGGGGCTGACACAGGCACCCTGCCGTAGTTTACAATGCCAAAGATTTGTGCTGAACTGTCTGCCTCTGAGAGCCCAAGAGTGACGGCTTTATTGAGCGTGCCTTCGTTTAGAAATGCCAGCCGCTTCCTGTCGTCTTCCTTCCTCTTGATCCCCTTTCTCCTTTTCTTCTCATACTTCCCACCAGCAGCTTTTAAGTCTGCCAACTCAAGCTATTTCTAGACTGCAGGCTTCTTTCGGAAGAAGCTTTTCCGGAAGAGATCTTTCGGAAAAAGTTCTTGCGAAAGACAGCGTCCACACTGCAAAAGCGACCTGCTTTTTTGAAAGAGAGCGTCCACGCTCAATGGACGCGATCTTGCATTTCAGCTAGATGGAGTGGCCACCAGGGCTATGTCTAGACTACAGGGGCTTTTTTTCGAAAAAAGTAGCCTTTTTTCAAAAAAAACTTCACCCGCGTCTAGACTGCCGTTGCGTTCTTTCGAAATTAAAGCAAAAGAACACGGCGGTTTTTTTGACAGTGGTAAAGCTCATTTTACGAGGAGGAACGCCTTTTTTTCGAAAGAGCTCTTTCGAAAAAAGGTGTTCTTGAATGCAAACAGGGCTTTTTCAAAAGAGAGCATCCAGATTGCCTGGGTGCTTGCTTTCGAAAAAGCAGATCGCTTTTTCGAAAGTCTTGTGGCTGTCTAGATCAGTGTTTCTTAAAGTGTGTTCTGTGGCAGTCGGAGGTGTGCCGCCGAGAGAACAGAATTCAAAATGGCCGCCCTTAAAGGGACAAGCCTCCTTTTTTTTTTTTTGCGCAACAACTTTTCCCTGGGGAATGGCCACTCTTAAAGGGGCAAGCCTCTTTTTTTTTCTTTTTGCTCAACAAAAAAATCCTAAATTGTATGGTGTTCCTCGGTCTTAAAAAGTTTAAGAAACACTGGTCTAGATGATCTTTTTCGAAAGAGACTTTTTCAAAAGAGCTCTTTCGAAAAAAAGCCTCTTTTGAAAGAGGCTTGTAGTCTAGACATACCCCAGGGCACCTGTGCTTTTTCTTCTTTCCTCTTCTTTCGAAAGAACTCCCTCTTCCCCGTCCACACATGCCTTTTTCCGAAAGAGCTCTTTCGGAAAAAGGCTTCTTCCTTGTAGAATGAGGTTTACCAGTCGATAAAACCCCTTTGCTCTTTCGATTTTCTTTCAGAAGAACGCGATTGCAGTGTGGATGTAATTGAAGTTTTTCTGGAAAAACAACCATTTTTCCAAAAAAAACTCTCGTGTAGACCTAGGAAGAGCTAACGCTGTGATGTTTCCCCGCCAGGTTCCCATGGCCCATCTGTCCTCCGAGTTGAGGAGTTAGGTCCACAAGCAGAGAACTTCTAAAGGTGAAGACAATGCGGATGGGCCCACCTTAGAGGTGAATGAAGGCTTTGAGGCCCACACCTGCAGCTGTCAAAGGAATAGGACAAATGTCAAGATTCTTGCTCAGAAGATCTGAAATTGATCGGAGAGACTGATCGGATGGGAAAAAATAAATGTCAAATCAGGGATTTCCTCTTCTTCAAGATACCAGCTCCCTGGAAACATGAAAATGAACAGTCTCCCATTTCCAGCATAAGTCAAGGATGCTAAATAAATAAAGCTGGAATAGATGAAACTACGTCCTCTTTCCACCTTCGGATCTTACCTTAATATAAGGATGCAGATGAACCAAAGTGTCACCAGCTGGCGTGACCTAACCGCAAATCTCCCAAGACCTTGTGTTTTTTTTACTTTAAAGCCTCATCCCTAAAGCCACATGATTAGTGGGCAATTGCAGCTTTCCTTTATAAAATCTCCAGGTCGTGCAGAAAAGCGTAAAAACGTGACCCCTGAATGGCTCAAAAAAAGACAACGTGTTGTTCAAACAGAAGGCTCGGATACACTCAACGAAGCCACACCGGGTGCATAATTATAAGAGGTCTTATTGCCAGGGCATATATCATGATCATGAGATGGCCAGCAGCCTGGAGACTAAGGGTATGTCTAGACTACAGGGTTTTGTCGACAAAAGTGGACTTTTGTCGACAAAACGATACCTGCGTCTACACTGCCACTGAGTTCTGTCAACATAACGTCGACAGAACTCGGCAGTTTTGTCCACGGCGGTAAACCTCATTCGACGAGGAATAACACCTTTTGTCAACAGAGTTCTGTCGCCAGAAGGCGTTATTGCATCTACACTGTCCTTTGCGTCCACACGGTCATATCGACAAAGCGGCTTGCTTTGTCGACAGAACTGGCTGTAGTCTAGATGCTCTTTGTCGACAGAAGCTTTGTCGACAGTATCTGTCGACAAAACTTCTGTCAATAAAAGCCTGTAGTTTAGACGCACCCAAAGGGGTTAACTATGCCTAACCCAGGTAGAGTTGGCCAATAGGAATGTAGGTAGGAATTTCAAACTGGGACAAAGGAATTTTTGGTTTTTCCCTCTCCTTTGTCCTGGGCAGTTTCTCTCCAGCTACTGAGGGAGACAGACAGAATGTCTCTCTTCAAGCATAGACTCTTCACTCTTCTGTAAGGGTGTGTCTAGACTACAGGGTTTTGTCGACAAAAGTGGACTTTTGTCAACAAAACTATACCTGCGTCTACACTGCCGCTGAGTTCTGTCAACATAACGTCGACAGAACTTGGCAGTTTTGTCCACGGCAGTAAACCTCATTCTATGAGGAATAACGCCTTTTGTCGACAGAGTTCTATCGACAGAAGGTGTTATTTCATCTACACTGTCCTTTGCATCCACACTGTCACGTCGACAAAGCGGCTTGCTTTGTCGACAGAACTGGATGTAGTCTAGACCCTCTTTTGTCAACAGAAGCTTTGTTGACAGTATCTGTCGACAAAGCCTCTGTTGACAAAAGCCTGTAGTCTAGACGTACCCTAAGTAGGGTAAAGTTTAGATCAATCCGTTAGGTTTTATTGTTTTATGGTTTGGGAAATGGGATCGGATGTGCATTTAGAAATGGGTTTTTCTCTCTTTTGCAACTAAGTTTGGGCCCATGGTGGAATACCCCATGAGTATATTACTTTGTGACTTTACCATCTAATTGTTATGCTTGCAACAGGAATATTGTGGTGGTAATAAAAGTTCTTTCTCTTTTCTTTTTATTAACTTGGTATTGGTTAATTTTTGTGTCCTGGTTTGTACTTTAGGGGTGAGTTTTCCCAAGTGATCTCTCTCCCATTTTCTTATCAGTACTTGGGTGGTGGCAGTGGAGTTTTTATCCACAAAATCTAGGTCAGTGGTTCCCAAACTTTTTGGCATCATGCCCCCTTTTTGATTTTTGAGAAACCCTCACGCCCCTCCTCCCACAAAAATAGCAGCAAAACTTGGGGTGGGATTGATGGGGGGTGCGTGGCTGGGTCGCCTCACACCCCCCCCTGGAATTTCTTCATGCGGCCCCCCAGTTTGGGAACCCATGATCTAGGTTGTTAAGATTTTGGGGGGAAGGTTTTTACCAAAGCCTGGAAAGAGAAGGTTTTGGGGTACTTTTGCAGGCTCCCACTTCTGCATTTATCGTGCCAGAGTGGGGAAGCAGCCATGACAGCATATTACACCTCATAGCCTTCACGCGTTACTAAATCTGTGCTTCTCACTGCAGAGAAGCAAGCAATTAAGCAAGCATGCAGGCAAGCAAGAATCCAAAGCTTACGCCCCTTCTGCTACCAACAGTCATGGACCCTCCATGTGTATTCTCAGGGGCTAGCAGCGGGCACTGCTCCAGCGTGGGGAGTCCCTGGGCACCCACATGGCCTAGGTTCACAGGAGAAACTGTTCGCCCAATCAGTGCCTTTTGGCCGTTTTATAATTATTCCTTTCTTAGGGGTGTAAACATCCACAAACAGATTCTAGCAGGAAACACCACTGCTATCTAATTCTCTGACTTGTGAGAAGTCTCATACTTGCTGCTCCTTGGCAATTTGCGGGGGAAACAACACCGACTCCTGGAAAAAAGACAGAGCCAAAAAAAGTGACCAAGGCCAAGAGCTAGATGGGAGAATCAGCAAGTTTAGCGGGAGCAAAGTAGGGTCCTTTTACCCTTTCTGTTGGTCTCCATAGTGTGTAGGCAACAGGTTTAAAAGAAACAAAGGGAAGTTTTTCTTTACTCAGCGCAGTCAACCTGTGGAACTCCTTGCCAGAGGATGTTGTTAAGACCAGGACTCAAGAAAGAGCTAGATAGATTCATGGAGGTTAGGTATGTGAATCAGATACAGCCGGCCCCCGAGTTACGAATGAATTACGGACCAAACACTTGGCTGGAACTTGAAGTGTTCGTAACTCGGATCCCATTGAGTTACATGGCGACCGCGCTGTTCGTAAGCACGGATCGTGTTCGTAACTCGGGGACCGCATATACGACCGCTTTGGTCGTAAGTGCGGACGGTCATAAATGGAGGTGGTCACAAGTCGGAGACCAGCTGTAGTATGATAGTGAGCCTAATTGTCTCACAACTTGTTATGTTGCTAAGGAGGCCTAAAGCCAGCTCATCACTGGTTAAAACCAGCTCATCACTGGCTCTACCCGACTGTCTGCGACAAGTAAGCAGGGGTAACTGTCGGTCAGCCCGGAAAACAATGCCCCCCGACTTTTATTGTTTTTAAAAATCAAATGATTTTTATGCCAGCCTCACGATTTTTTGGGGAGGGGTCTGACACAAGGTTTTGGCATGCTTGTGACTGGCGATCATGAATACAAGCAGAAAACAAAACAAACATTCCAAAAAACCCAGCTGACGGCTGCATCAGTGTTTCTTAAACTTTTTAAGACCGAGGAACACCAAACAATCATTTTTTTGATGCCTCGGAATACCGAGGATTTTTTGTTGAGCCAAAAAAAAAACAAACCAAAAGGTTGGGGTAAAGGGGAGGTTGTTGAGCCTGAAAGATATTTAGGTGCCTAATTCCCATTGATTTCACCAGAGTACTTGGCAATCCTTGGGAATAGGAGTTAGACACCGTCAGCAATCTTCCAGCAAAAGACTGAATTGGCCAATATGCACACAACCTTGGACTGATCTATGCCGGGCAAAGATCATGCACAAGAACATGAAAGTAGCGGGCACTGGAAACATTACCGTCTAGATAGCGAGTTCCATACGAGCTCTCTGGAAAGAGCCCTCTTAGGTAGGTTATACAGGAGACCGAGACGGCCAGAAGCCTTTTCACCAGTACCAGAGACTGCTGCTCCGTGGCAATTTTGGGGGGAAACAACACCGACTCCTGGAAAAAAGACAGAGGCAAAAAAAGTGACCAAGAGCTAGATGGGAGAATCCGCAAGTTTAGCGGGAGCAAAGTACGGTCCTTTTACCCTTTTTGTTGGTCTCCATAGTGTGTAGGCAGCAGGTTTGAAAGAAACCAAAGGAAGTTTTTCTTTACTCAGCGCAGTCAACCTGTGGAACTCCTTGCCAGAGGATGTTGTTAAGACCAGGATGTTAAAAAGAGCTAGATAGAGCAACAAGAACGATGAAAGGTCTAGAGAACATGAGCTATGAAGGAAGGCTGAAAGAATCGGGTTTGTTTAGTTTGGAAAAGTGAAGATTGAGAGGGGACATGATAGCGGTTTTCAGGTATCTAAAATAGTGTCACAAGGAGGAGGGAGAAAACTTGTTCATCTTGGCCTCTGAGGACAGGACAAGCAGCAATGGGCTTAAACTGCAGCAAGGGAGGTTGAGGTTGGACATTAGGAAAAAATTCCTACCTGTCAGGGTGGTCAAACACTGGAATAAATTGCCCAGGGAGGTTGTGGGATCCCCATCTCTGGAGATATTTAAGAGTAGGTTAGATAAATATCTATCAGGGATGGTCTAGACAGTGCTGGGTCCTGCCATGAGGGCAGGGGACTGGACTCAATGACCTCTTGAGGTCCCTTCCAGTCCTAGTATTCTATGATTCTATGGAGGTTAGGTCCATCCAGCCGTGTCCTGTCTGCCAACAGTGGCCAATGCCAGGTGCACCAGAGGGAGGGAACACAACAGGGAATCCTCATGTGATCCCTCTCCTGTCATCCATTTCCAGACAAACAAACAGAGGCTCGGGACACCCTTCCAACCCATCCTGGCTAATAGCCATTGATGGACCTAACCTCCATGAATCTATCTAGCTCTTTTTTGAACCCTGTTCAAGTCCTGGCCTTCACCACATCCTCTGGCAAGGAGTTCCACAGGTTGACTGTGCGCTGAGTGAAGAAAAACTTCCTTTGGTTTGTCTGAAACCTGCTGCCTGTTCATTTCATTTGGTCACCCCTCGTTCTTCTATTGTGGGAATAACTAAATAACGTTTCCTTCTTCACTTTTTCCACACCAGTCATGATTTTATAGACCTCTACAATGCATCCCTTTTTTTCCTTGCTTTTGGCCGTGCCAGAGGCTGCATGCAGGTCTGGTTTCTAGAAGAAAGTGGGGTTTTGGTTAGTCAGCGCAAAATGCTCCTTTACTTTTCCATTCCTAGGACTCTGTGTATCATGCTTGCTCTGGGAATGAGGAATGGCAAGGATAATCAACGCCGGGTTTCCAGCACCGCAAGACTAAGTACTGCTCAGCAGTGTTGTCTTCACGTCGTCTTTGTCAAGTCCACGTCGAGTCTCAAGTCTTAATTTAAAAAATGTCAAGTCACTTTTGTACAAGCCATCAATATCGGCATTTTCGGACAATTTTTTCACCCAGTCGATTTAACAAAATTAGCAAGTCTCAAGTCGCGTCTCAAGTCACAAACAATGAACCCGAGGCGAGTCTCAAGTCGCGTCCCCTAGGCGACTTAAGTCGAACTCGAGTTCAAGGCGTGAGACTCGAGTCAACAACTCTGCTGCTCGGCCCATTGATCAGGAACATGAAGTCCTGCGTTCTGTACCTTGGGGGGTTTCTGCTTCTTCCCAGTGTGCGAGAGCTGAGCTGTGGCCATTGTATCTCAAAGTGCTGCCTTCGAGATGGAACTGGAGCCTGCGGAGACAGGGACGTTAGCCATGTGGCAAATGCAGAATTCCTGGAGCCTCTCTCCGTCTTGCACACGCACTAGAGTCTTTCTAGGACAGTTAAATAGGATCAGGTCAACGCTACTGTGTCACAGTCTGGTTCACAGGGCAGAAAAGCACCTTCCGCTATGTATTTTATAGAGTTTAGGCATCTGTCTGCGTGTCCGTCCGTCTGTGAGTCCATTTGTTCAACAACTGCTTCTAAATTGGGGTGGGGAAGCTCAGGCCCAGGGGCCAGATGCTGCCCTCGGCTTGCCCGGATCCAGCCCCTGAGGCTCAGGGCCCCGCCCCAGTATTGGGGAGCCCTGGCTGGTGCTCCAGCCCCTCTGCTGGCCCCCGGGGGCTGGAGTGCAAAAAACCTGCTAGGCTGGGCTCTGACATGGGAAGAGATGTGGCAAGGGTCTTTCTGCTTCTCAGTCGGGGGCCACAGTGAAGGGGTTTTTTCCCCACTTCTCACTTGTGTGTGACCCCTGACTGATTTTGCTGTGGGTCAGTGGCCCCCCGACCCAAAAAAGGTTCCCTGCCCTGATCCTAAATGGTAAGAGCTAGGACCATCAAATTCGGTAGGTAGCTTCCTCTTCTCCTACCCTAAAGCAAGGTGAGGGATGTTAGACATCGTTTATTTTAGTAATTATTAGCAGAAATACCTGGCATCGCCTGGGGAAAATATAGCAAAAGGTGTGATGAATGAACTATGTCAAAGACGTTAACATAGCATATTTTATTGGAAATACTTTTCTCTTATATATTACTTGAAAAAATTAACATAGCTAGTACTTTTTTTGTTATCATAGGGAAAGGATCTCATAGTTGCAGTTTATGTGACACGCTTAACAGAACAGTCCGGTAAATGCCTATGATCAGGCACTTCTAGAAGCAAATTAGTGGCCCATTTGGGGTTCTGGGGGCCCAACTGGGGCTCTGGGGGAACCGATTTTGAGATAGAACCAATCCAGTTATTGAAGTTAGGAAATCAGTAGTATCCGTGCAAAATTTGGTGTTTCTAGCTCTCACCGTTTCGGAGATCTTTTGGAATGATCAGTGGGCCCAACTGGGGCTCTGGGGGAACCGATTTCGAGATAGAACCAATCCAGTTATTGAAGTTAGGAAATCAGTAGTATCCGTGCAAAATTTGGTGTTTCTAGCTCTCACCGTTTCGGAGATCTTTTGGAATGATCAGTGGGCCCAACTGGGGCTCTGGGGGAACCGATTTCGAGATAGAACCAATCCAGTTATTGAAGTTAGGAAATCAGTAGTATCCGTGCAAAATTTGGTGTTTCTAGCTCTTACCGTTTCGGAGATCTTTCATAACAAACAAACAAACTTTTGGAAATATTTATAAGATGTAGCAACAATTTTTAGTGGTTACAGGGTTACTAAAAAATGGGGCCGAGGCCGGAAGCGCTCCCAGTTGCAGCGCTTCCTGCGGGCAGCTCTTACTACATTTAAAAGGCAGAGGCGCAGCGGGGAAAGCTTCCATCGACTACTCGATTAGCTGATTCCATCGACTGCTCGCTTAGTTGATGAATCAAAAGTGAACACCCCTATCCCAAACCGCCAGCTCCGGCTTCCTGCTTCCCCCTGCCCCAGCTGCACCGCCTGCCCACGGGGAGCTGGTTTAAAAATCAGCCCCCCGTACACACCAGCTCCCGTCTACCACACCTGATACAGAGACAGCCAGGCAGGCCAGCAGCAGCCCCTGTCCATGGTGGGCGGGGAGCTCCCGACAGACAGAGGCGGCTCCGGCGTCCCACGCTAGGTAAGTCTTCTAGCTTATTAGTCAATCTTTCTATTAAGCCGTCACCATTCTTGTCTGTCTGTCACGGGGTTTTCAGCTTGCCCCTCCTGCGTCCCGCCGGCTCCTGCACCCAGCGCCCCGGCAGGCCACCAACGCAGCAGGCCGCCCCTGCCAGCTTCCGCTTCTGGCCCCCTTGGGAAGCCATCAATGTGGCAGGCTGCACCCGCCAGCTCCGGCTTCCAGCCTCTCCTACCCCCAGCAGACCGCCCTCGCCAGCTCTAGCTTCTGGCCCCCCCAGGCATGCAGGGCCGGCTCAAGCCATTCCTGCACCCCAGGCAGCGGGCGCACGATGCATGCGCGGCTCCGCCGCCGGATGCACGGCTCATGTGCAGCCCCGCCCCCCGGTGCGCTGCGCACCTTACAATCGGGCGTGCGGCGCCCTTACAGCTGCCATCAGGGGCCCCCCATAGGTTGACACCTCAGGCAGCTGCCCGGCTAGCCCCCCAATTAATCCAGCCCTGTGGGGCATGCCACCCCCACCAACTTCTGCAAGCGGCCCGGCCTGCCTGCCTCCAGGTTGTGCAGTGTGGCTCCCGGCCCCCCCGGCAGCAGCCCAACACCAAGTGGGCGGCGGGGGGAGGGGGACAAAAGCCCCAGAGTTGGGGGGAGGGCAGCAGCCTCAGAGCCAAGGGGACATCAGCCCCAGACCTGGGGGGGAGGACAGCATCCCCAGAGTGTGTGGGGCAGGCAGCAATTTCACTGCGTGTGTGGAGGGGAAAAGACCAAATATATATATACACTTTTTAAAAAGACAATCTTTCTAAACACGCACCCAAAGAACCAAAATAACGTGCTCAGCGACCAATTTCGGAGAAAGAGTGGATGGCTCACAGTGCGCAACTACCTTGAATCGTACTTAGCCATCCACTCTTTCTCCGAAATTGGTCGCTGAGCGCGTTATTTTGACCCTGTTGCTGTGCGTTTCGAAAGATTGTCGTTTTCACCCGTTTTTTCACACATTTTTTTCTAGAAACCAACTGTCAATCGTCCTGAAAATTCAGGGCCGGACCCGCAAGGGATGGAAATGGTTGTGGGCCAGAGAGCGCAATGGCACTAGGCCAGTGGACATCAACTGACGACTTGGCCTCCCGTCGCTTCGGCAGTGGTGGTTTTGATCCTCAGGCTGGAGCACAGAACAGAGCCGCTGCTCAGAAAGGCCGAGCCAACCCCCCGCGGGCTGGTTTAACGCCGAAGGGCATTGTGCTTTCGAAAACGCGCTGTCAAGCTGACAGCAAAAGCGTGATCTCGACAAGAGCCCCACTGGAAACACGGGGCCGAACTTCTTTTTATCCGATGCTTCCTACGGAGCCTCTTCAAAATTCCCACAGCCAGCAACAAACTCACTCTCAGGCCATCCCCCAAAGGCAGAGAAGCATTGTTGCGGGTAGGGAAACTGAGGCAGGCAACGCCAACAGCTGGGGACTGTCGACGCTCAGTCGTGTCCTTTTCTGGGTGCAGCGGGTAACGTCCGGCCGCGGCGCAGGCGTGTAAAGTCGCTCGGGGCATAAAGACACGGGGCCAGATTCTGCTCGGTCACAAAACGTGGCCCCCAGGCCACACGCACGCAGCGAGGGCTTCAAAATTGGCCACGAGCGCTTTACATCGGGGCTGGGGGACCTCAGGCCCCCAGCTTGTGCCCCCCCTTGGGGAGCCCCGGCTGGTGCACCAGCCCCCCCTCCCCCTGCTGCCCCACCGTGGGGCTGGAGCGCAGAAAATCTACTAGCCCCGCCCCCCAGCCGCTGGCGTGTGACGGGGAGCGGAGGAGACACCGCCCGTGGGGGCTGGGGGCGGGGCCAATGGAGGCCGAGGAGACACCGCCCGGCAGGGCTGGGGGCGGGGCCAATGGGGACCGAGGAGACGCCGCCCGTGGGGGCAGGGGGCGGGGCCAAAGGAAGCGGAGGAGACGCCGCCCGTGGGGGCAGGGGGCGGGGCCAATGGGGACCGAGGAGACGCCGCCCGTGGGAGCAGGGGGCGGGGCCAATGGGGACCGAGGAGACGCCGCCCGTGGGAGCAGGGGGCGGGGCCAACGGGGACCGAGGAGACGCCGCCCGTGTGGGCAGGGGGCGGGGCCAACGGGGACCGAGGAGACGCCGCCCGTGGGGGCAGGGGGCGGGGCCAACGGGGACCGAGGAGACGCCGCCCGTGGGGGCAGGGGGCGGGGCCAACGGGGACCGAGGAGACGCCGCCCGTGGGGGCAGGGGGCGGGGCCAACGGGGACCGAGGAGACGCCGCCCGTGGGGGCTGGGGGCGGGGCCAATGGGGACCGAGGAGACGCCGCCCGTGGGGGCTGGGGGCGGGGCCAACGGGGACCGAGGAGACGCCGCCCGTGGGGGCAGGGGGCGGGGCCAACGGGGACCGAGGAGACGCCGCCCGTGGGGGCTGGGGGCGGGGCCAAGGGGACCGAGGAGACGCCGCCCGTGGGGGCGGGGGCGGGGCCAAGGGGACCGAGGAGACGCCGCCCGTGGGGGCAGGGGGCGGGGCCAAGGGGACCGAGGAGACGCCGCCCGTGGGGGCTGGGGGCGGGGCCAATGGGGACCGAGGAGACGCCGCCCGTGGGGGCAGGGGGCGGGGCCAATGGGGACCGAGGAGACGCCGCCCGTGGGGGCAGGGGGCGGGGCCAAGGGGACCGAGGAGACGCCGCCCGTGGGGGCGGGGCGGGGCCAATGGGGACCGAGGAGCCCGCCCGTGGGGCAAGGGGGGCGGGGGGCCAAGGGGACCGAGGAGACGCCGCCCGTGGGGCGGGGGCGGGGCCAATGGGCCGAGGGCCCGCCCGGGGGCCCGGGGCTCTGGGCCCGCCCCTCCCGGGGCCGGCCGCGCCCCCCCGGAGCCCGCGGGGTGGGGCAGCCCAAGGGGAGGCCGGGCCCGCCCCTGGGCCCCCGCCCTCCCCCCGCCTCCAGGCGCCCCCCTGGGCCCCCCGGGACGCCGCCCTGGGCGGCCCGGGCTCCGGGCCGCCCCCTGGGGCCGGGCCCTCCCCCGCCCGCCCCGGGCCCGGGGCCCGCCCCCTCTCCAGCAAGCCCGTCCGCCCTTCCCCCCGGGCCCCCTGCAATGGGCCCGCCCCCGCCCCCCCCCTGCCGCCCCCTGTCCCGCCCCCCCGCCGCCCGGGGCTCCCCCGCCCCCTTGGGCCCTCGGAGCCCCCCTGCCCCTTCCCCCCGCCCCCGGGCCTCCAAGCCCCCCTGGGGCCCGGGTCCCCCCGCCCTCCCCCGGGGCCCCCCGCCCCTCCCCCCGCCCCCTGCCGCCCCCCCGCCCGGTCCCCCCGCCCCCCCCGGGGCCCCCCGCCCCCTCCCCCGCCCCCCTGCTCGCCCCCCCCGGCCCGTCCCCCCGCCCTCCCCCCGGGCCCCCCCCCTCGCCCCCTTCCAGCCCGCGTTTCCCCCCGCCTCACGCCCCCCGGCCCCCCCCCCCGCCCCCTGCTCAGCCCCCCCGCCCGCCCCCCCCCCCTTCCCCGGGCCCCCCTGCCCCTCTCCCCCCCGCCCCCTGCTCAGCCCCCCCGCCCGTTCCCCCCCCTTCCCCGGGCCCCCCTGCCCCTCTCCCCCGCCCCCTGCTCAGCCCCCCGCCCGTCCCCCCCCCTTCCCCGGGCCCCCCTGCCCCTCTCCCCCGCCCCCTGCTCAGCCCCCCGCCCGTCCCCCCCCCCTTCCCCGGGCCCCCCTGCCCCTCTCCCCCGCCCCCTGCTCAGCCCCCCCGCCCGTCCCCCCCCCTTCCCCGGGCCCCCCCTGCCCCTCTCCCCCGCCCCCTGCTCAGCCCCCCTGCCCGTCCCCCCCCCTTCCCCGGGCCCCCTGCCCCCTCTCCCCCGCCCCCTGCTCAGCCCCCCTCCCTTCCCCGGGCCCCCCGTTCAGCCCCCCGCCCCCCCCCCTTCCCCGGGCCCCCCTGCCCCTCTCCCCCGCCCCCTGCTCAGCCCCCCGCCCTCCCCCCCCCCTTCCCCCGGGCCCCCCTGCCCCTCTCCCCCGCCCCCTGCTCAGCCCCCCCTGCCCGTCCCCCCCCCCTTCCCCGGGCCCCCCTGCCCCTCTCCCCCGCCCCCTGCTCAGCCCCCCTGCCCGTTCCCCCCCCCTTCCCCGGGCCCCCCTGCCCCTCTCCCCCGCCCCCTGCTCAGCCCCCCTGCCCTTCCCCCCCCCGCCCCTTCCCCGGCCCCCCTGCCCCCCTTCCCTTCCCCGCCCCCTGTTCAGCCCCCCTGCCCTTCCCCCCCCCTTCCCCGGGCCCCCCTGCCCCTCTCCCCGCCCCCTGCTCAGCCCCCCTGCCCGTCCCCCCCCCCTTCCCCGGGCCCCCCTGCCCCTCTCCCCCGCCCCCTGCTCAGCCCCCCTGCCCGTCCCCCCCCCTTCCCCGGGCCCCCCCTGCCCCCTCTCCCCCCGCCCCCTGCTCAGCCCCCCTGCCCGGTCCCCCCCCCTTCCCCGGGCCCCCTGCCCCTCTCCCCCCCCTGCTCAGCCCCCCTGCCCTCCCCCCCCCTTCCCCGGGCCCCCCTGCCCCTCTCCCCCCCCCCCTGCTCCCCCCCTGCCCGTTCCCCCCCCCTTCCCCGGGCCCCCCTGCCCCTCTCCCCCGCCCCCTGCTCAGCCCCCCCGCCCGTCCCCCCCCCTTCCCCGGGCCCCCCTGCCCCTCTCCCCCGCCCCCTGCTCAGCCCCCCTGCCCGTCCCCCCCCCTTCCCCGGGCCCCCCTGCCCCTCTCCCCGCCCCCTGCTCAGCCCCCCTGCCCGTCCCCCCCCCTTCCCCGGGCCCCCTGCCCCTCTCCCCCGCCCCCTGCTCAGCCCCCCTTCCCTTCCCCGGGCCCCCCTGTTCAGCCCCCGCCCGCCCCCCCCCTTCCCCGGGCCCCCCTGCCCCTCTCCCCCGCCCCCTGCTCAGCCCCCCTGCCCTTCCCCCCCCCTTCCCCGGGCCCCCCTGCCCCTCTCCCCCGCCCCCTGCTCAGCCCCCCTGCCCGTCCCCCCCCCCTTCCCCGGGCCCCCCTGCCCCTCTCCCCCCGCCCCCCCTGCTCAGCCCCCCTGCCCGTCCCCCCCCTTCCCCGGGCCCCCCTGCCCCTCTCCCCCGCCCCCTGCTCAGCCCCCCTGCCCGTCCCCCCCCCTTCCCCGGGCCCCCTGCCCCTCTCCCCGCCCCCTGCTCAGCCCCCCCCTTGGGCCCCCGTTCCCCCCCGCCCCCCCCTTCCCCGGGCCCCCTGCCCCTCTCCCCCGCCCCCTGCTCAGCCCCCCTGCCCGTCCCCCCCCCCTTCCCCGGGCCCCCCCTGCCCCTCTCCCCCGCCCCCTGCTCAGCCCCCCTGCCCGTCCCCCCCCCTTCCCCGGGCCCCCCTGCCCCTCTCCCCCGCCCCCTGCTCAGCCCCCCTGCCCGTCCCCCCCCCCTTCCCCGGGCCCCCCTGCCCCTCCCCCTCCCCGCCCCCTGCTCAGCCCCCCTTCCCTTCCCCGGGCCCCCTGTCTCCCCCTCCCCCCCCCCACCCTCCCCGGGCCCCCCTGCCCCTCTCCCCCGCCCCCTGCTCAGCCCCCCTGCCCGTCCCCCCCCCCTTCCCCGGGCCCCCCTGCCCCTCTCCCCCGCCCCCTGCTCAGCCCCCCCCTGCCCGTCCCCCCCCCCTTCCCCGGGCCCCCCTGCCCCTCTCCCCCGCCCCCTGCTCAGCCCCCCTGCCCGTTCCCCCCCCTTCCCCGGGCCCCCCTGCCCCTCTCCCCCGCCCCCTGCTCAGCCCCCCGCCCGTCCCCCCCCCTTCCCCGGGCCCCCCTGCCCCTCTCCCCGCCCCCTGCTCAGCCCCCCTGCCCTCCCCGGGCCCCCCGTGTCAGCCCCCCTGCCCTCCCCCCCCCCTTCCCCGGGCCCCCCTGCCCCTCTCCCCCGCCCCCTGCTCAGCCCCCCTGCCCGTCCCCCCCCCCTTCCCCGGGCCCCCCTGCCCTCTCCCCCGCCCCCTGCTCAGCCCCCCTGCCCGTCCCCCCCCCCTTCCCCGGGCCCCCCTGCCCCTCTCCCCCGCCCCCTGCTCAGCCCCCCTGCCCGTCCCCCCACCCTTCCCCGGGCCCCCCTGCCCCTTCCCTTCCCCGGCCCCCCCTGCTCAGCCCCCCTGCCCGTCCCCCCGCCCTTCCCCGGGCCCCCCTGCCCCTCTCCCCCGCCCCCTGCTCAGCCCCCCTGCCCTTCCCCCCCCCTTCCCCGGGCCCCCCTGCCCCTCTCCCCCGCCCCCTGCTCAGCCCCCCTGCCCGTCCCCCCACCCTTCCCCGGGCCCCCCTGCCCCTCTCCCCCCGCCCCCTGCTCAGCCCCCCTGCCCGTCCCCCCCCCTTCCCCGGGCCCCCCTGCCCCTCTCCCCCGCCCCCTGCTCAGCCCCCCTGCCCGTTCCCCCCCCCTTCCCCGGGCCCCCCTGCCCCTCTCCCCCGCCCCCTGTTCAGCCCCCCTGCCCGTCCCCCCCGCCCTTCCCCGGGCCCCCTGCCCCTCTCCCCCCCCGCCCCCTGCTCAGCCCCCCTGCCCGTCCCCCCCCGCCCTCCCCGGGCCCCCCTGCCCTCTCCCCCGCCCCCTGCTCAGCCCCCCTGCCCGTCCCCCCCCTTCCCCGGGCCCCCCTGCCCCTCTCCCCCGCCCCCTGCTCAGCCCCCCTGCCCGTCCCCCCCCTTCCCCCGGGCCCCCCTGCCCCTCTCCCCCGCCCCCTGCTCAGCCCCCCTGCCCTTTCCCCGGGCCCCCCCCCTGGCTCAGCCCCCCTGCCCGTCCCCCCCGCCCTTCCCCGGGCCCCCCTGCCCCTCTCCCCCGCCCCCTGCTCAGCCCCCCTGCCCTTCCCCCCCCCCCTTCCCCGGGCCCCCTGCCCCTCTCCCCCCCCCGCCCCCCTGCCCGTCCCCCCACCCTTCCCCGGGCCCCCCTGCCCCTCTCCCCCGCCCCCTGCTCAGCCCCCCTGCCCGTTCCCCCCCCCTTCCCCGGGCCCCCCTGCCCCTCTCCCCCGCCCCCTGCTCAGCCCCCCTGCCCGTCCCCCCCCCTTCCCCGGGCCCCCCTGCCCCTCTCCCCGCCCCCTGCTCAGCCCCCCTGCCCGTCCCCCCGCCCTTCCCGGCCCCCCTGCCCCTCTCCCCCCCCCCTGCTCAGCCCCCCTGCCCGTCCCCCCCCCTTCCCCGGGCCCCCCTGCCCCTCTCCCCCGCCCCCTGCTCAGCCCCCCTGCCCGTCCCCCCCCCTTCCCCGGGCCCCCCTGCCCCTCTCCCCCGCCCCCTGCTCAGCCCCTGCCCGTTCCCCCCCCCTTCCCCGGGCCCCCCTGCCCCTCTCCCCCGCCCCCTGCTCAGCCCCCCTGCCCGTCCCCCCCCCCTTCCCCGGGCCCCCCTGCCCCTCTCCCCCGCCCCCTGCTCAGCCCCCCTGCCCGTCCCCCCCGCCCTTCCCGGGCCCCCTGCCCCTCTCCCCCGCCCCCTGCTCAGCCCCCCTGCCCGTCCCCCCCCCTTCCCCGGGCCCCCCTGCCCCTCTCCCCGCCCCCTGCTCAGCCCCCCCTGCCCGTCCCCCCCCCCTTCCCCGGGCCCCCCTGCCCCTCTCCCCCGCCCCCTGCTCAGCCCCCTGCCCGTCCCCCGCCCTTCCCGGGCCCCCTGCCCCTCTCCCCCGCCCCCTGCTCAGCCCCCCTGCCCGTCCCCCCCCCTTTTCCCCCCGGGCCCCCCCCTTGCCCCCTCTTCCCCCGCCCCCTGCTCAGCCCCCCTGCCCGTCCCCCCCCCCTTCCCCGGGCCCCCTGCCCCTCTCCCCGCCCCCTGCTCAGCCCCCCTGCCCTTCCCCCCCCTTCCCCGGGCCCCCCTGCCCCTCTCCCCCGCCCCCTGCTCAGCCCCCCTGCCCCTCCCCCCCCGCCCCTCTCCCCCGGGCCCCCCTGCCCCCTCCCCCCGCCCCCTCTCCCCGCCCCCTGCCCTCTCCCCCCAGCCCCCCCCCCTGCCCCTCCTCCCCGCCCCCCTGCTCAGCCCCCCTGCCCCGTCCCCCCCACCCTTCCCCGGGCCCCCCCCCCTTGCCCCTCTCCCCCCCCGCCCCCTGCTCAGCCCCCCTGCCCTCCCCCCCCCCTTCCCCGGGCCCCCCTGCCCCTCTCCCCTCGCCCCCTGCTCAGCCCCCCCTGCCCGTCCCCCTCACCCTTCCCGGGCCCCCCTGCCCCTCTCCCCCCGCCCCCTGCTCAGCCCCCCTGCCCGTCCCCCCACCCTTCCCGCGGGCCCCCCTGCCCCTCTCCCCCGCCCCCTGCTCAGCCCCCCTGCCCCGTCCCCTCCCACCCTTCCCGGGCCCCCCTGCCCCTCTCCCCGCCCCCTGCTCAGCCCCCCTGCCCGTCCCCCCCCTCCGCGCCACCCCGCTCCCTCCCCCGCCCCTGCTCAGCCTCCCCCGCCCTTCCCCCCCTGCTCAGCCCCCCTGCCCGTCCCCCACCCTTCCCCGTGGCCCCCCTGCCCCTCTCCCCCCGCCCCCTGCTCAGCCCCCCTCTGCCCCTCCCCCCCCACCCTTCCCCGGGCCCCCCTGCCCCTCTCCCCCTGCCCCCTGCCCCCTCAGCTCCCCCTGCCCGCCCCCTTGCCCCTCTCAGCCCCCCTTCCGCCGGCCCCCTCTGCCCCTCCCCCCGCCCCCTGCTCAGCCCCCCTGCCCCCCCCGTGCCCCCTCACCCTCTCCCGCCCCCCTGCCCCTCTCCCCTGCCCCCCCTGCTCAGCCCCCCTCTGCCCTGTCCCCCCCCCCTTCCCTGGCCCCCCTGCCCCTCTCCCCCGTCCCCCTGCTCAGCCCCCCTGCCCGTCCCCCCACCCTTCCCGGGCCCCCCTGCCCCTCTCCCCTGTCCCCTGCTCAGCCCCCCTCTGCCCTCCCCCCCCTTCCCGCTGCTCAGCCCCCCTCTGCCCCCGCCCCCTGCTCAGCCCCCCTCTGCCCTCCCCCTGCCCCTTTCCCTCCTCTGCCCCTCCCTTCCTGCCCCCTCTCCCCCCTCGCCCCCTGCTCAGCCCCCCTCTGCCTTCCTGCCCCCCTGCTCAGCCCCCCTCTGCCCCCGCTCGCCCCCCTGCCCCTGCTCAGCCCCCCCCCTGCCCCCTCAGCCCCCCTGCCCTCTCGCCCCCCTCTCCCCGTCCCCTCTGCCCCTTCCCCCCTCCCCCTGCTCAGCCCCCTCTGCCCCCCCCCAGCCCAGTTCCCGGCCCCCTCTGCCCCTCTCCCCCTGCCCCCTGCTCAGCCCCCCTCTGCCCCTTCCCCCCCTGCCTCATGTCGCCCCCTCTGCCCCTCCCCCTGCCCCTGCTCAGGCCCCCCTCTGCCCCTTCTCCCCGCCCCCTGCTCAGCCCCCCTCTGCCCCTTCCCCTGCCTGCCCCATGCTCACCGCCCCCCTCTGCCCCCTCTTCCCCCCCTCCCCTGCCCCATGCTCAGCCCCCTCTGCCCCTCCCCCCCCCCCTGCTCAGCCCCCCTCTGCCCCCCGTCCCCCCGCCCCCTGCTCAGCCCTCCTCTGCCCTTCCCCCTCCGCCCCCTGCTCAGCCCTCCTCTGTCCCTTCCCCCTCCGCCCTGCTCAGCCCCCCTCTGCCCCTTCCCCCCTGCCCCTGCTCAGCCCCCCTCTGCCCCTCTCCCCTCGCCCCCTGCTCAGCCCCCCTCTGCCCCTTCCCCCCGTGTCCCCTGCTCAGCCCCTCTCTGCCCCCTCCCCAGAGGGAGGGACCACAACAGGTAATCCTCACGTGAGCCTTCCACTGTCACCCACCTCCAGACAAACAGAGGCTGGGGACACCATCCCTACCCATCCTGGCGAATAGCCCTTGATAGACCTAACCTCTGTGAGTCTGTCTAGCTCCTTTTTGAGCTCTGGTAAAGTCCTGGCCTTCGCCATATCCTGTGGCGAGGAGTTCCACAGGTCGACGGTGCTCGGAGTGACGAAAAACATCCTTTGGTTTGTTTGAAACCTGCTGCCTGTTCGTTTCATTGGGTGACCCCTCGAATATTGTGGGAATAAGTAACTAACTTTTCCGTATTCCCTTTTTCCACACCTGTTACGACTTGATAGACCTGTCTCCTATTTGGTTTGTTTGAAACCGGCTCCCTACTTTCCTTTGTTTGTTTGAAACCGGCTCCCTATTCATTTCATTTCATGACCCCTAGTTCTTATGTTATGGGGAAAAGTAGGTCACTTTTCCTTCTTCGCTTTCTCCAGAGCTGTCATGATTTCATAGATTTCTCTCCTATCCCCCCTTAGTCTCCTCTTTTCTAAGCTGAAAAGTCCCCGTCTTTTTAATCTCTCCTCCTATGGGACCCGTTCCAAACCCCGCATCATTTTGGTTGGCCTTTTCGGAACCTTTTCCAGCGCCAAGAGATCTTTTTGGAGATGAGGCGGCCACAGCGGTATGCCGTATTCAATTAATCACAGCCTGAAAAAATTGTCTACCCCCTCTGGCTGCCAGCAGAGACACACCGGTTCCATATCACTGCCTGGGGCCCCTTAGGTGGTCCCTGCCTGCGGCTGTAGTTGGACTGTTGTTTGTATGTGTGGTTGTGTGTACTTTGGGGGAGGGTCTGTGCTCCTATTGGTGCTTTGCTCTCCTCCCTTCCCTGATCTTTCCTCCCCATGTGCAGCCAGTAGCTGTTGGAAACACAGCCCCGGAGGGAGGAGGGGAAAGGAGGCGAGTTTCTGTGTGTGAGCTGCCGAGAAGCTGTTGCAATTAGCTGTGGAGTGAGCCCCGTTTCGGAGCCCCGGCGCTGGGTCTAACCCCCGGTTATGTTTTGCAGGGTCAGACTTGCCCGTCTCTTCCTGACGTGGCACCCTGGCATCCGGCCCACGCTGCGCCTCCTGCCTCCGTGCCCAAAACTCAGCGGTCGAGGAATCAAGATGTCTGCGGGGCAGAGTCAGAAACCGGAGCCCGGGCACACCCGCCTGTTGCAAGAGATGACGCTGCCCTTTGCCAAGACGGCAATTGGGACCTTCTTCCAAGAGCAACCCTGGCTTGGAAACCCCTACTTGGACGATGCTTTCCTTCAGCGTTACTTGAGAACACACTTGCCCCCCCAGGTTTGACCCGTGTGTGTTGTGCGTGCAGTACGGTCCCTTCGTTTCAACTGGGGGCACCTTTGCATGGGCAGAGGGGCTGGAACTGTAGTGCTCTAGGCTCTGGCTTATCCTGTCCCGGGTTTACAGTTTGGTTCGGTGACTCTCGGTGTTGCCTCTACGCTGCAGAGCGAAAACCCCGTGCATCTCTGATCTCCTTTATTGCTGAACCGTATTCACGCCCAGGTGGATTCCTGGTGCATCATTTGTCCGGGAGTTCTGATGAAAAACAATTCTGGGCCCCCCTCTTAGGGAGGCGGACGCATTGGGGAGGGTCCAGCGGAGCGCCACCAAAATGCTTAGGGGGCTGGAGCGCATGACCTATGGGTACGTCTAGACTACAGGCTTTTGTTGACAGAGGCTTTGTCGACAGATACTGTCGACAAAGAGCGTCTAGACTGCATCCAGTTCTGTCGACAAAGCAAGCCGCTTTGTCGACATGACAGTGTAGACGCAAAGGACAGTGCAGATGCCATAACGCCTTCTGTCGCCAGAACTCTGCCGCCAAAAGGCGTTATTCCTCGTCGAATGAGGTTTACCGCCGTCGACAGAACTGCCGAGTTCTATTGAAACTATGTCGACAGAACTCGGCCGTAGTGTAAACAGAGGTATAGTTTTGTAGACAAAAGGCCACTTTTGTCAACAAAACCCTGTAGTCTAGACATCTTACGAGGAGAGGCTGAGGGAGTTGGGTTTGTTTAGTCTGCAGAAGAGAAGAGCGAGGGGGGATTTGAGAGCAGCCGGCAACTTCCCGAAGGGGGGTTCCAGAGAGGATGGAGAGAGGCTGTTCTCAGTGGTGACGGATGTCAGAACAAGGAGCAACAGTCTGAAGTTGCCATGGGGGGAGGTCCAGGTTGGATATTAGGAAAAACGATTTCCCTAGGTGTGTGGGGAAGCGCTGGGCTGGGTTCCCTAGGGAGGGGGTGGAATCTCCATCCCTCAAAGTTTTTACGTCTCGTTGTGACCAAGCCCTGGCTGGGTTGATTTAGTTGGGATCGGTCCTGCCTTGGGCAGGGGGCTGGACTTGATGACCTCCTGAGCTTTCTTCCAGCTCTGAGTCTATAAAACGATGATGGGATATGAGCATGTTCCCGCCGAAATGAAAAGGGTTTCATGGAGCGTTGTGAGTCCTGCGTCCAGATGTGGCCGCCTCATCTCAAAAAAGCTCTCTTGGCCTTGGAAAAGGTTCAGAAAAGGGCAACCAAAATGATTCAGGGCTTGGAACGGGTCCCATATGAAGAGAGATTAAAAAGACTTGGGCTACGTCCACGCTTCAGGCTTCTTGCGCAAGAACTGTTTTGCGCTAGAGTTCTGGTGCCAAAGGTGTTCCACAAGAGTGCGTCCACACTGCCATGTGCTTTTGCACGAGAGACATGCTTTTGTGCAAGAGGTGCTTTTGCACAAGAGCACCCATGGTAGTGTGGATGCTCTCTTGTGCAAGAAAGCTCTGATGGCCATTTTAGCCGTCGGGGTTTTTTGCACAAGAAATTCACGTTGCCTGTCTACACGGCTCTCTTGTGGAAGAGCTCTTGCACAAGAGGACTTATTCCTCGTCGGGAGAGGAATAACTCTTCTGGAAGAAGCCCTGTTTTCCGACACTGGACTGTCAATTTAGTTGCACAATAACGCGCGGGCAGTGTAGACGCTCTGCAAGTTTTTGCACAAGAATAGCCATTCTTGTGCAAAAAGCCTGCAGTGTAGATGTAGCCTTGGACTTTTCCTCTTAGAAAAGAGGAGACTAAAGGGGGATAGGATAGAGGTCTATAAAATCATGACGGGGTGGAAAAAGCAAATAAGGAAAAGTTATTTGCTTATTCCCACAATATAAGAACGAGGGGGGTCATCAAATGAAATGAATAGGCAGCAGGTTTCAAACAAACCAAAGGAAGTTTTTCTTCACTCAGTGCCCTGTCAACCTGTGGAACTCCTTGCCAGAGGATGGGGGGAAGACTAGGACTCTCAAAAGAGCTAGATAGATTCATGGAGGTTAGAGCCGTCTGTGGCTATTCGCCAGGATGGGTGGGAATGGTGTTCCTAGCCTCTGTTTGTCTGGAGGTGGGTGACGGGAGGGACCATGTGATGATTACTTGCTGTGATCCCTCCCTCTGGGACACCTGGCATTGGCCACTGTGGGCAGACAGGACGCTGGGCTGGATGGACCTTTGGTCTGACCTAGTCTGGCCGTTCTTATGTAGGTTTGAGTGTGATGTGACTCATCTGTTCCGTTAAGCGAGCAAAACTAGGCATGGGGTCAAAGATCCGGGGCTAAATTAATCCCCGGTAACCTATCCCGTGCTAGCTCCGGTAGCCGCAGGCTGCAGCTCGGACATTGTTGTGCTGTGCCACGCGCCCGACTTGTATGAAGCTGACGAAGCGCCCAGCTGGGCACTGAGCGAGGGGAAGAAGCGGTGAATTAAAACCGCTCGATTGCTGGTCCCAGGACTTCTAGGAAAGGATCGGACCGTCAGGTCTCGATGGTTCTCCTAGGTGCTGCCTCCGTGGGGGCTGCAGGGCCGGAGCACCGCCGGGGGTAAAATGGGGGGGGTTTCTCAGCAGTCCCCCGATCAACTCCCCGCTTGCCCCGCAGATCCAGGCCTTCCCCGTGCCCCGCCGCCGTCAGACGTTTTGCTGTGCTTGGGGAGGACACTAGAAGGGGCAGGGAGGAGCGATGGCACTGCATGCTCAGAGAAGGGGGCAGAATGGGGCAGAGTGGGGTCGGGCAGCTGGGAAATTGGAGCACCCTGAGCTTGTTCGGACAGCTCCCTTGCAAATGTTACCTCTGTTACTTTGATGGCCCTGTGTCTGGTGCGTCTCTGTACCAGTTTGGTTTGGCTGGCCAGTGCTCCAAACCACTTAAGTAAACCGTAGCTACTGACCTGAGCCATTCGGGCCGTGATTCTCGTACAGCCCTTGCTGCCTTTAATTTGTACTGTTATTGAGCTTGAGGGCATAATAGCCAGCCATGCAGACTAATGAAAATTCCCCCCGTGCCCGCCGAGATTGGGGGCGGGAGGGATGCGCCTAAACCCCCGACCCTCCCACACCTCACTCCATTCGGATACAGACTGGAGCACAGGAATCCAACACAAGAACCGCACCGGGGCACTGGAAACCGGGAAGCACGGCCTGCTGGGAAATCCCTGCTCTAGATGCTAATAACCCCTTGCCTGCACACACACCCCCGTCGGTAATGCTTGGGCTGATTAGAGGAAAAAGTCCTCACTGGGATCCGAACGCCTGAAGCTGCCTGATTGAATGATGAGGTCCCTCTAAGGCCGGGGTGGAAAACCTCCGGCCTGCAGCCTGGGAGGCTTGGGACTCCCTCCCACGCCCTGCAACAGGGCAACTCAGCCGTGCAGGGGAAGGGCTTCAATGCTTGGTGCCCCCCACCCACCCCAGCCCGCGTCCTGTCCTGCCGCAGGAGACCTTGGGGGCCGGATCCTGCGGAAGGGACGACGCGGCTCTTTCTCCCTCCGCTTGCTTGCAAAGCTGCCCCCGCCGGCCAGCGATCGCGGTCGGGTACAAGCGCACAGCCGCGTTGAGCCGGGATGTCAGGGTGTCGCCGTTAACCGGTAAACATCAGCCGATTGGCTTCCCTTATGGTTACGTGGCGTTTCCCGGCCGCCAGCCCTGCTCCCTGGGAGCCGGTTGTCCCCGTGCGGTATGAAGCGGTGCAGTCTGCAGTGCGTAGGATGGTGTAACCGGGAGGATCTTTAACGGTGACGTGTGTACATTGTAGCCGGGGTTTGCATCCCTAATATACAGCCGTGTGCACGCTTCCCGGGTAATCAGCGTCTTGCCCAGACCCCGCACCTCCACCCCCAGCCCGCTCCTGCACCCCACCTCCCTCCAGCCTGCCCACCTTCACTCTGCTCCTGTACCGAGCTGTGGCCCAACCAGACCCTGAATCTCCACCCCCCTCGGCCCGCTTCTGTGCCTTAACATTCTGCCTAGATCCCACCTCCCTGCCCCAGCCTGCTCCCCAGTAGCCAAAATCTTCATCAATGCTTTAGGTAATGGCTTGGAGACCGGGAGCTGGGGGGGGAGGCCCAAGGGGCAACAATCCCCCCAAGCCAAGCGAGGCAGCTAGAGTCGCGAAGAGAGCTGCAGGGCTGAGGCCGGGGAAGGGCAGAGGAAGAGAGGGGAGGGTCAGGCAAGGGGGTTATCCTGGCCCTCCTGCTGCCCCCTCACCTCCCCAGTACCCTCCACTTAGACAGTGCCTGCACAAAGGTGGTGAATGATCTTATCCACAAACTAGGCAAATACAACTCAGATGGGGCTACTATAAGGCGGGTGCATAACTGGCTGGATAACTGTTCCCCGAGAGTCGTTATTAATGGTTCACAATCGTGCTAGAAGGGCGTAACAAGTGGGGTTCCGCAGGGGTCTGTTTGGGACCGGTTCTGTTCAATATCTTCATCCACGATTTAGCTATTGGCACAGAGAGGACGCTTATTAAATTTGCAGATGATCCCAAGTTGGGAGGGATTGCGAGTGCTTTGGAGGAGAGGGTCCATGATCTGGAGAAATGGTCTGAGGTCAACAGGATGAAGTTTAATAAGGACAAATGCAAAGTGCTCCACTTAGGAAGGAACAGTCCATTTCTCACACACAGAATGGGCAGCGACTGTCTAGGAAGGAGTACAGCAAAAAGGGATCTAGGGGTCAGAGTGCACCACAAGCTAAAGATGGGTCAACAGTGTGACGCTGTTGCAAAAAAAGCAAACATGATTCTGGGCTGCATTAACAGGTGTGTTGTGAGCAAGACACGAGAAGTCATTCTTCCGCTCTGCTCTGCGCTGGTTAGGCCTCCGTTGGAGTCTTGTGTCCAGTTCTGGGCACCGCATTTCAAGAAAGATGTGGAGAAATTGGAGAAGGTCCAGAGAAGAGCAACAAGAATGATGAAAGGTCTAGAGAACGTGAGCTATGAAGGAAGGCTGAAAGAATTGGGCTTCTTTAGTTTGGAAAAGAGAAGACCAAGTGGGGACGTGAGAGCAGTTTTCAGGTATCTAAAAGGGTGTCACAAGGAGGAGGGAGAAAAATGGTTCTCCTTGGCCTCTGAGGACAGGACAAGCAGCAATGGGCTTAAACTGCAGCAAGGGAGGTTTAGGTTGGACATTAGGAAAAACTTCCAGAGAGTCAGGGTGCTCAAACACTGGAATAAATTGCTGAGGGAGGTGGTGGAATCTCCCTCTCTGGAGATATTGAAGAGCAGGTTGGATAAACCTCTATGAGGGGTGATCTAGATGGTACTGGGTCCTGCTGTGAGGGCAGGGGGTGGGACTCAATGACCTCTCGAGGTCCCTGCCAGTTCTAGGATCTGTAGACCTCTAACAGGGATGGTCTAGATGGTGCTTGGTCCTGCCGTGAGGGCAGAGGACTAGACTTGAGGACCTCTCGAGGTCCCTACCAGTTCTAGTGTTCTAGGATTCTATGAAATTGTATCGACGAGCAATGAGCCAGATCGTCGCATGTTAACATCCCTACTACGCAGGCACTGCCTGAGCGACCAGGGCAGCTGTCCAGGGCAATGTGCTGAGCAGGGGCATATGAATAGTCTCATGACCTTACCTGGGACCAGCCGGCTAAGTAGGAGAGGAAACGCAGCAGCTAGCTCAGCCAGAGGTAGGGGGGACAGAGGGCAGGGAAATCCTCTGCCTCTGGTAGGAGCAGCAGCAGTGGGATGGTGGGGGGGGGGGTCCCCATTTTCCCTGGGACAGAGGGTGGGGTGGGCTCGGGGGGTGTGTGTACAGCTTCCCTCTGTGTGCCGGCTGGCTGGGATTTGGAGCAACCCTGCTCTCTGGGTGTGTGCTAGTGGGGAGCAGGTGGGGGGTCCACCCCCCTTTTCTTCCCCTTTCCCCCTAAGAGCCGCATAGAGCAGGGGTGGCCAACCCATGGCTCACGAAGCTGCCCCTGTGCCCCTAGAAACAGCCCCCGGCCCCCTGTGCTCACCAGGGCAGGGGAGCCGTCCGGTGCAGCAATTCAAAATGGCATCGCCAAGATGGCCGACTGGAGCCTTGTCTTTTAAAGGGGCAGTGTCTTTTTTTTTTTGGTTCAACCAAAAAAAAAAATTATGGTGCGGCCCTTTGCATTTTTTCCACCGCTATTTTGGCTCTCTTTGTTTAATGGGTTGGCCACCCTGGCATAGAGGAACAGAGGGGGAGGGATGAGCTGCAGAGGGGCATATGACCCTTCAGTTGTTGGGGGGGGACCCTTAAATTGGGCCCCCCATCAGCAGTTGGTCCTATCCTCCCGCTTCTTTGAGCTTTGCTCAATTTTTTTGGGGGGGGCTGCTGCTTCTTCCCCAGTGTGGGGCAGGTAGGTAGGTGCAGAGGAAATGAGTTACTGAAATCAGCGCTCCCGTGTGCCCCTGCGGAAATGCATCGCAGCCGGTGATGTCTGGCTGGGTGGCTGGAATGCTTTTACCCATCCACGCCCTTAGGTTTTGTTGCTGTTTGCACGGCAAGTTACACTTCTCAGGAGGCTGAAATTTCCCAGGGCCAGGGGCCTTGTCAAAGCTGTTGTTGGGCAGGCTTGTTCTTGCCTCAAGATGAAGAATAAGGAATTTTTCTTCGCTTCCCCTCTCAACCGGCAAACCCTCTCCCTGCTCTGGGGTTCCTAGTGTGAGAATCGGAAGCTAAGGTGTGATTGTTGTGACTTGGATTTTCAATGAGGCCCTCAAACTCAGTGGGAATAAATTCTCTGCCCCATTTCCCCCATCCCTGCTGCAATGCTTCACCCTACTGCTCTGGCTTAGAAAAAGGCTTGGAGGGATGCACTTGGTATGTTTTAGCGATTTGTGTAATATATTCTAAACTTTTTGTGCTTTTATAGCTTCCAGAGGTATTGGAAATTATGGAGGGAGGTCTGATCATTTTTAATAACCGATGAAGTTGAGATGCAGAGTTCAAGCTATTAAAAACAAGCAGAGACACAAGGTGGGTGAGGTTATAAAATCCTTTTTTTAAATTTTGGAACAGCTTTGGTTGGTGAGACGTTAACCCTTTTGAGCTTCACAGACCTGGAGAATAGCTCTGAGGCGTTCCAAAGGTTGTCTCTGTCACCAGCCATATTTGGTGCCATCAAGAGATTACTTCACTCACCTTGTGGCTCTCATCCCGGTACCAATCGGACCACAACAAAACAGCATAACCCACCAAATCCCAGGTCAAGATCTGCAAAATCAATATCCTAACAGCAGACATGATTGGTTGGTTGAACTATTCACTCGCTCATCCATTTGTAACGAGCCCCGTTTAGAAGTTTCTCTCATTGAATTTGAACTCTTAAGTTCTCCAGCAGCATTTTTCTTGCTTCCCCTCTCTAAATAATTATTTATAATTTCATTAGTACTGATGGAAATAGTTCAGGATTTCTGTGGACTGTGAAAACGGCTGATTTCTAAGGGTTTGTCTACACCGCACCCTGAACTCGAAATAAGATGCGTCGTTTGCGCTATGAAAATTGCGTATCATCTTTTGATTCTATGTCAAAATAGGTTATTTTGAAATTTAGCGCATCTATACCAGCTGTTTTCTAAGGGTGTCTGCACTGCACTCTACATTCGAACTGTGATACGCAATTAGCGCAGCGCAAATTGCGTACCTTCTTTCGATTCCATTTTGAAGTAGGTTATTTTGAAATTTGGCGCATCTACACAGCACCAGCTTTCGAAATAAATCACTATTTTGAGACATCCCTTAACCGCCGTGGAACAAGGGCTACCGGGATTACGAAATAGAGCACCCGTTATTTCAAAAAAATATTTCAAAATAACGGGTGGCTTTTTAAGATGTGGGTTAGCTATTTCGGGAGACCCCAAAATAGCCACGCGGTGTAGACATACCGTTAAGTTATTTGCAAAAATATCTGGGGGGAAATATTTAGTCCAGGGGTCAGGAACCTCTTTTCAGTTGGGGACCACTGACCCACGGAAAAATCAGTCAGGGGGCCGCATAGAAGTGAGAAGCAAAAAGATCCAAACAAGACCCTCACAGGCCCCCAACTGAGCGGAAGACAGACATTCCCCTCGCACACTACAGTCTTGTGGGGCTCAGGCTGGTAGATTTCGTGTGCTCCAGCCCTGTGGGGGGATGGCGAGAGGTCGGAGCACCGGCGCAGGTTCCCCAATGCCAGGGGGGAGCCCTGAGTCTCGGGGACCGGATCCAGGCAAGTTGGGGTCCGTATCCAGCCCCCAGGCCTTAGGTCCCCCCCATGATTTAATCCGTTCCCCGTGTAGCTGTGAAAGGAAGGGTTGGCCAAGAAGGACTGTGAGAACTCCCTTTGCAAGGGGGAGAGACGATAGCCCTGTACTCAGGGGATCGGGGGACACCGTGCCCAGAGTAGGAGGGGCGGGGGCGCCAAAATGCAAGCTCCCCCAGGGCGCCGTTTCCCTAAGGCCGGCCCTGCGTGCAGGACTGTGTCCGGATCCAGCGTGTGGGGGAGGCACCGGGGCTGGGAAGGTTTCCCTGCAGCTCCCATTGGCCAGATTTCAGGGTTTTGTTTGTGTGTGTTGCCTCTCACTTGTGCGGCCCCCGACTGATTTTTCTGTGGATCAGAGGCTCCCGACCCAAAAAAGGTCCCACCCCCGCCCCCCGATCTACAGTTTTCCAGAAGAGCATCTTCTTCTGCAACAGCTGTTGTTGTCACACAGACACACACACACACCTCCCTGTGCGATTGCGCTACTTCCGGCAGCGATATCTTACAGGAGCAGTTCCTTTACGAACGTACAAATCAGAAACTGCCACAGGGAGCACAGTCTTACGAGGGAGCAGCTTTCTCTATACACTGGCTCCACTCCTGCAAGGGGCGGGGCCTGTCGTGGAAGGGGCGGGGCCTGTCGCGGAAGGGGTGGGGCTGGGGACTAGCTTCCCCCCAGAGTTGTCTGAGGCTTTAAATTAAAAACACAGCAAAGGGCTCACAGCTTCCAGGCCTGCTGCTACGGCGTTGCTGCAGCAAGTTCTAACAAGCCGGTTCTCTCATTGAATTTTCTTTCTATCGCGTTCTCCAGCAGCGTTTCTCTTGCTTTCCCTCTCTGTGAATAATTTCGTTAGGACTGCTGGAAATAGTTCAGGATTTGTGTGTACTGTGAAATCGGCTAATTTCTAAGGGTTTGTGTACTCCGCACGCCACATTTGAAAGAAGATACGCAATTCGTGCTATGCAAATGGCGCATCTCATTGCGATTCTATTTCGAAATAGGTTGTTTTGAAAGTTAGCTACACAGCACCAAATGTCAAAATAAAGCACTAAGGCTACGTCTACACTGCAGGCTTTTTGCGCAAAAATTTGCTGGCTGTCTACACTGCCCGCGCGTTCTTGTGCAAGTAAATTTACAGTCCAGGATCGCAAAAGAGGGCTTCTTCCGGAAGAGTTATTCCTCTCCCCACAAGGAATAAGCCCTCTTGCGCAAGAGCTCTTCCACAAGAAGGCCGTGTAGACAGGCAACATGAACTTCTTACGCAAGAAACCCCTATGGCTAAAATGGCCATCAGAGCTTTCTTGCGCAAGAGAGCGTCCACACTGCCACGGACGCTCTTGCGCAAAAGCACATGGCAGTGTGGACCCGCTCTCGCGGAAGACCTTTTGCACCAGAACTCTTGCGCAAAACAGTTCTCGCGCAAGAAGCCGCCAGTGTAGACGTAGCCTATTTCGAGACATCCCTTAGCCCCCGTGGAACGAGGGCTCCCGGGATGCTGAAATCGAGCACCCGTTATTTTGAAAAATATTTCAGAATAACGGGTGGCTTTTTAACACGAGGGATAGCTATTTAAGGATACCCCAAAATAGCTGCACGGTGTAGATGTACCCTAAGTTATTTGCAAAAATATCTGGTGGAAAATATTTAGTCCAGTGGTGGGGAACCTTTTTTGGGCCGGGGGGGCCACTGACCCACAGAAAAATCAGTTGGGGGGGGGGGGCGCATACAAGTGAGAAGCAAAAAAAAGAAAAAAACCCCAAAAAGGACCCATCCTGATGTGGCTCCCAACTGAGCAGAAGACAGACATTCCCCTTGCACACAAGAGCCTTGGGGGGCCCGGGCTGGTAGATTTCGTGTGCTCCAGCCCCGTGGGGGCATGGCAGGAGGTTGGAGCACCGGCGCAGGTTCCCCAATGCCGGGGGGAGCCCTGAGTCTCGGGGGCCGGATCCAGGCAAGTTGGGGTCCGCATCTGGACCCCAGGCCTTATGGTTCCCCCCCATGATTTAAGCTAAAACAATCCATTCCCCGTGTAGCTGTGAAAGGAAGGGTTGGCCAAGAACTTCTAGGACAACTCCCTTTGCAAGGGGGAGAGACGATAGCCCTGTACTCAGGGGAGTGAGGGAGTGAGCAGTGTCCAAGTGCAATCGGGGGGCACCGTGCCCAGAGTAGGAGGGACGGGGGTGCCAAAACACAAGGTCCCCCAGGGCGCGTTTCCCTACGGCCAGCCCTGCGTGCAGAAGTGGGGCCCGAGCCGGATGCGGCGTGAGGGGGGGGGGGCATGGCGCCACAGGTTGCCACTCACCCTTCCCCCAGCTGCGGGAACCCGCTCGTGGGAAGGTTTCCCCACAGCTCCCCGGGCCAGATTTCGGGGCCACAGCAGTGAGGGGGCTTGGTTGTGTTTGTGGGGGTTGCCTCTCGCTTGTGCAGCCCCCGGCTGATTTTCTGTAGGTCAGTGGTTCCCCACCCAAAAAAGGTCCCTCCCTCCCCGATCTATGGTTTTCCAGAAGACCATCTTCTGCAACGGCTGTTGTCATCTCTCTCACACACCCCCCCCACACACACACACACCCCCAACCTCCCTCTAGGCTTGTGCGACTTCTGGCGGTGATATCTGACAGGAGCAGTTCCTTACGATCCTACAAATCAGAAACCGCCGCCAGTAGCACAGTCTTACGAGGGAGCAGGTTTCTACGTACCACCGGCTCCACTCCTGCAAGGGGCGGGGCCTGTGGCAGAAGGGGCGGGGCTGGGGACTAGCCTTCCCCGCAGAGTTGTCTGGAGCTGGAGGCTTTGAATTAAAAATACAGCAAAGCTCGCGGCTCCCGGCCCTGCTGCTACGGCGTTTGCCTGGCAGGCGTCCGGGGTCGCTGCGGCAATTTGTAACAAGCCCGGTTCAGAAGTTTCTCTCGTTCAATTTTCATTCTATCTAGTTCTCAAACAGCATTTTTCTTGCTTTCCCTCTCTGTGAATACTTGAATTAGTACTGCTGGAAATATTTCAGGATTTCTGTGGACTGTGAAATCAGCTGATTTCTAAGGGTTTGTCTACACCGCACCCCAAATTTGAAAGAAGATATGCAATTCGTGCTATGCAAATGGCGCATCTCATTGCGATTTTGTTTCGAAATAGGTTATTTTGAAAATTAGCGCATCTACACAGGACCAAATGTCAAAATAACTCACTATTTCGAGACATTCCTTAACCCCCGTGGAACGAGGGCTACCGGGATGCTGAAATAGAGTGCCCGTTATTTCAAAAAACATTTCAAAAGAACAGGGACTGCTTAAGACGTGGGGTAGCTATTTCGGGAGACCCCAAAATAGCTGCGCAATGTAGACGTACCCTAAGTTATTTGCAGAAATATCTGAGGGGAAATATTTAGTCCAGGGGTGGGGAAACTCTTTTCAGTTGGGGATCACTGACCCACGGAAAAATCAATCGGGGGCTGCATACAAGTGAAAAGCAAAAAGACCCAAACAGGACCCCCACTGGTGTGGCCCCCCACTGAGCAGAAGACAGACATTCCCCTTGCACGCGAGAGCGTTGGGGGGCCCGGGTCTCGGGGGCCGTATCCAGGCAAGCCATGGCCGCATCCGGCCCCCGGGCCTTAGGTCTCTCCCCCCCCCCATGATTGAAGCTAAAATAATCCGTTCCCCATGGAGCTGTGAAAGGAAGGGCTTGGCCAAGAGCGACTGTGAGAACTTGCTTTGCAAGGGGGAGAGACGCTAGCCCTGTACTCAGGGAACCCAGGGACTGAGAATCTTCCAAGGGGAACGGGCGGGGGGGCACCGTGACCGGAGTAGGAGGGGCAGGGGCGCCAAAACACAAGCTCCCCCAGGGCGCCGTTTCCCTACGGCCAGCCCTGCATGCAGGAGTGGGGACCCCGAGCCGCGTGGGCCGGATGCGGCGTGTGGGGGAGAGGCACGGCGCTGCGGACTGCCGCTCATCCTCCCCGCGGCGTGGAGCGTCTGCATGCACCTTATTTCGAAATGGATGTTATTCCTCGTAGCGTGAGGCTTACGGATTTCGGAAGAAGCCGTGCGTGATTTTGAAATCATTTCACTATAACGCTCGGGCCGTGTGGCTGCTCGCACGGTTCTTTCGAAATAACGCTCGAGATAGCGGTGCAATGGAGACGTGCCCTGAAAGACGTTCCCCGCCGGAAGACGAACGGGGCCGTTTCAGCCCGTCACTGGAAGGGACAGGAGGCGTTCTGGTGTCTGCCCTCCTGCCGGACCAGTCACCAGGCTCTGGGTCGGCCCTTGGGCAAGAAGGCCAAAGCTTGGCCGTGGAGGGTGTGTATCGGTAACAAGCCCAGTTCAGAAGTGTATCTCATTGAATTTTAACGACAACAGCCGTTGCAGAAGAAGATGCGCTTCTGGAAAACTGTAGATCGAAATAGGTTACTTTGAAATTTGGCGCATCTACACAGCGCCAAATGTGGAAATAAATCACTATTTCGAGAGATCCCTTAACCCTCGTGGAACAAGCGCTACCGGGATGCCGAAACAGAGCACCTGTCATTTCCTGCTTTCCCTCTCTGTAAATAATTTGATTAGTACTGATGGAAATAGTTCAGCACTTCTGTGTACTGTGAAATCGGCTAATTTCTAAGGGTATGTCTGCACCGCACCCTACATTCGAACTGAGATACGCAATTAGTGCAGCGCAAATTGCGAATCTTATTTCGATTCTGTTTCAAAATAGGTTATTTTGAAATTTGGAGCGTCTACACAGTGCCAGATTTTGAAATAAATCTCTGTTTCGAGACATCCCTTAACCGCCGTGGAACAAGGGTTACCGGGATACCGAAATAGAGCACCCGTTATTTCAAAAAACATTTCAAAATAACGGGGGCTGTTTAAGACGTGGCGTAGCTATTTCGGGAGACCCCAAAATAGCCAAGCAATGTAGACATACCCTAAGTACAGGGTTCACCGGGGGTGGGGAACCTCTTTTCGGTTGGGGACCACTGACCCACGGAAAAATCAGTCGGGGGCTGCATACAAGTGAGAAGACCCAAAAAGGACCTCCACTGAGCAGAAGACAGACATTCCCCTCGCACGCTAGAGTCTTGGGGGGCCTGGGTTGGTAGATTTTGTGTGCTCCAGCCCCGTGGGGGGCATGGTGGGAGGTCGGAGCACCAGCGTGGGCTCCCCAATGCTGGGGGGAAGCCCTGAGCCTCAGGGGCCGGATTCAGGCAAGCCGGGGCCGCATCCAGCCCCCGGGCCTTAGGTCCTCCCCCCCCACGATTGAAGCTAAAATAATCCGTTCCCCATGGAGCTGTGAAAGGAAGGGCTTGGCCAAGAGCGACTGTGAGAACTTGCTTTGCAAGGGGGAGAGACGCTAGCCCTGTACTCAGGGAACCCAGGGACTGAGAATCTTCCAAGGGGAACGGGCGGGGGGGCACCGTGACCGGAGTAGGAGGGGCGGGGGCACCAAAATGCAAGCTCCCCTAGGGCGCCGTTTCCCTACGGCCGGCCCCGCGTGCAGGAGTGGGGGCCCTGAGCCACACAGGCCGGATGCGGCGTGTGGGGGAGGCACGGCGCCACGGACTGTCGCTCATCCTCCCGCCTGGCTGCAGGAACGCGGGGCTGGAACCCGCTCGTGGGAAGGTTTCCCCGCAGCTCCCCTGGGCCAGATTTTGGGGCCACATCAGTAAGGGGCTTGGTTGTGTTTGCGGGGGTTGCCTCTCGCTTGTGCAGCCCCCGGCTGATTTTCTGTAGGTCAGTGACTTCCCACCCTAAAAAGGTCCCCCTCCCCCGATCTACAGTTTTCCAGAAGACCATCTTCTTCTGCAACGGCTGTTGTCGTTTCTCACACACACTTACAAGTATCTATGAAGATATATACATTCACACTATGTGTGTGTGTGTAGGAAAAATAATGGTGCCCGATGATATCTCGGGAGGTTAAGCATAGATTTCCATAGGACGGCTGCTATTTACTTCTGGAGAATTGAATACAATTAAGATGCGATATTTTTGTACTTTTCCAGAAAGATGTCTTGACTTTGACTGACTTACATTTTTTCCAAAGTAGCAGTGCTATTACTCCAGTAACTTTTTGGGGGTACTGCTTAGAGAGCGCCCTTACATTGGTTGTGAACGAACACCTTTAGAGGAGTTTGCAAGTGCTTTGGTCCACAAGCACCATAGACATCATCAGTGTAAAACTCTCCTGCAAAAAAACAAACAACACAAAAAAAACCCACCCCCCCAAACCTCCATGTTGTAAGGAAGACACGAGACATAATTCTTGTGCACTGCGTGCGAAGCGTGAACTGTAGTAACAATCGCTTGGTCTGCAGGAATTGGCTAGATCTGGTATTAGTGTTTGACGAGCAGTTTTTCACATTTTATACGTATGTAATCGCTGCCTGTAGGACTGAGCTGCTTCCGGCACATCTATGCTCCAGGGAAGCCCGAAAATGAGTCCGAGGCAGGTTTCCCTAGTCTAGATGTGCTGTCTCTATGTAGCGCCCCAGGAGGTACTGGGGAGGAATAACTTAGAACGGCCCCGGTAAGGGGCTATTTCGAAATAGCGTCTGCATGCACCTTATTTCGAAATGGACGTTATTCCTCGTAGCGTGAGGCTTACGGATTTTGGAAGAAGCCGTGCGTGATTTTGAAATCATTTCACTATAACACTTGGGCCGTGAGGCCGCTCGCAGGGCTCTTTTCGAAATAACGCTCGAGATACTGGTGCAATGGAGACATGCCCTGAAAGACGTTCCCCGCCGGAAGACGAACGGGGCCGTTTCAGCCCGTCACTGGAAGGGACAGGAGGCGTTCTGGTGTCTGCCCTCCTGCCGGACCAGTCACAAGGCTCCGGGTCGGCCCTTGGGCAAGAAGGCCAAAGCTTGGCCGTGGAGGGTGTGTATCGGTAACAAGCCCAGTTCAGAAGTGTATCTCATTGAATTTTAACGACAACAGCCGTTGCAGAAGAAGATGCGCTTCTGGAAAACTGTAGATCGAAATAGGTTACTTTGAAATTTGGCGCTTCTACACAGCGCCAAATGTGGAAATAAATCACTATTTCGAGAGGTCCCTTAACCCTCGTGGAACAAGCGCTACCGGGATGCCGAAACAGAGCGCCCGTCATTTCCTGCTTTCCTTCTCTGTAAATAATTTGATTAGTACTGATGGAAATAGTTCAGCACTTCTGTGTACTGTGAAATCGGCTAATTTCTAAGGGTATGTCTGCACCGCACCCTACATTCGAACTGAGATACGCAATTAGTGCGGCACAAATTGCGAATCTTATTTCGATTCTGTTTCAAAATAGGTTATTTTGAAATTTGGAGTGTCTACACAGCACCAGGTTTTGAAAGAAATCTCTGTTTCGAGACATCCCTTAACCGCCGTGGAACAAGGGTTACCGGGATACCGAAATAGAGCACCCGTTATTTCAAAATAATGGTAGCTGTTTAAGACGCGGGGTAGCTATTTTGGGATTCCCCAAAATAGCCGCACAGTGTAGACTTACCCTAAGTTATTTGCAAAAATATCTGGTGGAAAATATTTAGTTGGGGGGTGGGGAACCTCTTTTGCGTCAGGGGCCACTGGCCCACGGAAAAACCAGTCAGGGGCTGCATACAGGTGAGAAGCAAAAAGACCCAAACTGGACCCCCATTGAGCAGAAGACAGACATTCCCCTCGCACACGAGAGCCTTGGGGAGCCCGGGCTGGTAGATTTTGTTTGCTCCAGCCGCATGGGGGGATGGTGGGAGATTGGAGCACCGGTGTGGGCTCCCCAATGCTGGGGGGAAGCCCTGAGCCTTGGGGGCCGGATCTGGCACCCAGGCCTTAGGTCCCCCCCCCATGATTGAAGCTAAAATAGTCCGTTCCCCGTGTAGCTGTGAAAGGAAGGCTTGGCCAAGAGCGACTGTGAGAACTTGCTTTGCAAGGGGGAGAGATGATGGCTCTGTACTCAGGAGCCAGGCACTGAGCGGCTTCCAAGGGCAAGGGGTGGGGGGGCACCATGCCCGGAGTAGGAAGGACGGGGGGCGCCAAAACTCTAGCTCCCCCAGGGCGCCGTTTCCCTACGGCCGGCCCTGCGTGCAGGAGTGGGGGCCCCGAGTGCAAGGGCCGGATCTGGCGTGTGGGGGAGACTGCCACGGGCTGCCGTTCATTCTTCCCCCGGCTGCGGGAACGCGGGGCTGGAACCCACTCGTGGGAAGGTTTCCCCGCAGCTCCCCTGGGCCAGATTTCGGGGCCACAGCAGTGAGGGGGCTTGGTTGTGTTGGGGGGGGGGAGGAGGTTGCCTCTCACTTGTGTGGCCCCGAACTGATTTTTCTGTAGGTCAGTGGCTCCCGACCCAAAAAAGGTTCCTTCCCCCACCCCTCCGATCTACGGTTTTCCAGAAAGAGTATCTTCTTCTGCAACGGCTGTTGTCGTTTTTTTCCTCTCACACACACACACGGCTCTTGTCATTTCACACACACACAAGTATCTATGAAGATGCATATATGCACATATTTGTGTATTTATTTTTATATATATATATATAAAATGCTGCCCTATGATATCTTGGGTGGTAAACCATAGATTTCCATAGGATGGCTGCTTCTTACTTCTGGACACTTGAATACAATTAAGACGCGATACTTTTGTACTTTTCCAGAAGGATGCTTTGACTTAATTACGTTTTCCCCAAAGTAGCAGTACTTAAATCACTTTTTTGGGTGGTTTTTCCACCCCTGCTCACCAGTCACCCTTGCGTAGAGAGCGCCCTTACATAGGCTATGAGTGAGAACACCTTGAGAGGGGTTTGCAAGTGCTTTGGTCCACAAAATCCAAACGAGTCAACGGTGTAAAACTGCGTTAAAAAACCGACCCCCAAACCTCAGTGTTGCCAGCAAGACACGAGACGCAATTCTTGTGCACTGCGTGTGAAGCCTGAACCGTGCTAACAATCGCTCGGTCTGTAGGAATTGGCTAGATCTGGTATTAGTGTTTGACAAGAGCAGTTTTTCACACTTTATACGTATGTAACAGCCCCCTGTAGGACTGTGCTATTTCCGGCACATCTACGCTGCAGGGAAGCCTGAAAATGAGTCCAAGGCAGATTTCCGTAGTGTAGACGTGCTGTCTTCATGTAGAGCCCCAGGAGGCAGTGGGGAGGAACAGCTTAGAACGGCCCTGGTGAGGGGCTATTTCGAAACAGCGGCGTGGAGCGTCTACACACGCCTTGTTTCGAAATGGGCGTTATTCCTCGTGGCAGGGGGGTTACAGATTTCGGAAGAAGCCGTGCGTGATTTTGAAATCATTTTGCTATAACGGTCGGGCTGTGTGGCTGCTCGCACTGTTACTTCGAAATAATACTCGAGATACCGGTACAGTGGAGACACGCCCGAAAGACGTTCCCCGCCGGAAGACAAAAGGGCCCATTTCAGCCCGTCACTGGAAGGGACAGGAGGCGTTCTGGTGTGTGCCCTCCTGCCGGACCAGTCACGAGGCTTCGGGTCGGCCCGTGGGCAAGAAGGCCAGAGCTTGGCCATGGAGAGTGTCCATTTGTAACAAGCCCAGTTCAGAAGTTTCTCTCATTGAATTTTACCTCAAACAAGATCTCCAGCAGCATTTCTCTTGCTTTCCCTCTCTGTAAATAATTTCATTAGTACTGATGGAAATAGTTCAGGATTTCTGTGAACTCTGTAATCGGCTAATTTCTAAGGGTTTGTCTACACTGTACCCCAAACTCGAAATAAGATACGCAATTAGCACTATGCAAATTTTGCATCTTACTTCGATTCTATTTTGAAATAGGTTATTTTGAAATTTGGCACACCTACACCGTGCCAAATGTCGAAATAAATCTCTTCTTCAAGACATCCCTTAACCCTCGTGGAACAAGGGTTACCGGAGTACCAAAATAGAGCGCCCGTTATTTCAAAAAATATTTCAAAATAACAGGTGGCTTTTTAACACGTGGGGTAGCTAGTTAAGGATACCCCAGAATAGCTGTGCAGTGTAGGCTTACCCAAAGTTATTTGCAAAAATATCTGGGGCGAAATATTTAGTCCGGGGGGTGGGGAACCTCTTTTGGGTCGGGGGCCACTGACCCACAGAAAAATCAGTCAGGGGGCTGCATACAAGTGAGAAGCAAAAAGACCCAAATAGGACCCTCACTGGTGTGGCCCCCCACTGAGCAGAAGACAGACATTCCCCTCACACACGAGGGTCTTGGGGGGCCCGGGCTGGTAGATTTCGTGTGCTCCGGCCCCGTGGGGGGATGGCGAGAGGTCGGAGCACCAGCGCGGGCTCCCCAATGCCGGGGGGAAGCCCTGAGCCTCGGGGGCCGGATCCAGGCAAGTTGGGGTCCGCATCTGGCCCCCGGGTCGAAGGATCTCTACCTCCCCCCCCTGCAGTGATTGCAGCTAAAATAATCCGTTCCCCGTGTAGCTGTGAAAGGAAGGGTTGGCCAGGAAGGACTGTGAGAACTCCCTTTGCAAGGGGGAGAGACGATAGCCCTGTACTCAGGGGAGTGAGGGAGTGAGCAGTGTCCAAGTGCAATCGGGGGGGCACTGCGCCCGGAGTAGGAGGGGCAGGGGCGCCAAAATGCAATTTCCCCCAGGGCGCCGTTTCCCTACGGCCGGCCCTGCGTGCAGGAGTGGGGGGCCTGAGCCGGATGCGGCGTGTGTGTGTGTGGGGGGGGGGGGGGGCATGGCGCCACAGGCTGCCACTCACCCTTCCCTCGGCTGCTGGGAACCCGCTCGTGGGAAGGTTTCCCCGCAGCTCCCCTGGGCCAGATTTCGGGGCCACAGCAGTGAGGGGGTTTGGCTTGTTTGTGTTGGAGGGGGGGGTTGCCTCTCACTTGTGCAGCCCCCGACTGATTTTTCTGTAGGTCAGTGGCTCCCCACCAAAAAAAGGTTCCTCCCCCCAATCTACAGAGGCGGCCCGAGACGAGCTGCTGGCAACTGGAGCCCTAGGTGGAATGCGCGATCGGCGCCCCCGCATCCAAAGCCCTCAACGGCGGTGCGTCATCATTGGGCGCCCCGTTTATCGCGGCACCCTAGGCGACTGCCGAGTCTGCCTGTATGCACGGGCCACCCCTGCCGATCTAGTTTTCCAGAAGACCATCATCTTCTGCAACTGCTGTTGTCGTTTTTTTTTCTCTCTCTCTCACACACACACGGCTGTTGTCGTTTCTCACACGCACATAAGTATGTGTACAGCTGCTATTATTGAGGCATTAGAAAAGGTTCAGAGAAGGGCAACTAAAATGATTCAGGGTTTGGAACGGATCCTGTATTAGGAGAGATTAAAGAGACTGGGACTTTTCAGCTTGGAAAAGAGGAGATTAAGGGGGATAGGATAGAGGGCTATAAAATCATGAGTGGTGCGGAGAAAGCGAATAAGGAAAAGTTATTGACTTGTTCCCATAATATAAGCATGAGGGGCCACCAAATGAAACTAATGGGCAGCAGATTTAAAAGAAATAAAAGGCAGTTCTTTACACAGCGCATAGTCAATCTGTGGAACTCCTCGCCAGAGGAGGTTGTGAAGGCTCGGACTATAACAGGGTTTAAAAGAGAACTAGATAAATTCATGGCGGTGAAGTCCATGAATGGCTATTAGCCAGGCTGGGTAAGGAATGGTGTCCCCAGCCGCTGTTTGTCAGAGGGTGGAGATGGATGGCAGGAGAGAGATGGCTTGATCCTTCCCTGTTCGATTCACTCCCTCTGGGACACCTGGCCTTGGCCACTGTGGGCAGACAGGGTACTGGGCTAGATGGACCTTTGGTCTGACCCAGTTTGGCCGTTCTTATGTTCTACATAAATGCACTCGGTGCGTGTGTGTGCATGTGTGTGTGTGAGAGAGAAAAATAATGGTGCCCTATGATAACTTGGGTGGTTGACCATAGATTTCCATAGGACGGCTGCTTTTTACTTCTGGACACTTGAGTACAATTAAGACGCGATACTTTTGTACTTTTCCAGAAGGATACTTTGAGTTTGATTTAGTTACATTTCTTCCAAAGCAGCAGTACTTTTACTCCAGTTAGTTTTTGGGGTGCTTTTTCCACCCCTGCTTGCCAGTCACCTCTGCGTAGAGCGCACCCTTACATAGGCCATCTTGTTCGCCTTTAGAGTGCTACATAGTTCTGTCTTTTGTATCGGCTAGACCAGACTAACACGGCTGCATCTCTATCACCTTGAGAGGGGTTTGCAAGTGCTTTGGACCACAAGCTCCATACGAGTCAACAGTGTCAAACTCCTGCCCAAAAAACCGACCCCCAAACCTCAGTGTTGCCAGCAAGACACGAGACGTAATTCTTGTGCACTGCAAGCGAAGCCTGAAGCGTGGTAACAATCGCTCGGTCTGTAGGAATTGGCTAGATCTAGTGTTAGTGTTTGACGAGCAGTTTTTTATGCTTAAAACGTATATGATGGCTCCCTGCAGGACTGTGCTGTTTCCGGCAGCGATATCTTACGAGAGCGGTTCCTTACGATCGTACAAATCAGAAACTGCCACCACTAGCACAGTCTTACAAGGGAGCAGCTTTCTACGTACCACCGGCTCCACACCTGCAAGGGGCGGGGCCTGTGGCAGAAGGGGCGGGGCTGGGGACTAGCCTCCCCGCAGAGTTGCCTGGGGCTGGAGGCTTTGAATTAAACACGCAGCAAAGGACTCGTGGCTCCCGGCCCTGCTGCTACGGCGTTGCCTGGGGTTGCTGCGGTTATTTCAAGGGTTCACAGCTCTGTCCCTTTTGTGGGCATGCTGCAACGGGGAGCTTTGAACCATTTAAACAGGATCCTGCTGCCCGAACCACCGCCTGGGAAGTGGGTGGCACAGGCAGCAGGATATAAATGGAAGGTGGCCAGATGCAGTCCGTGTGCCGGATCAAAATGTTAGGAGGGCCGGATGCGGCTCCAGGGCCGCATCTTGCCCAGCCCTGATGGAGACAATACTCAGCCATGCCATGGGTTTAGATGACCTATCGAGGTCCCTTCCAGTCCTTCGATAACTGTGACTCTAGGACCTGCTGTATGGCGCAGAGCGTGGTTGCCACCTCGCTGTGTCCGACTGACAGAGGAGGGCGGGTGTTTGAACGTTGAGCATGAAGGGGAACGTTCCCAGCCAGGCCCGAGTTAAGTCTGGCCTGGGGACAGCCCCTCAGACTCCCGCCCGCGTGTGTTTGTGCCTGCGTCCGAGCGGCCCGGCCATCCGGAGCAAGTGAAAACAGACTCGCGGATGCACGGAGAGGCCTGCAAACCCCGCTACGCCGTTCTCTGCCTCTTGCTCTCAGTTTAACTACACTGTGCGAGCCGGGCACCGAGGGTCCGTCTGCTCTGCAGGCTGATTTCGAGATCAGCTATTCTGGAATAGTGACTCAAATTGCGTCTTTCCAAAGAGCACGTCTACACTGTAGGGAAGCCTGAAAATGAGTCCAAGGCAGGTTTCCGTAGTGTAGACGTGCTGTCTCCATGTAGAGCCCCAGGAGGTACTGGGGAAGAATAACTAAGAACGGCCCCGGTGAGAGGCTATTTCGAAATAGCGTCTGCACGTGCCTTATTTCGAAATGGGCGTTATTCCTTGTGGCGTGAGGCTTATGGATTTCGGAAGAAGCCGTGCGTAATTTTGAAATCCCTTCACTATAACGGTCGGGCTCTATGGCCGCTCGCACGGTTCTTTCGAAATAACGCTTGAGATACCGGTGCAGTGGAGACACACCCGGAAAGACATTCCCCGCCGGAAGACGAACGGGGCCGTTTCAGCCCGTCACTGGAAGGCTCAGGAGGCGTTCTTGTGTCTGCCCTACTACCGGACCAGTCACGAGGCTCTGGGTCGGCCCGTGGGCAAGAAGGCCACCGCTTGGCCATGGAGGGGGTTACTGCTGATGGAGGGGGGTGGGGGGGTTGGCTTCTCAGCGCCTGTGCAGGGAGGATCTGTGTTCTTTGTGCCATGCGCTCGGCTCTGTGGGAACCCCAGTGGAGTATGGGAATGGGGCCGAGGAGGAAGGGAGCGTGGCTTATTCCACCTCTGAAAGGCGGCCTTCCCTGACTCCACAGGCTACTGTCGTTTGTCAGCGATTTTGAAGCCTGCTGAAGAGCGGCCGGATCCATAAGTGGATTTTGATGCGCGTTCTGTTCTGCGAGAGCTCCTCTCTGAAGGGGAAATGTGGCTGGGATAGTAGACAGGAAATGATTGTAGGGGGGCTTGCATGTAACCATGAAGGTTAACCTCGGCTCCCGCAGTTGATGGCTTTCCAGCGACTTGGCTAGGAGGTAAGGATGTCAACGTGTAGTCGACTACGCAATTAACCTGCGCTTATCGGTTAATCTTGTCGACTACACACATTCCTTCCCCTTCAGCTGCTGTCATGTGGTTTGGTTTTTAGATCCAAGGGCAACCAGAACACTCCCGAGAGACTTCACCGTTTTCTTATTTATTGCAAGCTTTAAACAGTGAACACCGTTATTGAAGTTTCACAAGCCTTACAAACAATCACTCTACAATTTAAAATGTTGAAGGTTGAAAATTGAAAGCAATTAATACTATGCAAACCAATGCAAAAGCAAGTAACAGAAGACTATTATAATACAATCATTAAGCCTAGCTCACGTACGCGTCACCCGTACACTACCTACAGTACCAGGCTGGAGGTTGTTCTTTGCCAGCTGCTTTGTCGACATGAGAGTAGACGCAAAGGACAGTGTAGATGCAATAATGTCTTCTGTGGACAGAGCTCTGTCGACAAAAGGCGTTATTCCTCGTCGAATGGGGGTTACCGCCGTCGACAAAACTGCTGAGTCCTGTCGACGTTATGTCGACAGAACACGGGGGGTAGTGTAGACGCAGGTATCGTTTTGTTGACAAAAGTGGACTTTTGTCGACAAAACCCTGTAGTCTAGACACACCCCTACAGTTTACGTAAAATGCCAATGTCTAGGATACCTTTTGCTGTGCCAAAATATTGCAAAAGTGCTTCATTGATAGTTTTTCTGGCTGTCTCTAGAATTTTTCTCGTATCAAAATATGGGGTGTGCTAGTACCAGGTTGTTTCTGGTCTTCTGGGCCTGGTCTCACTGTCCTGTACCAGTTCTGCATAATGGGGCAAGCGCTCCTGACTTTCCCGCACTCTTTCTGGCCTGCGTGCGTGCCTACCCAAGCTTGAATCGGACCGAGGGTGGTGTGCGAGAGATCCGTGCTTCGGACAAGACTGGGACGAGGCCTAACACTGCAGGTGGTGGTGTTCTGGTCCAGGCTCTCCTACAGCTGCCTCTGTATGCAAGGCAGCAAGCCGGGGCAGGAGCCAGAGCTGGCTTTAAGCAGGCTCCCCACGAGCCCCAAATCTGCCTGGGCAGCAGCATGGAGGGTGAGGGGGGGAGGTGGGAGCCGATCCAGTGCAGGGAGGGGGAGCTGGTTTTTCAACTGCCTCGCACCTGATAGAGACAGCAGTGCAGGGTGACGGGGGGGCTCCCCGGGAATGGGGCCGGGAGTGCACGGCCTGCCGGTCATCCCCCCCCACCCCGTATCTAACATCTCTCTAGGAGGCTCAGTCCCGGTGGCTTTTTGGCAGGAGCTGTGTGGCTCCCTTGTGAATGCTCCCACCCCTGGGATCATGCCCTGCAAGGGGGCGGCTGTGTCCGGAACAGCTCCTTAACCTCACCAGGTTGCCTCACCAGGTTAGGGTTGATTTAGCCCAGGGGTGGCCAACCTGTGGCTCTTCAAAGAAAAAATTGAGGCTCCCGCACCCGCGGCTCTTAAAGGGGCAGCGTGGGGTGTTTTTTTTGACTCAACAATTTTACGCGAGGCCAACGTTTCCCAGCTGGTGCTCCGCAAAGCGAACGCAAGGGTTCTGCAAAGAGCTGACACTCCCCCACCCCCTCTGAAAGAGACACAGCTGGAGTCCAGTGCCGATTTCAAAATGGCCGCCCTAAAAGGGCAATGCTTGCTCTGTTCTAAAAGGGCAAACTGTTGTGTGTGGTGTGGTGGGTTTTTTTTGTTTGGTTTTTTTTTTTTTGCTCGACCAAACATGGTGGCTGGGGCTTTTTTTTTTTTTTTTTTTTTTTGCACTCGGCTCTTTTTTTTCCCCCTCAGCTCTTTGCACTGTATCCCCCACTATTTTCACTCTTCGTCTGTAACAGGTTGGCCACCCCGATTTAGCCCATTGCAGACCTCCAGGAGGTGATCACTCTCCCCTGATCCCTGGCACCCAGAATGATCCTTTAAGGTGGGGAAAAACTGGTTGAGACAAACAATGGTGTCTTCAAAGAGTTAATGGGGAAAACATACACTGGCTCCTGGCTATCCAGTTTGAAAGCAGATGGTCGCGTGGGGGGTGTTTTATGCCACGTCAGTATGTAGTTTGGTACCACAGCAAGGAAAACATAATGGTTGCATTCCCTCTGCGTCGAATGGGAAGGCCTGTTATAACCTCGGTACCCCCAGTTGCCGTCACTAATGCTGTTCAGAAAGGTGGTGCTGTCGGAGCTCTTCCTTCCGCAGGAAGCAGGCTTGGTCCTCGTGTGGCCCCCGTTACCCTAGGACCAGTGCGCCTCCCAGGTTTGGAAGTACTTTGCTTCACACCCCTTCTGTGAGAGAGCCGCACCCCCCGGTTACAGAGGGGAGCGGAGGCACTGAGAGAAGAGACTTGACCAAGTCCGCATAGGGAGTCAGTGGCAGAGCAGGGAATGGAATTCAGGTTCTCCGGGTCCCACGTTAGGGCCCAAAATACGGAACCATCCTCCTTGCCTCGTCCGATGTAGAGGTGGCAGGCCCTCCCTCTCGAGTCCCCATCAGCAGGCCGTGAGCGCCTTTCTCAGGGCCTGGCTGTCTTCTGGAAAGCCCAAAGGAGCAGCCGGGGTGGGCTATTTTGCCAAAGGAGAGGAAAACCTGGAGGCAGCGTGACACGGAGAGAGGCTGCTGTCCCGACTCGGCCGAGATGCCCCCGATGGAGAGGCTAGAGGCTAGAGGGGGTGGGGCGGGTAAAGAGACAGGCAGTGCCCTCCGGGGCCCGTTCCATCCTCTGACTTGTCAGACGTGGCAGGGTCTGCCTCCAGGTTCCTCCTCGGCGCGTGTCTGAGGTCTCCCGTGGGCTGCCTTGCAGGTGCTGGAGCAGGTGAGCCCGGATCTAGAGCGGTTTGGAGCCCGCGTGACGGCCGAGATTGACACTCTGGGGCGGGAGTGCGAGTTGAACCCTCCCGCGCTGCAGCCCTACGACGCCTGGGGGCGGCGCGTGGACCGCATCATCACGTGCCCCGCCTGGAAGAGGATGAAGGAGATCGCGGTGGAGGAGGGGCTGGTGGCTGAAGCCTATGAGAGGAGATACTCCAGCTGGAGGTCAGCCTAGGGCCGTGGTCACCGACGGGTCGATTGCGATCGACGGGTCGATCGGGAGGGCTCAACCAGTCGATCGCGAGGCTTTCGGCCCTCCCCCCCCCATTTCTCCCCACCCTCAAGAAGCCCCCACTGATGCAACCTCCAGTGACAATGGAGGTAGCGCCGGCTTCCTGTGGGGTGCGGTGGGGGCAGTCCCAAAGCTGTGCGCCACTTGTGGGGTTTCAGGAAGTGTGCAGGCTGCTCCTCCCTCCCCCAGACACCCGGAGTGGTGGCTGAAACATTTTGTGTTTGACTTAATATTTTATTTAAAAATGAAGCCCAGCCAACAAGCCTCCAATTGGGGCCAAGCCCCCATCTGGCCACAGCATCATAACACTCCTGTACCCCCCCACCCTGACCCCAAATCTGAGCCTATCATACCCTGGAACCCCCTGTCCTGAGCCTCTGACATCCCCAAACGCCTGCACCCCCACATCCCATCTTCCGCCACAACCCTCCACACACCGCAAATCTGTGTCCTGAGGCCATCATACTCCCCACCTCCCTGCCCTGAGCCCCTCACGCACCCCAACCCAAATGCCTGCACCCTCACATCCGCAAGCCTGTGGCTTGCTTAGCACCCCAGCCTGGAGCCCCCTCCCTGAGCCAGCATCCCCTTCTCCACCTCTTCCTGCATCCAAATTCCCTCCTGGAGCTGGCACCTCTCACCCCTTCCCACGCCCAAATCCCTCATTCCCACCCCAGAGACCGCACCTCCTGTCTCAACCCAGCGAGGGTACAGCTAGACGACAAGAGTTTTTCCGGGATACCAGAGGTATCCCGGAAAAACTCTTCCTCATCCAGGGGCGCGTTTGTTCTTCCGCTTTTATTAGCGAAAGAGCAAGCAAACGCTCTTTCGGCAGCCCCTGTATTCCTTGTTCCACGAGGAATAAGGGGCCTTCTGAAAGAAGGGGTTTTCCGACATTTGGCCCAGTCTAGGTGAGCCAAATGTCGGAAAAACCTCTTCTGACCGAAGGATCGGAAAAAAGCGGCAGTGTAGCAAGTGATGGAGAGGGTGGGGGCCTCAAGGAAGGGGTGGGGTCTTGGGGAAGGGATAGGGTTAGGGTTGCCGGATACGGTCACAAAAAATCCCAAACATGTCAGGGAAAAAATTGGTTGAGCCAAAAAAAAAAAAAAAACCCAGGGAGCCAAAGTTTTTGAGCACAAAAAAAAAGTCACTGTGCCTTTAAATTCCTGCTCCCCCAACCAGATGCAGCCTTCCATCCGAGAAACCGGAGAGAAGATGCAATTATTGGACTGTCTGGGTGAAAACCAGACACCTGGCAACCCTACATGGGGTAGATCTTGGCTTGTCCTGACATTTAAAAAGTGATCTTGGGTGTAAAAAGGTTGGGGATCGGGACCGTGCAGCGGCCTGCCAGGACCCGGTCCTGGGCATGGCGGAATGCCCGGAGGACCAGCCCCAAGAGAGAGCTCTGGGTTATTACGGCCACCGACCAGGGCAGGGCACAAGCCTGTGGTCACGTGTCCTGGTTCTGCCAGGACTCAGGGCTGTTTCTCTGTCACACGCTGGGTTGGGTTGGAGACTGAAGGGAGATCCAGAGAGGCTGGTCTCAGGAAGGGCAAATGACAGAACAAGGCGCAACGGTCTCACAGGTAGCCCGGACGCTCTCCAGTATTTACGGCTGCACCCGCGTCTCTCTCGGCCCTGCAGCTGGGGCCTGTCTATCCTGGTTTCTTTTGTTGGCAGCCGTGTGCACCAGGTCGCTAAGCTGTACTTGTACGCCCCCTCCGCCGGCCTCTTCACCTGCCCGCTGGCCATGACTGACGGAGCAGCTAAAGTCATTGAGGTGAGAAGGCGGCTAATCGGCTGTTGGATTGCAGGGCTCTGCAGTTACGTATGGGCGGGACGGTGTTGCGGCGAGGGCATGGGACCCCAGAGAGCTGGGTTTCTGCCACCCACCCACCCGTGACCTTCTCCCTTCCAGGGCTGGGCGGCAACTGAGTTGCTGCTAGTCTTGTAGTCCCTCCTGGCCCCTGAATGGCTGGGTCCTCCAGAGCCTCTCTAGCCTCTTGGAGGACTTCTCTATGGCCCTTTTGGCCAGCTCCCCTGACACAGCCTCTAGCTGTTACTCGAATGCAAATAAATATTTCCCAGACGTGGCGTCCCTGGCATTTTCGCTGCAAGGCCGCAAATCCCCGACTCTGCATTTCCTTGCTCCAAAGCGGGTGCTGGAAGCCAGGGCCAGACCCTCGATCGGTGTACAGTAGTAGATGAGCTTCCCGGGCCGAGGCGCTGGGTTTGCCCAGGGCTGTGCCGCGGCAGGGGAAAATCTGCCCAGGGAGCAAATCCCTCCAGTTCGCTGTGTGCTGTGTATGCACTCCAGGACTCACCAGACCCACAGAGACCAGGGCAGGAACTCTGTCAATATCCTGAACCCATCTCAACCAGGGACGGGTGCCCGGGGGAAGCCTCGGCAGCTTGTGAAGGCCTTTGTGTCCCCTCGAGACTTTACTTGGGCAAGACGAAAGCGTTTCAGCCCTAAATTGTCTCTCGTGGGGAGAGGCCGAGAGACACCGAGATGCCGCCAGTGCCTGAGGCCCGGCAGGGATCGATTCGGTGGCATATGCCCGGGTGGTCCCACCAGGTAATCCGTGCATCACGCTGCACAGAGCGGTGGGGAAAAACCCACTTCCCAGTCCCAAATCTGGACACAAGAGCAAGACCCACCACCCAGGCGTGTGGAAAGAAGATTCTCTGTACCACCTGATATGATAGAGGTCTGATGCGGGAGAGGAGAGAGGTCTATAAATTCACGACCGGAGCGGAAAAAGTGAATAAGGAAAAGTTATTGACTTGTTCCCATCACATAAGAAGTAGGGCGGTCACCCAATGAAATGACCAGGCAGCAGGTTTCAAACAAACAAAAGGAAGGTTTTCTTCACGCAGCGCACGGTCAACCTGTGGAACTCCTCGCCGGAGGATGCGGTGAAGACCAGAGTTCAAAAAAGAGCTAGCTAGATTCACGGAGGTTACGTCCATCAAGGGGTAGTAGCCAGGATGGGTAGGAATGGTGTCCCTAGCCTCTGTGTGTCTGGAAATGGGTGACAGGAGAGGGATCACATGAGGATTCCATGTTGTGTTCCCTCCCTCTGGGGGCATCTGGCATTGGCCGCTGTCGGTAGACAGGATACTGGGCTGGATGGACCTTTGGTCTGACCATTCTGATGTTCTTACGTTCGTCCTGTACCAGCCTGGCGGGTTGTCCTGTCTCTGATCTCAGCTGCCTCAGAGAACGGCTGATTCCTCTCTCCCGCCCCTTCCGTGACGTGGTCAGTGAAATGTCTAGCTGGCCTGCTTGGATCTTTCTCTCCAACTGCTGCTTTTCTCCCCCCGCCCCAGTCTCTGGGTATTTCCGGGCTCCTGGCAAACGCGTTTGGCCGCCTGACGTCCCGCGACCCCAGCACGTTCTGGACGTCCGGCCAGTGGATGACGGAACGCAGAGGAGGCTCTGACGTCGGTAGGTGTCACGGGCTGAAAGCGTCTGTAAAACACATGGGGGCTGTTTTCAGAACCGGGAGGCGGATTAAAACCAAGGGAAACAGTGCGCCTGGCCCCACCTAGACGGTCTGACACCCGCCCGTTATAAATCCGATCCTCCAAGCCCCTCCTTCGGTGTTGGCCTCGAGCTCGCGTTTCCGGACTGAGCTGCTTCCCCTCGAATCAAGATCTCGTGTGTCTCTTCCTTGCAGCCAGCGGCACAGAATCAGTGGCCAGGGAGCAGCCAGATGGCACGTATTCCCTCTCCGGCTTCAAGTGGTTCACCTCGGCCACGGACTCCGACGTGACGCTGACCCTGGCAAGGATCGTGGATGCTCAGGGGCGGGTGGAAGAGGTCAGTTCCCCCTGCAGCCCGGAGAGGTGGCAGAGAAACGGTTTTCTGCCCCAGAGCCAAACGCCCCCCATTCAGCCTGCATCAAACTGCCTGTAGTGACGGGGTCTCCGGCGTGTCTCTCTGCCGTGTCCCCCTTAGGGCTCGAGGGGCCTGTCCCTCTTCTTCCTAGAGGTCCGAGATCAGGAGGGGAAGCTGAACGGCATTGAAGTGCAACGGCTCAAGGAGAAGCTGGGGACGAGGCAGGTGCCGACAGCCGAGCTGCTGCTGGACGGATGCAAGGCGCACCGGGTACGCAGGGAGATCTCCCAGAACTGGGAGGGACCTCGAGAGGTCATCGAGTCCTGTCCCCTTCCCTGCCGGCACGACCAAGCCCGGTCCTGATAGATGGCTATCCAACCTGCTCTTCGATATCTCCAGGGATGGAGATTCCACAACCTCCCTCGGCAATTTATTCCGGTGTTTAACCACCCTGACAGGCAGGAAGTTTTTCCGAATGTCCGACCTGAACCTCCCTTGCTGTAATTTAAGCTCGTTGCTTCTTGTCCTGTCCTCCGAGAACAATTTTTCTCCTGCCTCCTCGTAACACCCTTAAAAAACCACAGCCCTGCATTTGGGATGTAATAGTGTAGTCCAGGGGCGGCCAACCCATTACAGACGAGGAGCCAAAATAGTGGTGGATACAGCGCAAAGAGCCAAGGGGAGGAAAATGTTGTTGAACAACAACAAAAAACCCCGGCCGTCATGTTTGGTTGAACAAAAAAAAAAAAAAAGTTGCCCTTTTAAGAGCAGTGCAGGCATTGCCCTTTTAAGGCAGCCATTTTGAAGTCTACACGGGATGCCGCGACTCCGGCTCTGTATCTTTCAGAGGGAGCGGGGGAGTGTCGGCTCTTCGCGGAACGGCCCCACCCCTGGGGGACTATCGAATAGTCGACAAACCACTAAGCATTCACGAGGTTCCTCGACTATTCAGTTAACCGATATTTAACATCCCTGCCCTGCATTGGCTGGGAATCGAACCCAGGTCAGCTGCTTGCGAGGCAGTTCTCCCTTTCACTGGGGCTGGGCGCACACGGGGGAACGTAAGGGGCGGGGGGGTTGCAAGGCAAGAGGTGACGGAGATGGCGTGGGGCGTCCAGTTCTGCCAGCCCCTTCGCACGCTCCGCTCCCCCGGGGTGGGGCGTGATGCTAGCCTGTGTTCTTGGATGCTTTCAGATCTCTGCCGAGGGCCGGGGCGTGGCGTCCATTGCCAACATGCTGACCATCACGAGGCTACACAACGTCATCTCTGCGGTGGCCGGCATGAGGAGGTGACGCTCGCCCCGAGGCCGCGGCCAGGCAAAGAGATGGTTACCAACTCTAGGGCCCCCTTTGCTCTCCTTCCGGCTCATCTGAGGAAGTGCCCCCGAAGGCTCATGCCCTGTCAAGATTTGTGTTTGTCCCGTGGTGGCCGGGCGGGGTTTTTCGGTAGTGCCGATCTGAGACTGGCTCGAAGGGGGCACGTTTGGTGGGAATGGGAATAGAACGGCTGCAGCCACTAACCTTCTTTCCTTGCCTGCCCTTTGCTCCCCAGGGTGATCAGCCTGGCCAGGGAGTACGCCGGCAAGCGGGTCGCCTTTGGGAAACTCCTCAAGGACCACCCCCTGCACATGCAAACCCTGGCCCGGCTGGAGGTAAGGCTTCCTCACGCCCGCCCAGCTCCTGTCCCGACCCAGACAGCTCAGCGCACTGCTGAATTCTGTTCCGGCTGCTCTCAGGAGCAGCCCGGGGGTTGGGCAAGTTTCTCTTCCATCCCCCGCCTACTCCACACAAATCTTTGGCAGGACACCTTGCATATAGTTGTGGGAGGCTGTCGGGGCACAGCCGAGAATGGGATTGGGGGGTGGGGGGGAGAAACCTGGGAGGATCTGGGGCAGTGTTTCTTAAACTTTTTAAGACCAAGGAACACCAAACAATAATTTATTTTTATGAGGAACACCAAGGATTTTTTTGTTGAGGGGGCCCCCCCCCCCAAAAAAAAGTCGCCTGCCCCTTTAAGGGCGGCCATTTTGAATTCTGTTGTTCTCCGCGGCACACCGGTGTGCCACTGAACACAGTTTAAGAAACACTGATCTGGGATCTGTCGGAGCCTAAAGAAATGGCACCGTTCCTCCCCCCCCCCCCCACCTGGAGCATGGTTTCACAACTGGCGGGGGGGCCCAAGCTCTGAGCGGCCGTCCCGACAGCACTTCCTGCGTCTCTCCCTGCAGGTGGAAACCCGAGGGGCCTTTCTCTTGCTCATGGAGATGGCCAGGCTGCTGGGCTTAGAGGAAACCAAGCTGGCCAGTGAACAGGACCTGCATCTTCTCCGGCTGCTCATGCCGGTCGCGAAGCTCTACACGGGAAAGCAGGTAGCGCGGCCTGGGGCGGGCTCGACGAGAAGCCGCAAGCGGGTTAATTCACCCGCGGGGAGGAGGGGAGTAAGATGCTTAGAGTGAGGCTACGTACAGATCCCGGGCAGCAAACCACAAATTCGTGGCCCGATTCAGTGACAGCCCCCCTAGAGCCAGCCGCGCGGGAGGAAATCCCACCCCCCGTGACCTGCGCGATGGACGCCGCCTTCGATAGGAGACGCCGAGCCAGCCTCCCTCCCAGAGTTGGCTGCTCAGTGTTTAAACACGTCACGTGTCGGGGAGGGGGCGTTTTCGTTTGCTCTGATTTTGTCGGCGCGGCCGTAAAACTAGGCCGATATCTCGAGGAGTCGATGCGCCGCCTGGAAGTTCTTTGCATACGCCGCAGGGGGACGGGAGCCTCTGGTTTGAACAGCTGCCCTAGATCCGCTCCTTCCTTTGCGTCTGGGAGTCAGCACAGCCCAATTCAGCCTTCCCCGCCCCCCAGCAGTTCGCTTCTCTGGCTGGGCTCACACCCCGGAGACGGGGGCTCTGTGCTTTGCAGGCCGTCGCTGTCATTTCGGAGGGGCTGGAGTGCTTCGGCGGGCAGGGCTACATGGAGGACACGGGCTTGCCGGTCACCCTTCGAGATGCCCAGGTAAGAACATGCCCGCAAGGCCTGGAGGTTCTTCTCCGGGCCGTGGGCCGCCCCCCTGGGTGTGCCCCGGCCTGTCTCCTGCCCGAGGGCGCTGTCGGGCTGCCTACCACCACCTGTTTGCCCTCCTCCAGGCTCCCCTCTCCAGTGGGCATCGCCGGGCCTGCCCTCCCGTGCCCCCGCCGACCTCTCGGCCTCGTCTGCCCCTCGTAGCCTTCCTCTCTCCCGGTCTTGGACCACAGCCCCCAGCTTGTCCTGATCCAACCCCCAAGACTCAGGGCTCCCCCCCCCCCCCAGCATTGGGGAGCGCACGCTGGCACTCCAGCCCCCACCCTGTCCCACCATGGGGCTGGGGAAGGAGGGGGGTGCCCAAAATCTACCAGCCTGGGCCCTCCTAGGCTGTCATGTGGGGAGCGTCTTTCTCTTATCGGGGTCCACGCCAATGAGGGGTTGGTTTGTTTTTTTGCTTCTCTCCCGTGTGCTCCCCACCCTGCCCAGACTGATTTTCCTGTGGGTAAGCGCCCCCCCCCGGACCCAGAAAATGTTCCCCATCCCTGCTCTTGGACAAACCAAAATGGCCGATTTCCCTCCCGCTTCACAGGTGCTGACCATCTGGGAGGGAACCACCAATGTCCTGGCGCTGGACGTGCTGCGCTCGCTCTCCAAGAGCCAAGGCCGGGTGCTCGACACCTACTGCTCGGCGGTGCAGGTGAGTTCTCCCCCAGGAGCGTTGCTCCGCCGGAGGTAACCCCTCGCCGGTCCCGCCGGAGCCCCGATGGAAACGCCGCGGGTGCCAATCCGGCATCTCCCCTCACGCAGTGCCGAGGCGGCTGCCAACTTGTTTGCTTGGCCGTTAGGGGAAAAAAAATCACCGTAAAAACGAGCAAATTCGAGATGACGGACTTTGATGCCCAACACAGACCGAATACGGCCTCGGAGGTGGTTCGTCACTCGGACCAAAAGAGTGTGGTTCTCTCCAAAGTGTAACAGCTGAATGTTGATGGGCTGCAGCTTGGGAACTGTACCGTGCAAAAGAGAAACGCTGCGAGATTTAAACACGAGAAGCACAGAAACCGGTTCTTTACCACGTGACGTCCTTGTTTAAACTTCCCTAATTGTGTAGCTTAGGGTTAACCCAGTACTAGGTTGTGTTTGGGCCTGGGGAGTTTTGGTTGTGTGCTTCCGGTTCCAAATGTGGCGTGTGGCTGTAACGTGGCATAGGCACCGATCTACATATTTTAGAAATGTGCCGTCTGTCTGTCCGGGAGCACGTTTGTTCAAGAACGCCTCCTACATGGTAAGAGCTGGACCACTGAATTCGGTGGACCGCTTCCTCTTCTCACTTAAAGCAAGGTCAGGATTTGGTTGGGCCAGGACAGCGGGACGGGCCTGCAATCTGACTGATTTCCATCAGGCTGATCGCCCATGTGTGTATGTGGGGGGTGGGGGACACTGGACAACCCTCCCTCAGCCTCAGCAGCCGTCCACCTGGGAGGAGCCACTCCAGACAACCCTCCTGACCTCACAGCTCCTTATCCTGACGACCCCCCCCCCCCGAATCCTGCACGCCCCTCTGTCCTACAACTCCTACCGCCCTTGCCCTCACTGCTTCCCCCACAAGGCCCCGGGCTATGCCAGGGAAATCCTTTCCTTACTATATTTTGAGAGACCTCTGTGCAGTGTTTCTTAAACTGTGTGCCCACTGGTGTGCCGCGGAGAACAGAGTTCAAAATGGCCGCCCTTAAAGGGCCAGGCAAATTTTTTTTCTCAGTAACTTTCCCCCGACCTTTTTTTTTCGTTGCTCACCAAAAAAATCCTCGGTGTTCCTCATTTAAAAAAAAAAAAAAAAAAAGTATTGTTTGGTGTTCCTCGGTCTTAAAAAGTTTAAGAAACACTGCCTATGTGGCTTCGGCTCAGCCTGTTAAACCCGGTGCCTTCGAATTCGATCCTGATGGCATCGGTCGTGAAGTTTCTTTATCAAACGTCTCATTAGTAGGCTGTGGGCCTGGCGGCCCCTTTGGACTCGATCTTGTCAACGGCCCTAACCCGTTTTACGGTGTCGGGTTTGGAGTCCTACGAGAGAGAGGCGGTGACTTCCCGCCCCCCCTGTGGCAGGGAGTACCGCAGGTTGGAGTGCAGGCAGGTGTTATAGAATTTTAGGAGAGTTGCCTGGCATTTCCCGGGGGAAGCCTCGCACCCCAGCTGTTCCCCAGCACCAACCCGAGACGGGGTTGATGCAGGTCGCCTGACGGCTTGTCCCGGGGACGGGGCGGACCACGCGGCGGCCACGGTTGCTTTAAGTTGGGAGACGAGGAAGCGGCCTAGCAAACGTGGTGGTCCTAGCTTTCACCTTCTGGGACATCCATGGCCAACCCGCGGCTCGTGAGCTGCATGCGGCTTCCCCCCCCCGCCCCCCTCCAGCTTGTAAACCCGCCCCCACGGCCCTCTCCTCCCTGTGCTGATCTGGGCGGGGGAGCTGCCTGGCGCAGCTATTAAAGCTGGCATCAGCCTGATGCAACCAAAAAGCCTCTAAATGCGTTTTCTTAAAGGGGCAGTCCTTCCCCCCCCCCCCCCCCCCCCACCAAACTGCAATGAGGGGGGGGCGGCTCCTTTTTTGGGGGGGAGGGGGGCTTGACAACTTTGCCCCGGCTCTTCGCGCTGGATCCACTGATACCTTGGCTCTTTGCCCGGCATGGGTTGGCCACCCCTGCTTTAGGAGTTCTTGAGCAACAGGACTCACGGACAGCCGCTCGTTTCGAAAACATCGCGAGAGACGCACGCACCACGTTACAGGAGCCTGGGAAACCTCCATGCCTCGGTCTCGCCCACCTAGGCAGCAGCCTAGGTGCTTAAGAGGAAGCCCGTGCGGAGCGTCTCTCCACTGATTTTCGTCACGTTTCCCACAATGCAGCGGGGTCCCTGGGAAAATGGCAGCTTACTGAGAGGTGCCCACAAAGCCCCTCAGAACAGCCAGAGCCACGTATGGAGTGGTATCCGCGCATTTCCCCCGCAGGCTCTACCCAGAGGCGTGATGGGTAAGGGGCGGGAGGTCCAGCCTCGGCGAGAATTGCTCCCTTGTCTGTGCCCCGGGATTTCAGGGGGGCCTCCACCTGCTTCCTTCGCAGGGCAAGCTGCAGCCGGCTGCCAGCGTGCCGGAACTGGACTCGGCCGCGCCGCTGGTACGGGACGCTCTGCACCGGCTCGGCCAGTTCACACGAGCAGCAGGCTCCAAGGGGGCCGCGGCGATGGAGCTGGCCGCAAGGGACTTTGCCTACTCGCTGGCGAGGATCTACGCAGGTAACGGCGGAGACGCCCGCAGCTTCACCCCTGAAAGTGTGGCGCACGAAGCCACACCTACAAACGGCCACCGGCCCCCGTGCTCGCCGGGTGTAGGGAAGCTGTCTGGCACGGAGATTCAAAAAGCCTAACCTGCGGTTTTTAAAGGGGGCAGCGTGTTTTGGGGTTTTTTTTTTTTGTGTGTGCGCGCTCAACAGCTGTAGCTGGTGCGTCTCTTTGCATTTTTCCCGCCACCGTTTCAGCTCTCGTCGTTTAATGGGTTGGCCACCCCTGTCCTAGGACGGCCGGGGGTAGGCGTCGGCCGGAGGAGAGCGGTTTTCCGGTGTCGTTAGGAATGCTGGTCCGTTCCGGAAGGGGATTCGGGTCGGATCCGGCCTCGGCGGCGGAAGGACGCCCTGAGCCGGCGCCTGCACTTGGGGACGGGAGTCCGGGCACATTGATCCCTGATGAGCACTTTTTCCACAGGGGCGCTCTTGCTTGAGCACGCGGCCCGGCCCGACGCCTCCTCCGCAGACATCTACGCAGCTCAGCGGTAAGCAGAACCCTGCTCTTCACCCCACCCCTTTCCAGCAGCCGGTCCCACCTTGGACCCACACCAAGTACCTGTCCCGGCAAACTCCGATCAATCCCCTCCCGCTGCCGTTCATGGAGCTAGGCGAGCTGGGGAAAGACCTGCTGGAGCAGGGGTGGGTAATAATTTTTGGCCAGGGGGCCACTTCAAAAATGTTTGCGGAGGCTTGGGGGCAGAATGCTGCTGGGCTGCCCCACCCCCAGACCATAATTGGTTGCGGGCACCCCGCTTCCCAGTAGGCACCCATGCCCCTCACAGGGCCGGAAGAGGCTTCACACGCTCACCTGGCCCCCCCCTCCCCCCAACCTTGATTGGGGGGGGGGGCACTGGGAGGCCTCCTCCCGCCCTACCCCCCCCCCCCACTCTACGCGGAGCGTACAGCACTTAGAAGTGCTGTATGCTCCTTGCAGGCGGGGATGGGGGGGAAGAGACTTTGCATGCCCCTCCTGCCCCCAGCCAATCAGGGTGGGGGGGGGGGGCATGATGTCTCCTCCCACCCTGCAAGCAGTGCAGGAGGAAGCTTCGTACGCTCCCAAGTCCCGATTTGCCCACCCTTGTGCTAGAGACTGTAACGCTCCGTGTGTGTCAGGCGGCAACGAGGATTGTCCCCGTGGTGGCTTTGGTGAACGCTTATTTGCATGCCCTACTCAGGTGGTGCAGCCGGGACCTCTGCCCGGTACACTCGGCAGAACAAGCCGGCTGTTACGACGCCAGGGCAGCTTCCCTGGACAGCGCCTTGGTTTATGAGAAGCCCAGTTTTGGGAGCAAGCTCTGAGGTCGTTGAAGCTGAGAAAAATCTCTGTCGGGGCGTCAAATGCAGATAACGAATGTAGTAAGAAAACTCTGCTGCGCTAACGGCTGGCTGGCGATCCTAACCTCTGTGAATTTAGCTAGCTCTTTTTTGAACCCCGTTGCAAGTCCCGGTCTTCACAACATCCTGCGGCGAGGAGTTCCACAGGTTGACCGTGCGCAGCAGGAAGAAATACTTATTAATTTTGGGCGGCGGTCCCTAGTTCTTATGGGAGCGAGGAAATAACTTTTCACTTTTCCTTATTCACTTTCTGCATACCTGTCATGATTTTATAGACCTCTCTCATATCCCCCTTAGTTGTTGCTTTCCTTAAGTCCCTGTCTTTCTGATCTCTCCTCATATGACACCGTTGCAAACCCCTTATCATTTTCTGAACTTTCTCCAATGCCAGGATATCTTAATTGTGAGATGAGGCGACCACATCTGTACACAGTATTCCAGATGCGAGCGTGCCGCGCGTATCCTGAGGCAATAAAATATTCTCTCCTAATCCGTCTTAGTAATTCCTAGCGTTCTGGGTTGTTTCTGTTGTTAAGACTTGGAAAATGGACATTTTAATGTGTCTGCTTTTTGTCTGTAATAAGAGCATTCCAGGTTCTGCCCGCCCTACCCCCGGAAGGTACCCCTGTCAGAGGTACCTGGGGCAAAATAGAAATGTAGTTGAAGACCAAGAGTGTAAATTATAGCTGAGGTCCGGCTGGGTGCAGTGCCCAAAGAAAAAAAAACAACCCCTAGGGGCAAGGGACTGCCGGAATGTGGGCTTTTGGGGGGGTGCACACGTGTGCTGGGCTATTTACAGGGAGAACAGGTGATACACCAGGGCTGTGTCCAGACTGGCCAGTTTTTGCGCAAAAACTTGCCAGCTGTCTATAGTGGCCGCTCGAATTTGCGCAAGGACACTGACGATCTAATGTAGGAGCGTCAGTGTTCTTGCGCAACTACAATGACGCTCCTGTTCGGGCAGAAGCCGTCGGGCGCAGGAGGGCCACTGTCAACAGCTAAAAAGTGTTCTGCGCAAAAAAGCCCCGATGGCTAAAAGGGCGAGCGGGGCTTTCTTGCGCAAAACCGCGTCTAGATTGGCCAGGGCTGCTTTTGCGCAAAAGCGCCGGTGCTGGTCTAGATGCTCTTTTCTGCAAATGCTTTTCCACGAAAAGCATTTACGGAAAATCCTGCCCGTGCAGACGCAGCCCAGGGGCTGGAAGCGGTGCAGCAGTTTGCGGGCCTGCCCGGCAGCGTTGCGGGATCAGCCGCGGGGCGCTGTTGGGCTGCTTAAGGCGGGCGGGGCGCGTGTCAGTTTCACGCCGGAGCAGAGCGAGCCAAGCTCCGCCCCCGCCATGAGGCCGCGTCGTCCCGGGCGGGCGGGGCCAGGGGCGCATGCGCAGTCGCGCGGCCCGCAGCCAATGGGCGGCCGGGGGCGGGGCTAAAGGCGCCGGCGGCTCACGCGCGGGGAGCGGCGGTGGCTGCTGCCTCCGGAGCAGGGAGAAGCCGGAGCGGCCCCGCCCGCAGCCCCCGGAGCCCGGCTCCCCGGCCCGGCAGGATGCGGCGAAGGAGGAAGGTACCGGGGGGGGGGGAGACCGCAGGGGTTTGGTGCCGGCGGGAGGGGAGGGGAGGTTTAGGGAAGGGGGCCCCGCGCCCCCCCGGGGGGGGCTTGGGAACCTGCAGAAAGTTTGTGCAAGACACGGTAAGCTGCGGACTGGGGGGGGGGGGCCTCCCGCAGCAAAACCTTGGCCAGCCCTGATTGCCCACGTGCAGCAGAGGGGCCCGGTTCCCAAGGGGAAAGCAGCCCCCTGGCTACACTGACCAGCAGGGCCTCTGTGGGCCTGGCTCTGCTGGGTTTGGCCAATAAAATTGTGTGTCCTGGTGAGGTCTCCTCACCTCAAAAAAGATATTTGGAAAGGGTTCAGAAAAGGGCAGCTAAAATGATTCGGGGTTTGGAACAGGTCCCATGTGTGACTGGGACCTTTCAGTTTAGAAAAGAGGAGACTGGGGGGGGGGGGGTGGTTAGGACAAAGGTCTAGAAAATAAAGAGAAGTTATTTATTAGTTCCCATAATAGAGAAAGTTCTTCACACAGCGTGCAGTCAGCCTGTGGAACTCCTCGCCAGAGGAGGCTGTGAGGGCTAGGTCTATAATAGAGTTTAAAGAGAAGCTAGATAATTTCATGGAGGTTAGGTCCATAAAAGGCTAAAATGGTGTCCCTGGCAGCCATTCTGATGATATTAGGCTTCTTAAATTGTAAAATTATTTATTGCTGTGGTTTTTAGCATGTTTAAAGGGAGGGTACCTCATTCTTACCTACCCTCCATGGGGTGAACGATAGTTGAACAGGTAATGATCAAGAGATCTATCTCCAAACAGCAGCTAAGAGTCCTCGCCTTCACAACCTTCTCAGGCAAGGAGTTCCACAGATTGAAGAATGCCAGCGTATCTTTTTTGGAGATGAAGAGACCACATCTGTAGGCAGTATTCCAGATGTGGGTGTCTTTAATGATTCCTAACATCCTGTTTGACAGCGGCTGCACAGACATCTTCAGAGAACCATCCACGATGACGCCAAGATCTGGAGTCTTGTGTCCAGTTCTGGGCACTGCATTTCAAGACAGAGGTGGAGAACCTGGAGATGGGACGGTCCAGAGAAGAGCAACAAGAATGATGAAAGGTCTAGAGAAGGTGAGTGATGAGGGAAAACAGAAAAATACTCCCTGCCTACAATACTTAAGTGAGGTGATCTGAAGTTGGGTTTTTTTTGTTTGTTTGTATTTACAGTGTAAATGTTTTGTAATTTAAACACAAATTAGCCTAAAAAATAAATGTTCTAAATAAAGAATTTTGTGGTGCTAAACAGCATTTATTTCTTTTAAAAGGTCCCTTTAAATTTGTCTCCTGCCATCCCTCTCCAGCCTCTGACAAACAGAGGCTTATCTAGCTTCTCTTTATAGTCCTACTTTCTTTTATTAGTTTTAAACCTGCTACCCATTAATTTCATTTGGTGTCCTCTAGTTCTTCTATTATGGGAATGAATAAATAACTTTTCTTTATTCACCCTCTCCACACCACTCATGATTTTATAGACCTCTATCATATCTTCCCCCCCAGTCTCCTCTTTTCTAAACTGAAACCCTGAATTGGTGTTCTGGACACTGAAGCAAAAACCTCACTCAGTTCAAAGTGAGCCAAACATGGTCTCAGCAGAACCGGGCCCAGGGAGCTAGTATTTTATACCCTTAACATGTCAGGGTAGAAGAGTTCATTAGCACATTCCAACAGCGCATCCGTCTGGCCTCTCCCCACCTCGGTGAAGGCTTCTAGCTAAATATAAAATGGTTACTACAACTCCCCCCTTTTAGCCTTTTAAAGGCTAACCTTGAACTATTTTATGCACATCTCCTGTTTCCTTCTTGCTCATCATAGAGTTTTCTTTTGTGTTTATTTTTGTTTCTTGTAAAACTACTCCTTGCAAAATCCAAGTTCCCACATGTCCAACCCAGCCTCCCAACCAACCCCAGAGGGTCCTGTCTTCCTCCTGCCTTAGGCTTTCCACAGTCCTTTCAATCTGTGAGGCATCTTCCACCACCCTTGCTAGCTAGCACATAGCCTAGGGCCATCCGGTTTTGGCTTTTTCCCACTCTGGCTCCTGAACCGTTACATGTCCAGCAGTACTTTCCAATTGGGGTCAGGGCTAGGTGGATATACCCTGGGCTAGTAAACCCTTTATCCTGCCAAGTATCATTTGGCTTCAGTTCACTAAAGAGTGTTGTTCAGTGGGACTGGAATCATTGGGATGCCTCCTTCTGAATGTACAGGACTGTGAGCACATATCCAGCAACCTGTGGAATTAAATTCCTGGGAAACTTGGTTCATTAAAAGCATAAACACATTTGAACCATATAGGTTATAACTACTAGGTATTAAAAACAAGATTAAGCATAAGCTCAGCATGAATTGTTTGTCCAGCCTCATGCTGGCTGTTCTTCAGGCTTCGTAGTTTGCTTCACCTATCGCTGGCAGGCTCTTCTGGGTCGCAGCTGTGGTCAGAAGGACTTGGTAGGGACCCTTCCGCTGGTGAACCTTTACGCAAACCCAGTCTCCTGGTTGTAGTTTAATAGGTCGGCCACATGCAATCTCATGTGGACTGAGTCCGGTTAGGAGTGGTTCTTCACATGTAAAGTGGGTACCTCTATCACTGGAGATCACAAGGTGTATTCCCCATGATGGGATGTAATGATTTAGAAGTTTCTTTGCCACTGTTATGGCATCAGCTTCTACTCATCTCAAAAACAAACAAACAATAACCAGCACATTATTCAAAAGATTGACATTTTTTACAGGTTTACCAGACAGGGCAAGCCAGACGGTAATCTTTGGCTGCTTGGGAGAATTTGGGAGCAAAACCAATTTTCTTTTAGGATTGCTACCATCTTCCCCCCCCCCCCCCCCCCCCCCCCCCCCCCCCCCCCCCCCCCCCCCCCTCCCCCCCTTTTCCAATGTGCAACAATCCATGGAGCACGGATTCTGGGGCTTGGTCTTGCAGGAAGGCCGGTTGTGAAAGAGACGGCATGTAGCAAACAGTACAAACTGCATAGCCTGCTACTAAAACTTCACTAGAATTATAAAAGCAAAAAACCATCTGTGTAAAGCACAAAGTTAAGATTATTCACGGTACTTAAATTATTTTTTTTTCATTAAAACAACAATATTGTACACACAACAATGTTTGAAATACCACGGTTTGCTTTTTTTCAGCTGATATTAGCGCTTTTTGATGATCTGAAAGACAAAGAAAACATTTCTACCCCCGTCGGGGTGGCCCGTTATAACTTAAAATACTGCCTAAGATCTGCTAGGGGAACCGGTGTGAGCTGCAACTTTCCGAGAACAAGGGTGCTTCATCGGTACTCGTGACCTTCCACTCCCTTGAATTACCTCAGAGTTGCTAGCCCTTCCCAACAGTGGCATGCCTCAGTTTCCCTCTTGTACTGCAGACCGGGTTGTGTTTTTTTTTTTAAATGTGTGAAGCTTCAAATGATTTACTGCCACAGAAACTTTTTCTTAGAACAAGGCGCTTGCTAGTTACTATTCCAGCAAGCAAAAAGGTTTTCTTTTCCTGAAAAGAATCATATGCAATGTTACAGGCTTACTTATGGGGGGGGGGGGGGGGGGGGGGAACAGTGCCGCCGCACCCGCGCCGCCCCCCCTCTCTCTTTCCCAGAACAGACAGGCAGTTTGCAGACACACACAACCTTAGATATGAAAGCAAGCCAAAAGTGCTGTCAACGGAGCCTTGAACAGAAACACCGTGAAGTTTCTGGGTTTGGATTTTTAAAACAATAATTAGTTTCCTTGGAAGACACATTTAACCCTTAGGGTGCAGGTTTTACAAATTTACAATGTATCGATTTTATTTTTTTATGCAGTTAACCAATTAAGTTTCAGTAGAATTCCTTATTTTCCCTTTAATAGATTTAATAAAGTATCTGTAGCCAAATGTTTAAACTGGATTGGTTTTTTTTGGGGGGGGGGGGCAGGTGATTAAAAGAGGCTGCAAGAAACAAGGAGTCATTTTTAAAGCAGGTTTCCCCCCCCCCCTTAGAATTTGGAGGAACACTTCCCTTAAACTTATTTTAAACTTGGTGTTTTGCTTTGGATCAGCAAGTTTGTTACAGAAGCCCGTGTTTTTAAAAGGAAGAGCTAATTCCTTTCAGCTATTTTTCATGTTTCCTTTCTATCTGTGTATGCGTCAAAGAGGGGTAGAGGGGTGATGTTGTGCCGATTTCCCTCCCAAGCTTGGTTTATATAGGTGTGCCAACTGAGAATTTTTTTTTTTAAACTTCTTGTGCATTATTTTGGCACAGAGGCTCTGCAGCAAGTTTGTAACTTACCTATCTTACTGCAGGGTGGATTTTTGCTTTTCTGAGCTTCACTTTATCCCTCAGGGCTTTAATTTTTCCTCTTTTCCAATTTGTTAAATGCTTACAGGTCCTTGGACCATTATGCATGTACATGCAGTACACAGGGGTGCCTCTGTGTGTGTGTGGGGGGGGGGGGGGGGGGGGGGGGGGGGGGGGGGGGGAATGTTTAGACTAACCCCCACGTAAACGAACACGAACTCTACACACTCCAAAGAAAGAGTCTGCTGGGTCTAGAGTGTCAGACCTTATTTGCGTTCAGAGTTCCCTCATGGGAGAGCCCCGGTGCAGCTCAAGTCTCAGACCTATGCAGCGGCATTCATTCTACACTCATTACAGTCTTTTTTCCTACAGTTTCCACATTTAGATGCATCTTTCTTTATTGTCCAGTTCCCATGGGTTTCTATTAAGTGGCACTGCCCTAAGACACCCGGCACTTAATATCAGACTTCATTAGGATCCTATACCAGAAGGCACTTATCATAAAGACACTGCACTTCCCACAGGCCAGATTTACTTTTCTGGGGTTCCAGAGTTAGTGGATTTTTATAGACCACCCCCCCCGGCTCTGGGGTGGGGACAAAAATGAGGGTTCAGTGTGCAGAACAGGGCTGCCAGAGAGTGGGATAGGGATGGGGGGCAGGATCTGGGTAGGGGGGGGGGGGGGGGGGGGGGGGGGGGGGGGGGGGCGGGGGGGGGGGGATCTGGGAGGAGAAGTTGGGGGTGCAGAAGGGGACGAGATCGGGGAGGGAGAAGGTAAGGGATTAGGATCTGAGCAGGAGGTGGGATGCAGGAGCAGACGGGGGGTAGGGTGTCTGGCCATGGGCAGGGAAAGCTGGGGGCAGAGTAACTGAGGGGGTTCAGGGAGATGGGGAACAGGGTGCCCCTTGGGGGGGGGGGGGGGGGGGGGGGAGGCGAGAGGAATGATCCGGGCTGCTCTTGGTCCCTGTGCTAACATCGATCCCATGCAACACCGTGTCCCTGAGAACCAGGAAACCTTCTTCTACCCGCCGGTGGAGAGTCCTGTCTGCGCGGGGGGGGGGGGGGGGGGGGGGGGGGGGGGGGGGGACTCCCCGACATGCTGTGATGGCGGGTGGCAGCGGTGGGATGGACGGCATCTCGTGCATGGAGCATCTGGCAGTAAGTGAATAGGTGCAGTAGAAAGAAGGGGGCTTGCAAGAGCCAGGCATGCTGGAGACAGAGAGAAGCAGACCCCCCCCCCCCCCCCCCCCCCCCCCCCCCCCCCATGAGAGTCTCCTTGTGAAGCTCCATGGCCCACGCTGCGGGGAGGGGAGTAGCGTGTTTGCTTTCTTCACTTCCCCGAGGCATTGGGAGGGGCTCCCACCGCAGAGCACCTGGGAGGCGGCCGCGGACCACTGGGCCCGGGCTTTGAGAACCGCTGCCCTCGTCTCGTCGAAAACATATCCATGCAGCACCAAGCCAACCAAAAACCCCACCCCCCGCCAAAAGTCGCGTGTCTTCTCCTAGAGGAGAGACATCGTCATAGTTAAAATCCGAAAACACAAACAGAAAAGCTCCCAAAGACAGCTTGGGCGCTCAGTTAAAAACCTAAAAAAACCCAACTCCCGCCGCCTCAAATGACAGCTCTGAATATTATCACACACCGAACACATCAGCAAAACGCAAAAGCCTTGAAAATGCCCGTCCCTACCAATGCTCCCGTCGTAAAAATACGAGTAAACATTCATGTTCTCAAACCACACATTCCAATTAAAATAACTTGGCCCGAACTCCATAATAAATCGCCTTCATCCCTTCGTCTTTTGTATCGATCAAAATAATACATTACAATAAACACGTTTCACAAATTAAGCTGCTTGCGGCAATAAGGAACGAAACACATTTACAAAAATCCGCACAAAGTGCTGCTCCGTCACCGCAATTTCAATTTATCAAGAGTGCAACTCCCGGGCACAGGCTGGCTTTAGCCATTCCTAAAAATATTAAATTATTTTTAAAAATTCTAAAAAAGCCCTTTCGTCCATAAGCCGGCATTCGAAAAATGGTTCACTTACTATCAATCAGTTCTAGGTGACGCCTCTGAATAATCCAGTCGTCCCCATCCATCCGTATTAACAACACAAGCCACATTTTGAAACCGCTAAAAAAAAACCAACACGGATTCCTAAATAAAAAATAACATTCATCTTACAAATATCACAGAACTACAAACTCACAAGGAAATTAAAATAAACATGTCCTTCAAAAACACGGCCTTGGCTTGGAAAAGCACTGAGCTGCGAATTCTGAGCTTGCACAGAAAACGTGTTAATACGGTAACGTGTTACCGTATTAGCACATCTTTTACGACAACAAAAAAAATCATTTTTCAACACAAACGTATTAGGGGGCTGGGCCTCTCCCGTCCGGGGTAGGCAGCCCTGGGTCACGCCCCCACACGCTGGGTAGGGCCAGGCCAAGGCTCTCCCCCACCCACCCTGTTCTCTTCCCCATGGCTGATTCCCCCCACCCCCACCCTGAAGGCCATTCCAGACCTGGCTCTGCCCCCCTCAGCCACCAGAGGGTTGGGCAGAGCCAGGGCCGGGCCGTCTCAAGGGTTGCCAGACGGTTTCAACAAAAATACCGGACACATTTGACATGACATCACAATCGACATTCCATCTGATTTAAAAAATACCCGACACTTCTATTTGCCCAATTTGTTTCCCGAACAGAAAGCTCAAATATTGGACCGTCCGGTTCAAAACCGCACACCTGGCAACCCTAGCCGTCTTCTCTCCCTCCGGCCTTGGCCTTCCCTGGTGGTGGGGGTGTGTGGGCAGGCCGAGGTTCCTACCCCCAGAGAGAGGAGGTTGGCGAGTGTAGCAAACAGCAGCCCGCTAGTTTTTCTTAGAAAGTAGCCATAAAGCTAAAAATGTAGCTTTATGCAAAGTCCACCCTTCCTAAAAGAAAAAAATCCATCATCTTCCCAGTGCTAAAGGCCACAATCCTGGGTCTGGAACGAATCCCAAGGCCACCAAAAAAACCAGTTATATATTTTTTTAATTATTCTAAAATAAATAAAAAAACTCTAATAATGAGTTTCATTGCAATTTCATGTCCTTCTTTAAATGTGCACGCTGCGTCTCGGTCACAACAACTGCTTCTCTATACCAAAAAAAATCCACCTTGTTATATATACAAAATATAGACCAAAATATTTTAAAACGCACCCGACCAAACGTTGTGAAAAAAGCCAAAAGCAAACGTACGTACGCATGCCAAACGTACCGTAGCTCCCCATCAAAACATAAGCAGCCAGCAAAGCCACAGCTGCAAACAAAGCGACCGTTGAAACAAAATATCGAGAATCCAAGCCTGCTGAGCCGAACAAAAACACAAAGCCCAACTAAAAGTCACAAACGTCCGTGAAAAATCAACACCCGCGAAACCCAATTAAAACAACACTATTGGGGGGGAAAAGCGGTTTTGCCTTCAAAGCAAAACCGCCCAACCCTAACCGAAGAAACCAACGACCCCCCCCCCCCGCCCTCCACCCCAATCCATCCACAATCCATAAACTAATGAATATCATATCAAATAACGAAAGAGTAGACAGGCGTGTCTGTATCAGCATATACTAACGTCTTTGCCGTTCTACGCAAGAATAAGATCGACAGGTCGAGCGCACGTGGAAGACGTAGGACAAACCGACTTGCTGGACGTTAGTGGCCGGCGAAGTTTGGGAACGTGCAAACTCAGCCTGCAAATGCTGCTCCGTCACTCCCGGCCCTACAATCGGCTCTGAAGCCAGGTTGCTCACAAACGGCCCGATGGCCCCTGAGCATCTATGGATGGCCACAGGTTCCGACCCTGACAGCCCACGAGTGAATCCCGGCCCCGCGCTGGCTTCTGCTGGCCTCCCTCGCTACATGCTCCCGGGCCCCGATTCCCCCCGGAAGTGTCTGGTCTGCCCCCACCAGATAGATTAGCTCCCTTGCCCTCCTGGGGTGTGTCTAGATTAGAGGGTTTTGTCGACGAAAGTGGACTTTTGTCGACAAAACTGTACCTGCATCTACACTGCTGCTGAGTTCTGTCGACGGCTGTAAACCTCATTCTACGAGGAATAACACCTTTTGGCAGCAGAGTTCTGTCGCCAGAAGGCGTTATTGCATCTACACCGTCCTTTGCGTCTACACTGTCGTGTCGACAAAGCGGCTTGCTTTGTCGACAGAACTGGCTGGAGTCTAGATGCTCTTTGTCGACAGAAGCTTTGTTGACAGTATCTGTCAACAAAAGCCTGTATAGACGTACCCCTGAGGGCAGCAAGATCCACCTCCTTCAATGGACTTACCCGCACAGTTCCCTACGCCGCCCGTGTTTGGGTTACACAACAGGAATTGATCTCAGTACACAGAGCTGTTAAGGGGCGTTGTCAGTACAAGTGTCCGTTGGAAACGGTTATGAAGCAAACATAAAACGCTCCCACGTGTTCAACCTTCCACGTGATGCGAGGTGAAATTCTTACCTCTGGTTTCCGGCCACATCGCTGGTGAAGTGGTAGGGCAGGATCTGCTCCACGGGGGTTTGCTTCTGTCCTCTTAGGCGAGAGATGGGCCAGAAGAGATCCGGCGGGATGGTTTGGCCCATCTTCTACAGTCACCCTTTGAAAACCATTTTCCCAAGCGCAACCCCCCAAGTTCAAAGTTCTCTCCGACTGAGAACAAGGAGGCGTGGAAATGTGGTGGGGACGAGGTTTCGTGCTGCCCTTTGCTAAGATACGATTTGTGTGTTCCCGCCCAGCGTTCTCGCCAAAGAACAGCCGCTCTGGGGGGTGTCGATTCGCGGTGTGTTTGAGAAACAGGCTAACCCACTCCCCAGATGCACCTGGTAAACACCTGAAGGGTATTCAGCACTTGCCAATACGTACATTTTACCACGGTAGCGTTGGCCAGCAAGGCTGAGTGATGCTAAACAAAGGGGCACGTGGGTCTCACCCGTGGCATCCTTTGCGATGTGCTCACCATGCAACACCACTTCCCCACCCTACACCTACCTTTGCAACGTGGTCTCCAGCAGCTCGGCTCAGTGAAAAGCTCCCGCCACCACAGCGTTTGTCACTGGCCTCTGTAGCCACAAAAATCTGGCTACCCGTCCTGGCTAATAGCCATTGATGGACCTACCCTCCATGAATTTCTCTCGTGCTTTTTTGAACCCCGTTCCGAGTCCTGGTCTTCACAACATCCTCCGGCGAGGAGTTCCACAGGTTGGCTGTGCGCTGAAAAACTGCCTGTGTGTGTGAAACCTGCTACTTTTCCATATCAGGACCTCCCCGCCACCCCCCTCGATGCTCTTGCTTTTGCTTGTGCAGCACCAGAGCCTGCGAATGGTGCCACACTGAGGAGCTGGTCTCCTATGCCGGGGAGGATGTGAGTGCTCCTCCTTTCTTGGTGCCAATGCATCGGGCACCGAGGCCAGTGTGCTGTGCATGGAAGAGGCCAGGGCGGGTTCCTATACGAGAACAGCTATAGCAGAGGTGGCATGCGGCTCTTCAAAGAAAACATTTAAAGGGGCAGCGGTTTTTTTTGTTTTTTTTTTCCCAACAATTTTACACTAGGCCAGTGTTTCTCAATTGGTGCTCAGCAGAACCCTGGGGTTCCACAAAGCGAAAGCAAGGGTTCCGCAAAGAGCTGACACTCTCCTGCTCCCTCTGAAAGAGCCAGTTGTGGTGTCCCATGCAGACTTCAAAATGGCCACCTTAAAAGGGCAATGCCTGCTCTGCTCTTAAAAGGGCAAACTGATTTTTTTTTTTCTCAACAACTTTTTTCCCCGCTGCATCCACCACTATAGGGATATCTTGCAAAGCAAGAGAACAGGAGTTCTAACAATAGTCCTTGTTGGTAGGATGGCAGCGGGTTGGCAGAGTCGTATATCTTGCGCCATGAAGGTGCCGCTCCAGGGGGCTCCACAGCTGACCCAAGCGGTACCGCTCGCTAGGGGGAAAGCTTCTGACGATGGGGGCAATCGCTCGACAAAGAACTACGGCATTGTCAGGCGGTAAATGTCACAGCAAGTGGGCAGAAACACTGGTGTGTTCCTTGCAAAGACACTCAGTGAAAAAAAAAGCAAGAGGTTTATGAAAGCTTTTGGTGTTTCTGTTGGACCTCAAATATTTCACCTACGAAGGACAGGAAAGAAAAATAAACGAGGGACGTGTATTAGCAAAGGCTCCCAGGCAAAACGCTAAACTTTATTCACTTTTATTTATATATTTAACAATTCTAAAGTATTTACTCCTCGCTTTGACAAAAATGAAAAATATAGGAGCACTTTTACTCCTCCTTAGGAGAGAAGGGTTATATATACAGCTATGGAGAGAAATCAGTTCCCCCTTTACATACAAAGAAAAATAATATTAATAAAAAAGTGCTTCATTGATCAAAAAAGACTAAGAGTTGCAAGCATGTATTCACACTGTATGTCACATACCCAAAAAACCCGTATCAGAACCTCTTGGCACCTGTCAATAGAAACTGCAGAATCCCAGACGCTTTGCACCCCAAAACCGCACACTGTGGGTGTGCAGAACGACCCCACGCCCACTAGCCGTCGCAACGGTTTCTGTTCCGACTTCCTTGGCTGTACCCGGCCCTGTAACCGCGACAGCCGGTTTCGTCTGGATGTTTGCTGCATTTTCCCCGAGCAGAATTCATTTGCGATAAAACTCCCAACGGCTTTGCTTTCCTCCCCCCCCCCCCCCCTTGATGATTGTTTCGAAACATACACAAGGGCATGGTCACCGTTCTACATCAGCCCCTCGGAACATTTGTTTCCATCGCGTAGATCGTCAGCTGACGCTACAGCAGTGTATGAACCTTTCCCAAGCGGCGTGACACCAAGAATAAAACACGTCTTTCCCCCTAAGGTTCTATCAGCTGTTCGGAGACACGTCTCTCTCTATAAAGTTCACTCGAAGAGGTGTCATTTTGATGGTCCGCTGAAGGCAAGTACCCCTCCTTGCACATTTATACTCGAAAACTTTTACATCCTCCAAGCGAGTTTGTTCCACGTGAGCGCGTCAGAAGTAAAAGCTGTCTCAGCTTCGCCTAGACTGTGAAACAGGACATCGCAATAGATTTTCCTTCTCCCAACTGTGTCCAGCCTCGAAAGGAAAAGGGCTTTGTGGGTATCAAATGTTCTCATTAAGAAATATGTTCCAAAGACTCACAATTTAAAGAGGGGATTTAAAAAGTTGCTTTCAAATTCACGGGGGCGGGCGGGCGGGAGGGAAAGGCAAGATTTGTTTTGGTTCTTGAGATGCTTGAGTGGGATTGTCACCTCGGGAGTCTACAGAGCACAGACTGAAAGAGAGGACATATCCCGCAACTATCACAAGCATCGATCTATTTCTTTTCCCTGCCTGGCAGCCCCAATTTGCTCATTTTCCAGTTGTTTGGAAGTCTCTCGTTAAAGTGTGAGTTTGAGGATCAGTCTGACACTTGGTCTAGGTTTGGATACACCACAGCGAGGGCCTTAACAGTCCGTCGGCTCTGCAATCTGGATTAAAAAATGGGACCGGGGAAGTAGTTTAAAGGGCTCCTAATTTCCCACACATTGCTCTCTTTTTACGGAGTTGCGTTTACAGCAGCACCAGTGTCAAGCCCGTCAATACCCTTCCCTTTCAAGCTGTCCGGGTGTTTCCGCTCGACGCCGCAGCCTCTTGGCTAACGGCGACAAAACGTGGGTCAACTGCAGAGCCGCTGAGGGTGGACATCGGTGATTGAGGCCCCTTCCGTGCCGCGAGGCGAGTGAAACCCACGCTCGGGACAGAGGGGACGTGGCTCTTTTGGGAAAGAACACCCTGCCCATGGTTTCTAGCAGCAAATTTCCCAAACGGCACATATGCCTTCGGAAGTCAGAGGAGTGACTGAAAGCGCTAACATGTAACGCTACAGGGATACGCGAGCCACGCGCCGTGGGTGGATGCAGTCCTCCATTCCATCGAAACGGCTGTCTGCGCCACAGTTCAATGAGGTGGGGGGCAGCGAGAAGCACTAGGGAGAACCGGTCCTGGCCCAGCACCCTCTCCCACTTCTATAGTCTTCCATAAAAACCACTCCTCCCCCCCCCCCCGCACACACACACGCGCACGCGCACACCCCCAACACAACAGAAAGGAAAGGGGGAGGAAGTTGAACGAGAATTCCACAGTCGAATGGTACGTCCTAGAGCTCTGTGCCTCTTCGCCATGACCCAGGGCCCAAGCGCCCGAGGGCATGGCTTCTCCCGTCCTCCCAGCCTCTGCCCACCAAGCATGCCCATCTTGGAGACGCGGCGGCGTGGTCTCTGTCCCCGCTTCCTTCTGGGCTGGCGCTTCAATTGGACGAGGCGGCGATGGGTTTCTCCCGTTCGAGGTCCAGGCTGGAGCCACTGGGGTGCAGGCTGCTGTAGCAGGAGGTGCAGACTCGGCTGGGTTCGAAGAGCTGTTGACTAGGAACGGGCACTTTCTGGTTACAGCAAGTGGAGCAAAACACATTCCCACAATTCCTTGGGGGAGGGAGCAGGAGGAGGAGAGAGAAACGGAGGAAACAACAATTAGGTGCAATTAGATTTCGCAAGGCGAGTTCTAATATCGCTGCACAGGGGGAACTAGGAGCTTGCGGAAGGGCCAGACGGCAGCCCTGGAGTCTGCGGCTAGTCTCGAAACAAGCTTCTCTTGCCAACCATAGTGGGGGATTCACTAGGACAGGGGTGGCCAACCTGCAACTCGCGAAACCGTGCCTGCACCTCTAGAAACGGCCCCCCCCCCCACCCTCCGGGGCAGGGGAGCTGTCCGGTGCACCGATTCAAAATGGCATCCCCAAGATGGCGGCGGCCGACGGGAGCCGGATGTGGCCAAAAAGCCTTGTCTTTTAAAGGGGCAGCGTCTCCCCCCCCCCCAAGAAAAATTGCTCAAAAATAAAAACTCTGGTGCAGCTCTTCGCATTTTTTCCGACGCTGTTTCGGCGCTCTTCGTTTAATGGGTTGGCCACCCCTGCACTAGGACCTAGATTGAGATCCCTCCCCTCAGTGCAAGGAGGCATCTTTTGTCCACTTGTGCATACGTGAAACAGTGATCGAGCGGTGAAAGGCCCCTTAACTCGCCGACATGACAGCGTTCCTTGTTTCCTGAGTGAGAGCACAGAGGAGAAACTAAGCTTTGGAAGACTGAAATATGGGACAGGGAGACTGGGATCAAAGTGCAGTCTGCCCCCGAGATCCCATAAATATCTCTGTTGGGATGACAGTCGAACTACGGCCCATCGTACTTCTGTTCTCCAGACAATGTGAAAAACCACCCAGAGACATGCAAATCCCTAGGACGACCACCCCGGGTTCCATGCTTAGAAAGTGACCACGACCGTACAGCGGGACAAGCGTCCGAGACACATTCCTGTCAGGTGTCAGTTGGCAGAGGCATGCTGGCTCGTGCACCTCCGGGATATGGTTAGAATCTCGAAAACGACAATTCTTCATGCCTAGCCCTCCAAAGCCTCGCTCTGATCGGCCGAAGCTGATGAGCACGACCGCTCACAACCCTCCAAACTAAGTAGGAATTAATTCTGTAGCGGTAGGATGTTGTGCCCCTACGGAGTAATGAGGGGAGACCTTGATTTCCTGCTGCCAACACAATAATGGGCAGAAACGTCTGCACGGGTTTAGCAGCTTTGGCAAATCTTTCAGTGCCAGGAGACAAGATTTCTTGATGCTAGAGGCACTGAGACCACCGAGACAGGGAAAACGACATTGGCTCTATTCTAAAGCTACGGCTAGACTGCAAGTTTTTTTCGTAAGAAGCTTTTCCAGAAAAGCTTCTTTCGAAAGACAGCGTCTACACAGCAAAAGCGCAACGAAAAAGCGATCTGCTTTTTCAAAACATAGCGTCCACTGTGATTGGACGCTCTCTCGCATTTCAGTTGTGATTACTGTGGACAGAGCGGCCATCAGGACGCCTGTGCTTTTTCCTGGAGGCCTCTTCTTTTGAAAAAACTCCCTCTTCCACGTCCACACACGCCTTTTTCCGAAAAAGCTTTTTCAGAAAAAGGCTTCTTCCTCGTAGAAAGAAGTTTACCGCTGTCGGAAAAACCCCTCCGTTCTTTTGACCTTCTGCCAAAAGAACGCAATAGCAGTGTGGACGTAAGTACAGTTTTTCTGTAAAAACGGCCATTTTTTCGGAAAAACTGCAGTGTAGACGTACCCAGAGACACCAAAAGCAAAGGGAAAGTCAATTTCTTGCCTCAGTGGGCTAATTCTCCCAGCTCTGCACAGCAGCTTCTCGTTATAAACCCTAGCACTAGGAAACTCAATTTAGCTAAACTCGCCCGGCGGCATTTGAAATCTTCGCAGGGACTCCATTACAAACTGCTATTAGGAAAAACGTTCAATGAGATGCAAACCAGAGCCACTCAGATAGTCCACGGCTCTGCTTGCGAGAGGAACACGGGATCGGGTGAGCTAAGTTCTACCACTAATAGACTAGAACAAAATAGCTTTCTGGAAAAAAGCAGTAAAACCTTTAGAATCTATTTTAGTTTGGCAGCTTGTTTTCGGTTTCCGGAAGGTTCTTTCCCTCACTCCTCAGGGGCCAGTAGAACCTGCCACATTGTGCACCCTGGATTCTGCTAGACTCCTTTTTCACTTCAGAGGTTCACTCAGTCTTACCCATTTTGCCTTCTGTTTTTTGCCGGAAACCAGAGGTTCACGAGAACATCTTATTCCTCCTCTGTGAGATGACCTCACTTTTGCTTTCCAAACATCTTGCTACCAATTCCGCCTTCTCTCACCAAATAGTGAACATCTACCCTAGCCCTTCCTCCACCAGGCCCTATTTGGCCAAGACATTCCTAGACCATCCACACAATACTAAAGGTACGTCTAGACTACAGGCTTTTGTCGACAGAAGCTTTGTCGACAGATACTGTCGACAAAGCTGCTGTCGACAAAGAGCGTCTAGACTGCATCAGTTCTGTCGACAAAGCAAGCCGCTTTGTCGACATGAGAATATAGACGCAAAGGACAGTGTAGATGCAATAACGCCTTCTGTCGACAGAACTCTGTCGACAAAAGGCGTTATTCCTCGTAGAATGAGGTTTACCGCCGTCGACAAAACTGCCAAGTTCTGTCGACATTATGTCGACAGAACTCGGCGGCAGTGTAGACGCACGTATAGTTTTGTCGACAAAAGTCCACTTTTGTCGACAAAACCCTGTAGTCTAGACACACCTTAAGACACACAAGGGAAAGAGGTTCAGAACAAATTGGTAACAACTCCCCTTGAAGGCACCCTGCAAATAGATGCGAAGCACTCCTAGGGTGCATCTACACAGCACCCTAAACTCGAAATAAGATACGCAAATTGCGCATCTTATTTCGAATCAGCTTGCTTTGAAATTTGGTGGCATCTACACCGCGCCAAATTTCGAAATAACGTGCTACTTCAAGCCATTATCCTTCATGCAACGAGGTTTACCGGGATGGTGAAATAGCGTGCCCATTAGTTCGAAAAATATTTCGAAATAACGGTTCGTGTAGACACAGGGTAGCTATTTCAGGATAACTCCCGAACGACCATCTAGTCTGATCCCTTGACCTAGAGCAGATCCAACTGTGGGCTAAGCATCCAATCTTGATGAACAATTTGTCAGTGACGGAGACTCCACCATGACTCTTGGTAAATTGTTCCAACGGCCAACTACTCTCCCTGCTAAAAATCCAGGCCTCATACACCCAGTCTGCATTCGTTCCTTGTTTGTCCAACAAATGACTCCCGAAAGCAGCGGTTAGTTTGAACTGCGAGGTGCGTTACGTAACAAAAATCGGAGTCCTAAAGGCCTTTCTGTGGAGAGTCCTCTGACCATCTAAACACCCGGCAGGCTGCATTATCCACCCAGGACTCATTTCTGCTGTTTTCTGGACAAGTGACAAACAAAGGTGAAGGGAGGGGGGAGAACAAAGTTAGTTTGGAGACATTAGTGAGGAAATCCAGAGAAACAGACAGAGGCTGTTGCAAATGCTCACCAGGTTTGATCAACACGGTCAATGTCCCTGCAGGGAGGGGAGAAAGAGCTCAGAGATGAAACTAGTAAAAGATGCAAATGCTGCGCACAAGAGACACGGATGTTTCCTTAGCTTGCTCAAGGGTACAAACTATATATGTGGTTGTCCACCTTATTTTCACCCTCACAAGGCCACCCCGTAAAACAGGATTATCGAAACAGTCTCATAAGAAAACATTTGGTCGTCTTGTTGCGTTAGATCACTTATTTCTGACTAGTCCCGACTCAACCGGTATCTCGGCCAGGTTGGAAACACTGAGCAGGTCACGCAACACAGAGTCCAAGCGGCAATGTGCAATAAAACGTGAATTCGTCACGTTATTGTAATTCCCGGGTACTTCGGCACATCCAGAGCCGAACAGGAACCCCCTACAACCTAGGCCTGGAACGTTGTAAGCTAAACGGCAAAAACAATTCAAGGAGACAGGGGAAGCAAGGTGTCAGCGCGAAATGGGACACGTTTGGCAAGGGACAACTCAAACAAGCACACACACTTGCGAACGGACAGAGGAGACACGCGTCGGAGCTCAGCTCGCCCCGAACGTTGGATGTATGCGATTTTAAGATCGAGCTTTTATGCTGTTCCTCTGAAGCTGTAAGTCAGAGATATAACAGATGAAGAATCTTGGGGAAATCAAAACTGCTCAACTTTTTCTGTTCCCTCTTCACTGGGGTTCAGCAGGGTGGCCGTGTTAAACCAACGAGCAGTCCCGTGGCACCTAAGGGTATAAGGGTATATCTACACTACAGCATTATTTCAAAATATCTAATTTAGAAATAGTTATTTCGAAATATCTTATTTTGAAATAATGCATCTACACACAAAATGCATTTCGAAATAGCTTTTTGCTATTTCGAAATAGCGTGTCCACACTGATTGGACGCTGAATCACATTTAAGGCCAGCCGGAACTGGTTCCGGCAGGGCATCAGGTCAGAAGTTACCCTGTGGCCAGGGCGGCCAGCAGGGCACCCTGGGAAAGGTTGGAGGCCCCCTAATTCGAAATTTGTGCTATTCCTCATGGAACGAGGTTTACCAATTTCGAAATAAGACCTCCGCTATTTCAAATTAATTTCGAAATAGCAATTGGCTTGTGTAGATGCTAGGAAAGTTATTTCGAAATTACAGCTGTTATTTCGAAATAACTTTGCTGTGTAGACATACCCTAAGAGATTAACAAACAAATAAATGTATTAATCTCTAAGGCCAGGTCTATACTCCAGGGGAAGGTGGGCTTAAGGAACGCAATTCCAGCTATGTAAATAACATCGCTGGACTCGATGTACCTTAAGCCAAACTTTGGCGCTGTTCTCGCAGCGGGAAGTCGACAGGAGAAATGCTCCCGACAACTTCCCTTACTCCTCGCGACACGAGAAGTACCGCACCCTCAGTGGTCAATTTAGCCAGTCTTTACTAGACCAGCTAAATCGAACACCAGAAGATCGACCGCAACAGCGCTGATCTTCCTCTTAGTAGGAGGTGCCACAGGACTGCTCGTCGTTTTCACTGGGTTTATCTATCTTCTCAAGAGGACAATATAAAAATGGACAACGCACAGCAGCCGCCTTTACAACTTGTTCCTTCAAAGGGCAACATAGCCGCAAACACAGATGATCGACACCTGTTTTCGTGCTAACTTCTCCAATCCTCTTGTCTGTATATCCAACAACAGGATTTGGTACCTCTTTGTTCCCTGACGATACGCCTTACAAAGAAGGCGTTACGTACCTGAACTGGAAGTTCTTGGAGGTGTCTAGCCCCCAACCGTACTCCACTAAGAGTTACGCACATGTGCCACATTCCCAGAGTTGGAGCTTTTCAAAGGAATATTACTCATCATGTGCCCTTGTATCACTCCATAATTTTGCCCGAGGCAATAAACATTAGGACAAACTGACCACATCTCCAGTTCCTTCTCTAGTGCAGACATACCAAGCAGAGGGAGGGAGGGTGGGACTGGAATACAGATAGGGGCTGTACATTTCAAAGAACCTAACGTTAGAGGTAAGTAACCACCTCTACTTCTGAGTGAGTCCCTATTGTATTCCACGGAAAGTCCCAGGTAGGATCATCCCAACAATCGGTGGCAGCGCACAATACATTCTGAGATCTACTTGGGAATTGTATTGGGAATTCCCCAGGCTTGGGAATGATAGACTTGGGAATGTCTATCAGGGATGGTCTAGACAATACTTGCTCCTGCCATGAGGGCAGGGGACTTGACTCGATGACCTCTCGAGGTCCCTTCCACTCCTAGTATTCTATGATTAATTCTCGAGTGGAAATGGCGTGTCCCTTAATGTACCGGTTTGTTGAGGCTGAGCTGGAAAACAGCTTCACATAGAAATCAGAAACCTTGTCCTTACAGAAGGTGAGGAAAGAAGGTTTTCCCTCTGCGGCCGAGGTAAGGGCCGTGAGGACAGCAGGCAGGAAGCCAGAGGGTCAAAGGGAAAGGTCATTAATGGAGGTGACAACTAGGTTGAGGAGTGATACAGATAAATACCTGTCCGTTTAGCCTAAGGCCCTTCCAGAATCGGGCTGTCAAGGGATGGGTAAATACTGAATGCCCCTTCACTACCGGGTAGGAGCTCCCTGCAGATTGAGCTCCGAGATCTTCAGATAGAGGAAAGTGTCTAAAGAGCCGTTGGGCGCCAAAAGACCCATTGGAAGGAGTTAAAACGGTTTAAGCGATTGGGGGGTGGAATCTAAGACGGGAGATGGGACCCTCGCGTGAGTAAGAACACACGGGGATCTCACTGTTTGCAGAGAGGACAATTCAGGAGCACTTCCAAGTCTCCCAAGGAGACAACGGTACCTGATCCCTAGGCAGAACCAGGACCAATAAGGGGATCTATCTCAGGACCAGTGACTCATGGTATGCCGGCAGAGCTGTTGCAGGAGGGATATGTGGATGCAGAACTGGGAATGGCGGACCCGGGGAAGAGCGCGGCTTCTAGTCATGCCTTGGAACACGTTGCTTCTCGGTGGATGCAACGGTCTTCTTGGGATGTGAAGGATGACTTACTGCCGTGCTTCTGCGTGTGGCTCGTGGCTAGGCCCCAGCACACAGTCCATAGCGCCCTTACTGATGGCAGATTGCATAGGTCGACACAGGGAGAGTCGCAGGTTTCCTGTCTGTGTGTATGGGAAGGTCCCTCACCAAAGGCTCTTGTGTAAATTACATGGCCATGGGATAAGAGGGAAGGTCCTTTCTTGGATTGAGAACTGGTTAAAAGACAGGAAACAAAGGGAGGAATAAATGGTAAATTTTCAGAATGGAGAGGGGTAACTAGTGGTGTCCCCCAAGGGTCAGTCCTGGGACCAATCCTGTTCAACTTATTCATAAACGATCTGGAGAAAGGGGTAAGCAGTGAGGTGGTCAAGTTTGCAGATGATACCAAACTGTTTAGGATAGTCAAGACAGAAGCAGACTGTGAGGGACTCCAAGAAGATCTCACCAAACTGAGTGATTGGGCAACAAAATGGCAAATGAAATTTAATGTGGGTAAGTGTAAAGTAATGCACACTGGGAAAAATTAACCCCAACTATACGCACAGTATGATGGGGGCTAATTTGGCTATGACAAATCAGGAAAGAGATCTTGGCGTTATCGTGGATAGTTCTCTGAAAACATCCACACAGTGCTCAGCGGTGGTCAAAAAGGCAAACAGGATGCTAGGAATTATTACGAAAGGGATAGAAAATAAGACCCAGAATATCTTACTGCCCCTGTATAAAACTATGGTACGCCCACATCTTGAATACTGTGTACAGATGTGGTCTCCTCACCTCAAAAAAGATATTTTGGCCTTGGAAAGGGTTCAGAAAAGGGCAACTAAAATGATTAGGGGTTTGGAACGGGTCCCATATGAAGAGAGGTTAAAACGACTGGGACTTTTCAGTTTAGAAAAGAGGAGACTGAGGGGGGATATGATAGAGGTCCATAAAATCATGAGTGGTGTGGAGAGGGCGAATAAAGAAAAGTTATTTATTAGTTCCCAACATAGAAGAACTAGAGGACACCAAATGAAATTAATGGGTAGCAGGTTTAAAACTAATAAAAGAAAGTTCTTCTTCACACAGCACGTAGTCAACCTGTGGAACTCCTCGCCGGAGGAGGCTGCGAAGGCTAGGACTATAACAGAGTTTAAAGAGAAGCTAGATAATTTCATGGAGGTTAGGTCCATAAAAGGCTATTAGCCAGGGGGTAGGAATGGTGTCCCTGGCCTCTGTTTGTCAGAGGCTGGAGATGGATGGCACCAGACAAAATGCTTGATCATTGTCTTCGGTCCACCCCCTCCGGGGCACCCGGCGCTGGCCACTGTCGGCGGACAGGCTACTGGGCTAGATGGACCTTTGGTCTGACCCAGTACGGTCATTTTTATGTTCTTATGGGTGCTGAAAGGGGGATGAGGTGGGAGTTGTTTGATCCCAAGTTGAACAGCAGACATAGTCAGTCATAAGAACGGCCAGACTGGGTCAGACCAAAGGTCTGTCTATCCCAGGATCCTTGTCTGCCAACAGCAGCCAATGCCAGGTGCCCCAGAGGGAGTGAACAGAACAGGGACTCATCCAGTGATCCCACCGTTACCACCAATTCCCAGCTTCTGGCAAACAGAGGCTAGGGACACCAGTCCCATCCACCCTGGCTAAAAGCCATTGATGGACCTAACCTCCATGGATTTATCTAGCTCTTTTTTTAACCCCACCCTTTGGACCAAACCACAAGGCGATGCAAGGGTGCATGTGTGGACCAACGATACTTTGAAAAGCTCCGGATGCACGTACATCACCCTCAGTGGAACACAACTGGGACCAACATTCAAAGGACCACCTGGGATTCTCTGTCCAAGCCAAGATGTTACCGAATCAATAGGCCAGGGCCGCCTGCCCTTTCTTAAACTGCTGGTGCTATTTGCCAGCAATAGGTTTGGCTAAGGTTGAACAAATGAGGTAGGCGTCCATTTCAAAATCCTTTCCCCAAGCAATTGGGGGTGGGGGGAGAAGAGGAGGTCAGGGTGGAGAAAAAAGACAGAAAGCAGCAGATTCCTAGCCGGCAACTGAACAAGATCCGATTCCTAGGTTGCGTGTGCAGAAAGGGAAAAGGCGTCGGCCCTATTTTAGAACATTTAAACATGCCGGCAAAGAGCTGACTGTCCCAGAATCCCAATTTTAGGGACACGGAAGGCTGACTCAGTCGGAACAGGCCGGGAGCCGAGAGCAGGTGTGGGTTCGGAAATAGATGCCGCAAATGAACTGGAAACCCAAACGAGACTGGATCCCGGGACTTTCCATGGACAGCTTACCTGCAGTGGTGCTTCCTGCTGGCCAGCCAGAAGGTACTGTCACAGCCATAGCAGTGTGCCGCGAGGTGGTCTGGAAGCCATCGGGTCACCTGGGAAGAAACAAAGCACATCGACAAAAACCGTCAACGAGACAGCCCTGGAAAAATCAGTCTGGTCCGACGTGCACAAAGATGGCTCCGTACCCTACTACTTAACCTGAAGAGATTCAGTGCTGGCAGAAGACAGAAATCTCCTCAGAAGGCAATCCAAATTCCCTCCAACCACACAGAGGGAAACCCTAACATATCGTTCACTGAGGGCACGTCTACACGGCAGGGCAAAAGTCGAATGAAGCCATGCAACTTCTGCTATGTCAATTGCCGAGCTGAAGCCGGACTAGCTGAATTCGGCTTTTGGTGCTGTCTACACAGCAGGAAGTCGAAGGAAGAACACTCTTCTGGCGACTTTCCTTACTCCTCGTGAAATGAAGGCGACGGGAGTCGGAGTAAGAAGTCCTCCAGCGTGACGTTATTTCAAAATAATGGCTTGCGGCGTAGACGCGCTCTTTGTTATTTCGAAGTAACAGCCAGCTACGTAGACACGCATGATGTTATTTCGAAATAACAGCCAGCTGTGTAGACGCACATGATGTTTTTTCGAAATAACGTCTGTTATTCCTTAATAAAGCTGCTGCGTAGACACGCACCATGTTACGTCCAAATAACGTCAGTTATTCTGAAATAACGGCTTGCTGCGTAGACGCGCACCATGTTTTTTCAAAATAACGTCTGTTATTCCTTAATAAAGCTGCTGCGTAGACACGCACCATGTTACGTCCAAATAACGTCAGTTATTCCGAAATAACGGCTTGCTGCGCAGACATGCGCGATGTCAGTTATTCCGAAATAACGCTGCTGTGTAGACGTACCCTGATTTCTCTCTCTGTTTCAAAGGTACCTAAGCCAAACATGCTTCCAGGAAATGTGTTAGTCCAAGTTTCCCTCAGCTGTTATCTGTCCCTGGTCTCTCCAACCTGACAGCAGAGGGCTTCTTGATACAGATCTGTGAAGTGTTAGCTAGAAGTGAGGGCCGGGGGACAATGTACAAGTGCTGGTGACCATGGGGCTGTGGTCCGGCCACGTTCTGGAGATCACGTCCTCACAGAAGGGAAAGAGGGAGGAGTCTCACAGACGGGGATTCAGTCTGTACCTCGGTGTCCTGTTTATCCACCTGCTCCCAGCTGGCTTCAGAGAAAATCTCTGTGCTGCAGCGAGACAAGCAGTTCTGATCCAGATTGCTTTCCGAGTCGGGATTTGAGGTCTGTTGGCAAACAAACACAGCTGAACAGGCCCTGCACACACGCCCGCTTCCACACGAACCAGAAGGAGACAGCTGGGAAGGGGGGAGCGGTGCACCTCCCGCTGGGCCCAGCGAGGCTGTGCTTGGACCGGAGGGGCTCAGGTCAGACATACGTACAGCCCGGGGATTTTGGTTGTGCCAACACGGACAAGAATTCTATCTGGGGGTGGTACTAACTGTGCCGTTCGTGTGGTAGTTTGCGTGTGTAATGGTGTACGACTGTCCTTTGGGAAGATGCAGACTAGGGATGTTAAATAGCGGTTAACTGAACAGTCGATTAGCCTCGTGAATTCTTATTGGTGAGTCGACTATTCTACAATTGCCAGGGGCGGGGCCAGCAGCCTGGTCCCACTCCCGGGGAGCCCCCCTGGCCAATCCACACTGCTGCCTCTGGATCAGGGCAGGCGGCCAGGTGGGAGCTGGTCCGTGAAAGGAGTCAGTTGAAAAAACAGCTTCCCTCGCAAGCCAGCGGCCTATCACCCAGTGCTGCTGCCTCGGATACAGCGGCAGCAACGCAGGGTGGCAGCAGCCCCGGTCCAGGGGAGGAGCTGAGCTCCCAGACCCGGTGAGAGCCAGAACTGAGCCAGGCTGCCTGCCCGCCTGCCTCCTAATACACTTTCAATACAGAACCGCAGCGGGGGTAGGTCCTGGACCCGGCACAAGTCAGGACTTAGCCAGGCCACTGGCCAGCCTGCTAAAAAATTTACTGGCAAGAGGGAAAGGGGAATGAGTGTCGTCTACAGCATTAACCGATAAGTTATCGATTAATCGACTACACTATTACATCCCTAATGCAGACATGCAGAGGAAGGGGTTAGAGGTCATTTCCGCAAGCAAGCCTGATGCTGCCTCGTCAAGCAGAACTTTATTTCAACTCGTTTCGGTCATGGGAGACAGGTTCCAGCTCTTCCAGACCTTTCAGTGCCAACCTCTGAGGCGAGGCAAGAGCGCAGGACTGTAACGACAGGGCAGAAACACAAGGTAGAAACTAGGACCCAGATCTGTAAAGGTATTGAGGTGCCTCACGATGCAGAAAGGCGCCTACAATGATACTAGGTGCCTAACCCTTGTTTGTTTCAATCTGCCTAGAGGTTACACACGGGGAAGGCCCTCCTCCCGATAAGGATGCTCTGAATTGAGGCAAAGGACCACAGTTCCGTCAGGAACCCAAGCTCCAGTTCACGAGAGAAGATCATTTTAGATGATGCTCAGCAGACGTTCCATTTAGCAATTATTATATTAGAACATAAGAACGGCCGTACTGGGTCAGACCAAAGGTCCATCTAGCCCAGTATCCTGTCTGCCGACAGTGGCCAGCACCAGGTGCGCCCCGGAGGGGGTGGACTGAAGACAATGATCAAGCAATTTGTCTCCTGCCATCCCTCTCCAGCCTCTGACAAACAGAGGCCAAGGACACCATTTTATCCCCTGGCTAATAGCCTTTTATGGACCTAACCTCCATGAAATTATCTAGCTTCTCTTTAAACTCTATTATAGTCCTAGTCTTCACAGCCTCCTCTGGCAAGGAGTTCCACAGGTTGACTACGCGCTGTGCAAAGAAGAACTTTCTTTTATTAGCTCTAAACTTGCTACCAGTTAATATAATGGTGTCCTCTAGTTCTTCTATTATGGGAACTAATGAATAACTTATTAATTAATATTGTCATTCGCCGCAACCTGGGCGGCCCCTGAAGTCAATGCAAACCTCTCCCAATGTTCTCTCAACCAAGCCCCCTTGATGCTTCCAGTGAATGCTTCTACACATTGCTCCTGGGGGAATTCTACGCTAACACACAAGGAGGTGGTTGTGCAGAATTCACGTTCCACCCAGATTTCCCCCCCCCGCAGAGAAATTGGCTGCAGAGCTGACGGCCACCACAAGGCGACACTGCAGCTTGCAAATAGAAGACGCTGCAGGGTGGAGGAGGATGAGGAGAAGCCGGCCAGTTCCCGACAGCTGCAGCTCCTGGCATGCCTTGAAGGAAGGAGGCAGTGTGCACTAGAGCAGTGTTGCTCAACCAGTGGTACGAGTACCCTTAGGGGTACTCAAGAGACGTCTGGGGGAGAGATGTCAACAACTGAAATTTGGAGAAGACTGAATTTTTGTTTTAAGTATAACAGTGTTTTATTATTTTTGTACTTTTTACACCCAAAAATTTCACCACCTGCCTGGCTACAATTAAGTTGTTTAAACAAATGTGTTGCAATGGTAGAAAAAATTGTCTCTCTCTGAAAACTGCAGGTACAGGGGGTACTTTTTTTTTTTTTTTTTTTTTGAAAAAGGGGTTATTATATGGAGATATACCATCTCATAGAACTGGAAGGGACCCTGAGAGGTCATTGAGTCCAGTCCCCTGCCCTCACAGCAGGACCAAGCACCATCCCTGACAGATTTGCCCCAGATCCCTATATGGCCCCCTCAAGGATTGAATTCACAACATTGGGGTTAGCAGGCCAATGTTCAAACCACTGAGCTATCCCTCCCCCCTTATAAAAAAAAATGGTTGAGAAACACTGCACTAGAGGAAGAACCGTACAAGCTTAGGACAGTCCGGTATTTGAGCTTTCGGTCCGGGAAACAAACTGAGAAAATACCGGACATATAAATGTCCGGTATTTTCTAATTAAGTAAGTTTTAGTATTATCAAGTTATGATGTGACTTGTGCACGAGTATTCTCTTTCTAGGCCTGCGCTATGCACTACTATGCCGATTCGCCGCTTGGATACACGTATCAGTACGTAGCTGCGTACTGCCTGGCTGGTAGACACGCTCATGCTGTGTGAGCGTGTCTACCAGCCAGGCAGTACGCAACTACGTAGTAATGCTGAATATTTTCCTTTATAAACGTACGATTCGCGACAGTGTTGTCCTTTGTCTAGCTTTCATCTTTCTCGTATCTTGCCGCGTTCTTTTAAGGTAAGGAATATTTTTTCAGCAAAGAACCTGCTGCTCCAAATTTATTAAAACTGGTTCAATGTTTTGTTTCAATTCCTGTGTCAAATGCCGGTGTGGAAAGAATTTTTAGTGTCATGGGTAATCTATGGACCGATGAATGCAACAGATTGAGTGTTGAGTCAGTAAGAAGTCAACTTTGTGGGTTTTTTTATATACCTTTGTTTGGAAGCAAAAGATGAGTTTTTTAAAAATAAAAAATTGATACCGCACAATCTAACGTAAAATATATGTTGTAATGTACAGGGCTCGACGATTGCGATTGAGACCCGCACTGTGCATGTGCGAACCGCTGGTGAACAGGGCGACCAGCTGAAATCTACTTGTCACGGGCGAGTAGATAAGCGGATTTGTTGAGCCCTGGTAATGTAGATTGTCGTCAATAAACTTCCCATATCATGTATGGTTTTTTTTGGTCCGGTACTTTTGCTGAAAGCATCTGGCAACCCTAGATGCGGGGCACCCCTCTAGGGGGTGCAGATGTCTGGACTGGGGGTACATGGCAGTTGGGTCTGGGGGGGCTGGTGTTTGGGCAGGGGAAACAACCCGGGACTGGGCTCTGGGGGTGTGGAGCAGATGTAGGTGTGTAGGCCCTGGATGGGCTGTTATTGTCTATATGATAGACAGAGTTGCTGACAAATATTTTGAAATAAATTACCAAAATAACCCACACTGGTGCGATGCTATAATGTCATTCTGACACATGAAATTTGGAGCATTTAAAAATACGGAGGGGAGAATTTTTAATTTTTCGCACAGAACTCCCCCCAGGCGTACAACACGCAAGCATTGTAAATGGAAACCTTTTGCAATCGGTAGCTGTAGGAAATACACACTCTCGATGTATGTGAAAGTGCTCATATGGGATCAATATCCCAGCATCCCCTGCACTGCTCGAAGACATGGGTCCCTGCCCCAAGTTTACAATCTGAGAATTCCTTTATGCCTCCCTGCCCATCCTCACCCGTCCCATCGCCCCGCCATTCCTTCACTTCCCTCCTCTCCCCGGCTCAAAACAAAAACTGTGTAGACATACTGCAATTAGCCTCAGTCCACAGCCCGGCCAAGACGGGTGTCAATCAGGGCTGTCAAGCAATTAAAAAATGAACGATGAGTTTTTAAAAAAAGTCACGATTCTTCACTTGTCATCATGCCGTTCAACAACAGAATACCAACATTTGTAGATATTTTTCAACTTTTTAAAATACGCCAATTTCAGTCGTAAGCCAGAATACCAAGGGTGCAGTGCTCGTTTTATATTATGTTTATTACACACAGCTGCACCGTAAAAAAAAAACGATCAAAATATGCAAGTCAGTGCATGAACGGGCATACAAATGGTTAGCATCACCTGGCACATAAATGCCATCCGACACGGGCTACAATAATGCTTTGCCAACGCTTGGTCTCACTTTCCAGTGACAGTGTTGATAAAAAGCGGGCCGCATTCTCTCCAGTGAATGGAAACAAACGTGTGTGAGTGATCGACTGATCAAGAAGTAGGACTGCAAAGACCAGCAGGCTGTAAGGCCTGGTCTATGCTAGACCAGGGAGGTCAAATTAAGGTAGGCCATCCGGCAAAACGCATAGCCGGATTTGGCTTATCTTAAGCAGAGCTGCCGCGGTGTCTATGCCATGGGAGGCCAATGGAAGCACATGCTCCTCACAGCTCGATGAGTACCGGATGCCAGCGGGGGCTGCGTTCAGCATTCGATTTGGGGGGGGGGGGGAATCTACAAAAGACCTACTAAAGCGAACGCTAGAAGACTGACCTTCGGAGGGTTGATCTTCTCCATAGAGTACATTGTTTTTGAGTAAAATTATGTGAAAAAACTTCTACATTTGTGATTTGCACTTTCACGATAAAGAGACCGCATCTGAACATGAGACCAGCATGCCCTTTTCAGCATGACTGAGATGCTTTATTTTTTTTTAAGTTGCCATTACCAGAATTCACAGGCTAACCAAAGAGCGGACTCAGCATTGTGGACTCGAGAAACATCAGGAACCACCCCGCGCCTGTCGGCGTTCCACTTACCACGTCATCCCCATAGTCGCCATTGAAACGGAGCGAGCTATTTAGGTTCTGGCTCTCCAACCGGCTCTTCAGCTCCTGCACTTGCTTCTTCAATATTTCTACCTCCTGCAGGTGCCCCGTTTCGATCTGCCGCAGGCGCTGCTGGATAACGTCGGTGTAGACCAGCATCCCATCATCGTCCAGGTGGCTCCGGGTGGGCTGATCTGGGCTGCTGGCGGTCGGTTGCCTCCCAGAATGGCCATGCGCCCACTTATGGGGCACGTTCCTCAAGTGAAGCTGAGCCGAACTACAACTAGCTGCCGAGATCTGCCGGCTCAGAGAGGCTTTGATCCGCTCATCTTCTCCGTTCATACAGTGTCCGTTGGCTGCAGGGTATTTCGGGGTAATACTAAACCCTGGAGGTTTCTCCATCACCTTGTTCTCAGTTTCCAGCTCCCCGTTACACACAACCTCATCGTTACATTCGGCGAAAGGCAAGGCACTAGGGGAAGGCGTTGAGCTGCGGGTGTGGTTGCCGTTAGAAGTCCTGTTTACTTTCGTTCCCCCTCTGTGTCGCTCTACCATGGTGTCCCCATCGGGTTTGTTTTCGGTCGTTTGAGAAAGCGACTCCGCACCATTGTCCACCCCATGAAATCCGGGGCCAGGGCCTCTCTCCATCAGCTCTTGCTTTGCTCCGTGCTCTGTGAGAGTTTCGGTAGAACTGTCCACGTTGGACGTTTTCACTTCATGGTGGATCGGGCTGGGAAACGGGGGGCTGGGCTCTGGGATGCTAAAAGGGTTCTCTGTTTCTACGTGACACCTACTAATCTCTTCCTCCACATCCTCCACCCGACTGACAGTCCTCTCCAAGGGGACAGCGTGGAGTTCTTTCGCCAGAGGGAACATCTGGCCAGCGTGACCGATGTCCACAGGCTCCTCCTCTTGTCCTTTCAGCTCTGAAACACCTTGTGAAACTGGATGTGGCTTGGACACTGGATTGTTTATTAAAGTGTCTGTATCCACCTCTGTCTTTTCACAGTGGCCATCGATATACCCATCAAGATTTTCAGTTCTGGTCTCCTTGCCCAGGATAATTTCTTCCTCCTCTTTGCCCATCGTCTCCAAGGTGCCCCTCAAGAGCTCCTCCAGACCAACATCCTCTTTGGTCGCCTCCTGCAAAATGTTCTCCATTTGTCCCTCGGCCACACCGGCTGCGACGGAAAGCTCTGCCCCCACCAGAGCCCTGCTGGCTTTGCTCAGGCTGTCCCCGTCAAACGGATCCTCGCCGGGGCTGCCCAGGCTGCTCAGCTCCAGCGACCTTCGGTGCTCCTGCCACTTTTCGTTTAGGCTGGGGTCGCTGCTGCGTCGGTTAGTGGTAGGCACGTTGCTGTCACAGGCTGTGGTCAGATTGTCGAACGATCTTGTCTTTGGTAGCCTGTGCAGGTACAAAACAATCAGAATCCAAAGTTAATCAGTTACTGTTGATTACAAAGGTTTTCAATAAGCTCCTCCCACTTGCACAGAATCATAGCAAACCAGAATTGGAAGGGACCTCGAGAGGTCATCTAGTCTAGTCCCCTGCCCTCACGATAGGACCAAGCCCCATCTAGACCATCCCTGGTAGATGTCTACAGAATCCTAGAACACTAGAACAGGAAGGGACCTCAAGACGTCATCAAGTCCTGTCCCCTGCCCTCCTGGCAGGACCAAGCCCCATCTAGACCATCCCTGGTCGGTGTCTACAGAATCATACAGACTATTAGAACGGGAAGGGACCTCGAAAGGTCATCGAGTCCCACCCCTGCCCCCATGGCAGGACCTAGCCCCATCTAGACCATCCCTGATAGATGTCTATCTAACCTGCTCTTAACTATCTCCAGTGATGGAGATTCCACAACCTCCCTGGGCAATTTATTCTGGTGTTTAACCACTCTGACAGGTAGGAAGTTTTTTCTAATGTCCAACCTCAACCTCCCTTGCTGCAGTTTAAGTCCATTGCTTCTTGTCCTATCCTCAGAGGCCAAGGAGAACCATTTTTCTCCCTCCTCCTTGTGACACCCTTTTAGATACCTAAAAACTGCTATCATGTCCCCTCTCAGTCTTCTCCTTTCCAAACGAAACAAGCCCAATTCTTTCAGTCTTCCTTCATAGCTCATGTTCTCTAGAACTTCCATCATTCTTGTTGTTCTTCTCTGGACCTTCTCCAGTTGCTCCACATCTTTCTTGAAATGTGGTGCCCAGAACTGGACACCACTCCAACTGAGGCCTAATCAGCTCTGAGTAGAGCGGAAGAATGACTTCTCGTGTCATGCTCACAACACTCCTATTAATGCATCCCAGAATCATGTTTGCTTTTTTTGCAACAGTGTCACATTGTTGACTCATATTTAGCTTATGGTCCACTATGGCCCCTAGATCCCTTTCTGCCGTACTCCTTCCTAGACAGGCGCTTCCCATTCTATATGTGTGAAACTGATTGTTCCTTCCTAAGTGGAGCACTTTGCATTTGTCCTTATTAAACTTCATCCTATTGACCTTAGACCATTTCTCCAGTTTGTCCAGATCAGTTTGAATTATGACCCTCTACTCCAAAGCACTTGCAACCCCTCCCAGCTTGGTATCATCTGCAAATTTAATAAGTGTCCTCTCTATGCCAGTATCTAAATTGTTGATGAAGATACTGCACAGAACCGGCCCCAAAAATCACAACCAGCCACTAACTGCTGTGGAGTTCTGTAATGCACTACAGTATGGGCCGTCCTTGCTGTAAGTCCAAGATACCTGGAAAAAAAACTTGGACTTACAGAAAAACAACGTAAAGTGGGGAATTTTTTCCCGGCAGCTGACTTCCATTTGCACAAAAATTGGGAGGGGGGTGTCACATGACTTAAGAGTGGGGAATAAGAGGACGCATAATACATCCGTTTCTACAAGTGTCTATAACTTCAGTGTCAAACGAATGTACACCGGGGCAACTTATAACGTGGATGCCTGTTCTGTCTATTAGTGCAGACTGATTTGTGGTTCCTCTCTCACCTTCCTCCATCAAGAAAATTACATCAGCTGATTTCAGATGTTCCCAGAATCATCCCTCCACACCAAGCGCCATTTCCTAACGAGCAGGCACCCAAAATCACCTCACTAGAAAAGGTTTCTCCAAAAAGAAGAGAAGAGATAGTTGGAAGAACGCAGTACAGGGAAAAAAGGAGCATGCACAAGGAACGCAAGCCAGTCCTGAGGGGGCTGTATCCCACGGTATTCTGGTTTCTACAATAGAGGCAGTAGCGGTACACGAAAGCAGACCTGGTTCTGTGATTGGGTTGCCACTGGGAATATTCAGTTTACTGAACTGTGTTTTATCAACTAATTTATTAAGAACATTAAGAGCAGCCAGAATGGGTCCATCTATCCCAGTGTCCTGTCTGCCAACAGTGGACAATGCCAGATGCCCCAAAGGGAGGGAACACAACAAGTAATCATCCCTCTCCTGTCATCCATTTCTAGACAGAGGCTAGGACACCATTCCGACCCATCCTGGCTAATAGCTATTGATGGATCTAACCTCCATGAATCTATCCAGCTCTTTTTTCAACCCTGTTCAAATCCTAGTCTTCACTACATCCTCTGGCAAGGAGTTCCACAGGTTGACCGTGCGCTGAGTGAAAAAAAACTTCCTTGTGTGTGTTTTAAACCTGCTGCCTATTCATTTTATTTGGTGACCCTTAGTTCTTATATTATGGGAATAAGTAAATAGCTTCTCCTTACTCACTTGTTCCACATCAGTCATGATTTTATAGACCTCTATCATATCCCCCCCTTAGTCTCCTGTTTTCTAAGCTGACAAGTCAACGTTGTTTTAATCTCTCTTCCTATGGGGATCCGTTCCAAACCCCTAATAATTTTCATTGCCCTTATCTGAACCTTTCCCAATGCCAATAGATCTTTTTGGAGATGAGGCGATCACATCTGTACACAGTATTCAAGATGTGGGCGTCCCATGGATTTATACAGAGGTAATAAGATGTTCTCTGTCTTATTCTCTATCAATTTTTGAATGCTTTCTAACATTGTTTGCTTTTTTGCCTGCCACTGAGTGGACGTTTTTGGAGAACGATCCACAACGACTCCAAGATCTCTCTTGAGTAGTTGTAGCCAAATTAGTCCCTGTCATATCGTATGTGTAGTTGGGATGTTGTTTTCCAGTGTGCATTACTTTGCATTTATCAACATTAAATTTCATTTGCCATTTTGTTGCCCAATCACTTAGTTTGGGAAGATCTTTTTGAAGCTCTTCACAACCCTCTTTACTGCTGTAATGTGTTTGCTGCACAACAATCCAGGAAGCTGAAAACTTTCAAAATTGACATGACCACACCGGGGTTTTTGTTAGTCAGCTAAACAGTCCCACCATGAAAAGTGGGAGAAAGCACTTCCCTCCCACACCAAATGCTCCACCTCTGTCTAAATCCTTCAACGTTCTCCGTTGATCTGACTTTACAGGAGGGGATATCTGGGCGCTTGGCTCACCTGCCCAGAGACTGATCTTCAGGATTGGAGCCTGGAACAGGATAAGGGGCACAGGTGTCGTCGGCAGGGGTGGAGGGGGAAGAACATGGCAGGTAAACAGCACTCCAGAGCATTAAATTACGCACGTGACATACTGGATACAGCACCTAAAAAGAGAAAAACGTGGCACGTTCATGTGTCGGAACATTCACCAGGAATGCTGCGGCTTTCGTTTTACAGCCCAGATTTGCTGTTGTGAGGTGTGATGGGGCGTCGGGTATCCTCCGACCCTGCACCCCATCTGCAGCAAAATGAGACTCCGCCAGCCAGTAGAAGAGAGCAGATTTATTGCTTCTGCGAGGTACAGCACAGCCCGGGTTCTATGTGGGCATCAAAGTGAGGGGGCAGGCAGCCTTGGACCTCTTGGGGTTGGGGTTCACAGGGCCCCCCCCAGTACTCAGCTTAGTCTCTTCTCTTTATGTTTTCCCAGCCAAGACTGCCCCTTCTCCAAACCACACCCTTTGTTCAAAACCCTTCCCCTGCTCAGGTGAGACCCAGCTGGGCCATGGTCTACCTGACGTGAGATCCCTCAGGGCGACCCCCCGCTGGGCAGTGCTTACAGACGCAGGCCAGTAGGGGTCTCCCACAGCCCACGCACAGCAACCAGTGAATGCCCAACTTGCCCAACCAGAGTGTACCACATGCCCACTACGTCACATGAGGTTCTACCGGATCCCGGATAAATCCGAGTCTAAGCAGCAGCAAGGGCAGTTTTAATATTTTTTTCGGCGCTATCAAGTTGTTACGTGTTCCTTCACGTATAGGGATTTGGGGAGAGGAAGGGTTTAGAGAACTTAGAAAGAACTTTAGCAACATTTTAACCATTCGTTACGGGTGCTTACAGCATGTCACAATAGAAGAATGAGAAACGTTCTACCAAACATACCTAAAGATGACAGTCCCTCCCCCCGTCCCTCATAGAATCATAGAATACTAGGACTGGAAGGGACCTTGAGAGGTCATCGAATCCAGTCCCCTGCCCTCATGGCAGGACCCAGTACTGACTAGACCATCCCTGATAGACATTTATCTAACCTACTCTTAAATATCTCCAGAGATGGAGATTCCACAACCTCCCTCGGCAATTTATTCCCGTGTTTAACCCCCTGACAGTTAGGAAAAGTTTCCTAATGTCCAACCTAAACCTCCCTTGCTGCAGTTTAAGCCCATTGTTTCTTGTTCTATCCTCAGAGGCCAGAAAGAACAAGTTTTCTCCCTCCTCCTTGTGACACCCTTTTAGATACCTGAAAACTGCTATCATGTCCCCTCTCTCAATCGTCTCTTTTCCAAACTAAACAAGCCCAATTCTTTCAGTCTTCCTTCTTAGGTCACATTCTCTAGACCTTTCATCATTCTTGTTGCTCTTCTCTGGACCTTCTCCAATTTCTCCACATCCTTCCTGAAATGTGGCGCCCAGAACTGGACACAATACTCCAACTGAGGCCTAACCAGCACAGAGTAGAGCGGAAGAATGACTTCTCGTGTCTTGCTCACAACACACCTGTTAATGCATCCTAGAATCATGAGAGTTTATTACTAAACTGAGAATGTGCAAGTGATTACATTTGTTACGTTCAGTGACTGCTGTAATGTTTTCCGGGATGCCAGGTTTATTGAACAAACTCTCTGCGAGTGAAGGTATTTTGACACAACTCTCAAACTTCCAAGATCTCTTGCTGGTAACCGTAGCGTGTCAAGCACACAAAATATTTGATTCCTGGGAACACAGCATTTATCTGACACGGAGACACTCTCCGGGGCTGCCTTTGGTATGATGACGACAAGATGTAAATGCGTCGGAAAGAAGGCGCTGGCGGTGTGGGAGCGCATGGCGTGGCAAAGGGTAAGCGAAGGCTATTCAAACATAAACGCTTGCGAGGGCACACCAATGGGAACGTTGAGCCGTACGCAGAACATACAATCACGGTTACCTCAAGGTGGCACATTCACGGAGCAGGCAAAGACAAATCAACACCCCCAAGGATGCTTCCGTGAGCGGGATATTTTTGGACTGTCGCATTCCCCCTCCCGCCCCAGCTGTAACTGAGACTCTCCCACGGCAATGGGGAACGCAGGACACCTACCGTTTCTGATTGGGAGGAGTACAGCAGGTTTTTGAAGGCTTTGTTTGCTGCCCGCAGCAGAGACCAGACGGAACAGGTCCTTTCCTGAGTGTGCTTTTCTCCTCTCTCCTTCGCGTTGTTACACAGGAATGTACCAAAGAGGCAAGAGTAGGTGTGTTGCACTAATTTGACCTATCCAGAACAACACAGAGTCAGATGGCGGCACGTAGGGGTGCGTACAAGAGATACACATTTCATGCATAAGAGGCCGTAAACGTGAGGTGTATTGGCACCCCTTCTCAGAAAGAACGGGACTACAACATGCTCAAAGTTAAGCACACGCTTAACTGCCTTGCTGGATCAAGGCCATCTGTGCTAACAAGCCGAGGAGACGGAATTACTGAGGGGCCTGGGGGAAGTACGATAGAAACTTTCTCCCTGAGGTTGCCAGTTCAAATCCATCCAAGTCATTAGTCACGACAAATACGGTGTGAAAACTTAAAAAACAACGAAAGGTACGTCTAGACTACACGCCGCTTTCGAAAGAGATCGTCTAGACAGCCATAACACTTTTGAAAAAGCGATCCGCTTTTTCGACAGAGCGCGCCCAGGCAATCTGGACGCTCTTTTGAAAAAGTCCCGTTTGCATTCAAGAATGCCTTTTTTCGAAAGAGCTCTTTCGAAAAAAGGCATTCTTCCTCACAAAATGAGGTTTATCGCAGTCGAAAAACCCGCCACGTTCTTTCGATTTAATTTCGAAAGAACGCGACGGCAGTCCAGACACAGGTGACGTTTTTTCAAAAAAAGGCCCCCTTTGTCAAAAAAACCCAGTAGTCTAGACATAGCCAAATATAGGAAAACCCTACGTTTCGACGGCCCAAGTTTCGACCATTTTTGTAAGTGCAGAAGGGGCCGAACCCCCCCGACTTACGTCCTCGGCCTGCACGTACAACAGTGCACGGTGCTTATCGTAAATGGAGGTTCAAGTTATGACACCCCCGACTTGTGACGCTTGACACTCCCCAGGAACCGATCACGTCGCAAGTTGGAGGCCACCTTTCGTTAAAGACTAACAAAACAGGCAGCTGGGATCGTGAGCTTTCGTGGACACATCAGCTTGGTGGCCTTGAGTGGTGACATCAGGCCTCTTAGCCAAACTTTTCAGAAGATGGTTCTCAGTATCTGAAAAGCTTTCTGGGCAGGTTTAGCAGAGAAGGAGAATGAGAACTCAACTCTTCTTGTTCTTAGAGACAGTCCCTGCAGGTCAGGATGAAACAGCGTAGCAGGAAAACGTCAGGGAAGTCAGCACTGTCGCTACCTTGTGCTGTCCCTGTTCTGCGGACATTTTAATCCAGAACACAATTGCTTTCATAATTTAAAGTTTTACTGGGGTCGGCAGCCCCTGGTGGCCGTCATGGGTACCCCAAAGGGTTCAGGGGCTCCCCTGATTGACTCAGCCTCCCGCACACTAAAAGTGGGGCTAAGGCACACCTCCCCTCTTGCATCAAACTCCCAATCAGAGTCCGCATTCTCACCTACACCAAACTCCCTCCCGCCACCGAGATCAGATTACCACATTGGTTTCGCAAGCTGCAGTGTGACGAGAGACAGGTGGGACAACTGGGCTCCCCCCCTCAAGGCTGTTCGGGGCGTTAGCTCGGTCTACTGGTTTAGAAGCGTTTGGTAAAACAAATTGCTCAAGCCCCAACTCACAAGGAATGCTTCATTAAACTCGAAAGAGCAAGGGAACTGCCTCTGGAGCTGATGGACACAGTCCAGCCACTGTAAAAATACTGGGCAGCGCTCATTGAGGTCCTCCGAAGTCTCCCCATGGCCGCAGCGATCTGCAAACTTGTGGCCAAAATCCAGCCATTCCATCTCCACTAGAACCTGGAAACCCTGCAGGACAGAAAGCGCATGTGAACCTTGCTGGCGTTTTGGTCAAACGTGACCATTCTCCAGGGCATGGGCTTAATATACAGGTTGGACTTCCCTGGTCCGGGATAAGGGATTTTTCCGAACCAGGGAGGTCATTTCAGCTTCCTGGCTCCCCCCCGCAGCCAAGCTGAGCTGCGTGCTAGCTCACAGCCCCTCCCCACGCTGCCCAAGCTGGGCACCAGCTCCCTGCCCCGCCCCTCGCCGCGCAACTTAGCCACGCGCCAGCTCACGGCCTTTCCCCAGCCCAGCTGAGCAGGGCACCGGCTCCCTGCCCCTGACCCCCACAGCCCAGCTAAGCCATGTGCAGGCTCCCGGGCCCCCCACTTCCCTGCAGTGCACCAAGACTCTCTGATCCTGGAATACCCATGGTCATGCCGGACCACGGAGTTTGCCGGACCAGAGAATTGCAGATTATAGAGGTGCAACCTGTACTTGATTTCTTTTCAGAACTAATCACGTTTTCTTGCAACCTGCTTTTCTTCTATTTCATCCCCATCATCATTAACCCACCACATCACTCAATCGCATCCATCAGATGCAGCAAAACTGGTGATACCATTCATACGTTTTCAGACCCAAACAAACTCCCGAGTTCAATCATTCTTAGACTTGCCTATTCACCTGCAAAGAAACCCAAACTCAACTGCCCTCCCCATGCATCTACTGAGGATTTACAAACCTCTATGGTCCTGTAATACGGATCTAGCAGTAGTTTGGAGAGAGCCACTATCTGTGGGGTTCGGTCCCAGCCGTCCGAGCAGTGCACCAGGACCGGTCGCTGGTCTCTGTCTACCGCATGCACGACCAACAGTGCAGACTTCAGAAGCACAGACAAGTGCTGCAGCCATTTGGTGCTTTCCAGTGCAGACAGCCAACTACAGAAAAACCGAGGGAGGAGAGTTGGTGGTTTTTATGGTTTCCACCCGAGCACGTTGCATTTAAAAAAAACAGAGTTATCAAAATTCAATTTCTGTCTAGTACTAAGCAATGAATGTTTTCCTTGCATGTATTTTCCACGTACGTTCTTGTGCTACTGGTCTCACAAGTTTACAAGCAACACAGACCGTCTATTGAGTGTATGGGTACGTCTACACTAGCACCCTCGTTCGAATAGGGGATGCAAATGTAGGCGACCGAAATTGCTAATAAAGCGGGCATTTAAATATCCCGCGCTTCATTAGCATGAACTTGCCGGTGCATTACTCTGCCGAACAGCTGTTTCGAAAGTGAAAGTGCACGCCGGGACACGTTAGTTCGAACAAAACCCCTTGGTTCGAACTAATGTTCCTCCTCATTTTTTGAGTAACATTTTTTGAGGAGTAACGTTAGTTCAAACCAAGGGGTTTGGTTCGAACTAACGTGTCCCAATGCGCACTTTCACTTTCGAAACTGCTGTTCAGTGGAGTAACGCGCCGGCGAGATCATGCTAATGAAGCGTGGGATATTTAAATCCCCGCTTCATCAGCAATTTCGGTCACCTACATTTGCATCCCTAGTTCGAACTAGGGTGCAAGTGTTGACGTACCCTATGTGAAAAGCTCCTGGCAGCAAATGCAGAACCAGGAGAAAGTGAGAGAGGAAGTGATGGAGAATTTTAATCTGAGGGTTCGGATGGGGGTCCAATCCCCTGTCCCAATCAATTTCAGACACCCTTCTTAAGCAACCGGCTTTATTCAGGAATGCATTCCAGGGCAAAAGTCTCTAGGATACTCTCAGGAAAGTTTTGCAACTTCTCAAACAAAAGGCAATGTCTTTTGTACTATCTTACATGGTAATCACCCCTTCCCACTGACCACTTACAGTTGCATGCAAACACAGGTCATGCCCTCTGCACCAAACCTCCTCCAATCATTACCACACAGGTCATGCCCTGTGCACCAAATCCCCTCCAATCTTACCTACCCCCTCACATTCCCTTCTCAGGCCTTATAACAGGTTCATACCAATAAAACAGGTTTATACCAGTTTCACCTATCCCCTTCTTGTTGCGTACCTGTGACCAAGCACGTACCTCTTTACAAAGACCAGGCTTAACATCCAGGTCACACAGAGGTCATACTGACAACAAATTAATTTTATCCTTCATTAGGAACCAAAATGCCACAGTGTTCTGGACAGAGTTGCCAACCCACAGAAATTTCATTTACGGACAAAACGGGAAAAATTTACAGACAAATTTTTTACGGACATAATTTTTATACTATATTAAGACAACATAAATGGCCAAAAGTGAAAAGTATTCATTGTCATTTATACATCACAAGCACAATATGCTCTTTATCTCACTTTCATTTAGTTAGTCATGGTCCTGGATCATGTGATTCATGTTACGTCACCTCAACCATTGAGCTAAATAAACAACTAAAACATCCAATTTCCGCTGCTCCGCAGTAAAATGACTAAAGCAGCATAGAAGAAATATAATTGCTATAGAATAATGGCTGTTTTTTGAAATTTTATTGACCTTTTACGAAATTTACGGACACCTACTTTTTTTTACGGACATGTCCCATTTCAGCTAATTTTTTACGGACTGTCTGAAAATTTACTGACAGTTGGCAACCCGGGTTCTGGAGAAGGTTCCCATTCAGAAGACCCCTTGGTGCTGGAGGTCATGTAGATGATGAGCTGGGGAAGAAAAGACAATTTCCCCTTTATGGCAAGAGCTCACGGCCGTGTCGACTGTCACATGGCTCTACCCAACCCAGCATTGTCTTTGGCCTGCTGAGGACGAGCGACCCGTGAGCGTGCAAACCAAGGCGTGGCTCTGCAGGCATCTTGGACTGGCGCATGTGCCAGGAAAGCCGGCGGCGGCACCTGTGTTCTGGTTGCATGGGCCCAGATCATCGGTAGCGGGCAGACCATCGCCAGGTCGTATCAAGTCTGATGACCGAGTTGGAGATCCTCTGTGACAAACCGGAAGGCCCTTCGTCCTACCAGTTGCAGCAACAAACAGCTGCATCCCCCTGTGGAAGGGCTTGGTACGTTCCAGGTAGAAAGCCAAGGTCCTTCTGCCATCCAAGGCATGGAGATGCCTCTCTTCAACTGTCTTGTAGGGTTTGGGGCACAACACAGGCAGGGATATGGACAGATTAGACCTGTACACATTAGAGGATTGGGCCAAAAGAAATCTGATGAGGTTCAAAAAGGACAAGTGCAGAGTCCTGCCCTTGGGACGGAAGAATCCCAAGCATTGGTACAGGCTGGGGGCTGACTGGCTAAGTAGCAGTTCTGCAGAAAAGGCCCTGGGGATTACAGTGGATGAGAAGCTGGACAGGAGTCAACAGGCGCCCTTGTAGCCAAGAAGGCTAATGGCATATCAGGGTGCATTAGGAGGATCATTGCCAGCAGACCCAGAGAAGTGATTATTCCCCTTTATTCGGCTCTAGTGAGGCCACATCTGGAGTATTGTGTCCAGTTCTGGGCCCCCCACTATAGAAAGGATGTGGACGCATTGGAGAGGGTCCAGCGGAGGGTGACCAAAATGATTAGAGGGCTGGAGCACATGACCTATGAGGAGAGGCTGAGGGATTTGGGTTTATTTAGTCTGCAGAAGAGAAGAGGGAGGGGGGATTTGATAGCAGCCTCTAACTTCCTGAAGGGACATTCCAAAGAGGATGGAGAAAGGCTGTTCTCAGTGGTGACAGATGGCAGACCAAGGAGCAATGGTCTTAAGTTACAGTGGGAGAGATCTAGGTTGGATATTAGGAAAAACTATTTCCCTAGGAGGGTGGGGAAGCACTGGAATGGGTTACCTAGGGAAGTAGTGGAGTCTCCATCCGTAGAGGTTTTTAAGTCTCAGCTTGACAAAGCCCTGGCTGGGTTAATTTAGTTGGGATTGGTCCTGTCTTGGGCAGGGGGCTGGATCTGATGACCTCCTGAGGTCTCTTCCAGCTCTATGATTCTGATATGTTCTTGATTCCGGCGAAGGAAGAAATGCTGCCCACTGGCAGTTCTGTGGTTTGATTCCCTTTGTCCACGTGATTTGCGGGGCTCTTCTCACCTGGGGCTTCAGGCACTGGAATGCAATGGGTCACAGAGGCCACCAGCCTAGCCAAAACTCCTGATGCCAAGTGGGCAGATGGAGAGGGCTGAGTGACCCGCAAGAGGTACCACAGGGCCGGCCACTGTGTAGGTTTGGTGCCGATGACATAGATGGCACCAAGGGCCTGGCAGACTAAGCCATGGAGATCAAACCCTGCTTTTTACCAGATTCACATCGAATATGGTTGGTACCCGGTGACCAGGATCTCCCGGAACAGGGAATTTGCACATGATGGCGCCCTTGGTTACATCTGGAGGAGGATCAGTCTGAATGGGACTAGCGCCTCCTCAGGGCTCTTGGTGACCAGCAGCACTTGGCAGGTCCATGGTGGGAATCCGGGGGTCTGCGTCTCATGTGCTGAGACCAGTACCAGGATGTGGAGCAGGACCAGGAGGTATCAGAGTCTGGTTCCTTGGGGGGACCGCTCAGACTGTGATGACAATCATCCGGGAGACCGACAGCAGAGTCCACGTTTTGTGTCCTCCGAGCAATCTTAGGAATTGTAACGTCCGCCCAGCGATGTGAGAGGTCGGGCCCGCCACTTGCGCTGGGGAGTCATGTGCCTCCGAGGATCTGCGCAAAGTCCGTCCTGACTCCCTCTGCCAGCAGAGAGGGCTCCCATGTGACTGCCTCTCCAAGTTGGAGGTGTGTCAATTTCTAGCGGGTGGTGGGTGCTAGGATGTGCCTCGCAATGTGGAGCAGCATTGCTGGGGTGAGGGAGGACCAGAAAGCCCCAAGGCAGGCTTACCCCAACGGCCAGACACCACCAGGGCTGCTGGGCAGCACCAGGAGACAGGTTGTGGCGTGGCGCTGGCACCGACGTCCCAGTGCTGGGTGCCAGGGTGAACGCCAACTCCATCAGGCACGCTAAGTTGGATCTCTTGTTCATTCTTAGCCCTCGGCTTAAAGTACTTACAAATGCGACCCTTGTCACTTACGCGACCTTTACCCCAGCACCTAAGATGACGACTCTGCGGGCTGCTGACAGACACAGGGTGTTTACGGTGTTCGCAGAGTTTAATGCTGGAGGACGGGCGCCCGCCTGGTTTCCTGGCAATGTCCGAGGCTTGCAGAGCTTAACATGTTTCTGCCTGCTCAGCCATGTTCTTGAGTGAGCACAAGGGTTGTGCTTTGTGGCTGCTTGTTATTCAAACAGCTGGAGATTCAGACTGCTATGGTACTCACCACACTAAAACTATTTATAGCAACTTTCTGAACATCACTGGGGGCTAGGTGGAACTGAGGGTGGGCAGGCCTGTTATACCGGACCTTTGGGGCATCACTGAGGAATCAAAGAGCTGTTCTCATACGGAGACCGCTGAAGGAAACACTTCTTGCGCTGATGCATTGTGTTGAGAACATACCTAACATGGGATGAACATGAGCAAGCCCCGACTGCAATACACTCTAATAAAGCAAAAGATCCAATTTTGATCCCAGTCTCCCGGCTGGAGGAAAAGAAAAACATAACTGGAGCATGTTTCCAAAGAGGTGGCTATGGCAGAACGAACACCTGCCTCATTCAGTTCAGAAAATAGCAGCAGCAGGAGATTCAGATGCAACAATAACACTGAAGAAAGAAACAAACCCCCCAAAGCTCACTTACTTTCCTGGGTCTGGCATCTGCGTGCAGAGCAAGCGTAGCGACTGAAAACTCTTCCGGATGGAATGGATGTTTGCCATGCCCATAAACACCACTTCGCAATTTGGATAATACTCTGTACAAATTGTAAAAAACCCAGAGGGGGAATTAAAAGCAGCACGAAGAGCAGGGGTGGGCAATAATTTTTGACGGGGAGCCACTCCCAAGATTTTGGAAAGTGGTCGAGGGCTGTACTCTTCCATGGTATTAATGGAGGAAGTGTGGGGTCTGGGTTGGACGTTGGGTGCAGAAGGGAGCTCGGGGTAAGGGATTGGGGTACAGGAGGGTGAATGGGCTCTGGGAGGGAGTTGGGGTGAAGGAGGTGGTTGTGACCTAGGGTGCAGGGTTTTGGGATGTGACCTAGGGTGGGAGGGGATTGTGATCTGGGGCAGGAGATTGGGGTGCCAGATCCGGGCGGGGGTATGGGTGCATCTGGAGTAGAGGGGCAGGAGTGTGGGGCAGAAGGTTGGGGAAGAGAGGGGCTGAGGTGCCAGAGGCAGGATCTTGCCAGGAGACTTACCAGCCTGCCCGCAGAGCTAACGGCGTGCAGAGCTTAAAATGTTTCTTCTTCCTGGGCCATGTGCTTGAGTGAGTGAGCAGGCGGGTTGTGTTTTGTGGCTGCCTGTTATTCAAACAGGCAGCTCCCGTTGGCCAGTGTCTGTCCAGAAACCGGCCAATGGGATTGTGCTGGGGGCGGGAACAGCGTCTGAATGTTCCCTCCTCCCCTCCGGACTCAGAGAAAGCGTGTTTCTGAGCAGCGTGCAGGGGCTGTATTTTGCCTAGGCCTACTCTAAAGGTTTGCAACACTACACGGGGGGAAAAAACCTCCCTGTAGACAAGCCCTTGTGACATACGCCAATGCCTTTTGATTGCCTTCATATTCACGGACCAGAGAGCAGACATGACTCACCGGGACACTCACAGCCTCCCCCTTTGGCCCGGTTGGCCACAGCCGCCGCGTAAGAACGTGCATCCAAGATCAAAAGCTTCTGCGGTTGGATAGTCAAACTTTCCATTCCCGAAGCATTCGAAATTGAGGAATCTGTGTAAAGAAAAAGCAATTAAACACACCCTTTGGATCCTGGGCGCCCTGGCCAGTCAGACAGGAGCCACAATGTGCATGCATTATAAGAAATCACACACTCTGTGAACACGCTGCCGCCCAACGTGCATTTTCTCCTAGCCACGCAGGAGATCATACTCACAGCTAGAGATTTAGCCATTTCCAGAGCTCACCAAAGTCCACATTGGAGAGATCCCCGCCATTGGAGGTGTCTCTGGAACAGGATCCGTTCATTAGTTTGCTGCTTTTGGACCTGGAGTCTGAGGCACATGCTTTGGCCACCGACTGGACAAGATGTTCGTCGTCTGCATTTCTCCAGCCCCACCAGCTGACCTCCGGCTGTCCACAACGGGAAATTACGGCTCCGTTACTCCAGTGCCTACACGGGAAAGAGTACGCACAGGTAACTAGAGCCATCACCTTAGTGCCAGGAGTTATCAGTAGAAACTAAGCCACACAGGACCGTACCAATTTGAGGGGAATACTATGCCTCTGAGGAGAACCACCTGTGGGTCACAGCAGGCCTGCTGTATGACTAGGCCGATGCACAACTTGAAGTCGATTTCTGTGCATTGGCCATTTCCGCTTGTGAGCACCGATTGTGCCCCGGGTGTTCTTACAGATTCTGCAAAGCACTTGAGTTCTTTGCTGAATTGGTTCTGTACTGCAACTATTGTACAGCACTGGTGCATGGAAAATAACTTATTTCCCACCTCTCCACAAGGGATGTGAAATAACTGTAGCTTAGCTCCTTCCGGGCCGTTGTTATATGTCCTTTGTTTGAAAGTACTGACTAAGGTTATGGCTACATTACAGTAAAACACCCGGTGGCTGGCCCAGGTCAGCTGACTCGTGTGCCTGGGTCAGGTGACGCAGGCAACCTGAAGTGTTTCATTCCCTCCATGTTCCTGTCAGTGAAGAGAAACACTTCTGAGTAATTACAGGCCATCCTTGCGATAAGTCCAAGATACGTTCCAAAAAACTTGGACTTACAGCGACACAATTTCACACAGGAAATTATTTTCCAATGGCGGATTTCCATTTACGCAAATTGAGCTGGGTTTTTTTTGGGGGGGCAAATTAAGAGCAGGAAATGGGAGGACTTAAAACGCATCAGTTCCTACAAGCATCAACGACTTTAGCGTGGAATGGATGTACACTAGGGTGACTTATAGCAGGGACGACCTAAGAGAAACCAGATTGGAGACTATAAAAGCACAAAGGGAATTTTTCACCTTACATTCTTCCCGGCCCTGTCTCCCCCAGAACAATTCCCCTTTCAAGAGTCTAGCTAGAGACATGAAGGATAACAAGAAGACATTCTATAAATATGTTAGAAGCAAGAGGAAGACCAAGGACAGGGTAGGCCCATTGCTTGGTGAAGAGGGAGAAACAACAACAGGAAACTTGGAAATTGCAGAGCTGCTTAATGACTTCTTTGTTTTTGTCTTCACCAAAAAATTTGATGAAGGAATGCCTAACATAGTGAATGCTAGTGGGAAGGGGGTAGGTTTACAAGTGAAAATAAAAAAAGAACAAGTTAAAAATTACTTAGAAAAGTTAGATGCCTGCAAGTCACCAGGACCTGATGAAATGCATCCTAGAATACTCAAGGAGCTGACAGAGGAGGTATCTGAGGCTTTCATAGTCATCTTTGAAAAATCCTGGAAGTCGGGAGAGATTTCAAAAGACTGGAAAAGGGGAAATCTAGTGCCCATCTATAAAAAGGGAAATAAGAACAACCCAGAAAACTACAGACCAGTCAGTTTAACTTCTGTGCCAGGAAAGATAAAGGCGCAGGTACTTAAAGAATTCATCTGCAAACCTGTGGAAGAAAATAAGGTGATAGGTAAACAGCCAGCATGGATTTGTAAAGAACAAATCATGCAATACGAATCTGACAGCTTTCTTTGATACGATAACAAGTCTTGCGGATAAGGGAGAAGCGGTGGATGTGGTATATCTAGACTTTAGTAAGGCATTTGATACAGTCTCGCATGACTTCATCAATAAACTAGGCAAATACAACTTAGATGGGGCTACTATAAGGTGGGCACAATAACTGGCTGGATAACCGTTCCCAGAGAGTAGTTATTAACGGTTCACAGTCATGTTGGAAAGGCATAACAAATGGTGTTCCACAGGGGTCTGTTTTGGGACCGGTTCTGTTCAATATCTTCGTCCACGATTTCGATGACGGCATAGAGAGTATTAAAGTCTGCAGATGATACCAAGCTGGGAGGGGCTGCAACTGCTTTGGAAGATAGGGTCATAATTCAAACTGATCTGGACAAACTGGAGAAATGGTCTGACGCAAACAGGATGACGTTTAATAAGGACCAATACAAAGTACTCCACTTAGGAAGAAACAATCAGTTTCACATATATAGAATGGGAAGCAACTGTCTAGGAAGGAGTCTTGCAGAAAAGGATCTAGGGGTCACAGTGGACCGCAAGCTAAATATGAGTCAACCGTGTGACACTGTTGCAAAAAAAGCAAACATGATTCTGGGATTCATTAACAGGAGTATTGTGAGCAAGACACGAGAAGTCATTCTTCCGCTCTGCTCTGTGCTGATTAGGCCTCAATTGGAGTATTGTGTCCAGTTCTGGGCACCACACTTCAAGAAAAATGTGGAGAATTGGAGACGGTCCAGAGAAGAGCAACAAGAATGATGAAAGGTCTATGTACATGAGCTATGAGGCAAAGCTGAAGGAATTGGGCTTGTTTAGTTTGGAAAAGAGAAGACAGAGGGGACACGAAAGCGGTTTTCAGGTATCTAAAAGGGTGTCACAGGGAGGAGGGAGGAAAATTGTTCCACTTGGCCTCTGGGGACAGGACAAGAAGCAATTGGCTTAAATTGCAGCAAGAGAGCTTTAGGCTGGACATTAGGAAAAACTTCCTAACTGTCTGGGTGGTTAAACACTGGAATAAATTGCCTCGGGAGGTTGTGGAATCTCCATCAGTAGAGATATTGAAGAGCAGGTTGGACACACACCTGTCAGGGATGGTCTAGATGGGGCTTGGTCCTGCCATGAGGGCAGGGGACTGGACTCGATGACCTCTCGAGGTCCCTTCCAGTTCTAGTATTCTGTGATTCTATGATTCTGTGATTCCTTTATGACAGATCCTACCGTTCCCCTAAGAGACATCAAGTGGGTGGGATTCCCTTTGTAGCCTCTCAGCATTGATCACAATATAACAAGATGTGTTGGGACTTTCCCGAATCTTGGGAGCTTCTGGTACCAATCTGGTGCTGGCGCTGCAGAAACTAGATTTCCCTGAATGAAAGTGTTGTTTTGCACCTCAACTGATCACACACTTCATAGAATCATAGAACACTAGAACTGGAAGGGACCTCGAGAGGTCATCAAGTCCAGTCCCCTGCCTTCACGGCAGGACCAAGCACCATCTAGATCATCCCTGATAGATGTCTATCCAACCTTCTCTTCAATATCTCCAGGGATGGAGATTCTACAACCCCCCTCGGCAATTTATTCCAGTGTTTAACCACCCAGACAGGTAGGGAGTTTTTCCTAATGTCCTACCTAAACCTCCCTTGCTACACTTTAAGCCCATTGCTTCTTGTCCTGTCATCAGAGACCAAGGAGAACAATTTTTCTCCATCCTCCTTGTAATACCCTTTTAGATACCATCATGTCCCCTCTCAGTCTTCTCCTTTCCAAACAAAGCAAGTCCAATTCTTTCAGTCTTCCTTCATAGGTCACGTTCTTTAGACCTTTCATCATTCTTGTTGCTCTTCTCTGGACCTTCTCCAATTTCTCCACCTCTTTCTTGAAATGTGACGCCCAGAACCGGACAGATCCGTGAGAAGAAAAATCAAAAGGGTTACAATGGGAAAATTAAGGGCCCGAGTCTGTACACCCGTACTCACGTGTTTAATCCTCATTCACGCAGCCCCATTGACCTGAGGGGATGCACGTGGATGAGCATGAGTAAGGGTTTGCAGGATCCTGGAACTGGATGTATGCAAGACTTAGTTTGTAAGTAACAAAGCACCTCAGCAGTAAAAGTTGCTGCAGATGTCAACAGTAAAAACCACATTCTGTGCAACAGATAAGAGACTATTTTTGCATATTGCTCCCTTCCACATAGGTTCCCAAGGTTTGTACGTATGGAGAGAAGGAAACTCGATTATCTCATTATTTGCTCCCCAAATGCAAGCTGTTTGGCTCTTCTTCCATTGATTGCTTATTGATTTTCTAATCCCCAAACTGTACAGAGCATGTCGAGGGCTGGATTTTCAAAGGAGCTAAGCACTCATGAGCTTCCACGTATGCACTTCAGAAACTATCTAGATTTCTAAAAGTGCTCAGTAGCCACACTGGCAGGAAGCAATGGTCAGCAGTAGCAATTGCAAGGAGTCCTCTATAAATGTCTCCACTGAAACACCAGAAGCGGACATTTGGGATGGGTTCGGAAGCAGATGGTTGGGACATGAAGGTTTATGTCTAGGGAACTGTTTTCATAGAATCATAGCACACTAGAACTGGAAAGTACCTCGAGAGGTCATCCAGTCCAGTCCCCTGCCCTCACGGCAGGACCAAGCACCATCTAGAGTGGACCATCCCTGATAGATGTCTGTCTAACCTGCTCTTAAATATCTCCAGAGATTGAGATTCCACAACCTCCCACGGCAATTTATTCCAGTGTTTCACCACCTGGTCAGTTAGGAAGTTTTTCCTAATGTCCAATCTAAACCTCCCTTGCTGCACTTCAAGCCCATTGCTTCTTGTCCGTTCCTCAGAGGCCACGGAGAACAATTTGTCTCCCTCCCCTTGTAACACCCTTTTAGATACTTGAAAACATAGACTCGTAGAGCTGAAAGAGACCTCAGGAGGTCATCAAGTCCAGCCCCCTGCCCAAAGCAGGACCAATCCCAACTTGTCCCCTCTTGGTCTTCTCCCTTCCAAACTAAACAAGCCCAATTCTTTCAGTCTTCCCTCATAGGTCATGTTCTCTAGACCTTTCATCATTCTTGTTGCTCTTCTCTGGACCTTCTCCAATTTCTCCACATCTTTCTTGAAATGTGGGGCCCAGAACTGGACATAATCCTCCAACTGTGGCCTAATCAGCACAGAGTAGAATGGAAGAATCACGTCTTGTGTGTTGCTCAGAACACTCCTGTTAATGCATCCCAGAATCAGGGAGTTTGCTTTTTTTGCAACAGCATCACAAGGTTTTCTTCCTCTCTGGCTTGTCATAGTGTTGAGTCAGACATAGGGTGGCTAGTGGTCTGTGCTGGGGTTGCAGACCGAATTGTTTCTTTTGTCCTGGAGTGCAGATACTCAGCGAGCAGAGTGTAGCCTTAGAGTTTTCTAGGGTATGAGGAGAGTCATCTTTCTTCTCCATGAAGAGCTTGATGCATTTAAAGGGAAAGTTGAATGACGACTGACTGCACGCTCTTCGGAAAACCCAACAGAGGTAGCCACCAGACATCTTGCACAACCAGTGCCATGCAAATGGGCTGGCCGCTGTGTTGGCTGCCTTGAGAGCAGACTGTGGCGTTGTCTTGGCCGCCGATTCCTGAACGAGGGCTGTCAACTGGTCAGGGGGCAGTTGATCAACAAAATTATTTTGTTGCAAATAGCTGACTAGAGTCATAATTCGGTGGGAGGGGTTGGTAACCAACCATTGCAAACTTTAGGCTCTCCCACAGTGATCCAAACATCTCCAACACCGTTGTAGGGAGTGGGCCCGTTAGACAAGAGTTGACAGTATCCACCATGATTGTGCTGGGTAGAGGAAGAGCAATTCTGTTTCTCTTTACTTATCGGTGGCCCACTCACAGAGAGGCACCACCCATGCTGGGGTCTGCCCTATGGGTTCTGCATAAAACAGGACAGCCTCATTCAAGGAGAGGGCTACTTGAGAGGATGAGGAGGAATGTAGCATGACAAGAAGCTTTTCATGGTTGTCCTTGACTTCTTCTTTTGATATCTCTACAGCTTCTGCTGCTCTCTCGGGCTGGTCCTAGAAAAGACACAAATCAATGGCCAAGGACAGAGGGGCATGACAGCCTCGTCAATGATGGTGGAGATGGTGGTCCTCGGAGTTACCTTTTCCTCCGTGTCACCCTCCTATTCCTCTGTGATCTCTCCTGGAAGTGCCAACGTTCTGGACACCATGACCAAGGGGAAGTGTCTCATGGATTCTCGGGTGAGCCTAAACACCAAGGAGGCACAGGGGTCATACGCAGCCCAATGATCCCAGTGTGGCCACTGAGGAGATGGTATACAACCCAGTCATGGTGCCCACAGTGGTCCGTACCAAGCTGGTGGCCATAGGGTCTTCCAAGGATAAGCTTGGAGAACATAGCAGGGCAGCGGAAAAGACTCCCATGCCAGAAGATGGCTCGGGGCTGAGGTCCTAGTACCGAGGAGACTCCAGTACTCCAGATACATGGAGGTCTTAAGTGCCAGAATTTGGCCGGTGCTATCAAGGTGGTTGGAGATCTTGCCCACGTTAATTGCCCTGGTGCAGAATGGGATATCAACCAGGTTGCTGATGGAACCACGTATTCCGGCAGCGTCTTCTTGGTGGAGTTATGGCCCCTTTCTACGTCCTTTGGTGCTGTTGACTCTTTGCTTGGACACAAGAGGTCCTTAGGCCTGCAAACTGCTCTTGCCACTCCAGATTTTTGTGAGTCCTGGGACTGTCTTGGTGCTGATGGTACCCAACATGCGGGAGATTAAGGTTGACATGGGGCTCGCTTTGGGGACTTCCCATTCTCTTTTCAATGACATACAAGAGGGGTCAACGACTTATTTCTTGTACGTTGAGGGCTGAGAGGAACACTCACATCTGCCAGGTGACTCTTGGCATGAGTCTGGGCAGGGCTGCCTCCCTGGAGATGATCTTCGGTCTCCTCTCCCTGTCCTTGCAAGACCTGGGCCTGCGTTAGTGGCAGAGACCGTATTTCTGTGGAATGTGGCCTTCTCCGTGGTAGTGTATGCACGGGGAGTGCTTGTCTGCTACGGGGATCACCTCTTTGCACGGGGAGGCACTTCTTGAAGCCTGGTGAACCAGGCATACCCCGTTGGCGGAAAAAGTCCTGATGAAAAAGGGGGAAAAATAAAGTCTTTTTGTTTTGGGTTTTGGGGGGGGGGGGGAGAAAGTAAAACAAGAAAAACCACAACTAAGACCGGGGAGACTGACTCGTTACAGAAACGTAAAAGAAGGTAACGGTTGCAAACAACCCACCGATAGCTCCATCTCTAGACAGGGGTGGCCAAGAAGGACCTGTGGGGGAGGAAGGTGAACCTGCACACACCGGCTGCCTCATGCGCGAGGGGAGACCGTGCGCACCTGGGCATAACGGATGCTGCTACCAAAGTTCTCGGCTCCACAGTACAGGGACTACTCGAAGGGTTACATACACAGGAGGGCACAACGTGGAGGTAATTATGGAATGTAAAGACCCACCAAACAAGGGACCTTCCAGAGATTTAGGAGATGGTAACAGAGCTAATCAATTTCCTCTCTGATTTGCCAAAATCCAATTACTCAAGTTAGTAAGGACTCTGCCGAAAGCCCCTGGGAAGACTGGCAAGAGAAAAAACGTACAGTATTTACAAATCTGGCACGGATAGAGGAGAGACCAACAGCCTAAAAGTGTCACTCAATGCAGTGAGCCGTTGCGGCTCATTATCGCATGGGGGGGGGGGGGGCGCGGTGTTAAAACCAAAATCAAGCCAAAACAGACAAGAAGCGTGATATGCTAAAGTCTGCCATAAGAGTTCGGCCCCAACAAAAGCAGGCAAAGTGAGGGTGTTAGTAATGCACAGCTGGAAACATTACGGGGTAACAAGGAATCAAACGACAGCAAAGCTTTCCATGCGTGTACGCACAACATTTCAGCCCCTCCGAAACCAGGGGGATCGTGCCATGCCACCCTGCTGGTATTTCCTATGACTTACACAATTCTAGTGACTGTTCCTTGCCTTTGCTGTCGTTATTTGCACTCGTTTTGCGCCCTGAGCATGTTTCATTACTAGCTGAAAGTCCCAGGCCCACGTCAGCTCAGGTGTGATCAGTTTGCTGACCAGATCGGGAGTCTCACCTATAAACCACAGCCGGGATACGTTTCCAGGACCGAAAGCTGGCCACGCTCTCCAGCTCCTTGTCGGTGATCCAGGCAGGAACGATGAGTTCCTGAGGGTAGCTGCCACAGAGCCTGCGTGGGAAAAGGAAGGGAAGGGTTAAACATGGCCGTGATATCTGCGGGAGCTACACAGAACGTCTGTCAGATTAGCCTGGAGAGGTGTGAATTCTCCACTCATTGCAAAAAAGGAGGATTAACTCTCGGACCGCTTTGAAATGCCAACTCTGGGGGTGTGTCTAGACTATAGGGTTTTTTTCAAAAAAAAGTGGCCTTTTTTCGAAAAAACTTCCCCTGCATCTAGACTGCTGTTGCATTCTTTCAAAAGTAAATCGAAAGAAGGCGGCAGTTTTTTCAACCGTGGAAAACCTCGTTTTACAAGGAAGAACGCTTTTTTTCGAAAGTGCTCTTTTGGAATAAGATGCTATGTAATGCAAACTGTGCTTTTTCGAAAGAGAGCACCCAGACTGCCTGGGTGCTCTCTTTCGAAAAAGTGGTTTGCTTTTTCGAAAGTACTGGTTGTAGTCTAGACGCTCTTTTTCGAAAGAGGCTTTTTTCATAGAATCATAGAACCATAGAGCTGGAAGAGACCTCAGAAGGTCATCAAGTCCAGCCCCCTGCTCTAGGCAGGACCAATCCAACTAAATCAACCCAGCCAGGGCTTTGTCAAGCCGAGACTTAAACACCTCTAGGGATGGAGACTCTAGGACTTCCCTAGGTAACCCATTCCAGTGCTTCACCACCCTCCTAGTGAAATAGTTTTTCCTAATATCCAACCCGGACCTCTCCCACCACAACTTGAAAGATACTTTTGAAAAAGCCTCTTTTGAAAGGGGCTTGCAGTCTAGACGTAGCCTGGGAATGACTTTCCCGCTAATCCAAATGTGCAAGCCATAAAAGGACACTTCATATTCTGAAAATCAGTGCAATCTACTGTGTGTGGCTTCGTCCCTGAATCTCAGTGAGCATAAGAGAGTACTAGCACGTTTTTCCCTCCCGATCTCACCCCTGGTTGAAAGGAACCTTCCAAGAATGAAGCCGAACAGCTAGGCTACAATTCTAACCGAACACGACTCTGGAATGTCAGAACATCTCTGTTCCTAGCTGCTTTTACAAACTGCTAAACGCTTCCCTGGTAACAAAAACCTGTAGCAGCAGGAGACAAGGAAAAAGGAGACAGCAGGAGACAAGGAGTCTGGTAACCCACACCCCATCCTTAATGCTTTAAGATTGTATTTCTCACACAAATTACAGTCGATTTCTAGGACATGCGTTGCGAGCACATAAACCACGTCTTCCTCGGCGTGTGAGAAACTGCAGGGACCTGAAAATATTTTCTCCCAATAAGGCTAACAGAAGCGGAAGTTGTTACAAACAAAAAATAAGCCAGTGCGTTTTCCTCCCCCTGATTCAGGACAGCACGTAAGTGTGTGCCTAAGTCCTTTGCTCTTCGGAAAAGCACGTAAGTACATGCACAATACATGCTGCTGTCCAGAATTGGCACCCCAGACGAGGACTGTTAAATATCAGTTAACTGAATAGTCAATTAACCTCATGAATTCTTATCAGTTAGTCGACTAGTCTATACTCTCCGGGAGTGGGGCCAGAAGCCAGTGCGCTCTGGCCTCAATCCCAAGGCACCCCCTACACTCCACACTGCTGCCTCTGTATCAGAGAGCTGGTCCACCAGCCTGCTAAAAAATTTACTTGCAGGTGGGGGAAGGGAGCGGGGATATGCGTGTAGTATACGGCATTAACCAATAAGCGTTTGCTTATCGATTGACTACACTGTTACATCCCTACCTCAGACTTTAACAATGCCAAAGAGGGAGAGCAACGAGAAGTCCGGTGGCACCTTACGGACTAACAGATTTATTGGAGCAGAAGCTTTCGTGGGCAAAGACCCACTTTGTCAGATGCAAAGAGGGAGAATCATAGAATCTGAGAGCTGGAAGAGACCTCAGGAGTCATCGAGTCCAGCCCCCTGCCCAAGACAGGACCAATCCCAACTCAATCAACCCAGCCAGGGCTCTGTCACGCCGAGACTTAAACACCTCTAGGGATGAAGATTCCACCCCCTCCCTAGGGAACCCATCCCAGTGCTTCACCATCCTCCTAATATCCAACCTAGACCTCTCCCACTGTAACTTGAGACCATTTCTCCTTGTTCTGCCATCCATCACTACTGTGAACAGCTTTTCTCCATCCTCTTTGGAACCTCCCTTCAGGAAGTTGAAGGCTGCTGACAAATCCCCCCTCACTCTTCTCTTCCGCAGACTAAACAAACCCAGATCCCTCAGCCTCTCCTCGTAGGTCATGTGCTCCAGCCCCCTAATCATTTTAGTCGCCCTCCTCTGGACCCTCTCCAATGTGTCCACATCCTTTCTGTAGTGGGGGGCCCAGAACTGGACACACTACTCCAGATGTGGCCTCATCACAGCCGAATAAAGGGGAATAATTGTTTTTCTCTGTTGCGCTTCCTTACGAAGCTTTGAGCAGGGGGCTGGACTCAATGACCTCCTGAGGTCTCCTCCAGCTCTAGGACTCTATGATGTACAAATACAGACCTCTTTTCTTTCAAAAACAAAACAATGGAGCTTTCTTGGCCTCCATTTGCAAGGCCTGGGTGTCTGCATCTTCCACAACGAGTTTTTCGTCCCCATCTTTGTCAGGGGTTGGAGGAAAAAAGTTGCTAACAAAAGCAAACATTTTTTAAAACAGTTTGAAGAAGAGTCAATTCCCTGCTCATTTGGTCAGGTTTCACTTTCTTGTGATATCACAATCCCTCTAGTTCTCCTAGCCCCAAGGAGTCTTCCAGCAAGAAGAACAGGAAAATCAAGACCTGAAGTCTCGAATTCAAGAAAATAAATACAAGCAATGCCCCTCTGCTATGGATATTGGCCAAACCAGACAGTCTCTGCACCAAAGGATAAATGGACACAAATCAGACATCAGGACTGGTAACACACACAAACCTGTAGGGGAACACTTATAAAACCATGGTACAATCATATCTTGAATACTGTGTCAAGATGTGGTCGCCTCATCTCTAAAAAGATATATTGGCACTGGAAAAGGTTCAGAAAAGGGCAACCAAAATAATGAGGGGTTTGGAACGGGTCCCATATGAAGAGAGATTAAAAAGACGGGGACTTTTCAGCTTAGAAAAGAGGAGACTAAGGGGGGATAGGATAGAGAGCTATAAAATCATGACTGGTGTGGAAAAAGTGAATAAGGAAACATTATTGACTTATTCCCACAATATAAGAACTAGGGATCACCAAATGAAATTAATAGGCAGCAGGTTTAGAACAAACAAAAGGAAGTTGTTCTTCACTCAGCGCACAGTCAACCTGTGGAACTCCTCGCCAGAGGATTGGTGAAGACTAGGACTTGAACAGGGTTCAAAAAAGAGCTAGATAGACTCATGAAGGTTAGCTCCCATCAATAGCTGTTGACCGGGATGGATAGGAATGGTGTCCCTCGCCTCTTTTTGTCTGTAAATGGGTGACGGAAGAGGGATCACGTGTGGATTACCTGTTGTGTTCCCTCCCTCTGGGGCATCTGGTATTGGCCACTGTCGGCAGACAGGACACTGGGCTAGATGGACCTTTGGTCTGACCCAGTCTGGCCGTTCTTACGTTCTTAATACCTGAACCTCCCTGGACATTCAGTGATGGAATTGAAAGTAGCCATCCTTCTACAAAAGCATTTCAAACCCTGATTATCAAGGGAAACAGCTGACCTGCGATTCATTTGCAAATGTAATACTATCCGCTTAGGACTGAATACGGATCTTAACTGGTTAATGCAGTACAAAGGCAATTTCCCCCGTCTGGCAATCCACATCAACTGCTGTGAATGAGCCTCTTCCACCCTGAACTGATGAGCATCATTTACACAAGCACCCTCTTTCTTTTGTTGTGTATATATTCATCAGATGAACTGGAGTCGAGTTTAGAGAGGCAGGGAGATATAGATATATACAGTGCTTTTTTTGTGATGGTACTGCCCGGTATGCAGTACCGGCACCTCCAATCAGAGCTCAACAACTTTTCCCCTGGAATACCGGCACCTATGTTTTTTTTCCAAAAAAAGCACTGTGTATGTGTGTACACACACACACACACACACACAGTAGTAGGGCATGAGCTTTCATGGGTAAAAACACTTCATCAGATGAACTGGAGTGGACTTTACAGAAGCGGTGTGTGTGTGTGTGTGTGTGTGTATATATATATGTGTGTATATATATACACACACACACACCCCGCCTCTGTAAACTCCACTCCAATTCATCTGATGATGTGGTTTTTACCCACGAAAGCTCATGCCCTACTACAGTGTTTCTCAACCTTTTCTTATAAAGTACCCCCTTTAAAAAAAAACTGTAAGTACCCCCAGTGCCTACAGTCTTCAGACACACACCATTCTTTTCTACTATTGCAACACATTTGTTGAAACAACTTCATTGCAGCCGGGCGGGCGATGAAATTTTTGGATGTAAAAAGTACAAAAATAATAATGCTGTAAAACTTAAACAAAAATTTAGTTTTCTCCAAGTTTCAGTTGTGTTGACGTCGTCCCCCCCGACTTTTCTCAAGTACCCCTCAGGGTACTCGTACCACTGGTTGAGAAACACTGCCCTACTAGATCTGTTGGTCTCTAAGGATGTATCTACCCTGCACCCGTCAGTCAAAATAAGATACGCAATTTGAGCAACGCAAATTGCATATCTTATTTCGTTCTGATTTAGAAAGAAACTGCTATTCTGAAAAGTCCCTTAACCCTCGTGGAACGAGGGTTACAGGGATGTCGGAATAGCGAACTGGTTATTTAGAAACCTATTTTGAAATAATGGGCTGGTTTAAACGACACGGAATAGCTATTCGGGATAAAACAGCACCGCAGTCTAGACATACTCAAAGTGCCACAGGATTCCTCATTGTTTTTGGGAAACCCATGTAAGGCATTCTTTATCAATATATAAATCAGCAAAAAAGGGCATACGCCTATTTTTCCCTTGTGCAGCTTATCCTTAAGTGTAGAACGTCTCCGTTTTAAACAGTTTCAATGGTCTGCCACATGAGAATTATTGTTTTGACTGGACACGTGGTTGCAAAGCACCAGTCTACTGCAATCCATATGACTTACTTGTATTTTTCGTTGATGTTGGATATCCTCCAGGCATTGTTCATATCAAATCCCATCCGTTCAACTTCATTTTTAAACCTCGACGTTACGTGCTCCCCTGGGTATCAAAGGCAGACAGAGGAAATAAATGAGAAACACAAGGAAAGGTTGAGACTTTCCAAAAAAGGTTGAGAAAGACACGACTGCACTCAGATAAGAATCAGGAAAGAAATAGACACTGTGTAACAGCAGGACAGCGGTACACATTTTTAATCCCCACTTTGAAAAATCCACACCAAGCAAGAATTCAACTGTTTGCATCATGGCAGTCGGTACCTGACTTCTCTATGCAGTAAAGAGTAGCTAATGATTGTTGAACAGTCTCAAGCAACGTTCCCTCTCATTTCTTCCATCCATGTGCAGAATAATTTTTTACATGCCCCGGAGCATGCGTCACCAGCAGAAACAAAAACCCTACTCTGCAGCATTTGAATTCCCCTGAATGGCTGCAGAAGCACACAGCTTACAGGGAACACTAGTCTCGAGTCTTGGTCCCTGTAGATTCATAGAGGAAACACCAACGTTTTGGGTAGATAGTAGACTAGATCAAACACATTCGGGAAAACAAATACAATTTCGATGAGTGTGCTCTAATGAAGTCCAAAATACACTCTACCACAGAGATGCAAGATCTAGTCATGTCTCTTTTCCAGAGCTCAGGTGTGTTTGGTATCCATGAGAAACAAACTAAGCTCTGATATGCCTGAGTCCCGGCTGGGAGGAACAGATGGTCTAACGGACCTGGTATGAAGACCTCAGCTCAATTCCCAATTCCGCCGTTCCTCCATGACCTTGGAACCAACTCACTCAATCCCTCCTCCTTTCCTTCCAGCGCTAGTCTGAAGTTAAAATTCATTAACAATTGGCAGATGCTTAGCTATCATAGCATTGAGGGCAATATGTGCAGGGATGGGAGAAGAGGAACTCAGTCTCCTGCACTAGAACATAATCATTTTTGTCTATCCATTTCAAGCAGGTAGCACAGACCCTGGGGTCTACTAGATGGTTCTCGTCAAGTCCAGAATGGCCTTGTTAATGCGTAGGGCGATCTTTGAAGAAGAGAGCGAGTAGACAAGGGCAAGGAGACAATGTATGTCCATGACTCTCTCTAGAAGTATCTGGAGGGTGTCTCTTGGCCAGGTCCTGGAAGAGGAGAAACGCATCCACCAGAGATGGAGGAGGAGGAGATGGTCCTTGGGGGTCACTTCTTTCTCAGCAGTGCCCTTGTGTTTTCCATGACTTCTTCCAGAGGCTGCAAAGCTCTAGAACCTGCAGCTGAAAGGACGTGCCTTAACAGTTTCCAGGTGGGCTAAATTATGCAGCCCAAGGGTCCTAGAATTGCCATTAGGGTGGTGGCACAAAGAATAGGTTGGTGGCGGTACTCAAAGATGGCTGTTCCAAAATGGTGGTGGTGGAGTCAGCTGACGGTATGTTCAAGGTTGCCGTTGATAGGTTCTGGTGGTACTGAGAATACCTAGTAGGGATGTAAAATCCTGTTTCATTAGTTAACCAGTTAACCGTTATGTTTAACCGCTTAACTGATTAAATGGGGGCGGGTGGGGAGGGGACATTGCTACGGAAGTTCTTGGATCTGCAGCACAGGGACACAAGCACATGTAGGCTATGTCTACACTGCAACGCTATTTCGGGATACCCGAGTATCCCGAAATAGCTATCCCGCATCTTCACAGCAAGCCCATTATTGCGGGCTCGGCATTTCAGCGTCCCCGCAAACCTCATCCTATGAGGAGTAAGGGACGGTTTGGAAGAGCGGGTTATTTTGAAATGTGGCCAAATCACGAAATAAGCTATTACAAAATAGCATTGAAATAAGAGACGCAATTTGCGTAGCTCAAATTGTGTATCTTATTTCGAGTTACAGTGCAGTGTAGATGCATCCGTAGAGTCAAGCACCCACAGGGACGCTACTCGAAGAACCACAACTGCTCCTACTCAGGATATTCAGCTTGGAAGAAAGCGAGGACTCTGGTTTTGCTTCTGTTATTTAGCCATTTCTCTATTTTAACCTGTGAGGGAGTGCGGCATTCGTAAAAACAAAGTGCTCAGAGTGCTGAAGGAGTTACGCAGGCTTTCTCCATATTCAGTTTCACTGGTGATAACCTGGACCTTAATTGTACAAAAACTGCCATTCACATTTAACGGTGTATAATTTGATGAGTTTTTAGCGGGTACCAATGTGAACCAGAATCAAACTCAGAATCGGGACCTGAGCAGGGATTCAAACCAAGCTTTCAAGGGGCAAAAGGAGTCTTCACAACTCTCCTACATCACAAACAGCAGCCCTGGTTGGTTAACTCATACGCAGCCACCCACCCCACGGAGTCATGTTATGAAAGAACAAAATTGATGCGGTAGGTCAGTTAGACAATACGTGTGAAACTGTTCTCAACAGGATATTCAGGTCAAAGGTAACGTGAGTACAGAATTTACGCTGTGTCAAACTTTTTTGCAAGCTCACAAATTCCTTGCATTCCAGGAATCATGAGATAAAGGGGCAGCAGAGGGGAAAAAAAATCTCTCGGGATATACAGCGTGTTGCATACCTGGCCTGCACAAAACGCCGTGCTGTTCTTTCTCGCTGGCATACACCTCCATACACCACGCGTGGTATGCAAAGGAGAAAAGGTCCTCTATCTTCGAAGGAGGGCGAATGGCATTGTTCAGCCGCTTAAGCCACTCTTGACACTGCTCAAAGGTTGAGAACTGACACCTGGCCCGGCACCAAAACACACGTTTATTAATTTTCATCCACAGACATCAGATCAAAAATGTGATGAATGATTATTAACTTCCACGCAAACCGGAGGTGAGAAAAAACAGTCCCTTCTATTTCAGATTCTGTTGTGTAAACTTAACTAGACAGTAAAAATAATTACTTGGCTATTAATGTAATTCTCCTAAGGAAGTCTCCTTCCTCCTTCCCCCCCCAAATATTTCTTTTGCACATGCCTATGCTCTCAGAATTTCTATAAGGAACAATAACTAGGAGAAAAATCACCCTCGTTGTAAAGACAGGTTTTTAAAAGAAAAGATCCTTGCTAGCATCATACGGCAAGATAGAGCCAACATGAAGTCAAACTAAACATATGTATAAAGAACATAATTTCGGAATTATTATCCTAGTTGCTCAAGCCCTAGTTCATTAAGGTACTTATGCAAATGTCTGAACTCAAGAGCCTCCCATGCCCAGAATGTGTTAATGTTTCTGTTTAAGACTCTTAATCTGGTCCGATACAGCATAAATAATGTATTCCCTATGAACACTGCACTTCAAACCGAGGTGAACAAGTCCCCGTGTCTGTAGTCCTACACCTCTCCACCCCCTCCAATGCTAAACCATTTCTTCTCTTACTAATATTTCGCCAGAGGGCAAGTATAAACCATATTTCTTTCATTCAAGCTTTCCCCCCCTCCCCCGCCCCCACAGTACAGCAGGACAGCAACAGTAATGAAAGACTAATTAGAGTACCCTGACCAAAAAACCCAAAAACCCACTAGTTTGCAAAATAACTTTCCATAATTACAAAACCAGCTTAGCATTTCCAAATGAATGCCCACTCACTACAGAACAAGACTCGGGCGCAGGATGGGGAAATAAGTGTTTGCCCCAACTGGTTCAGGAGTTTACAGTTAGAAACAGTTATGACTCCAGAGGACATAAATAATATTTCCCTTTACATTTAGAACATGCAGGCCTTGTCAAAATGCAATGGCCCGGGAAGCAGAGGGCAGGCTATATTTTCTGAGTGTGACGTGTGGGGCTAGACCTATTCCACTAAACAAAAAGTACTCCTTGCAAATGTTTAATTAAAAAAAATATATATTCCCTTGTCATTAATGCTTAGAAGCCAACAATAATTTATCCTAATTTATGGCTCTGTGGATATGGGAAAGTCAGTGGATGTGAAATACCTTGACTTTAGCAGAGCTTTTGATATGGTCTCCCACAATATTCTTGCCAGCAAGTTAAGGGAATATGGATTGGATAAATGGACTGCAAGGTGGATAGAAAGCTGGCTAGACTGTTGGGCCCAACGGGTCATGATCAACGGCTCGATGTCAGGTTGACGGTCGGTTTCTAGAGGAGTGCCCCAAGGATCGGTTCTTGGACCTGTTTTGTTCAACATCTTTATGAATGACCTGGATAAGGGGATGGATTGCACCCTCAGCAAGTCTGCAGATGACACTAAGCTATGGGGAGAGGTAAATATGCTGAAGGCCAGGGATAGGGTCCAGAGTGACCTAGACAGATTAGAGGATTGGGCCAAAAGAAATCTGATGAGGTTCAGCAAGGACAAGTGCAGAGTCCTGCCCTTGGGACGGAAGAATCCCAAGCATTGTTACAGGCTGGGGACCGACTGGCTGAGCAGCAGTTCTGCAGAAAAGGACCTGGAGATTGCAGTGGATGAGAAGCTGGAGATGAGTCAACAGGACGCCCTTGTAGCTAAGAAGGCTAATGGCATATTAGGCTGCATTAGGAGGAGCATTGCCAGCAGATCCAGAGAAGTGATTATTCCCCTTTATTCGGCTCTGGTGAGGCCACACCAAGAGTATTTGTGTCCAGTTCTGGGCCCCCCACTACAGAAAGGATGTGGACGCATTGGGTCCAGCGGAGGGCGACCAAAATGATTCGGGGGCTGGAGCATATGACCTATGAGAAGAGACTGAGGGATTTGGGTTTGTTTAGTCTGCAGAAGAGAAGAGCGAGGGGGGATTTGAGAGCAGCCTGCAACTCCCTGCAGGTGGGTTCCAAAGAGGATGGAGAGAGGCTGTTCTCAGTGGGGCAGGCAGCAGAACAAGGAGCAATGGGCTCAAGTTACAGTAGGGGAGGTCTAGGTTGGATATTAGGAAAATCTATTTCCCTAGGCGGGTGGGGAAGCACTGGGATGGGTTCCCTAGGGAAGGGGTGGACTCTCCATCCCTAGAGGTGTTTAAGTCTTAGCTTGACAAGACCCTGGCGGGGTTGATTGAGTTGGAGTTGGTCCTGCCTTGGGCAGGAGGCTGGACTCGATGACTCTTGAGGTCTCTTCCAGCTCTAGGATTCTATGATTTTACTGAAGCCTGGGAAATAGACCTCAAAGAAGCACAAAGTGCTCGAGGCTTTCTGGCCACACTGATGAGAGAAATTTACTATTTGTCAATGATGTTTGCTCCACTGATCAGTGGGGGAGGGGTGTGTGCGGCCTGAGATCTGCCTCATTCCCAAACTTTTTCTTCCCAGTTCTTCCCATCTCTCCCACAAGTGCTGGAAGTGCAACTGGGTCTGACTCTTGCATGGTCTACACGAGGAGAGAATCCTTGGTCCTTCCCTCTTCCTGACACAGCAGCACTAAGGTGTAGCAAAGTCCCAGACAGCCAGCTCTGGAACCAGCGTTTTGGTCTAAGAAGTTGTATGGGTCACTGATTGGTGTCCAGTTTTTTATCTTGGGGAGACCACTGTTACACCAGGGGGAAATGACACGAAATTGAAATGAATTTGAAAACCATCTTTAAAAATGTACCACTCATCTTGGTGGCCAAAGCTATTTGGCTGATCAATTTACAGCGTCGGAAAGATTGCTACAAAGAAAGACTTTCCAATATATTGCACGGGAAGAGTGCAAAACTAATAACCACCACAGAATCCTAGATCAGTAGAACTGGAAGGGACCTTGAGAGGTCATCAAGTCCAGTCCCCTGCCCTCATGGCAGGACCAAGCACCCTCTAGACCATGCCTGGTAGATGTCTATAGAATCCTAGAACACTAGAACTGGAAGGGACCTCGAGAGGTCATCAAGTCCAGTCCCCTGCCCTCATGGCAGGACCAAGCACCATCTAGACCATCCCTGGTAATGTCTATCCAACTTGCTCTTTTTCTCCAGTCATGAACATTCCACCACCTCCCTAAGCAATTTATTCCAGTGTTTCACCACCCGGAGAGGTAGGAAGTTTTTCCTAATGTCCAACCTAAACCTCCCTTGCTGCAGTTTCAGCCCATTGCTTCTTGTCCTATCCTCAGAGGCCACAGAGAACAATTTTTCTCCCTCCATGTAACACGTTTTGAAAGCTGCTATCCTGTCCCCCCCGTTTTCTCTTTTCCAAACGAAACAAGCCCAATTCTTTCACTCTTCCCTCCTAGCTCATGTTTTCTAGGCCGTTCATCAATTGTGTTGCTCTTCTCTGGACCTTCTCCAGTTTTTCCACCTCTTTCTTGAAATGTGGTGCCCAGAACTCGACACAAAACTCCAGCTGAGGCCTAATCAGCCATCCTCCTTCCGAAAATGTTCAAAGCACAGAAGGAATCTTTTGAAGAAAGCGTGTGTAGAAAGGAGGGGGATATTTCCCCTAGAATGGTGCAGCCAGCCATAATCTGAAGACGTGCAAGGTTACCTGCCTTCGATGTCATATTTTCCTGAAGGAAGCAACCCTTCCCCTCCTGCAAAGTAGCCTGCACCTACCTGATAACTTTGCAGTCTTTGCAAGTCAAATGAAGCTGAAATATGTCTCGGCATTCAACGCTTTCTATAAGCTGCAACGGAACCTGGAATTGAAAAAGATTAAACGGCCTTATTCCAAAATGCACTGGCACTGTAGTTTCTCAGCATGCTCTAAAACAGCCTGTTGGAGAAAACCAGCTGTAAATTGACCTAAATCAATAATTCACATGCAGGATATAGCTAGACGTGAGATTGCTCCTTGCTCCATCGATTCTCAGCTGAGAATCCATCTAGGACAGTGGTTCCCAAACTTTTCGGCATCAGGCCCCTTTTTGATTTTTGAGAAACACTCAACCTGCCCCTCCCCCCCCACCAAAAAATAGCAGAAAAACTTGATGAGCAAAAAAAAAGAAAAAGAAACTGACCGGGGCCAAAAAACAGGCACAGCCCCTTTAATTCCCGGGACCACTGTAAAAAAAAAAAAAAAAAAAAAAAGGTGCCGGTAATCCAGAGGAAAAGCAGAGCAGGCATTGCCCTTTTAAGGTGGCCATCTTGAAGTCTTCCTGGGATGCCCCATCCTCCCCCAGCCTCAGCCAGCCCGAGCTGCGCGTATTCCAGCAGATGCCCGAGCCAGGAAAAACAGAAAACACCAGACATTTCACATGGTATTTTCTGAATTTTTTTACTGGTTAGACCGGGCTCTTTCTTAGGGGGGGATTAATGGGAGGGGCTGGGTCACCTTGCGCGTCCCCCCCCCCGGAATTTCTTTGCGCCCCCCAGTTTGGGAACCTATGATATAGGACGACATAGCACTAGCTGAGACCACAGTTTATCTCACGGCAAAAACTAAGGGCTAGGAAGTATACATGATGACATGGGTGCTAGTCTGGGGCTTGGGAGATGCCCTGCCCTGCCACAGACGTCCTGTGTGACCCTTGGGAAAGTCACTTAATCTCAGTGACTCAACTTCCCAGTTGTGAAATAAAGACACAAAAAATAGCAAGGCATCATGAGGGGACTCTAAAGGTACCATACATAGATACACCGTTTATGTTGCTCCCATGGTTGATTCTAAAATACTAAATCTCTTCCAATCGCTCTCCCATGGACTTCAGTTAGCAAGGAAGGATTATCGCAAGCAATACATGAAGCGGTGGGGCTATTTTATGAGAAAACCCTGCTTCATTCGAACTCAGAGCAGTTTTTCACAGCCCTCCCTTTCTGCTCAGACAGCCTTGGTTATAATTCTTTGGAAAACATTGCAAACCTGCATCATGTTTTATACCATTCCGACCTATCCTGGCTAATAGCCATTGATGGACCTCAATGCCATGAATCTACCTAGCTCTTTTTTGAACCCTGTTCAAGTCCTGGCCTTCACCATATCCTTTGGCAAGGAGTTCCACAGGTTGACTGTGCGCTGAGTGAAGAACAACTTTTTGTTTGATTTAAACCTGCTGCCTATTAATTTCATTTGGTGACTCCTAGTTCTTATATTGTGGGAATAAGTCAACAACTTTTCCTTCTTCACTTTTTCCACACCAGTCATGATTTTATAGCTCTCTATCATATCCCCCTGTAGTCTTCTCTTTTCTAAATTGAAAAGTCCAAGTCTTTTTAATCTCTCTTCATACGGGACCTGTTCCAAACCCCAAATCATTTTTGTTGCCCCAAATCATTTTCTGAACCTTTTCCAAAGCTAAGAGAGCTTTTTTGAGATAAGGCAACCACATCTGTACACAGTATTCAAGATGTGGGCGTCCCATGGTTTTACGTAGAGACAATAAGATATTTTCTGTCTTATTCTACTCCCTGACAACCCTCCCTCATCTCCAGCAAGCCTCTTCCCTTCGGACAAGCCTTTTTTGCATGCTGAAGCACTCCGCAAATCAGACTCGTTCAGGGCAGTTAGTTACTCTTCAAAGAGCGATATGTTATATTTGTAGGCAGCACATCATCCAACAGGAACAACCAAAATACGGCAGCAGGGAAGCAAGTTTTTCCAAAAGCACCCATGCATCGTTATCCACGGCCAACAATGGCATAGTACAGAGGGTACTGCAGCATCATTTCAGTCTCTCACCTCTAAGTAATGACCCCCCTTTCAAACGCTGCCAGTGTTTTAGAATGCCAGAAAACATTAGCAACATGAACTAAAGGTTTTTAATTCCTGACGTGGCAACATAGGAGCTATGTGAGGGGAATACAAATTCCCCCATCCTGCCCAATAGCCATTGATGGACCTAACCTCAATGAATCTAGCTACTACTTTTTTGAACCCTGTGCAAGTCCTAGTCTTCACCACATCCTGTGGCGAGGAGTTCCACAAGTTGGCTGTGCGCTGAGTGAAGAAAAACTTCGTTTGGTTTGTTTGAAATCTGCTACCTCTTCATTTCATTTGTTGACCCCTAGGTCTTACGTACATCAATACTAGGAGGGGACAGGAGGGAAATCTGAAAACAGCAACGGACTCAACTTTCAAGTAAAGGTAGAGGTGAAGGAAGGACCACCCTGAAATTCATGTGATAATTAAAACTACTTCACAGCTCTCACTTAGCCAGTATTACTACTAAGAATCATCAAACTGTAAGGCCGAGAGAGATCTTAATATGCCATCAAATCCAGGCCCCTATGCCGGGGCAGGACCTAGTAAACCTGCAATTTGGGCTTAAAACCCTCTTGGGATGGGGATTCCAAAATCTCCCTTGGCAGTGTATTCCTGGGGTTAACTACCGTCACAATTAGAAAGTGGTTAACTTCTCACCGAAATCTCTCTCTGCTGCAGATTAGGCCTATAACTTCTTGTCCTACGGCTAGTGGACATGGAGACAAATTGATCACGAGCCTCTTTTCAACAGCCCCGTTTTGGTTTTTTTTCTCCCAATTAAACATGCAGGGTTTTGTTTTTTAATCTTTCCTCCTAAGGCAGGATTTCTAGATCTTGTATTAGTTTTGTTGTTCTCCTCTGGACTCTCCAATTCATCTTTCCTAAAGTTTCCTTCATGATACCCATCTCCACAGCCTACTCTAGAAAAGAAAGCTATTTGCAAGGGTTCAATTCAAGTCTGGGATTTCCCAAGATGAGTAAAATATTCATTCCCCTACTACGACAAACCAGCACAAGGAAAAAATGCCCAGGAAGAAACCATTCCCAGCTGCCAAAGCTCCAGCCTTTCCTTAAGAAAACCCAAACATGAGGATTTAGCCCGAGAACTCAAGTTTTGATGCGCAGTCAAATTGCCACTGTTGAATTTACTAATGATCCCTTGGAGGACTATAAGTTAACACTTAGTTCTGTCAGCTGATGGATGGTCTGCGGGGCCTCCCCCTTGCCCTTTAAACAGCACGGCTAAGCTGATCTATCCATTTCTGCCGTGAAAGGACTCATGCATCCAGCCCTCCTCTGCCGCGTTGCTAGGCGAGCAGCGACACTCCGTTATTTCCTGCTCAAAGCACACGGGCAGCGAGGGATCTAGAAGCGCAGTCCTACTTACTGAGATTTCGCACGCATCAGATTGACAGACAGTCTATGGAATTGCAAACAAACAAAAAAACAGATTCAGATAAAAGGCAAAGACCGGGTGGAGTGGTGAGCATTTTTGACTGGATCCTATCTCCTCCGCATGGTTGCTCCTTGCAAAAGTCCGTGCACATTGCATGAATCTAGCTGGCTTTTTGCTAAGAGATCCCTCTCCGATAGGTATTTCTTTTCAGTGAGACAGGATGGGGGTTCGCTCACTCAATCTACCAACATCTCACTTCGGAGAGCGTTACACACATTGGAATGTCTGAGTCACAAGGCGGTGGCAACACAGACGATGGGTCTCAGCCCACCTGTGATAAGCGTCTCTCATCATCTGATTTGTCATTTTTATATGTGTTCACTTTTTTTTTATTGTATCCCTTTGGGATATATGGTCATGCCAATTTTCTTCCACATATTGATCTGAGGAAGTGGGTCTGGCCCACGAAAGCTCATCACCTAATAAACCATCTTGTTAGTCTTTAAAGTGCTGCATAGCCCTGTCTTTTGTTTCAGCTAGACCAGACTCACACGGCTGCATATCTATCACTATTCTCATCTTCTCAGGTATGGAGAAGGAAAGTCATATGGCTGGTGGGCCAGGGGGCCCCATCAGTGAGTTGTGGGGGAGATACTACTGGGGAAGGTGGCCTGGGGAGAAGATGTACCGGAGTCAAACAATGGGTACTAAGTGCTGGGAAGACTGTCCCTCAAGACGGGGGGAGAGGGCGGGGGGGTTGTGCCCAGCTTCAAACTAAGGCGAAAGAAAGGAATATGAAAGGGACTCTGAGATGGGAGCAGACCAGACTTTGGGTTTATTTTGTGTTAATACACCTGACCCCGCAAACAGGTGTTGACTGGAGACAATCCTTTGTAGAACTATTGAGGGGCTGAGTAAAGGGGAAACAGAGAGTGCTGCAGAACCACACTTGGCCAGCAGTTGGCGCAACAGGGCAGGCACACCCCCTGATGCATACTGAGTTGGGGGTCTTTCTACACCTGCCAACATCCACCTGCAGCCCTTCGGCTCGCCTAGCCTCTTTCTTATCTCCTGCAGGCCAGATGAGGACCCGCACCCTCCACATCTGAGCAGAGGAGAGATGCTTGTCCCAGGTCGGACTGGGGCCCTCAACATTAAAAGAAAGCTTACAAAATGAGTAGCCCTCCACGTTACAAAAAGCCCCTTGCTGTGGGTAGCCAGTTCTCCTTGAACGAGCAAGTCCTGGTTTTTTACAAAAGGGGGAAGTCAAAAGGGGACCGCCCAATTTTAAATCTGAGACGAATCATTTGGGCACATACAGCCGACGTGCTTCTTCACCCCAAACGAGGGTTCAGGGCCTGGGAGGGGGCTTGAGGCTGGGGTGGGAGACAGCGGTGGGGGGCTCTGGGATGGGGATGGCACAGGGAGGTAGGGTGCAGGAGAAGGTTGGGGCTCCAGGAAGGGGGCCCAGGGTTGCGGTGAGGGATCTGAGAGGCAGTCAGAGAGCGGAAGGAGGTTGGGATGAGGGCAGATGGTGCTTCCCTCAGGCAGCTCCCCGTCAACCCACTCTACCCTGGTTCTCCACTGCTCCTGACCCGGATGCCACAGCCATACCCAGTCCCTCGGTGGAGGCGTGGCCAGGTGGGTCTGCACCCAAAGCCGACACCCCCTCTGCTCCTATTGGCTCTGGTTCCTGGCCAATGGGATTTGCGGAGCTGGTGCTACAGGCAGAGCTTCCCTGATCACCCATCCGCCTTGGGACCACCCTGGCAAGCCAGCGTTTCCAGGGCCAGCTGTGTCCTTCGCTTTTCTTGGCAAATCGTCTTTCCTGTCACTGAGAAGACTTTCCCCTTCCAAAGGAAGAGCCTCCCGCTTCATTCTAGCCAGGTGGATAAAAATCCACGGTTCATTCTTTAAATCGGATTTTGGTAGGGTTGCGAGGTGTCTGGTATTGACCCGGACAGTCTGGTATTTTCACCTCTTCTCCAGTAAAATAATTCCAAAAACACTGGACACTTAAAACGTCTGGTATTTTCTGATTTTTTCCCAGCCAGGAGGCAAAAATCCCTAGCTGTCCAGCTCAATATGGAGGCAGCCTGGCAACCCTAGTGCTTACTGGGGAGCTGTCTGGCGGGTGGCCACCGGTTAGGGCTAAAAAGCCGCACAACGTGTTCCTTAAAGGGGCCACGCTTTTTTTTTTTTTTTTTTTTTGCGCTTAACTCTCGGCGTCCATTTTTTTTCGGGATTTTTTCTGAAATCATATGGCAACCCTAGATGTTGGATTTTTTACAAATCCATCAATAAAGCGCCACGTTTCTCATTCAAAAACAACAATCACAATTCAATCGCCTCACTAACCTGCTACACTCACAATCTCACAACAATGCATTGATGGCTAATGTCTGCCCAACCTAATCACCAGCCCTTGCTTCCTGAACATTCAGGATGTGCTGTTTCTGTTTCTCGGCCGACTGACGTGCGCAGAGACAGACACAGGCTGGGTCGGCTTGGTTTTGTTCTGTGCTTGTGTGGTCGTGGCCCTGAGCCAAGACGCTGTCCAGAGACAGTGAGACGAGAGATACGAAAGGACAGAGGCAGCACACAAAGGAACTTGGAAATGAAAAGGGAAGGCATTCTTCAGCACACACGGCGCTGCCTATGTTCGCCCCCCCCCCCATTTTGGCCCCAGGAAAAGCGGTGTACATTTCATTTCCTAGGGTCAGAACCTGAACACGTCCAATACGGGTTTCAAAAACGGGTCCCTAAAAAGTCAGGCTTGTCAACAGGATTGGAAAAGTTGCTTGCGCCTCCCACCTCTGAGAGCCGGAGAAACTGCGGAGCGTTCAGCACCTCTGAGAATTGGGCGTCTTAGTTTAGTACGGGGGTGGACAATCATTTTTGAAGGAGGTGGGCAAATCATTTCACAAATTTCAGAAGTGGCTGCGGGTGGAAGGGGCGGGGCCTCGGGCAGAGGGAGAGGGGCCTTGGGCAGATGGGGGGAGCCGTGTGCTGTGAAAAGACACCGCTATGTTTTTTACACAACAAAGTAATGGCATTTTAATAATTATTAACCGCATCCGACATGATCCGAAATGATCAGGGAACGGGGTGGGCAACAGCCTCTCAGCGGGCTGGATCCCACCCCCTCACCTAGGGCTCGCGAGGCAATTCGAGGCCCCAGCCCCCAGCACGTTGCCTTGGAGCGGGAGAGGGGCACGAGCCCTTCTAACAGCTTCTATTTCAGGGGCTCGCGTCTTCTCTGCACCTTGCCTAGAGGCATGGCCCTTTCCGCTGTTTCTATTTCAAGGGCTCTCGTGTTGCCCGCGGTGGGGCGGGGCCTGGAACTGCCTCGTGGGCCGGATCAAAGCCGGATCAAAGCTGAGGCGCTTTTGCCCCCCCCGGTTTAGTACCTGAATATAAATTTACCCTTTGTCATCGTCCTCGCCCACTTTATCCCCTGCAGGTAACCTAAAGAGAAGGTTCACTGTACCCCTCATTCGGAGTTCCCATATTTGCATCACTAATAGCAGCTGTCAACCCCGGACCCTTCAGAATTTCCAGGCCCCCATTCCGCCCTCCCCGACACGACGGGCCTTTGTCCCGGTCCTTCCAGCAGGCCAGGGTGGCTTTGACGCTGAGGGGAGTTTCCCGGCCCAGGCCAGGGGGACATAGCTCCTAGCGACATGCCAGGGTCCTGCGTTTGCTCCCGGCTCAACGCCCGTTGCCAGGGCTACGGCTTCGCGGCCCCTTACGCCCCGGGCCACCGTCTGCCCGGTGGCAGTGTCAAGCTCCCACAGCCCTGCTCCCGCCTCACCCACCCAGCCGGCAGAGGCTCCAAGCCAGCCCGTGCCCCCTCAGGACTAATCACACACATGCGGAGGAAGCTCCCCTCGGCGCCACAGCTGCCCCGGCCTGCTGGAAGGGGCGGGACAAAGGCCTGCCATGTCAGAACGTTTGTCAACAAACTTCTAGAAAGTTCTGGCATTTTCTCCCTCATTCTGGGTTTTTCTAGACATGCCTCACGTCTTCCAGTGCATTCTCAAATGTTCGCTGTGACAGACGGCGTGACGGACCCCTCTTCTTTTATAATAGTTTAGATTAGATTAATACTGGTTATGGCTACAATTTTATTGGATTAAAAGTCAAGGGCAGGAGGCAGGTAATGAACCACGAATCACAGAAACAGACACAGTAATGCATCAATACGGAAGTCGGTTGCCCAGAGAGGGTGCTCAAGCCCTGCCAGAGGGGACTGAGTTATCTCCATGACGGACCCATCGCCTTGCTCACGGTTATTGTGATGATGCGTAACCACCAACCACGAACGGAGCTCCCTGCAAACACAGAGCAGCGGACAGCTCCCGCCCCAAGCAGCTAACTAGACGAGCAGACACAGGGAGTGGAAGGGTTTGAATGCGTAAGCAGCAGGAACAATCCCAGCTCCATTCCACACGAGGGGAGTCGGACGCGTGACACTTACGTTCACCACGGATTCCTTGAATTTGATGTGCAGTCGATAATTAGAAAGTGCAATGACGGCATCCTCGGCGCGTCCCACGTACTCCGTGCTCTCGCCATGAAGCTCAGGGAAGGGGACCTTCAGAACGCAAGGAGAAAGACGACTGTTAGGAAACACGGGCTCCGAATGCCCGCTCCAGCTGCCCGCGCTCACAGTTTACGGGGGCTTTGGAACACTGCGTGGCACGTAAGATGTTTTTACGACTGGCAGGGAAAGCCAGTTACAGGTTTGTGCGTCCATCCTGTCTAGCTTTATTGTAACACACACACACACAACTTATCTCACAACGTTCTTCTTTGGGGCTGAAAAAGAGCCATGCTTGGCGGCAGACCAAAGGTCAGAACATAAGAATGGCCAGACTGGGTCAGACCAAAGGTCCATCCAGCCCAGTACCCTGTCTGCCGACAGTGGCCAGCGCCAGGTGCCCCAGAGGGAGTGAACCGAACAGGGAACGATCAAGCGATCTCTCTTGTCATCCATCTCCACCCTCTGACACACAGGCTGGGGACACCATTCCTACCCATCCTGGCTAATAGCCATGCATGGACTTAACCTCCATGAATGAATCTCGTTCTCTTGTAAACCTTGTTATAGTCCCAGCCTTCACAACCTCCTCAGGTTGACTATCTGTGAAATGACACCTGTGGCAGTCGGACCAAAATCCTTTGAGACGTCTGAGTTACGGAAAAACGACAACCAAGGGCCATTCTGCTCTGAAAGGAGATCATGTACAACAGTACTCACTGAAACAGCTCCCAGCGGATAGTCCCAGTCATGCCCGCTTACTTTAGGTCACAAACGTTTTGCTCTCGTTAGCCACGTAAGAGAAATAGTTCCTTCCTTCCCAAGGCACCACCAAATGTGCTGTTTGCTACGCTCCCATCACTTTCATTTGCACACACCCAGCAGACAACAGGACTATAGCACGTGCTTCTAATCTAAATAACCTCTATGATTTACGACGATGAGCAAGAAAAAAAACAACTCAGCTTAATTCTCAGCTCTGAGCTTACGCTTAGGACGGCCAGCGAGAGAAAAGAACAGTTGTCAGAGGGCAACTGTGTTTCTCTACCACGTGCGTTGCACCTCTGCTGCCCACGGGGATAAGAAAGGCTCGGCCCCCAAAGCCTTCCCTCAAACACCTGCCATCTGCTCTGGTGGAAAAGGCCCGGATCAGCGGAAGTGAATCCCCGCACGGCATCATATAGCAATTTCCGATACAGAACAAAAGCCATTTAGATTGTCTTGGCGGGAGGTACGCTGATCTTCTGTCCACTCAGCAAGGCTCCGAAGCAGTCCAGAGTTCCTGAACGGACCTGTTGCCAGGAGACAGTCCTGGGCAAAATGCGGCCCACAGGCCGCATGCCGCCCGCCAAGCCACCAGATCTGGCCTGCAGAAGCACTGGGGAGCCACAGGCAGGCTACACCGATTGCCCCGCACACCGTGCAGAAACGCGGCTGCCGGGCTTCCTTTCTGTTTCAAAACTGGAGGGGAGGGGGGATGTTTCAGGAGCCGCCCCGCCTCCAGCACCATCCCATTGGCCGGTTTCTGGCCAGAGACCAGTCAATGGGAACTGCTTGTCTGAATAACGGGCAGCCACGAAGAACCACGCCCCCGCCACCTCCCCCACTCCTCGGCTCAGTTATTCACTGAAGCACATGGCCAGGCAACGTTTTTAGCTCTGCAAGCCTTATCTCTGCAGGCAGGCAGGCTGGTTTGGCTGCTGGCTGGTAAGTCTCCTGGCCACAGCCTACCTCTGGCACCCCAGCCCCTCCCTGCCCGAACCTTCTGCCCCACCCCCCCACTCAACATACCCAAACCTACTATCCTCCTCTTCCACCCACACCCCCTCCCAGATCTGGCACCCCAATCTCCTGCCCGAATCACAATCCCCTCCTACCTTACATCCCATCTCAGACCCCTGCACTCCAGTTCCCTGCGCTAGGTCACAACCGCCTCCTTCACCCAAACTCCCTCCTGCACCCCAATCCCTTACCCCAAGATCCCCTCTGCACCCAACCTCCATCACAGATCCCACACCTCCTCCATTAATACCATGGAAGAGTGCAGTCCTTGACCACTTTCCAAAATCTTGGAGTGGCCCCCAGTCAAAAATTATTGCCCATCCCTGATCCAAGGGGGGGCGTTTAGCTTTCCTTTGATTAGCATGAGGCTACGGAAAGAGAAATTCAGGTGAATATCTGAGAGAGCATCAGGCTCCGAAGCCAGCGTAGGACTTGGATTTCACATCGGGGTGGTGCTGGCTGGTTCTTCAGGTCTGTGCACCAACATTGCCTGGATTGGGTCTGTCATTCTCATAAGAACTGCCAGGAGTTCTCAGAACGGCCATACTGGGTCAGACCAAAGGCCCATCCAGCCCCATACCCCGTCTGCTGACAGTGGCCAATGCCAGGTGCCCCAGAGGGAGTGAATCAAACAGGTAATGATCAAGTGATCTCTCTCCTGCCATCCCATCTCCACCCTCTGACAAACAGAGGCTAGGGACACCGTTCCTTACCCATCCTGGCTAATAGCCATTGATGGACTTAACCTTCATGAATTTATCTAGTTCTCTTTTAAACCCTGTTATAGTTCTAGCCTTCACAACCTCCTCAGGCAAGGAGTTCCATAGATTGACTCTGCGCTGTGAGAAGAAGAATTTCTTTTGATTTGTTTTAAACCTGCTGCCCGTTAGTTTCATTTGGTGGCCCCTACTGCTTATATTATGGGAACAAATCAATAACTGCCAGGCGTTCTCAGAACCCTCCGTATCAACAGAAGGGCAGGGCGGGCCTCCATGAGGCCTGGGGCCCAAGAGAAGAGGAAGGCATCTGTCATGATCATGAGGGTTAGCCAGCATCCTGGGGACTAAGGGGTTAAATATGTCCCTTACCTAAACCAGGTGGCAGGCAACCAATAGGAATGTAGGTAGGAATTTCAAACTGGGACAAAGGAATTTTGGGGTTTTTTCCTCCTTTGTCCTGGGCAGTTTTCGCTCCAGCTATCGAAGGGGATAGGATGTTTCGCTCTAAGAAAATACTCTTCACAGTCTGTAAGTAGGATAAAGTTTAGATCAATTCGTTCGGTTTTATTGTTTTATGGTTTGGGAAATGGGATCGGATGTCTGTGCATTTAAACATGGGTTTTGCTCTCCTTTGTAACTAAATTCCTGGCCCATGGCAAATTTCTCCTCGATGAGTATATTATTGTGTTACTTTTCCATCCAGTCCTTATGCTTGCAACAGGAATATTGTGGTGAAAATAAAAGTTATTTCTCTTTCCTTTTTATTAACCTGGTATTGGTGAATGGTTGTGTCCTGGTTTGTACTTTAGGGGTGAGATTTCCCAAGTGATCTTTCCCCTGATTTTTGTTTCAATACTTGGGTGGTGGCAGCAGAGTTTTTATCCCCAAAATCTAGGTTGTTAAGATTTTGGGGGGAAGTTTTATACCAAAGCCTGGTAGATAAGGTTTTGAGGTACTTTTGCAGGCCCCCACCAGTGTTGTCTTCACGTCGTCATTGTCAAGTCCACGTCGAGTCTCAAGTCACTACAGTTCACGTCTCAAGTCGAGTCTCGAGCCCTTAAAGTCACTTTCGAGTCAAGTCCCAAGTCAAGTCTCAAGTCTTAATTTAAAAAAAATGTCAAGTCACTTTTGTACAAGTCATCAATAGCAGCATTTTCGGACAATTTTTTCACCAAGTCGATTTAACAAAATTAACAAGTCTCATAGAATCATAGAATACTAGGACTGGAAGGGACCTCGAGAGGTCATCGAGGCCAGTCCCCTGCCCTCACAGCAGGACCAAATACTGTCTAGACCGTCCCCGATAGACATTTATCGAACTTACTCTTAAATATCTCCAGAGATGGAGATTCCACAACCTCCCTGGGCAATTTATTCCAGTGTTTCACCACTCTGACAGGTAGGAAGTTTTTCCTAATGTCCAACCTCAACCTCCCTTGCTGCAGTTTAAGCCCATTGCTTCTTGTTCTATCCTCAGAGGCCAAGATGAACAAGTTTTCTCCCTCCTCCTTATGACAAGTCGAGTCTCAAGTCACAACAATGAACCCGAGTCGAGTCTCGAGTCGAGTCACCTAGGCGACTTAGGTCGGACTCGAGTTCAAGTCGTGGGACTCGATTCAACCACTCTGGCCCCCCACTTCTGCGTTTATCGTGCCAGAGTGGGGAAGGAGCCATGACAGCATCAGACAGAGATCCAGGGTTGCTACAAACAGGTCCCAGATGGTCAGACCTGTAGGAAGATGAAGGCCTAAAACAGAAGTCCATGCAGCACAGGCCCTGTCTGAGGCCTGGCTAGCAATGGAGAAAACCTGGCTAACAAAAAGCAAAGCTGAACTGTGAGCAAGAGGCAGGTCCCAGCTCACAGAATTTGGCACAACCAGGGCTGAGTGCACAAAACACTCATTGGTAATAGGCCCAAGTGCAGAACAATAATTGGTCCTGGTCATAAGTGGAAAGCACATGGTACCGCTAGCTCATTCAAAAAGACCTTGGTACCCACTCCCCACAGATACACACCCAGGTTCAAGAAAGGGTCTAAAACAGCAGTTCCCAACCTTTTCCAGAGGGGGACCCATTTTGACGATTCAGGAAGGCAATTCCAAAATGGGAGGGAAGACGGGGAGGCAGAGTGGGGTGACTCTTGGTGACCCTTTTGAAAGGTAATGGCGACCCATATTTGCGTCCTGACCCATAGGTTGGAAACCCCTGGTCTAAAATGACAGCATGATGGATAGAGATGATCTAATCCATGGGTTCCCAAACTGGGGGGGCGGGGAGGGGGTGTGAAGAAATTCCAGGGAGGGTGCAAGGCGACCCAGCCACACACACCCCAGTCAATCCCACCCCAAGTTTTGCTGCTATATTTTGGGGAAGGGGGGCATGAGGGTTTCTCAAAAATCAAAAAGGGGGTGTGATGCCAAAAAGTCTGGGAACCACTGATTAATCAAACCACAAGGTACAGAGTGATGGGTGGTACCTAAGTAGCATCAGAGAGTGGTAACCTGGACAACGTCAGAGGGTGGCAACCTGATATGTCAGGAGTGAGGTGTGACTTGTTGTACTTGTATATAAGGTGGTGTCTTGGGGGGGGACAGCCTTTGTATGACCTAGGGGGGCAGTCAAAATTTCCCACTCATTGATTGAGTTGGGATAGGTCCTGCTTTGGGCAGGGGGTGGACTTGATGACCTCCTGAGGTCTCTTCCAGCTCTATGACTGTATTCCATTGTGACAAGTACACATGTGTAGCGGTTCAGTAGTCTACTGACAGCTGTTACTGTACTTCACTCTACGATCGACCTGGCCTGGCACCTCCGATCCTTATCCGGTTTGTGGTCTTTGGGGGCCTTTCGGGGTCTGCTGTGGTCATTGGGCCCACATCACTGAGCAGTCTTCTGGTTACCATCATCGATAGCGCCAGAGACCTGCGAGGACACCACGGCAGTAAATAAGCCTAACGACAAGACCTAACAGCACCAGAGTCCACAGTCACACGATGGGAATCAAGCATTTGGGAGGGCCGAAGCAGGAGAGAAAGTGGAGATCAGAGCCACAAGGCAAGCACAAGCACCAGACCTGGTCAAGAAACCAAAGGGTCAACGGCAGGAGATAAACCGGAGATTGGAAACCAGAGGTCAGATGCCAGGAAATCAAGCCCTGGAGCGGGGAAGTGGGACAGGAGAAGGGAGCAGGTAGCACCAAGCCCATAGCAGAATAAAGCTCAGACAGCTTCTTGTTCCTGCTTAAGGAGGGCCAGTTGACCAATCGGTCATTCTGGGACTCTGCCAATTGCAGAGCCTCACACTAGCGCCGGGCTTCATGTAGGCTGTGGCCAGCTGGAGGGAGGATGGAGAGACAGCTGCTCCCATGAACAGAAGAACATCAGAGCGGACAGGCTGGGTCAGACCAAAGGTCCATCTTGCCCTGTGTCCTCTCTGCCAACAGTGGCCAATGCCAGATGCCCCAGAGGGAGCGAACACAACAGGGAATCCTCACATGATTCTCCCCCGCCGTTGCCCATTTCCAGACAAACAGAGGCTAGGGACACCATTCCTACCCATCCTGGCTAATAGCCATTGATGGACCTAACCTCCATGAATCTATTTTTTGAACCCTGTTACAGTCTTCACCACATCCTCTGGCAAGGAGTTCCACAGGTCGACTGTGTGCTGAGTGAACAAAAGCTTCCTTTTGTGTGTTTTGAACCTGTCGCCTATCCATTTCATTTGGTGACCCCTAGCTCTTATACTGTGGGAATACGTAAATAATCTTTTCTTATTCATTTTTTCTACACCAGTCATGATTTTATAGACCTCTATCAGATCCCCCCTTAGTCTCCTCTTTTCTAAGCTGAAAAGTCCAAGTCTTTTTAATCTCTCTTCGTATGGGACCCGTTCCAAACCCCAAATCATTTCTGTTGCCCTTTTCTGAACTTTTTCCGATGCCAATATATCTTTTTGGAGATGAGGCGACCACATCTGTACAAAGTATTCAAGGTGTGAGCGTTCCATGGTTTTATATTGAGGCAATAAGATATTTTCTGTCTTTTTCTCTATCCCTTTTTTAATGATTCCTCACATTCGGTTTGTTTTTCTGACGGCCGCTGCACACCGAATGGATGTTTTCAGAGAACGATCCACAACGACTCCAAGATCTCTCTCGAGTAACTGTAGCCAAATTAGTCCCCATCATATTGTACGTATAGTTGGGATTATTTTTTCCAACGTGCATTACTCTACATCAGTGTTTCTTAAACTATGTTCTGCGGAACACTGGTCTTCCATGAACAACTCGCAGGTGTGCCGCCACCTCTTCGTTTCTGTCTTTTTTTGGCTGACAACAATTTTTTTTTTTTTTTTAAGAAAATTTTCATAGGTGTGCTGCATAAAAAAATTGTTTGGTGTTCCGTGGTCTCAAAAAGTTTAAGAAACACTGCTCTACATTTATCAGCATCAATTTTCATTTGCCATTTTATTGCCCAATCGCTTAGTTTGGTGAGATCTTTTTGAAGCTCTTCACAATCTGCTTTGTTCTTAACTATCTTGAGCAGCTTGGTATCATCTGCAAATTTTGCCATCTCACTGTTTATCCCTTTCTGTAGATCATTTATAAATAAGTTGAATGGGATTGGTCCCAGGACAAACCCTTGTAGGCCTGGGCTAAACACCCGCGTCTCATGACACACATGCTCACCAAATCATTGAGCCAGTAAACATGGGACAACCCCAATGCCTCCGGATAGAATGCCACATTAGGCTGAAAAGTGTTAGATGTATATTTCCTGATGAGCAATGACACAAATGAGCTAAAATATCAAAATGCGGCATCATTTCTTCTGCTCGGAACACATAGCAAACTCTTTCAACCCCTTCCCTCTTCCTCCCCGACAAAAAGAAAAAGAACCGGTTTTGCAAGCACAGCAGAAATTTGGAACACAAATCTACAAATCCTATGGTTTTAGGATGTCTTGAGATTCTTCAAATCCATTTCAAATATGAAGCGCCTGCCTATTTTTCACTGTAAACTTGTAAAAAAAAAAAAAAACCCCACGTGCTCTGGCTTCTTTTTGCTAGCCTTGGCGAAGCCTAAACTTATGGGCTCGTAACACAAAACAAAGTTGCACTGGTTTAACTAAAGGTGTTATACCTCTATGTTTGGCACTGGTACGACCCGCTGCTGCAATGCTGTGTCCAGTTCTGGTATCCACAACTCAAGAAGGATGTTGATAAAATGCAGGGGGGTCAGAGAAGTCACAAGAATGATTAAAGGATTAAAATACATGCCTTATAGTGCTAGCCTGAAGGAGCGCAATCGAATTTGCTTAACAAAAAGAAGGTTATGGGGTAACCTGAATGCAGAGGTCCCCCCCGCCGCCCGCTGGGATTCCTGGGCCAGATTGCAAAATTGCTCTGGCCGGGGGTGGCCGGCAGGTTGTGAATTTGAGAGCCCTGGTTTACAGCAAAGATCTCAGACATAGGTTTACGTTAAATTGAAATAAACCATTCTTAGGCTACTTCTGGACTGCACTCTAAAATCGAAATAAGTGTCTTATTTCGATTTTATTTCAAAATAGGCTATTTCGAGATTTGGCACGTCAACACGGCACCATGTTTCGAAAGAAAGCGCTGTTTCGAAACATCCCTTATTCCTTGTGGAACGAGGTTTACAGGGATGCCGACACAGCACATCTATGATTTCGAAAATTATTTCGAAATACCAGACGCGTTCCTTGCAAATAGCCTTGTAGTCTAGACGTACCCTGAAATAGCCCTGTAGTTTAGACGTACCCTTACACCAAAATAAGAGTATTTACATGGTGCTTGCCACCAGTTTAGCTAAATGAGTTTAAAAGCCAGCTGATGAAAATTCCTGACAACATTTTGGAGTTATCAGAAATCGAAAAATACACTTTATGCGTTTATACACTTTATACATCACCTAATATCACCTAATAAACCATCTTGTTAGTCTTTAAAGTGCTGCATAGTCCTGTCTTTTGTTTCAGCTAAACCAGACTAACCTGGCTGCATCTCTATCACTTTATGCGTTGTAAGACTTTTGTCTTACCGCCAGCAAAAATGGATAAACAAATAATTCAAGTGTTTCACATAAACAGTTCTTATCATCAAATCAACCCTTTGCTAGATTAAGAGGAAAAATTAAAATTTCTAGGTGATTGCAAAGTCCCTGGATATGCTAAGTCAGCTATAATTTTGAGAAAGTCTTAAGGAAACTCTTTGGACACGGTCCTGCATGGTTTCTCGGTCTGGCACAGCGATATGCGTCAAAAGAAAATGTTCTTATCTTCCCTATCATCGTACTGAGACTTCAGTGCCAGAGACTGACCCAGAAATCTCAGCTGCTGTCCTGCGTGACTCTGATTAGACCGAGCGGGAACAGATCGGCGCACCTTTTCGTACAGCAAAGGCAAAGAGTAATCCAGAGACTACCTGAAGATTTTCATCCTCTCGGATCAGCTGCTTCCTTGGGAAGATCTGATTAGCCTGAATGCATTCAAGGCTGTGCAGAGTCTCTTCATCCTAGAAGCAAAACTTCACCGTTCATTTCAACCCTTTACCCCCCCTTGGCAGACGTCTCCATTGACAGAAGGCAGGAAGAGTTCCCCGTGAGCAATGAAAGAGTTTGGCATGATGAACTATTAAGAAAATTCAGCTACCAGTGACTAAGAGAAGTGACATAATATTGCAATTTTACGTGACTGGTAGCCCACAATTTTACAATATAAAACACAGATTTGGAACCTCTTTCTTTTGTTACACAGGCTACGCTGCTGCAGGCTTCTGCTGCCCCATGCTCTGGCCCCAGTCCCTGATCCCGGCTCCCTGGCTGCCCCAGGCTCCGGCCCCAGCCCCTCACTGCTGGCCCTCCTGCCACTAGGGTCCTGTGGCTCTCTGGTCCAGGAACATCCGTGATCCGGCCGGATCACACATGTTGCCGGACCAGAGAGAGAGAGTGCGGGTTTTGGATGTGCAATCTGTACTACACACATCTGCACTTCTCCCGCATAACTGAAACAGCCTGGCTCTACACAGCGTACCAGTAAGACTGCACTCGCAAATTCATTTCAAACAGCCTGGCAGCTCCTAATACATTTGAAAAGCAGACGCGCTGAGTCTGGGACCAGACACGAGCCAAGAATCGGCTGATTCCCGGCTCGCACCCAGTCCCCCACTACGCGTCTGTCTCTTTTGCTTCCAAGACAGTGCTGGGAGGGGAGGATCCGGCTTTTAAGCCGGTTCCCTTCAGCACCAGCTCCTGCTCCCCCTCTCTCAAAGAGGCAGCAAGGGTGGGTGGGGCGGGGGGAGGAGTGACTAGTTGATAAACTTACGCTTATCGGCAGAGCTTGACAAACGGCGGCGAAAGCCGCTCGCCAGCCCCGCACTACACATGCGCAAGAGCCACATTGCGCATGCGCGTGCCGCCAGTAAACGGGGCGCGCGCCTGAAATCTACTCGCCACGGGCGAGTAGATTCTATAGTTTGTTAAGCCCTGCTTATCGGGTAGTCGACTAGTCAACTAGTCGCTTACACCCCATGTACCAACTCTCTCATCCTTCTTGTGCTTTGTTTTGGTCAATCCTGACAAAACCCATGCGCTTACCATGACAGGCCCAGGCCCGGAGGAGAAATCCTCGTCTCTGCTCACAATACTTTGAGGCTCTTCCTCCCGTAATGGTCAAAGCTGGAAAACAAAACGGCAACGTGTAAATGGGAAGCCAAATTGATTCTCTCATTTGTCGGCAAATCAATGATTGTAAAGGCAAGTTAATGTGAAAGACCAAGAGCCTAGCTAGAAAACCCCAATTCGACACGCAGGAAGAGATGAAGTCCATGCAAATTAACTTGCCATCCAAGCACACGCCATTGTGAAATATACCTGGCTGTTTTGATGCATTCTCAATAAACACCACTGAACAGACTGTCTGTAACCAATAGACTAATCTATCTGTATCTTTAATAGGGCTGTCAATTAATGCGCGTTAACGCCTGCGAGTAACGCAGGGCAGAAGTAACAAATTTAAAAAATTAACGCATGTTAATCTAGGGCAGTGTTTCTTAAACTGTGTTCTGTGGCACACCGGTGTGTCACGGAGAACAGAATTCAAAATGGCTGCCCTTAAAGGGGCAGGCGACTTTTTTTTTTTCCCTCAATAACTACCCCCTGACCTTCCCCCCCCCCCCAACAAAAAAATCTTTGGTGTTCCTCATAAAAAAAAAATTATTGTTTGGTGTTCCTCGGTCTTAAAAGTTTAAGAAACACTGATCTAGGGTTACACCATACATCTGGTTTTTCCCTGCACACGTCCTCGTTTTCACTTGTTAAATGACCGACCGGCTGGCTTTTTTAAATGACAAAAAATGTCCAGGATTTTGCCCTGCAAAGGGGATCGGGGAGAGGGCAGTGGCACACGTCTGTCAAACAGAACGTTCAGAGCTGTGTGCCCGGACCGTTCACGGCCGCTGTGCACACGCACCCCAGTGCCTGGAGGGAAAAGCGCATGGCCGCGGCAGCTCCGGTGAGATCCAGGGCAGATCTGGTGGGGGGGGGTTGCCTCCTCCCATGGAGTCACCACGTTACCCTCCACCTCAGAAGGTTATGTCCCCGGTTCTGTGGGAGGGGTGGGGCACTGGGTTAGAGCGGGGTGGCTGGGGGTGCCTGGCTCTGCGGGAGGGGTGAGGGCATTGGGTTAGAGCAGGACTGTTGGGGGGTGGCTGGTTCTGGAGGAGGGCAGGGATACTGGGTTAGAGAAAGGGGATGGGGGAGGGAAATGTAGATGTAGAAAACATCCAAAAACATTTAAATAGATGGTATTCTTATGACTGTTTAACAGCAGGATTTATCACGATTTTTTTTTAATCGCTCGACAGCCCTAATCGTTAAGTTTAACATCGGGCTTTCCAGGCTGCCCTGAGAACATTCCCGAGTCCTTCGTAGACGCACACACTTCACATCTTTTATTTTTGTATCTAACGATCTGTATATTTTAGAACTGTGCATCAAGTCAGTCTGTGTAAGAGTCTGTCTGTTCCGGAACGTCTCCGAAACGGTCAGACCTAGGACCACCACATTCGGTAGGCAGTTTCCGCTTACCCTAACTTAAAGCAAGGTCAGGGTTTCGTTGTGCCAGCACAACCGGAAATGGGAAGAATGGGACTGGTTTCCATAACACTTCCTGAAGGGAGGTTCTAAAGAGAATGGAGAGAGGCTGTTCTCAGTAGTGACGGATGGCAAAACAAGGAGCAATGGTCTCAAGTTACAGTGGGAGAGGACTAGGTTGGAGATTAGGAAAAACTATTTCACTGGGTGGGTGGGGAAGCATTGGGATGGGATCCCTCGGGAGGGGGTGGAATCTCCATCCCTAGAGGTGTTTAAGTCTCAGTTTGACCAAGCCCTGGTTGGGTTGATTGAGTTGGGATTGGTCCTGCCTAGGGCAGGGGGCTGGACTTGATGACTCCTGAGGTCTCTTCCAGCTCTGTGATTCTATGAACACAGAAAGGGAAAGGCTGATGCCAGGAGTCACTGGGGGCAACGAGCTCAGGTGATCACTGCAGGCAGCTGTACCACCAAGGGAGTGGCCAGCCACCAGACTGGGTAAGTGGGAGCCCCATGCCGGGGAGATAGCCCTTGCTGCAGGCCCCCACCCCGGGACGGGCCAGGGGGAGGTAGAAAGCCCCCCTCACCGCCCCACCCCATGAGGGCCAGGGGGGAGGGAGAGAGCTGCAGTCAGCTCCTCCTGCACTCCCCCACACTTTCACTCCCCTGCCCTTAGCCCCTCCCACATCCCCATGGCCCTGCCCTGAATCCTGCACCTCCCACACCACCAGCCCCCTGAAGGACCCAGGCAACGCTGGGTAAGACTTTCCTGTGGGGTTAGAGCAGCCTCTGCCCACGGCCCACCATGAGCTGGGCGCTGCTCCTGGATACCAGTTAACCGATTACCCATTCACACCCCTCGTCCACACTAGATTTTTTGGCACAAGCTTACCAACGCCTAAGACTCTCACTCAGTATTAAGAAAACTAAAATGCTCCGTCCGCCTGCCTCGGGCTCCGCATACGACCCACCACAAATCACCACCGAGGGACAGACGTTGGAGACAACTTTCTCAAAGCACAAAATCTGACGGTGAGGTCCAGCGCAGGATCAAGTGCGCAAGCGCTTCCTTTGGGAAACTGCTCCAACGCATTTCCACCCACACCGAGATCCAGGTCCCTAAGACGATTCTCACTCCTACACTCCTTTATCAATGCGCGACCCATCGACAGCACCTCAAGAGTCAGGAGAGGTTCCAGCAACGATGGATCCAGAAGATCCTTCACATTGTGTGGGAAGATCATTGCACTAACGCCAGCACCCTCACTGAAGCCAATGTCACCAGCACTGACGCAACCAACGGTCCTCATGCGCCAACTCCGCTGGGCGGGGCTTTGTGCACGGATGCTAGAGTCTCGTCTCCCAACACAAGTTCTCTGCTCTCAGGTCACCCGTGGTTGGTGAGAGAGACGTTAAAATTAGATGAGTCAACTAATCGAGCAGTCGATGGAATTTCTATTGACTATTCGATTAGGGCACTTCTGTTTTGAAATGTAGCAAAAGCCCGCCCGGTTGTGGCTACATTTCGAAGGCGGAAGTGCGGCGTGGTGTTCGGCCTTTGAAATGGACAAGAGCCCCAGCCTCTCGGAGTCCCCTTCTGGCCCCAGGCTCCATGCCACACTTCCACTTTGAAATGGAATGAGCCTCAGCGGGGACTTTTGTACATTTCCAAAGGCGGAACGCCACTGCTGCGTCCCCGTCCCCTCCCATGGAACTGGAGGGAACCAACTTTTAAGCCGGCTCCCCCCAGCACTCCCTCTTCTCCCCCCCTTGCTGCCTCTTTCTGGTAGAGGCAGCAAGGGGGGGGGGAGAGGAGGAGTGCCTAATTGACTAGGGGAGTGTTTCTTAAACTGTGTTCCGTGGCACACTGGTGTGCCGTGGAGAACAGAATTCAAAATGGCCGCCCTTAAAGGAGCAAGAGCCCCTCCCCCTTTTTTTTTGCTGAATAACTTTCCCCCAACTTTTTTTTCCCTCAAAAACTTTCATCTTCCACCCTCGCCCCCACCCCGAACTTTCTCCTTTTTTCCCTCCCCCCTTAACAAAAAGTCCTTGGGGTTCCTCATAAAAAATAATTATTGTTTGGTGTTTCTCGGTCTTGAAAAGTTTAAGCAACACTGGACTAGTATGTCCACCATCCAGACAGGCGATTAGTCCAGGGTTACTCAACTTTGGAAGCTCCGGGGGCCACAATGATACTCATGGCACATGCCGAGGGCCGCAACTTACGTGTGGTTGCATAGGCATGTAACTAGATATGCAAATAACTTTTCACATTGGCGGGCATGAATACAAAGCTTAAGGCAAGACTACACAACATGCAGGCCCCATTTAAGTCAGTTCTGTTGATATTAATCAAATGCAATATTTACCCCATTTCCACCCATATGACAGCACTTTCAATGAGCAATGACAGCCCAGGAATTTAACGACTAAAACACATATCAACATAATTCCATTATACTGACTACTTTTTTCTTTTGGCTCCCATCCACCAGCCGCGTGTTGAGCCCCATGTATCATAGAATCATAGAACACTAGAACTGGAAGGGACCTCGAGAGGTCATCAAGTCCAGTCCCCTCCCCTCATGGCAGGACTAAGCACCATCTAAACCATCCCTGGTAGATGTCTATAGAATCTCAGAACAATAGAACAGGAAGGGACCTCAAGAGGTCATCAAGTCCAGTCCCCTCCCCTCATGGCGGGACTAAGCACCGTCTAGACCATCCCTGGTAGATGTCTATAGAATCTCAGAACACTAGAACAGGAAGAGACCTCGAGAGGTCATCGAGTCCAGTCCCCTGCCCTCATGGCAGTACCCAGTACTGAGACCATCCCTAGTGTAAACCCAAACTGCACCGCAGGCCGCAATCAAACGGGCCGTGGGCCACATGTTGAGTAGCCCTGGATTAGTCGCTTACATCCCTAGTCAGTGATGCCATGATGGTCAGAGGAAACACTACAAAGAGACACTGAAAGCATCTCTCAAGCCAACTTATGTGGCCATCACAACCTGGGAGGAAAAAGCAACTAACCAACCTCAATAGCGCCACATCTTCCATCAAGCTGTAGACCGCTTTGAGAAGAAACACCTTGCCCTCGAAGCTGAGAAGAGAGAGAAAAGGAAGGAAAAATAAAGACGTTTCTCACAACAGGCAGCTGATCCATCTGGACCTACTGCAGGCAGAGCTAGGGTCGGACTCTTGAGTCCTCTCAGGACCAGTGTTCCCTGTAAGGCATGAGCTTAGACAGCCACCCAGGAGAGATTCGAATGTCAGAGCTGCCCACAACCGGGCAGCATGTGTTTCTACTGGCGGTGCACATACACACATGCTTTGGTGCACATAACAAAATGTATTCTGCACACAAATGGAACAAAAATAGAGGGAACATTACTCAGAACCCATACATAAATCTAGGGTAGAGGTCCTTCTTGAATCGAGGGATTGCTTACGATGATAATTTTCTACTACAAAAGGTACTGCTCCCAACACAAAATAACTCATTTAGATCTCATTATTTGGCGGTTGCCTGATTATATTCAATATGGGCAAACAGAGAGCAGACCGAACCATTAATATATATGTGATTGAATGCATCCTGTATTCATAGCATACACACTTTTATGCTACTTTTTGTACAAAATATGCCTCCTGAGAGATCCTCGGAAAACCAGTAACTCACTGGTCAATAATTTCATAGTGCAGCAACATTATATGTGAAGTTATGACTCCTCCCTACAGGATGTTGGTAGAAAATGTTCACGCCCAGGGAGCTCTGATTAGGCAGAAGTAATTAAGTAGGTCTATTACGTAGGTCTATCTTAAAGGAATGTTTACCTCAGTTTACATCAACATAGTAAACAGGCTCTTTGGGTACGTCTAGACTACAGGCTTTTGTCGACAGAGGCTTTCTCGACAGATACTGTCAACAAAGCTTCTGTCGACAAAGAGCGTCTAGACTGCATCCAGTTCTGTCGACAAAGCAAGCCGCTTTGTCGAGATGAGAGTGTGGACGCAAAGGACAGCGTGGATGCAATAACGCCTTCTATCAACAGAACTCTGTTGACAAAAGGCGTTATGCCTCGTAGAATGAGGTTTACCGCTGTCGACAAAACTGCTGTGTTCTGTCGACGTTATGTCGAAAGAACTCGGCAGTAGTGTACACGCAGGTATAGTTTTGTCGACAAAAGGCCACTTTTGTCAACAAAACCCTGTAGTCCAGACACACCCTTTGAGACTGCACAAGCAAATCAGAATACATGGAGAGAAGAGAAAACATAGGAAATCCTTCACCCCAGGCTCCACTGAGTCTTTTTAAGTGTTTGAATAAATTGTGCTTTGAGGCGTAATCCTCAGAAAAATCTATTTCAAAAGGGGGCCGGGACTATAAAAGTGTGGTGAGGGGGACGGGGAACCAACGCAGTCTATTTATCTCCATCTCACGGTCTTCTCTTTCACTTAGGACAATAAAGGCATGAGTCCTTTGGTGTTTGGGGACCATGACTTGAGAAATTGGTCAGCTATGTTGCTGGGAACATGTGGTAAGGATTTTATCTTCAACCAAGTCTAGTTTGTCAATATTTAGCTACTAGAAAGCGTTTTATCTTTATTTTTTCATAAACATTTCTGACTCAACAGCTTACATTTGTACTCACTTAAAATCTCTCTCTTGATAGTTAAATACATGCCTTTTTTTTAACCAAAACTAATCCAATGTTGTGTTTAAACTACATTGCTAGAAGAACATGAGAATATATTTTTATTTATATTATCACAGCACGTAGTTGTAGAGATAAGATGAGGACCACATCATCCCAGGAGTTCTACCAACACCAAATTCCCAAAGCTGAGAAAAACGTACAAGCAAACTTGACAGGGATGAAAAAATTCAGACAGAAAAATGTGAATGAAAATTGGGAATTCTTTAAGGAAAGTTCATTGTATGGCCCCAAAAAAACCCTAAAAACCTGTGATTCCACAATCAAAACAGAGGAGAAATTTGGCTAAAAACCCATCCAAGTCAGTGGGGATGTGAACACCGTAATTAGAAAGAAAAAATGCAAATCATAGCAAATACAAAATGGGAAAGACATAGTACTCAGTATAAATTAGAGTACTAATTAAAATTTAGTAATTGAGAATTAAGAGCTTGGAAAGTGGATCTAGAAAGCTAAAAGACATTGGGGGAAATCCGTGATTGCCAGAAATAAGGATGATAAGGAGAAACAATAGAAATCTAGCCATGGTTACTAAATAGAGATGATAAAATTGTTAATAACAAGGAAAAAATTAGAGAAACTTGAGTGTTAATAACTACATTTGTTCTGTAACTGGAAGGAGAAGGATGATGTACTTACATCACATGAAGATGACAAAGTATTTTCCAGTCCGTTAATAACTAATGAGGATGTTTCACAGAGTTTAAAAACAAAAGGAACAATTAGATCTAGTCTGATCTCTTGTACATTACAGACTTTCCATTTCACCCAGCGACACCTGTACTGAGTTTAGTAACTTGTGTTTGGAGAAAGCATATCTCCTTCAGAAAGGTACTGATCTGACATGTTGACATTAAGAGATGGAGAATTCACCACTTTCCTTGGTAGGTCCAAAAGACGGTTACCTTTTGGTAGCTGGTGTTCACCTCCATACATGTTTGGTGTCGACAGACATCTTGGATCGGCACACGCGCGAGGTAGGCTGACGCCTGGCTGTGGTTCAATAGGCCCAAACGATTTGCAGCAGAGAACCCTTGCCAGGCTGTAGCAAGTCCAAACAAACGAGGCCAGCTGCTGTGTGGAAACCGGCAGGCCCTTCGTTCTGTCAGTGATAGCAACAAAAAGCTGAGACGATTTGTGGAACAGCTTAGTACATCCCTAAAAGGCCAAGGCCGTCCAGATGTTTATGGAGCACAGCCACTTCTCCTCTGTCTTGTGAGGTAAGAAGATATCCTGGTTCACGTGGAAGGAGGAGACCACCTTTGGTAGGAAGGCTGTACAAGGACCTTGTGAGGAAAGAAGATGTCCTAGTTCACTTGGAAGGAGGAGACCACCTTTGATAGGAAGACTGCGTGGGGCCGTAAAGAGACCTTGTCTCTGAAGAAAACAGTGTATGGGGACTCCAAAGTTAAGGCCGGGATTTCCAAAACATTTCTCGCTGATGTCAACGTGCCCAAAAATGCCACCTTCCGGGACAAACAGAAGAGAGAGAGCAGGCCCCAAGTGGCTCGAAGGTTGGCACCACGAGTCAGGAAAGGACTAGGTTATGATCCCACTGAGGGGCAGAGTCCCACACCTGCAGCTAGAGTCACTGCAGATCACCAAGAACTGCACCGTCGTGTTGTGTGAGACAAAAAGGTGACTTCACTTTCATAACTGTTGTTCTTCGAGTTGTGTTCCTCATGTCCATTCCAACAGGTGCACACACGATCGCCAGAAAGCTTTCATCCTAGAATATCTATAGGATTGGCAGTGGACCCTCATCATGGTGCCGCTATGATGGTACATATAAGACACAGCCAACTCCCCACCCTCTCAGTTCCATCTTGCTGGACTTTTCTGACCGAGGAGATTTGGAAGGACATGAGCAACACGTCTGGAAGAACAAGTTACAAAAGGTACCATTTTTCTTCTTTGAGTGATTGCTCGTGTAACATTCCAACGGGTGACTTAAAACATGAGGGCATCCTGCATTCAGAGAGTGCAGCACACGCTCTCTATCACTGGGGCAAGAGAGGTAGGGAGATAGTTTGGGTTGATGTGAAAATGAGAGACCACCTTAAGCAAAAAGGCCAGGTGCAACTGTAACTATACTTTGTCCTTATAAAAGACAGTATATGGGGGTTCAGAGGTGAGCGCCTGGAGCTCCAAGATGCTCCGGCAGAGATTACAGTACCAGAAAAACTACCTTCTACAACAGGTATGACAAGGGGCAGGTGGCCAGAGGTTCAAATGGTGGTGGTGTGGTCCCTCTCACCCATGCTTTATGAAATTGGCTTATGAATATAAATATGCATAACTCGGAGACACATTGGACAAAATACCTCACGAAACCTTTCAATTCACAGAATCATAGAAGACTAGAATTGGAAGAGATCTCAAGAGGTCATCAAGTCCAGTCCCCTCCCCTCACGGCAGGACCAAGCACCATCTGATCATCCCTGATAGATGTCTGTCCAACCTGCTCTTCAGTATCTCCAGAGATGGAGATTCCACAACGCTCTTCGGCAATTTATTCCAGTACTTCACCACCCCGACAGTTAGGAAGTTTTTCCTAATGTTACAATCTGTTGGATCTGCTGCATATCTTATTTTGGTGCATGTTTCATTCTTGGACGTAAAGTTAGAAAGAGGAAGTATGAGATTGTTTATGTTTTTAAATATGCTAATGAGAACTATCATTGGTGTTCCGGAAGCTTTAATGACTGGGTGATCAACTTAACGACTTGTAAACAGCTTTGTTTGTGCTATACGTCTAAACAGTGGTTGGTTCTAGGAAGACATGACGGTACCACCTTGTACTAGGATACTAGTTTGACCAGGTAATTTCCCATGGAAGGGGGAATGTAGAAGAAAAGATTCCCATCCAGGGAACAATCTATTTAAACAACTGGAAGCTAGGAATGGCTTTGTTTATGACTGACGTGACACACCCAAAGAGAGACCAGGAGACTCTCCGGTTAAAAAAAGTCTCCCACCTGAAGATCATGGCTAAGACAGGGACAGTCTTTTAGGGTAAGCGTTTGTACGCAATAAGTTTTAGTGCAGCCGTGGTCAACCCATGGCTCGTGAGCTGCATGTGGCTCTTCCCCGCCCCGGGCAGGGTGCGACTCACAAAGCCCTCTCCCCCCTGGCTTATAAAGGCGCCCCAGCAAACAGCCCTCTCCTCCCAGCTCACTGCGCTCAACGGGGCAAAGGAGTCGTCTGGCGTGGCCATTCAAGGTGGAGTATTAAAGATGGTGTCAGCTGGCAGGCCAAAAAGCTTCTCTTAAAGGGGCAGACTTTTTTGTTGTTGTTGTTGTTGCTTGACCAAATGTGACCGGGATCTCCTTTTAAAGGGGCAGTCCCTTTTTTTTTTTTGGCTCCGGCTCTTTGCACTGGATCTACTTTGCCCAGAATGGGTTGGCCACCCCTGTTTTAGTGCATTAGAAGTAGCTATGCATTTCCTTTTTTTTTTTTAAATGCTGTAACTTACTTTGACCTGTCTGCTTCCACTCGCAGCCACTTAAATCCTACTGGTTGTGGTTAATAAAAACACTTTTGTTTACTATCAAGCCCAGTGTAAACTTGCAACCTTGTAAACTGGAACCTGGGGCGAACAATCAGCATGCACATCCTTTCTTTAAAAAAAGGGGGCTTACCTGAATGAACTTTCTTTGGGTAAAACTGGGCGCTGTGCCCTAGAACTGCATCCTCCCAGGGCTGAAGTGATTCGGTGTCTACATTGCTCTTGGGGTGGGGGGCGGTTGCCCCAGCTCTGTGCCGTGTCTGGGGGAGACCAGAGAATCTGGCCCCACAGAACAGGGTGGTGGGGAGCCCCAGAGAGTAAGAAGGCAAATATCAGTGACATAATCAGCACACCAGGGAACAGTCCCAAAGGGTCCTCTGTGACCGCCCCCCGCCCCCATCACAGATGGACCCATAAGCTTTGTTAGCACAAGGTTCAAGTGCCACTGGGGAATAGGCTACCTCACCTGTGAGTAGCCCCTTTAGAAAACGGGTTACCTTGGGGGCCGTAAACACAGACTCCTGAGTGAAACATGGAAATGGCAGGCAGGGGAAAAGAGGGGAGTGCCAGCCCTTGCTGCTTTATCTGCAGGACACTGTCTAGGAAACATGGACCCAGGGGCCCTTGTGATGACACCGCAAGGAGAACCGTTTCCGAGGTACGTAGCCCTGGTGGACAGTCTCTTGCTTCCTACGGGGATATCCTGGACCAGGTTGGAGCACCCAGCTCTCTGGGGTTCAACCATGCTGTGAGGTGGAGGGACTCTAGGTTCGGATGATGGAGCCCACGATGAGGTCCGAGGGAGAGGCTCAGCAACAGGGCAAACCAAAGCTGTCTAGGCCACGCTGGAGCTGAGGATAACCCTCTTGAGAAGAGTACTAGAGATGCAGCCGTGTGAGTCTGGTCTAGCTGAAACAAAAGACAGGGCTATGCAGCACTTTAAAGACAAACAAGATGGTTTATTAGGTGATGAGCTTTCGTGGGCCAGACCCACTTCCTCAGATCAAATTGTGGAAGAAAATTGGCATGACCATATATACCAAAGGGATACAATCAAAAAAAGTGAACACATATGAAATTGACAAATCAGATTTTAGAACAGAGGGGCGGTGAGGGGGGAGGTTAGTGTCTATGAGATAATGAGACTAGGGGTGATAATTGGGGAAGCTATCTTTGTAATGGGTAAGGTAGTTAGCATCTCTGTTAAGGCCCATTCGTAACGTGTCAAATTTAAGTATGAATGTCATTTCAACCAGACTGAGCATTGTCTCAATGACCTAACTACATGTACAGTGATTCCTCATTTAACACGTGCCCGCTTAACACGTTTTCGCGATAGCATGATTTTTTTTTTAGGGAACATTTTTTTAATTATATGACCATCCCCAGAATAACACGATTTTCCCAGCCAGCCCATTGCCAGTGGCTGCACGGGGCTTCCCCCGCCTCCCGGCAAAGCGGTGGAGGGTTCGCCGCTTGCCGTGCCGTTCCCCGCTGACTGCCCCTTGCCGGACACCTTGCCCCCTCTCCTCCGCCCCTGCTTGCAGGCTGGTGGCTGCTCGGGGCTTCCCCCGCCTCCCTGCAAAGCGGCGGAGGGTTCACCGCTCACCGTGCCGTTCCCCGGCGACCCCCCCTCGCCAGACGCAGTGCAGGTCCTGGCAGAGGGGCATACTCCCAACCCAATCCCCCTCCCCTCTCCTCTCCTTCCCTTCCCCAGAGCCAAACACCTCCCCTTCCTGCTGTAACCCAGTCCCCTTTCTCCCCCAACCTTATGTCCCAGTCCCAACAGACACCACCGCTTGAAACGCAACCCCCACCTTTTCCATTATTTTCAATAGGAAAATTGACCCCGCATAACATGTTTTCACTTAACACGACCATTTTCTGAAACATATCAATAGTGTTAAATGAGGAATTACTGTATCCTGCTTCAGAGAGACTTTAACACCAGACTACAAAAGGAAACCTCAGAACTGTCATTCATGCTTAAATTTGACACTTTACGAATGGGCCTTAACAGAGATGCTAACTATCTTACCCATTACAAAGATAGCTTCCCCAGTCATCACCCCTAGTATCATTATCTCATAGACACTAACCTCCCTCCCAACCCCCCTCTGTTCTAAATCTGATTTGTCAATTTCATATGTGTTCACTTTTTTTGATTGTATCCCTTTGGTATATATGGTCATGCCAATTTTCTTCCACAATTTGATCTGAGGAAGTGGGTCTGGCCCATGAAAGCTCATCACCTAATAAACCATCTTGTTAGTCTTTAAAGTGCTGCATAGTCCTGTCTTTTGTTTCCTCTTGAGAAGGGCTCTGAATCAGACAGAACAGCTGGGAAGGCATAAAATGTGCGCCGTCCAGAGGAGGTGAAATGCATCTGACAGCGCTGCCTAGGAAGGAGCAATGCGTCGCAAACAGGTCTAATAGGGGAAAACCCTACCTCTGGAAAATGGGGACGAGAATCCCTGATCTGGTTTTTAAACTGGCTCCCTTCGCGGACTAGCTCCTGCCTGGCACCCCACCTCAGATACAGATGCAGCAGCCCGGAGTGGCAGGGGGCTCCTCAGGAGTGGGGCTGGAGCACACTGGCTGCCAGCCACGCCCCCGGGAACTAGAGAACAGTCGAGTAACCGATAAGTCGTGAGGTTAATCGACTATTCAATTAACCGATATTTAACATCCCTGCTATGAACACTTCCTTGCATGTGCCCAATATTTAACATCCCTACTATGAACACTTAGTTAATCAACTATTCAATTAACCAATCAACTAATTCCAATCAACCAACCAACCAATCAACTAATTCAACAGTTAATCAACGATTCAATTAACCAATCAACTAATTCCAATCAACCAACCAACCAATCAATTAATTCAACAGTTAATCAATGATTCAATTAACCAATCAACTAATTTCAATCAACCAATCAACTATTCAATCAACTAATTCAACAGTTAATCGACTATTCAATTCACTAATATTTAACATCCCTACTACGAACACTTCCATGCATGTGCCCTTCATGTGGTTCCTGAAGACCTGGTAGGCAGCCGAATGGCCCGTGGTTCCATCATGTTTATGTGTAGGTACAGTTTGTCCTTGGACCAAAGACCGTGAATCTGGAATTGGCCAACCCAGGGCCACCTGCTCTGTCGCCCAACTCGGCCGGGATGAGCCAATCACCCAGGTGCGGGAATACCTGAACACGGCGCCCGGGCAAGAACGCCGCTATGGTATTTCAAGCAAGCAGCTTTGCTCTCACTCTGCTGCCACTAAAGCCAAGAATAAAAACTCCCAAATGTTTCAATGGGGTAGACCTCAGCCCACAGAATCAATGCACACTAGAACTGGAAGGGACTTCAACAGGTCATCGAGTCCGGTCCCCTGCCCTTATGGCAGGACCAAGCACTGTCTAGACCATCCCTGATAGACGTCTATCCAACCTGCCCTTCAATATCTCCAGAGATGGAGATTCCACAACCTCCCTGGGCAATTTATTCCAGCGTTTCATCACCTGGACAGTTAGGAAGCTTTTTCTAATTCCAACCTAAACCTCCCTTGCTGCAGTTTAAGCCCATTGCTTCTTGTCCAATCCTCAGAGGCCAAGGAGAATAATTTTTCTCCCTCCTCCTTGTGACACCCTTTTAGATATTTGAAAAGTGTTATCATGTGCCCCCTCAGTCTTCTTCTTTCCAAGCTAAACAAACCCAATTATTTCAGTCATCCTTCATAGCTCATGTTCTCTAGACCTGTCATCATTCTTGTTGCTCTTCTCTGGACCTTCTCCAATTTCTCCGCCTCTTTCTTGAAATATAAATCACATCTGCACATAGTATTCAAGATGGGAGGAGGCATATTGTGAATTGATTGCAATTAGGAAACGGAAGGTTTTGCTACAGTAACTGGAAAGGGGAGGGGGGAATTAAGCACTCAGGGAGATGATTTGGGTTTGGTATCGAATGGAATGTCTACACTAGAAGGATGGCAGCAAAACTTATGTCACTGGGGGTGGGGGGTGTTCACTGAGCGACATAGATTTTGCCAACATAAGTGCACATCTTAAACTCAAACTCCAGTCATGTGAAGAAGTGGGCTGTGCCCACGAAAGCTCATGATACCATCTACATGTTTTGTTACTCTATAAAGTGCTACCAGACCATTGCTGTTTTTTGGTTTTTAAGTTTATCCTGTACAGACTAACTTGGCTACCCCCTGAAGCTTTGGTAAGTGATAGCGTGCCTAAGAAGCAGGCTGAGACAGCTGATGTTGGGTTCACCCTGAGGGCAGAGGTGGCTTGAAATTATTTTGGAGAGGGGTCTGAATTCCCAATTTCCCCCCTAGCAATCCTTCATAGTAACATTCTCCCCTACTGCTTCTCCCAGATGTCTGCCACTGCATCGAAAATTCACTGAATAGTCCTGCCAACTGCTCAGAAGTGACCTGGTTAGCACTCCTGACATATGACCATCGTTAGATAGCTGTGTTAACACAGCCTCAGGAAACCAGAGCTGTACTGGTTCACATCTGTAACATTTTCTTCACAACCAAAAGGACTAGAAAACTTTTTTTTTTTTAAGGGAAAGATTCTGGACCACATGTTCCACAGCTGGAAAAAAAAAAGGATCCTGCATAGGATGTTGACTTTAATTTGCCTCTTTTATTTCACGAACAGACTGATCAATTATAGCTGCGGAAACCAGTGGAAAAACTTGTCTAGACAACATAATAAAATCTATAAGCTTACCAAATTGTAATATGTATCAAATGAGTCTTCTTTGGCCCAGCAAGTTTCAGATGTTGTGTTTCTGACACGTCAAGCTGAAAAATAAATGATTATATTTCAAAAATCTTCAAATCAAAAGGCATTTCTTTTTTTTCCCCCTCAAAGCAGGTTATTAGTATATCAAATTACAGTTACCATACTAATTTTCCCCAATTTATAAAAAAAACAACTGCTAGCTACAGCATAAGAGTTCATAAACTAGCCAGATCTCAATATACCTGAAGGTGGGTAAGGTAATATCTTTTACGGGAACAACTTCTCTTGTTGAAAGCAACAAGCTTCGAAAGGGTTATATAGAGTTATGAAACTCATAGGGTCCTGGTTAAAGTATGAGTCTTGGAAGGGAAGGAGTCAGAAAAGCTGCCCATAAGGTATCTCAATGCTCTTCCCAACAGGAATGTACTAAAAGATATTACTCAGCAAGAGAGAGAGACACAAAGAAAAGAAAAGAAAAGAAAAAAGAAAAGAAAAGAAAAGAAAAGAAAAGAAAAGAAAAATCTACACTGCGATCTTCTTCTGGAAAAAGAGATGCAATTTGCATACCTTTTTCTGCTTTTTTTATTTTCGGAAGAGGCTTTTCTGACATTCGGCCTGTCTACATGGGGCCAAATGTAGGAAAAACCTCCTCTTTCGGAAGAGCCCTTATTCCTCAAAGGGTACATCTAGACTGCAAGTTTCTTTAGAAAGCTTTTTCGAAAGAGCTCTTTTGAAAAAGCTTCTTTCGAAAGAGAGCATCCACACCTCAAAACTGGATCAAAAAAGCAATCTGCTTTTTTGAAAGAGAGCATCCAGACTGCATGGACACTCCCACCTGTGCTCTGGTGGCCATTCTGTGAATAACAATCAGGGCTGGGCTTTTGTCAGTTTCTGGGCTTTTGTCCATTCTGCATCCACACATGCCTTTTTTCGAAAGAGCTCTTTCGAAAAAGGCATTCTTCCTCATAATTTGAGGTTTACCAATGTTGAAAAACCTCCTGCGTTCTTTCGATTTAATTTCAAAAGAATGCGATTGCAATGTGGACGCAGGTGAAGTTTTTTCAAAAAGACAACGTAGTCTAGACATACCCAAAATGAGGAATACGGGGTTTCTGAAAGAACATGCCGGCTTTTTCAGAAACTGCTCCGGAAAAGCGGACACGTTCCCTGGAGGTATCCTGGAAAAATTCTGTAGTATAGACGAGTGGTTCTCAACCGTGGGCCATATGGCTCCCCAGGGGCCACGCCCTACCTCTAGGGGGCCACATGGAAAAAACGGAACATTAGGTAAATTATGTACCTTTTTTTCCCAACTAACAGTGGCTATGAGGGGGGCCACAGAGCTAAACGAGTCTCAGAAGGGGGCCATGAGCAAAAAGAGGTTGAGAAACACCGGTCTAGACACAGAGAGAGAGAGAAAGGAAAGGAAAGGAATCATATAACCCTAATTCCTAACCCCAATTTTTTTTAAGTTACCTGAAGTTGTGCAAACGGATGCCTTTGAAAGTATTAATGCCCATTTTTTCACCCCAGCTATGCAAAGGCCAGCCTTTATAGGGATGAAAACTCTAATCTGCCTCATTCCTATGCGATGACTACACCGAGGATCCATAATCAGCTTTCATCCTTTCATCACATCTGAGTGATTCAGTTGAAAAATGAAATGACACGAGGCTACAAACCGAAATGCTACAGTAATACCAAAACCGCAAAATTAAAATTCCTGTATGAAACCAGCCACTTCTAAAAGTGTGCAAGTAAGCAAAGAATACCACTTCCACACACCCAAGGAACTACTTGTGGGGTTCTTTACAATAACCTGCAAAGCACACTGACGGCATGCCAGAGGCATATAAGCAAGAAAAAAAAAATCTAAATTAAACAAGAATGCCATTTTACTAAAGTCTATCAATAGGATTTTCTATCAGTGGTAATATACGTGCACATTCAGATTCTAGTTAAAAATCTCTATTTTCTTATACAGGCACTGTCTAAATTAGTTAGTGGGTTATAACAGGAAAGAATAAAAAACGAAAATACGCTCGGTACACAAAACAGGAGTATCTAATTTTAGCTCTGAGGTCCTGGGAGGAGAGAACTGAAAAACAAAAATAAAAAGACAAACACAGGAGCAAAACCCATCAAGTAGAAGGAGTTTTAAACCGGTACATAGTATCGTGTAGAGAAGCACACAGATCTACATCAACCTTCACCACCATTTAAACAAATTTTGGGCTCTCAATATTTTATCTTGCTAGAACACAGGGTAAATGTGCCACTAATAATCACAACTGTTAAAACACACAGGCTAAAATGGGGTGCCTTGTTACCTACAAGAGAGAGGAACCATATTTAATTATGCCTTGCACAACTGAGCAAAACTATAGGTGAAGTGCCAATTCCCGAGTCTTTATGATTAACGATGGTTAGCAATGGCATATGACACATAAGGAACACAGCCTGATTATGAGGTAACAGGTCATAGGCTAACTGTACAGAGCTCAGTCTTCAAGCTTTGTGCACCTGAACAACTTTGTTTCACATGCAGACCGATCAAGTTTGTGACAGAAGTTACGGAGGCAGAATATGTAACACCAAAGTAGCTTTGTAAAGAGACGCTTTGCTAAGCACGACGGTGTTTTTAAAAGGATAAAATAGACATTTACGGTGGTGGGGAGTTGTTTTATTTCCTCTGCTTTTACCGTTTGACCCAGAAATCAAGGGGGGCCCTTCCTCAGTATGCAGTGAATTCTGGACGAGGCCCTTGGTCTTTTACGGTTTGGGAGGAAGGACTGAAAAACACAGGGCTATATTTCCGACAGTGTTTGGAAACTACTTCATGACTCACTCATTAGCATTCTTCTGTAAGGCTGTGGATCACAGATAAGGCTGTGGATCACAGATAAGCAGCTGAATTGATATCGCTTCCTAAGACAGCAACTTGGGCCAAAAACCCACACACACTGTATCACGAGGCGTCACTGAATTAAGCTATCATCTTACAAATCCCAATCGGCAGATCCAGGAACAGTCTCAGTTACTGAGCCAGTAGAGCAACTGGCTAAACCGTTTTCTATAGCAGGTGATCTTAAGTCTTATAATGCTGTGATAACGTATACTGCTATGGATTGGAGTGTCTGAACTGTGTTAAAAATGGGGAAGTGTTAATTTCCCACGCGCACACTCTGGCTAGGTGATGACATGCTTAAAAACACATTAATGTAATTATCCTTAAGCTACAGCTTCAGAGATAGTCTCTCGTCATCTACAGTATGGTAGGCAATTGAGTACATAAAAACAGGCATGATTGTACAAAACCGTAGTCACCCGCAGAAGTCTTCAACAAGTATTCTCGTTGGCTTTGCTGGGACTGTTCAGATAAGAATCTATACAAAAGAGCCCTAGGAATTTAACAATTCCTTGTAAAGGAAAAGCAGCAAGTGGGTCTCTCTCTTTTAGTTTTACTTCTTTCCGAGGTATAAAGAAGTTAAGAAAACTTTCCTCTCACCCACCTGCCAAATTGTTTTTATTCTACTTGGTTTTTTTACATTGAGAAGTTTAGGTCTTGTGTACCCCATTTTTCCTGAAAGACTCGATGGAGAATGGAAAAAACACTAGCATTATGACATCACAAATACCATGGCAGTGAAATATGAAGAGAAGGAATTTTTAGTTAGATGTTACCTCTTTGCTTATGTTAACATCTATTTAATTCAAATTCTGACCAACTGCTGGGAGAAAAGGTATCTCGGTTAGAAATTTAACACATAAGTCACGCCAATTAAAGGCACAGGAGGCGCTCAATCCACGTTTCTGAATCTCAAAAAAAAAAAAAATTCAGAAGGCAAGATTTTACATTCCTAAAATTTACAAGGTGAGACAGAGTAAAGGGGAGAGCTTTTGAAAAGAAAGAAACAATCCAAATCGGTTTGAGCCTTTTTAGGAGAAAGCAAAAAAGAAGAGACAATTTTATTTCTTTCTTTGACAATCATCTTTAAGAAAGGTTTTGTTTTCTTGTTTTCCTTTGCTTGCTTAAGAACAGCATTTCTGGTCTGATTGTGCCATATGTGTCACAACCTAATGTTATGTAAATACAGTTTCATATAAGAAGTTCCTTATTTTGTTCTTATTTTGAAATACTTAAAATGAGTGGCTCTCTCTCTTTCTCACACACGTTCTTCTACAAAGGAATTTCACCACCCAATTAGAGAGAGACAGCAGAACTGGAATTCATCTACAAATCTGACACTAAGCAAATGGTCTGGTAGCACTTTATAGACTAACAAAACATGTAGATGGTATCATGAGCTTTCTTGGGCACAGCCCACTTCTTCAGATGACACTGTCACCCTGGGCTTGAATAAAGACCTGGTTAACACACTACAAAGTTAAATTCCCCTGCCTTTGACATCCACAGTTTCACATCAAAAGCTATGAATGGGACACGTCCAGCCCAAATAACTAGCTTCATTAACACACGTCCTAAAATTGACAGATAATCTCTCCCTAAATCCCTAGTTAGGGTTATGGATTAATCTGCATTCAACAAAAGTAATTTGATTAATCAGATTAATTTTACACTCCGGTTGAAATTTGAGACTGCTTCTCGCATCCCTGTAAGAAACTGAACTCAGAAGTAAGTGCCTAGGGAAAAAATTTACCTTGCTTCTCTCTTTCCTTGCGCTAGACAAGAGTCACTTTCAAAGGAAAAAAAGTTGGTACAGCCAGCCTCTGTGAAATCGCAAGAGCGTCTAACTTCGTTGTTCAATTCTGCAAATTAGCCAACCAACTGGCTGGGTCTTTTAAGGCCATGCCTGTACTGGAAAGGCTTGGCGACAAAAGCGCTGTCGACATGCAAAAGTCACCCAAGCGGAAAACTCGCCGTGTCGGGGTGAGGTCACAGAAGACCCGGGGGAGGGGGCCCTTCCGGGGTGCTGACACGGCCACTCCACTCGCTCTCCCACGCTCTGGGGCTCCTCACTGCCTGGTCTCTCGCAGCCAAGGCCCCGAGCTGAGATCCCTACGCCGCCAAGAAGCAGTACAGACACTGATCCTCTTCGGGTCTGAGGAGACTGCAGTTTAGGGCTCAGCTTCCTGGGATAGCACTCCCCAAATGAGATCAAACCCCAAAGTATTAGGTAAGCCCCCTTTAACAGTGAAAGGGGGAATGTACACAGAGCTTTGCTCCCCCAGATAAGAATTATTTACACTGCGTTTGATAGAAAAGTGATTTTATTAGGTACAAGCGGTAGGATTTAAGTGATAATCTGTGAGAACAGGCAGAGCAAAGTAGGTTACAAATCAAAAGAAACAAAAACGCTTGACTAAATCTACACTGAAACAGAACAAACTTTTTCCAACTCACCCTACAACCTGTTTTCCAGCTGCCCCGCCAAACCAGGGCTGTCTCCCCACCCTTCCTTCAGGTGCAGCCTAGCCCAAAGACAAAAGATTCCTCCCTTTCCTATTCTTTTAAAAGAATTCCCTTATTGCTGCATTTTACAAACTGTGGGTCCCCACCCCGTGGGGGGTCGTGAGCAACTTAGAGGGAGGTGGCAGTATCACAAAGTTTGAGAACCCCTGCCTTATTGAACCTGGCCACTCACTACTAACCACTGCTAAGCCAAAAGGCGATTTGCATATGATTGCCCTGGGGGAGGAACCGTCATATTTGCCACACACTTTTTTCTGCCAAGCTTTGTCGACATTTCATGGCCACGTTGGTAGCTCGCCTTTCGACAGAAAGAACAAAGCAGTATGGGTAGGCATCCCACGGTGCCTGGCGTCGCTGCCAGTCGCTAAGGTCTGTGGGAACGTGCAATGTAGTGCTAGGCATTTTGGGAACGTGAAAAACGTCCCGTCGGCCACCTCTTGGTTTCCCAGCCTTCCTGGGGGTTCTGGCTTGCTTTCACACTACTTGAATGACAGTCCTTGCTGCGAACTCCAGCATCCGTGGTGAGAAATCATGGATCTCAGATTTCTCTCCCACGCTACGTTCGATGTGCTTAGGACATCACAAACTGCAGCAGGGCGACTTACGCACTTAGTAGCAGAGGACCCAGACTCGGATGCGGATGACAACGTGAGAGACAGGGATGTGGCGTTGCATTGGGCTGTCACAGAGCAGCTGTGCACAGTAGGGCATTGCTTTTGGGCTAGGGAAACCAGCACGGAGTGGTGGGAGCACGTCATCGCGCCAGTGTGGGATGAAGAGCAGCGGCGACCGAACTTTCGGATGCGGAAACCAACCTTCCTGGAGCAGTGTGCTGAGGCTGGCGCAAGGACACCCGAATGAGAGCTGCTCTCGCGGTGTGGCCGTTGCTTTGTGGAAGCTGGCGGCTCCCGATTGCTACTGTTCAGCTGAAAATCCATTGGGGGGGAGGGGCCAAACTTTGGGGCAGCCCTTCTGCAAGCGCGTGGGGCAATAAATTGCAATTTGCTGCCCAGGACTGTGATTCTGGGAAATGTGGATGACCATGGGACTGGCTTTGCGGACACAGGCTTTCCGAATTGTGGCGGGGTAATCGATGAAGCAGGAGAGCATCTGGAGCAACAGACATCCCTATTCCCCTGAGAGGACACCGTGAGGAGCCCGACGCAATGCGCCAGACACTAGGAAATGCATTTTCAAGTTCCAGGGGTTTGCAGCTGAGAGGGTCACCTCTGTTTACGTGGCAGCACAGAGCAGTGGAGTTCAAGTGCTGGCCAGAGTGGCTGATCGGGCATTGTGGGATGCATCCTGGAGATCAATAAACTTGACAAAAAGCCTTCTGTAGTACATACATGACTGTCAACAGTAAAGGAAGGGGGAGGGACAAAAGTCCCTTGCCGAGGTACAAGTTTTGTGGTGCCAAAACTGGGTGCTCGTCGCGACTTTTCTCAGGTTGCAACATGAATGCTCTCCAGGTTTTGCCACCAAAAAAGGGGGTTTGGGGCAACAAAACTTGGCAGTGGAAACAAGGCCTAAGATCTCCACACCATGCCCTCTACTAGAAATCAGTCCACAAACCTGCTGTATAGCGTCACCCATCCTTACAATAAAAAGGCCAGGCGCTCACCGTCAGTTGCTGCAGGAACTTTTCTTTTAACCAGAAATATGTTACTTCCTTTCGACATAAATGTATGCACGTCACCTTGTTCTATACAAGCATACAAGGAAATGGTTTTCATAAAGACACAGTGTCAACTTGATTTTTCTTTAGAAATTGACTCATTTGAAAAAAAAATCAATTTTCCAAGCCAGCCCTCTTTAAAGACTGTCCTGAATATTTTTTAGCCCTTTTACCAAAAATCAAAAAAAAGTTTTTCTGCTCCTCTGTTTGTGCTTGAAAGATCTTTAAGGCAGACCTGAGGGCAACACCAGCTCAGGTTAAATGTGCTAGCCAGTTTTTTTTTTCCTCTCTGTATGCAAAGCTGTTTTATCGCTACAGTTTAAACTCTGCAGCTGCTATTACTGGCAAACACCCTCTTGTGGGGTACAAGATAGGCACATTCCATCATTAAAATGACTAGATACAAAACAGACCATGGAAGCAAACTGAAAAAGGAAAAATAAGTGTGGTTCTTTTCCTTTCCCACCTTTTTTAGTTACAGTAATCTTACAGTTTACTTGCAATAGGAAAAACTACAATGTTTTCAAATGAAAGGTTGACAAACTGGTCATTTTAAAACCACAAACCTGGGTGCAAAATTCTCCAACCAAAATAGACATTCAGTGGGTATTGCAAGTAAAAAACAAAATCATTATCAGCAGTCGACCATTCACAAGCACAAAGAACTCTGTAAGGCTGTGTCTACACTGCACCCTAAAGTCGAAATAAGATACGCAATTTGCGCCACACAAATTGCGTATCTTATTTCGAATCTATTTGGAAATAGCTTATTTCAAAACGTGGCGCATCTACACGGCGCCAAATTTTGAAATAATGAGCTATTTCAAACCATCCCTTACCCCTCACGCAATGAGGTTTACCTGGATGACGAAATAGCGCACCCGTTATTTCGAAAAATATTTCAAAATAACGGGTGGCTTATGTAGACACGGGGTAGCTATTTTGGGATCCCGAAACAGCCGTGTAGTGTAGACATACCCTAAATGACAATGATAGGCAGAAAAGGGAAATCATCTGTACCTATAATAAGGGCTCGACAAACTATAGAATCTACTCGCCCGTGGCGAGTAGATTTCAGCCGCGCACCCCGTTTACCGGCGGCTCTTGTGCATGCGCAGTGCGGGGCTGGCGAGCGGCTTTCGCCGCCATTTGTCAAGCCCTGCCTATAATGATATACAAAAATCTGTAAACTGAGCTAAACTAAGCAAGTCAGGAATTTAGACTAAACAGGAGTATCAGCGTAAAATCTACATTTCCTGGGGTCAGAAAGCTTAATCACACCTTTCATACTGAAATAGTTTGAGTATGTATTCCCTTTCTGTGGGACTGGAATTAAGGTAAGTTTCAAAACCTTCCAAATGGTACTTTCTAAAAGTGTGTTGAGGGCACCTTTGTAAAATGCATATTTATGTACTCCAATTTACATAATTGATTTTTGAAGACTCAGTATTTAGTTAAGCAGGCAGGGCTAAGTAAATATGTATTTAGAGATTTTTTTTTTTAAACATACTGACTGGCTTATTTAAACTTTGATGAACTGTAATATTTATTAGTTAAGTATTCTCAAGTGCTCTTTCGGCCCTACGCAATAAATCAAATTAGCTTTTTGTGGAACTTTGAATCCCGTGATTCTCAATTGTATTCATTCTGCGACCTTCACGTTACAACAGAAAAGATTTGGAACCTCCCTCCCGTGGATGGGTTTTAACCTAGCAAAAAAGCAAACCAGGGTAAGCCACCCACGATGTCACAAAGCAGTGGTCAAGAACCCCGATTTAACTTCGGGAATTCTGAATGTCGGGCATGTGCTATGTGTAGTTAAAACATTACTTTGAAATTTACAAGAACCAAGAATTGCAGAAGTCCTGCAAATGACAGCTAAGGCAACGTGTCCATTTTCACCTTCCCTCCATAAGTACCTATACTTTTATCTTAAAAAAAAAAATCAAGACTTATTTTTATAGGTGAATAATGCACATCTATATTTCTAGTTTCTTAATTTAAACGATCTTAGCACTTAATTAATTACCTTTGAGTAACTAAGGCTAGTTAGCTTGCCAGCCGATGGGCATATAATGCATATTCAAGCCAATCTACGTAGGTACAGCATGTTTTTCAGTATTATCTCCTTCTGGACAACTCAAAAAAGACAACTTGTCTCGTTCAAAACAAAAACCGAGCTTCTAGCGCTCGGGGCTGAGAAGGACACGTTCCCAAGGTACGTTGAGCGTGTCCCCAGGCCACGTTGAGCGTGACCCAGGCCATTGGGACTACCTGAGTCTGCAGACAAAAAGGAAAGGAAGGAAGGAAGACTTTGATTTCGGACACGTCCCTGCCAAGGTTAGAGCCCACAATTAGGATCCCAGGATGGTATAAGGGCAGAAATCCTAGACCAGGATCTCAAAAGCACAACCCGCAGAACACCTACAGGATGGAGTATATTTGCAATCTGGCCTGGGAGACCTGGTGGCTGGGGCATGTGTGGGGGGGAGCTGTCCCCTAAGCCTGCCCCTTTCCCCCTCTTTGCACCCCATCCCGCAAGGGTCATGGCCTCAGGGATAACTCGGACGGGAGAGAGAACGGGACTAGAGAGGGTCTAGGACAGGGATCTCAAACTAACAGACACCGGGCCATTTAAGGGCCGGTGCATAGTCGCAATCCAGCCCAGAAGACCCGGACGCTTTGGAGGGGGGGGAAGTGTGGTCACCCCCATCTCCCAAGCCTCACCCCTTTGCACCCCCTCCCCCGTACTCACCACCCTTCCCCAGGGGCCCAGCACCCCACAGGCAGGGGCTGCTCCAATCCAATCGTCTGCCTGTGCAGCACCCTGGCCCGCCGCAGGTAAGGGCTGTACTGACATCCCGACCAGAGCAGCCCTGCCTGTGGCGGGAATGGGGGGTATTTCAGCCTAGCCCCTTTAATCTGTTAACTGGTTAAACAATGTGTTTAACCATTGAGCCAATTAAACGGGATTTTGCGGCCCTGCTGCAAATCAGACCCAGGAGTCTCTATTCGGGCACTTCGAAAATGAGGAACACACAGCAGTCCCCTGTGGGAAATATGGATTTAAATGACTCGCCCGACGTTACAGAGGAATTTTATGGCAGAGACTAGGCCAGATTCCAGTTTTCCACGATGACAATCACATGCTTTAACCATGAGACCAACCGTCCGTGCCTCCCCGCCACCTCACCCAATCACTTCCTACTTTGTTATTTCCACCACAAATACGGCAGAGGTCCTACAGACAACAGGCTCATTCACTACAGGCCTCTGATCCAATCCCTGAATGCTGCCCATCCTATGCGTGCAAAAAGGCAGGGGGTTCCCTGAAAAAACATGTAAACAGATCACGTTATCAACGGCTGTATCACCAGGCAAATACACAAGGGGGGGGGGCTGAAATTAGGATTGTAGGAGCAACCACTGGGACTTAATTTTGCAACTTAATATTCTTTTCTTGTGGGTTTTTTAATGAATTTGCCACATTTTTTAGCTACACCGATTTAAAAATCGGCAATCCTCTCACATGAAACCACGACCCCACCCGAATCATCATTATGGTAAAAGCCTTCAGATTTACCGCACAGGCCACTAACTCATAAGCCAAAGGACATAGAAGAGGTTGATATCTTCCTTGTGGTTCAGCCACTGAAGCAGGCGTGGGGAACCTAAGGCCCTGGGGGCCGGATTCGGCCCCCAGTTTGCCTGGATCCAGCCCGATGCTCAGGGCCCCCCTAATATTGGGGAACCTATGCTGGTTCACCAGCACCATTCTCCCCCCACCCACCCACCGCCCCCGCAGGGCTGGAGCACACAAAATCAGCATGTTCCCTCACCTAATTCTGCTCAGCCTCAGACCGGGAAATGGCCAGCCAGCTCTTGGAGAGTAGCGCATACTCAGTGAAGCTGGAATATTCAGAGACTTTTGCTGTGAGCCTCTAACACACTTCTACCAAGCACATGCAAATGAAAACGTTCATAAGCTTACAACTCCGACACATTTGGTTAGATTCTCTCAAGAATGACAAAAGGAACTTCCCTGCCAGATTTCACATCTCTGCTCCACAACACTAGAGTGTCTCGACACAATTATAAGATTTTTCATATAATCATAGAATGCAAGAACTGGAAGGGACCTCGAGAGGGCATCAAGTCCAGTCTCCTGCCCAAACGGCAGGACCAAGCACCGTCTAGACCAGTGGTTCTCAACTCGTTTCAGTCCATGGATCACCAGGCCAATCAAAAAATTTTCGTGGACCATCTCCTTTTTGAGACATGATAAAAAAGAGCAGACAACGAACATTGTGGTTTGAAATTTATTTCTTACTAACAGATTTTTGGTGCCTGCCCACGCCGTGTGGCTTTGGACAATGTTTCTGTGGACCACCGAAAAAGTCACCATGGACCACCAGTTGAGAACCACAGGTCTAGACCATCCCTGATAGATGTCTGTCCAACCTGCTCTTCGATATCTTCAGTGATGGCGATTCCACAACCTACCTAGGCAATTTATTCCAGCGTTTAACCACGCGGACAGGAAGTTTTTCCTAAATGTCCAACCTAAAGCTCCCTTGTTGCAGTTTAAGCCCATTGCTTCTTGTCCTGTCCTCAGAGGTTAAGAACAATTTTTCTCCTTCCTCCTTATAACACCCTTTTAGCTACTTGAAAACTGCTAGTGTGTTCCCTCTCAGTCTTCTCTTTTCTAAACTAAACAAGCCCAATTCTTTCAGTCTTCCTTCATAGCTCATGTTTTCTAGACCTTTCATAATTTTGGTTGCTCTTCTCTGGACCTTCTCCATAGCTTTCCTGAAATGTGCCCAGAACTGGACACAAAACCCCAACTGAGGCCTAATCAGCGCAGAGCAGACTTCTTCTGTCTTGCTCACAACACTCCTGTTAATGCTTCCCAGAATCATGTTTGCTTTTTTTGCAAAAGCATCACACTGTTGGCTCATATTTAACTTGTGGTCCACTATGCCCCTTAGATCCCTTTCTTTAGGACTCCTTCCTAGACAGTCAAATCCCATTCTGTATGTGTGAAAAGGATTGTTCCTTCCTAAGCAGAATACTTTTGTAACATTTTTCCTAATTTTGTTCTCCGAATGGCTAAACCATTGTTGCTGAACCCTTAAAACAAATGAACAAACGAATGAATGAAAAAAATCATGGTCTATAAAATCATGACTGGTGTGGAAAAAGTGAATAAGGAAAAGTTATTTACGTATTCTCACAATATAAGAACTAGGGGTCACCAAATGAAATTAATAGGCAGCAGATTTCAAACAAATAAAAGGAAGCTTTTCTTCGCACAGTTGACCTGTGGAACTCCTTGCCACACGATGCGGTGAAGGCTAGGACTTTAACAGGGTTCAAAAAAGAGCTAGATAGATTCATGGAGGTTAGGTCCATCAATCGCTATTACCCAGAATGGGTAGGAATGGTGTCCCTAGCCTCTGTTTGTCTGGAGGTGGGTGACAGGGGAGGGATCACATGAGGATTCCCTGTTGTGTTCCCTTCCTCTGGGGCATCTGGTACTGGCCACTGTTGGCAGACAGGACACTGGGCTGGATGAACTGTTGGTCTGACCCAGAATGGCCGCTCTTATGAATCTAGATCAGCCTGAAGCAGCCACCTAACTTTAAAAATTTCAGCCTGAACAGCTCAAATTCTGAAAAGCGACAAGCAAACAAAAGCAGGAACATATTAGTCCACCTTAGCAATGCGTGTAGCTACCAAATATACCTAGTATCTGTTTCAAGTGAGAAGTCTGCTGAAAACCAAATGTACATACCTCCAACTTCTCTGAAAACGGGAGTTGAGATAAAAACGTCTCTCTTCGGCTGCTGGTGAAAACGGAGTATATAGGCAGGTTGTAGTATTATGAAAAAGATTGGACATTTTGAGGATGGATTTGGGATCCGCTTTTAACTTTTGCCTCCTAACACTATAAAAATCATGATAGAATAACAATCTTTAAAAGCGACAAGGAGTTCTGTGGCACCTTATAGACTAACAGATGTACTGGAGCATAAGCTTTCGTGGCAAAGACCCACTTCGTCAGATGCAAGCCTTTAAAAGTGGCACTATTTTTTGCTAAAACTTTCAGAGGTATGACCTTTTGCTACAACCCTCCCTCTTTCACTACAGATGGCTCCGTTCCCTCTCTTGTATGCCACACCACTTGCTTCCCTCTTTTGAGCCACGCTTCTATGCATTCCCCTTCCTTCTGAAAACCGACACCAGTGCAGCTTTGTCTTAGCACCCTGGTGATCGGCTTGCCCTGCGAATGCAACCAGCGCGCAGATGTTTGAGCACTGGAAGCATGAGTAAGCTTCTACTTGGCTGGCTCTCAAGTGCAACCTCATGTCCAAAAATGAGATGGCTCTCTTTCTATCACAGGGAAGAATGAAACACTCTCTATTGTGTTATTCATTAACTTGCATTTCATTCAGTGGCTTCTACAAATGACACCCTAGGGAGACGAACATAACTAAGTTGTTGGTTTTTTACGGTCACTGCATGAGGGTTTGTCTACTGCTACATTAACACTCCCTGGGGAATTTTCAGGGCCACACTGTATACACAAGCCCTAAATCCCCAGGTTAGTATGTGCCAACTAACATAGAATCATAGAACACTAGGACTGGAAGGGACCTCGAGAGGTCATCGAGTCCAGTCCCCTGCCCTCAAGGCAGGACCCAGTACTGTCTAGGCCAGGATTTCCCAACCTATGGGTCGGGACTCAAATATGGGTTGCCATTACATTTCAAGAGAGTCGCCAAGTGTCCCCCCAGGTGGCTCTGATCCCCCCCCCTTCCACCCGTTTTTTAATTGTCTTGGGTCACCGAGTCTTCCTGAATTGTCAAAATGGGTCCCAATTCTTTCAGTCTTCCGTCATAGGTCATGTTCTCTAGACCTTTCATCATTCTTGTTGCTCTTCTCTAGACCCTCTCCAATTTCTCCACATCTTTCTTGAAATGCGGTGCCCAGAACTGGACACAATACTCCAACTGAGGCCTGATCAGCGCAGAGTAGAGCAGAAGAATGACTTCTCGTGTCTTGCTCACAACACACCTGTTAATGCAGCCCAGAATCATGTTTGCTTTTTTTCGCAACAGCATCACACTGTTGACTCATATTTAGCTTGTAGTCCACTATGACCCCTAGATCCCTTTCTGCCACACTCCTTCCTAGATAGTCGCATCCCATTCTGTATGTGTGAAACTGACTGTTCCTTCCTAAGTGGAGCACTTTGCATTTGTCTTTATTAAACCTCATCCTGTTTACCTCAGAACGTTTCTACAATTTGTCCAGATCATTTTGAATTATGACCCTGTCCTCCAAAGCATTTGCAACCCCTCCCAGCTTGGTATCATCTGCAAACTTAATAAGCGTCCTCTCTATGCTGATATCTAAATTGTTGATGTAGATATTAAACAGAACCGGTCCCAAAACAGAACATGTGCCAACTGACAATATAGGTGTCTATGTAGCTATATAGCTTTTAGACTGTGTCTGTCTGTGAGTCTGTCTGTGTGTCTGCAAATCCGTTTGTTCAAGAGCGCCTCCTACACAGTAAGAGCTAGGCCCCCCAAATTCAATATACAGCTTCCTCTTACCTTAACTCAGCATTTTCTCAAACTGTGGGTCACAATCCCCAGGGGGGTCGCAAGCAACTTACAGGAAGGTCGCAGCTGGATCCAGGTTTTTTTATGCAAAAATTTGTCTCCCCCCGGCATCTCAGTTACCAGGTTTTCACCCAGACCCTTGCCATGTCTGGCAGGGGCGTGAGGAGTGCCGCAGTGTCTAGTGAAGGCAGGGCAGAAGGGAGGAGTTGCTGGGCGCCACGTTAGGGGGGCGCTGGGCTGGGTGGGAGAGGATCGCGTGCTGCTCTGGCCCACGTGACCAGCAGAGACCGGCAGCTGGCCACACGATGCCTCCCCTACAAGCTGCGAGCTGAGGCAGCCGGGCTGGACCGGGCGGCAGGAGCAGCCACTTTAAAAGTAAGATTGTTCCTCCATGCCTGGCTTTGCAGGGGGGAGGGGAGAGATTTGATTGGAGCAGGGCTCCTGACGCTGAGGATGCCTGCCTCAGGGGGAGGGGGGAGTGCACTGGGATGGGGAGACTGGGGGCGCATGGCTCGGGGAGGGGTGGGTACATTGCCGGTTCATGTGCAGTCCCAAACTAGACAAAGTGGTGCAATTTTTGCTAAACAACTTTGGCTCCTCCCCCCCATCTTAACTTAAAGCAAGGTCAGAGATTGGTTGTGCCATGAAAATGGGAAGTGCCGGGAATGGGACTGTGTTCCAGAACATGAAAAGGGAGGGAGCAGGGGTGCAACACTCACAGTGACCACTGGGGGGCAGAAAAGCACATAGGACGGCTATACTGCAGAATGACCACTGGGGGCAGCTGCACCAGTAAGGCTCTGACCAGTGGGGGTACGTCTAGACTACAGGCTTTTGTTGACAGAAGTTCTGTCAACAGATACTGTCGACAAAGCGTCTGTCGACAAAGAGCGCCTAGACTGCATCCAGTTCTGTCGATAAAGCAAGCCACTTTGTCGACATGACAGTGTAGACGCAAAGGACGGTGTAGATGCAATAACGCCTTCTGGCGACAGAATTCTGTTGCCAAAAGGCGTTATTCCTCACAGAATGAGGTTTACCGCCGTCGACAAAACTGCTGAGTTCTGTCGACGTTATGTCGACAGAACTCAGCGGCAGTGTAAATGCAGGTATAGTTTTGTCGACAGATGTCCACTTTTGTTGACAAAACCCTGTAGTCTAGACACACCCTAGCAGACAGGGCTCTTCATTAAGGATGTGACTAGTTAACCAGCTAACGGGTAAGCCAGTTCCGGTTAATCAGTGGGGTCTGGAGCAGCCCCTGTCCACACCACAGCAGACCGGGAGGGAGGGGGGACACTCCAAACCCAGGCAAGCTGGAGCGCCTCCTTCCCAGCTATACATTACAAAGTGGCATTGCATTGGGCTGTCATGGTAGGGCATTGCTTTTGGGCTAGGGAAACCAGCATTGAGCAGTGGGAACGCTTTGTCGTGCAGGTGTGGGATGAAGAGCAGCAGCGACCGAACTTTCGGATGCATAAAGCAACCTTCCTGGAACTGAGCTGGTCCCTGCACTGCAAGGACACCCAAATGAGACCTTCTCTCTTGGGAAAGAAGCGGGTTGCCATTGCTTTGTAGAAGCTGGTGACTCCTGATTGTTACTGTTCAGCTGTAAATCAGTTTAGAGTGGGGAAGTCAAACTTTGGGGCAGCATTTTGGCAAGCGCACAGGGTAATAAATCGCATTCGGCTGCGCAGGACTGTTGTTAAATTGCTCTGTAACTGAGTATTCTATATTAAATCCTTACTTTAAAATTCCCAAGTTAGATACGTTTTTATTGTTAACGCGCTTTGTATATTGACATGGCTGTATTTTACTCCGTCTCTAATGTCTTTAGAAAGCACTGATTTGTGTCCTTTAAATTTAGAACACATTAGCAGATTTACCCGCCCTACCTTCAGAGGGTCCCTTATCCTGCTTTTCCTAGCGCTGGAGCCAGTGTGGGCTGGCTGGCTGCTCCCAGGGGGGAGCGGACTCAAGCCCCCAACCCTGAGCTCCCCTGACAAATGCTGTATCCCCAAAAGCAGTGTTTCTCTACCTTTTTTATAAAATACCCCCTTTAAAAAAAATTCTAAGAACCCCCAGTACCTACAGTTTTCAGACAATTTTTTTTTCTACCATTGCAACACATTTGTTTAAACAACTTAATTGTAGCCAGGCAGGCGGTGAAATATTTGGGTGTAAAAAGTACCAAAAAAAAGCGCTTTAAAACTTAAAACAAAAATTCAGTTTTCTCCAAATGTCAGTTGTGTTGACGTACCCCCCCCCCTCGACTTCTCTCGAGTACCCCTGAGGGTACTCATACCACTGGTTGAGAAACACTGCCCTAAAGAATCCACCCCACCTCCCTAACTTCACGGGGTCCCTTATCCTGTGTTGGCTGTCTGGTCATTCCCAGCGATTTCCCCGGCATTGCTCAAGTCCGTAATTGGGGAATTCCATCCAATTTATTTTTTTTCTCTCTCTCTAAACTCTTATCATTCACTGTGTTTTGACAATAGGGGGCTATAGTCAATTTCCAATAACACTGTATTCTAGTTTTCAAACCTTCCGCATTGATTGAGCTGTTCCAAAACAGAGCCGCACTCCAAACGTCTCCGTTTTAGCTCTTTTCTGCAAGGTTTATTGAGAAGCAATCCTATCCCAGGATCCTCCTATGTTCCTGGCTCATCTTGATTCAGTTCCGGGGGGGGGGGGGGGTGAAAGTAACTTACATTTTTTACAGGGCAGGAGATGGGGAGAGGGAGAAATTTAAGAAATTTCAGCATGGAGGGGAGTGCAGGAGTCAAGGCAGGGCGTTGCGGACTTCAGGGCAAGGGGTATGAATATGGGGGGGGTGCAGGAGTCATGGCATAGAAGATAAGAATGGCCGTACTGGGTCAGACCAAAGGTCCATCTAGCCCAGTATCCTGTCTGCCACCAGTGGCCAGCACCAGGTGGACCGAAGACAATGATCAAGCGATTTGTCTCCTGCCATCCCTCTCCAGCCTCTGACAAACAGAGGCCAAGGACACCATTTTATCCCCTGGCTAATAGCCTTTTATAGACCTAACCTCCATGAAATTATCTAGCTTCTCTTTAAACTCTATTATAGTCCTAGCCTTCACAGCCTCCTCTGGCAAGGAGTTCCACAGGCTGACTACACGCTGTGTGAAGAAGAACTTTCTTTTATGAGTTTTAAACCTGCTACCCATTAATTTCATTTGGTGTCCTCTAGTTCTTCTATTTAGGGAACTAATAAATAACTTCTCTTTATCGGCCCTCTCCACACCACTCATGATTTTATAGACCTCTATCATATCCCCCCTCAGTCTCCTCTTTTCTAAACTGAAAAGTCCCAGTCTCTTTAGCCTCTCTTCATATGGGACCCGTTCCAAACCCCTAATCATTGTAGTTGCCCTTTTCTGAACCCTTTCCAAGGCCAAAATATCTTTTTTGAGGTGAGGAGACCACATCTGTACACAGTATTCGAGATGTGGGCGTACCATAGTTTTATACAGGGGCAGTAAGATATTCTGGGTCTTATTTTCTATCCCTTCCTTAATAATTCCTAGCATCCTATTTGCCTTTTTGACCACCGCTGCACGCTGCGTGGAAGTTTTCAGAGAACTGTCCACGATAACGCCAAGATCTCTTTCCTGATTTGTCATAGCCAAATTAGCCCCCATCATACTGTATGTATAGTTGGGGTTATTTTTCCCCGATGTGCATTACTTTACACTTATCCACATTAAATTTCATTTGCCATTTTGTTGCCCAATGACTCAGTTTGGTGAGATCTTCTTGGAGTCCCTCACAGTCTGCTTCTGTCTTGACTATCCTAAACAGTTTGGTGGTATCTGCAGGGGCTTGGAGATGTGGGGGCTCAAGACAAGGGTTTGGAGCAGGGGTGGTCAACCTGTTACAGGCAAAGAGCCAAAATAGTTGTGCATATAGTGCAAAGAGCCGGGGAGGAAAAGCCTCCGACAGCGTCTGTTTAAAAAAAAAGGGGGGGGGGGGACCTGTCCCTTTAAGAAACGTGATTAAAGGCTTTTGGGCCGCATCAGGCTCCCACCGGCTGCTGCCATCTTGAAGACGCCATTTTGAAGACGCATAGGGAGCCAGGGACCATTTTCAGGGGTGCAGGGGCGGCTTCGCGAGCCGTGCTTTTCGGGGGGGGGGAGGGGGAAGAGCCGCATGCGGCTCGCGAGCCGTGGGTTGGCCACGGCTGGGCTAGAGGAATACAGAAATTAGGATTGGTGTGAGGAGGGGCTTAGTGCAGGAGGTGTGTGGGGTGCAGGAGTCATGGTTGGGGGGGTGAGAATAGAATGCAGCAAACTGTCCACTTTCCCTTTGCTCCCCGCCAGTGAGGAAGGAGAACGGCCAACAATGTCCCCTTATGAATCTGGAGGGGAAGACTCGGGACCGGAGCAGCCCAAGGGGAGGGAGGCGCCTCCAGCCACCTCCTTTCACCTGCCTAGTGATTCAGTCTCGTTTCTGTTTGGTTTTACAAGAAGCAATCCCATTCCAGGCACACCCCAGTTTCCTGGCACTCACATTGCTTTAAGTTGCGAGATCAGGGTAGAGCGGTGCCTGATCCCCACCCCTTAGGGTCTGGGCCCTGCCACACTCACCCTAACTCTCCTCCAAGTCCCCTAAGTGGGAAGGATCCATCCCACAATTTGAGGACTGCTGTTCTAGACAGTAGCCTCTTGGTAATAACCTGTGACCTCCTTAGCAGGCCTCATTTAGGACAATACCCTGAAATTCTTCCTCCAAAAGAAATGTGAATGATTTATACAGTGACCAGACGGCCTCCTTCAAGTCCAGCATTTGTATGAGTGTTAAAAGGTTCCCCACCCTACCTATAAAACATATCAGCTTTCCTCAACATGCTACCGTTCCCTGGATCCGGGAAGGCCCAATTGCTTTAGACTTCCTCCACAGAGTCAGTCTCTCTCTCTCACGCTGGCAGCTTATCTTCCAAGCCAGCCTCTGGCAAGTGACACTCCACCTGCTCCATGAAGGGTGCTGGAAGTGTTTTCTTTTAATATGACAAAGCTAGGAGTGGGGAAACAAGACATGCCTCTTAATGAAGACAGGCACTTTGAAGCTAACCGGTTTCCCCACTTTGTTTTTCAGACATGTTCTGGGCGTCCTTATCTAGATTCATTGTGTTCCTTGCCCTCAGAGCCCTGTTAAGGCAGATCAGAACATCCGTACAGAGAAGGCTAATAATCCACCACCGTCATTTTACGTCCCTCACCAGACCACGAGCAACATTCCCAAAACAATAATGTCTCTAGTCACATTTGGGCCTACTGGGAAATGCTGGTCAACTGTCTATTGATCAAAACCTCCACATCTTTTTCAAGAGTCCCGGCTTCCCAGATAACATGCCCAAGTATAGCTCACAATCTTAATTTCTCAATACATTCATTCGCCCCCATGAAAATGCACAGCTGGTTTCTGCCGTTTTACAACGCAACCCAGTTGGCTCTGAATCCATAACTCGGCCTTAGCATTATTTACCGTTCCACCCATTTTGGAAACCTGCAAAGGATCAGTGCCCCAACGCTCGGTTCTGGGACCAGTTTTGTTCAACATCTTTATTAATGACCTGGATGAGGGGATGGACTTCACACTCAGCAAGTTTGCGGATGACACTAAGCTGGGGGGAGAGGTAGATATGCTGTAGGGCAGGGATAAAGTCCAGAGTGACTTAGACAAATTGGAGGATTGGGCCACAAGAAATCTGATGAGGTTCAACAAGGACAAGTGTAGAGTCCTGCCCTTGGAATGGAAGAATCCCAAGCATTGTTACAGGCTCGGGCCCGACTGGCTAAGTAGCAGTTCTGTAGATAAGGACCTGGGGGTTACAGTGGATGAAAAACTGGACATGAGTCAACAGTGTGCCCTTGTAGCCAAGAAGGCTAATGGCATACTAGGGTGCATTAAGAGGAGCATTGCCAGTCGATCCAGAGATGTGATTATTCCTCTTTACTCGGCTCTGGTGAGGCCACATTTGGAGTAGTGTGTCCAGTTCTGCCCCCCCACTACAGAAAGGATGTGGATGCATTGGAGAGGGTCCAGCGGAGGGCAACCAACATGACCTACGAAATTGGTTGAGGGATTTGGGTTTGTTTAGTCTGCAGAAGAGCGAGGGGGGATTTGAGAGCAGCCTCAACTTCCTGAAAGGAGATTCCAAAGAGGCTGCAGAAAGGCTGTTCACAGTAGTGATGGATGGCAGAACAAGGAACAATGGTCTCAAGTTGCGGTGGGAGAGGTCCAGGTTGGATATTTTCAGTTTAGAAAAGAGGAGACTGAGGGGGGATATGATAGAGTTATATAAAATCATGAGTGGTGTAGAGAGGGCTGATAAAGAGAGGTTATTTATTAGTTGCTTAAATAGAAGAACTAGAGGACACCAAATGAAATTAATGGGTAGCAGGTTTAAAACTAATAAAAGAAAGTTCTTCTTCACACAGCGTGTAGTCAGCCTGTGGAACTCCTTGCCAGAGGAGGCTGTGAAGGCTAGGACTATAATAGAGTTTAAAGAGAAGCTAGATAATTTCATGGAGGTTAGGTCCATAAAAGGCTATTAGCCAGGGGATAAAATGGTGTCCTTGGCCTCTGTTTGTCAGAGGCTGGAGAGGGATGGCAGGAGACAAATCACTTGATCATTGTCTTCGGTCCACCTCCTCTGGGGCACCTGGTGCTGGCCACTGTCGGCAGACAGGATACTGGGCTAGATGGACCTTTGGTCTGACCCAATACGGCCATTCTTATGTTCTTATTAGGAAAAACTATTTCACTAGGAGGGTGGTGAAGCACTGGAATGGGTTACCTAGTGAAGTAGTGCAGTCTCCATCCCGAGAGGTGTTTAAGTCTCGGCTTGACAAAGCCCTGGCTGGGTTGATTTAGTTGGGATTGGTCCTGCCTTGGGCAGGGGGCTGGACTTGATGGCCTTCTAAAGTCTCTTCCAGCTCTATGATTCTATGATCAGGGATTTCCCGTTTTCTTCCAGGTCACCGATAAAAATATAAGCCAGCACAGCGTGAAGGACGAATTGCCAGGAGACCCCAATGGAAAGAGGCCTAAAGAATCATGAAGTCCTCTTTACAGTTGCATTTTGAGATCTATCAGGCCATTTATCAATTTTATGGGTGCCATGTTAATTTCGTGACTTGGTTTTTTAAATAGGACCAAATCAAAAGCCTTACATGCCGATCGTTCTTGTATACAAACACCTTCCAGCTGTATACATCTGTACCGTGTTATGTGTTTGCATCCCCTCTACAAGAGGGGATATCTGGGCAGTGGAGCATTTTGGTCAATGGCTTGTTTTTACAATAGCATTTTCAAAGTCACTTTATGGGACGACTTACATGAATGAGCGTTTTAGAAGCTTGACCTACAACGTGTAATTGTATTCAAAACTTCATATATATCTGAAATAGGGCTGTTAAATATCGGTTAATTGAATAGTCGAGGAACCTCATGAATTCTTAGCCGTTACTTGACTAGTCTATAGTCCCCGGGGGTGTGGCCAGCAGCCAGTGCGCTCCAGCCTCACTCCCAATGAGCCCCCCTGCCACTCTGCACTGCTGACTCTGTATCGGGGTGCCAGGCGGGAGCTGGTCCGTGAGGGGAGCCAGTTTAAAAACCAGCTCCCCTCACGGACCGGCTGCCTGTCGCCCTGTGTGGGGTGGCAGCAGCCCCTGTCTGGGGGCAGCCTGAGCTCCCGGCCCGGAACTGAGCCAGGCTGTCTGCCCACTCAGCTCCTAATACACTTTAAATGCAGATCTGCAGCGAGGGTAAGTCCCGGTCCCGACTTGAACCAGGACTGAGCTGCTACAAAACGTACTAACTGGGGGAGAGGAATGCATGTAGTCTCTAGCATTAACCTATAAGCTTTTGCTTATCGGTTCATCAACTATGCTATTACATCCCTAATCTGAAGTAATAAAAAGACTTTTGGCCCTAAGCCTGCCATGGATAGTACCCCCGCATCATCAATTGCAGGATCTGCAGAGGCACAGGCAACAATCACTTATAACTCTGCACCGCTGAAGGAACTTTTCAATCAGCACAAGACTAAAAATGTAAGTCTTTATTCAGTGTGTTCAGACACCATCGATTTAATGCAATACTACACAGAATTACAGTCCACAATAAAGGATGCTTTCAAGATTTTCACAATTAAAAGTGTAAGGAAAGCCAACTTGGTACCTTGATTTCTTTTACCTACTCATGAACCAGAACCGCATTACACTTGTGGCTGTACAAACGAAACAAAACGACGGCCCCTGCATCAAAGAGCTTACAATCTAAGTCACAGTTTTCAGTCAACTTCTAATCTTTGAACACAATGGACAAATAAAAGATTTATTCCAACAGCAGAACAAGACAAAGTAGTGACTGAGAGAGAAAGTACTTCTACAATCATCTCCTCTTCCCTCCCTGCCTAAGAACATTTACTAACGCACACTAAGTATTGGTTAAAGCAACAAGGAGTCCTGTAGCATCTTACAGACTAACAGATGTATTGGAGTATAAGCTTTCGTGGGCAGAGACCCACTTCATCAGATGCAAAGTACTGGTTGTTTTTCTAGATATTCCATTGAAATCTAGGGAGACTTCACTTGCAGTTGGATTACTGTTGACAGAAGCCCATTTTCAACATAAATCTCTTCTGTACCAAGAAGTAGTGCTTCTTCTGTTTGAGCAGAAATTGCCACGTGACGATCATATTTACTGGAAAACAAGGTTTAAAAGCCACTTTCAGAACACTTGCGTAACCACAGGTCACTGAAAAATTTACTCTTCTACACAAACAGCTTCTGAAAGTGAACGTAAGTTCCCCCATACAGAATCAAAGGCCTCGCTATTTAGAGTAATCCTTTAACTAAGGGATTCCACTGGTCAGTTTGAAGACACTAAGGAATCTCGGCAATCACCTAGTCTAATCTACACTTTGTAATTGTGTTGGCACAGCTACTACCCCTCAGGGAATTCCTTGCCTCTCTGCAATGCAGAGTTTTAAAGAATTTAAACAGTTAAATCTTAGTGCAGATAAACAGCCTATTCCAAAAGTTGCACACTGCATAGTTAGAACAGCCTCTGGAAAGCAGATAAAATTCACTTTTTTGGCACTACCACCAGTTCTGGGCCCTGCTGAGGTCTGGCCTTAAAAGCAGCTCCTGGCTCTCAGGGAGAACGGAGCCACCACCCACCTGTCCTCCCTGGACGTGGAATAATTAAGTTAACGTGACAGGCAAGTTAAGTTGTCCCAAGGAACCTGGCGGCAGAGATGCATAATTAGATCAATGTAATGCTGCTTCCATTCAACGTGTAGACCAGGCTAAAGTCGCTTCTGAACATGGGATATACTAACCTAAGTCACTGTTCCAAAAAGTTTATCCCAGACAAGTTTTTGCAATAGCCAAGTGGTGATTTGTGGGAGGGGGTGAAGCATGCTGGTAAAAAGCGTGCCTATCTAAAGGGAAAAAAGATAAGCAGGGCTATACTGCTCAGAGGAAACCAATGGGGTTATTGTTTTACTTCAGAATTACAATGTTTTTATTTTGGAATGTGTGTTCAGACCAAACACTCTGTCTCAGAGCTCTTTCCGGTTGTTCCCACTTCACAGCCAAAAAGTCCGTTATTTTTCAGTTGGACGGGGAAGTTTCACAACTAACCCTGGGTGGAAGCAAAACTGCTCAACCCACTGAAGTCAGAGATACTGCTTGGAATTTAAACCGTTTAAGCCAAGACAACATGAAGCAGGATTCTAATTTTTTTGTTGGAAACGTTTTTGAAGAAATCTTCTGGATCGCTCACAGCTATCAACCCACCGGAAGAAAAAGAATGATGCCTGGACAAGTCTAACGTAAAGAGACAAAATGACAGAATGGGGGGGGGGGAAAAAGTAGTGAAGAGGATGAAAAGATGTACCCTGATTAAAGCAAAGAGTTGAGAGATTTGGTTTGTAGCCTCAGATCAGAGACAGACAGACTTCAGACAGTGCACACTTGCTAATCTGTTCAGAGCATTAACTCTTACCTACTTCACCAGAGCTGCGCTGCTCTGAGATCCACAGAAGTGCAAAAAAGCCAATTTTTTTAAACAGCTACAGGCTTAAAGAGACTGACCAGATTTTAGTAAGTATGTATTATGAGGTGTAAAAGAATTGTAAAGGATAAAGGGCAGTTAAAGGGACAGGTATAGAGGAAAAGAGTTCCCAAAGCCACAGATTACAATTCCCAGTCAAAACTGAAATCTTTAAACAATCAGCTCACTTTTTGCCAATTATGACATTTATATTTCTTACATTCCCCCTTCGCTTAGATGAAAGGACGTGTGAAATCACATGCTGCTGCAGAGTCCGCAACGGAAACATTTAATGTTTTAAATTAAACAATTGTTTTACTCTTTTTCTCGGTACGTATGTATAAATCTCCGGCATCTAATCCTTTCACTTCATGCATCTGACAAAGTGAGCTGCAATTCACAAAAGCGTATGCCTACAAATTGGCAGATATCCACTTCATATCCGTGGGTATCTGCATCTATGAATATGGATGCAGATATCCGCAGCTCATTTTTGTGGATACAAATGAGGGTGCAGATACCAATTTTGTATCCCTACAGGAATCTACGTATAAGCTAATAAATTTTTTAGTGTTTAAGGTGCCCAGGCTGGTCGTTTTTTGCTGAAACAGTCTAACATGACGACTTGTCTGAAAATTAACAGCCTTTTTTTTTTGGATGCAGCCAACCTTTTCTATAGAAGATGTTTAGTGGAAAAAGTCTGCCAGCACGCAAGTTATATATTAAAAACCCTGCACACGTTAAGTGCTAGGTTTGCAAAAAAGACACTCAAAAGAAGTCAGAGGAAAAAAACATTCTAGAGTGGATGCGAAACCTGGTTTCTGGAGAATCGAGGCAATTTTACTTTTTGTTAAGTTTAGGTTTCCAGCGCTTTTGGGTATGAAGGAAGCCTTCCAAATGTGACTGAATGTAGATTGAGCTCCTCCTGATTGCCTCTGACCCATTCAGTCTTTCAGGTCTACATCCAGCTACTTGGTTGGGTGGGTGGTGGGTTTTAAAACCTTAACGATTATGCTATTAGCAATGAGAGGAAAAGAAAGGGATTTACTTATATTTTGACTGCCCTCAGAAGTAACCAATCCAATTTCATTGTTTCCTCCAAAGAGTGGAGAGGAATGGGGAAGACAGACTTAAAAGAACAGACAGGATCTCTTTTCACAGCATTACACGATGCTACCCCTACAGACGGAGGAATCCCGAAGAAGAGCAATATGGTAGAAAGGCAGAGGCTTGACATGACATTCCTGTTACACGTTCTATGTCTCACAAAACAGGACTAACAACGGCAGAACTAAGGATGTTAAATTTAGATTAATCAACTAATCGAACAGTTGATGTAATTTGCATCGACTGTTGGATTAGTCAATAAGGGCCCCTCTGCCTCTGACTGTAGCAAGAGCCCTGCTGACTCTTGCTACATTTTAAAGGTGGCAGCGCCACAGGGAGTTTTTGAGTTCCCCACTGCGCCTTTGCCCCTTTTCCCCATGGAGACAGTGCTGGGGGGAACTGGCTTTTAAGCCGGTTCCCCCCAGCACCAGATTCTGCTCCCTCTGATAGAGGCAGCAAGGGGGGGAGCAACTAGTTGAATTACTAGTCAACTATCCGATAAGCATTTGCTTCTCAGATCGGCAAATGGTCACTTACATGCCTAAGCAGAACTGTTACTACACACCCCAGAAGAAAAAGAAACTGTGTCAAGAGTCCCACAAGACTGGCTCAGACCAGATTTTCTTAGGCCTGGTGACTTCCCTCCCTGCTTCAGGCAACAAGCTTGGATCATCAACACTTTGCATTCGCTGCCTATGCTCTGTAGCATGTTTCTGAACAGAGCCAAAAAAAGCACACTCGCCCGTTCCAGAATATCAAGAGAACAGCGTGAGAGCTCTCTCTTAGCAGGAGAATTTACAGATTTGATCTAAATACCAGGGCTTGACGAACGGCAGCAAAATCTACTCGCCAGCCCCGCACTGTTCATGAGTAAGACCCGCATTGTGCATTTGTCTACACTGGGCCAAATTTCGGAAAAGCCTCCTCTTTCGGAGGAGCCCTTACTCTTTCGCGCTCCCCGAAAGAGCGCGTTTGCTCTTCTGCAAAAAAAAAGCGGAAGAGCAAACGTGTTCCCTGGACGCAGCGGGGGGTTTCTGGGACACCTCCGGTATCCGGGAAAAACCCCGCAGTGTAGACAGCCTTACACTATTACTACAAGTTACGTGGACAAGAATTTTTACTCTTAATTTGTGTAAGCAGTGACCAAAAAAAGTAAGTACTGCTTGTCCATTTCACATTTAACTTTCTGACCAATAGACCGAAGGGGGGAACTTTCTCCTTATCGGGGGCCAAAGATCCTTAACAAAAATAAGTTGTGGGCCCCAAACAGCCCCACAGGGGAGCGTGGAGGCCTAGAGCTTCCCCCCTACACTCCAGACTGGGACTAAGGAGTCTGGAGTGCACCATGAGGGGTTGTGGAGTCTGGGAGGGAGTTCTGTCCGTGGGCAGAGTCTTGGGATGGAGGTACGGGCTATGGGAGTGGGCCTTGGGTTCAGCGGGGTGGGGGTGAGGATGCCAGCTCCAGCCGGGTGCAGCTTACCTTAGGCAGCTCCTGACTGGGAGCACAGCAAGGTTAAGAGAAGCTTCCACCTTGTCCTGATCTCTCTCAGCTCCTGGAAGCTACCACCGCGGCACCATGCACTACCTACATGCACCACCCATGCCAATAGGAGCTGCATAAGCAGGGCAGCGCATGCGGCCTCTGAGATTTCCCTGATCCTCCGTCAGCTGGGCGACGGGCACCGAATGCATCGGGAGCCGGCGGGAGTCTGTGTGGGTGGGCGGGTGACACCCAGAGAAAGGGCGGTGTCCAAACTGCATTGGCGGTGACGAGGGAGTAATGGAAACCAATTCTGGGACACGAGCTGCAGGGAGTGCCGGTCCGGCAGCTGCTCCGTCTGTCGCACTAGCAGCGTTTGCAGCTTCGTGACGTTTAGGAGCCGCACTGTGCTCGCCGTAGACTCCCGCCTCTTGTTGTCCTTCCACTCGTTCATGTGTGTGTCCGGCAGCCGCGTAACTCAGGACCGCACGCACAAACTCTTCCCTAATCTTTTGTGGGCACTTCCTGGCCTTTTTCAGCCACTTGGACCTCAGACGGGCATGCCTAGGTCAGCTGTATCAAGGCACAATTGCCACGTTTCAGACAGGTCTACTGTCTGAACTGCCCCAACCCTTTTCAAAGACTTGCACTGTTCACATACTTAGCTCTCACTGACTGTCAGAGTGAGCCCACATAAGATACAGGAACCCCACAATGGTGAGTTCACCATCGGGACAGAGATTCTCAGTTGCGCATGGCCGTCCTACGCTCTCTGCACTTGGGAAGAACCCTGCGGGGGGACTCCAAAGTTAGCAGTGGCCACTCATTTCCACAGGCGGTGTTCATCCTGCAAGACGTTGTACTGCTTAGGGTGAGCAGGGAAACAAACGAGGCTCCTTCACTCGACTGTGGGTTCCATCCGGGACCATACACGGCTTGTCTTTGTGCAGCGATGGTTGCCCCCCCCCCCCCCCGAGTTGAGGACACAGTGGCAAAAGAATAGAGAACACTAGAACTGGACGAGACTTCAAGAGGTCATCAAGTCCAGTTCCCTGCCCTCACAGCAGGACCAAGCACCATCTAGGCCAGGGTTTCCCAACCAATGGGTCGGGACCCAAATATGGGTCACCATTACATTTCAAAAGGGTTGCCAAGTGTCTCTCCAGGTGGCTCTGCCTCCCCTCCTCCCGTTTTTCAATTGCCTTGGGTCACCAAGTCTTCCTGAATTTTCAAAATGGGTCCCCATCTGGAAAAGGTTGGGAACCGCTGGTCTAGATCATCCCTGATAGATGTCTATCCAACCTGCTCTTCAATATTTCCAGTGATGGAGATTCCACAACCTCCCTCGGCAACTTATTTCAGTGTTTAACTACTCGGACAGTTAGGAAGTTTTTCCCAATGTCCAACCTAAACCTCCCTTGCTGCAGTGTAAGCTCATTGCTTCTTGTCCTATCCTCAGAGACCAAGGAGAAGCATTTTTTTCCCTCCTCCTTGTGACACCCTTTCGGATACCTGAAGACCGCTATCATGTCCCCTTTCCAAACTAAACAAGCCCAGTTCTTTCAGTCACCCTTCATAGCTCGTGTTCTCTAGACCTTTAATCATTTTTGCTGCTCTTCTCTGGACCTTTTCCAATATCTCCACCTCTTTCTTGAAATGTGGTGCCCAGAACTAGACACAAGACTCCAACTGAGGCCTAACCAGTGCAGAGCAGAGCGGAAGAATGACTTCTCCTGTCTTGCTCACAACACTCCTGTTAATGCATCCCAGAATCATGTTGGCTTTTTTTGCAACGTCACACTGTTGGCTCATATTTAACTTCTGGGCTCCTCTGCCTTCTAGATCCCTTTCTACAGGACTTCTTCCTAGACAGTCGCTTCCCATTGCCTATGTGTGAAACAGATTGTTCCTTTCTAAGTAGAGCACTTTGCATTTGTACTCATTAAACTTCATCCTGTTTACTTCAGACCGTTCCTCCAGTTTGTCCAGATCATTTTGAATTATAGCCCTCTCCTCCAAAGCAATTATAACCCCTCCCCGCTTGGGATCATCTGCAAGCTTAATAAGCTTAATAAACTTAATAAGCTTAATATCAGCCTTCAGGGGTAAAAGACCACGTTTGTTCGGCCAGCAAATTTGCGAAGACTCACGGCACAGCAGCTGCATGACACTTTCAATAAGATCTGTGAGGCAGATTACCGTGAAGTAAGAGAAGCAACAACTCTCTGTTCACCATCTGACCGCGCCTGTGCTGGTAGCTGCAACACACAGAACCAAGCTTCTTTGCAGTAGGCGTTTCACAATTCCTTCACTTTAAGCCTGGTCTGCAGTGCATCCCGGTCATGGCTCCTTTCAATCATGCATCTTGACATGTGCCCAGAGGTATCAATCCCTGCAGCTGGCGTGCAGCTGGGACTGGACGGCCTCCTCTCCCCAAGCATTGATGAGGTCCAGCACCTCAGCATGGCTCCAAGTAGTGATTCTCCTGGTGCATGAAGCAGGCCGGGCCAGCTGGAAAGATGCACTGAGAACACACCACGCACTGCCGATCAAACAGGAAGGGGACTTTCACATTTCAAAAAGACCATAAAAGCACGGGTTTGAGGGTTGGTCACCTGACAGCAGGGCAATAGAGCAGAAACAGATGACCAGAGAGGTAAGAACAGGCTTTGTAGGAAAGGAGTCCGATGCCAGTCCCAAGGCAGTACCGCACCATGGAGAGGAGAGATACACCCCCCAGCAGAGAGAGGCGTCTCTCCTGGCAACAGCAGCCCTGATTCCTGCAAAAGGGCTTACTAGGTAGCTGCACAGCTTAGAGGGGACATTAGTGGCAACCCACAACTGTACTTGTTAGGCGGCTGCGCAGTCGTTGGAACTATGGTCATAACCCACTTTGAGATCCCGATCCAGTGTCTGAGAATTGCTGATACCGAAAAATAAAAGATCAACAGGCTGAGCAGAGCCAGAAGTCTTTTACAATGGGAATCTTGGTTTGCTGAATGGGCTATTTGAAGATAAAAGGGTTAGGAGTTTAACGGGCAAGTTTCATTCAGTGTAAAATATCAACCTGAGCATTTCCTGAAGGCAAAGTTCAGAGAGGAGAAAGACAGCTATATAACGAACCAGGCTCAGAGGTGTTTCGGGATCAGCTTGCTACTACAAATAGCACGATGACATGGTAAGCAAAGATCAGAGTTTGGAATGGTGCCTTTTCGGGGCATGGAGCGAAAGGGTGGACGAAAGTAACCTCTGCAGTCCATACACTGGTCATGAGCTGGGAAAAATTCTCTACTGTAAGCCTTCTCAATGCCTCATCGAAAAACTGCCTCTCCACTCATGCAAACACAAGCAGGGTCTGTTCCGGAGTTCCTACCGGAGCAGCCCCGCTGCCTGTCTGTGGCAGGTGGGGAGTTCCTCCAGGTCCAACATAATTAAGTAAGAACGCTAGATCCAACACAATTAAGTCAGAATCTCTTCTATTATGCATCGTACTTATGCATGCTTCCCAAGTTTCACGCAGTTACATCTATGCAAACCTATTTATGGCAATCGGATTGGAAAAGTGTCACTGAGAACAACATAATATTTATCACACTTCTTTACTACTTTTTTAAACAGCAGGTCTGCTTCTTTTTCCTGGAAAAGGGAAATTTTTTTGAACAGTGAAGTGTTAGAAGTTTGTGGCATATGAACAGAGCCAGATTTAACTTCCCAAACAACTCCAGTTCAGATGTTTTTACTGGGGAAGCCTTCTCTTGTTTTACAATGCTAAGGAAGTCAGTATCACAGGTGATTGTATGGGATGCAGGTTTTTACAAAAAGGAGAGATCTGAAACACTAGGGAAACCCAAAGCAACATGAACCATTGAGAACTTAATTCAACGGAGAAGTATATTTCCCAGAGTCAGTTCTTTCCTCCAGTTCAAATGTACTATATGGTTGGAAAAAAGTTTTCCAGCACTGTGTGAACTAAACAAACACGCCGAAATCATGTGATAATCCTTTCACACTCCAATGCAAGCAATAAAGATTCCAATCCAAAAAGGGAAGGCGGGGGGCGGGGAAGCACCACACAAACAAACTACTGTACAACACAGCCCCATGTACCAAAACTATAACCCACAAACCAAAACCTACAAGCAACGTCAGTGGGCAGACCGGCAAAATGTTTACCTTGCCCTCGCCAAAGACACGCTACTAAGATTCTCTCCAAAATGAAAAGGCACATTATCTTCCTGTGGGAGTTAGTCCAATAAAGAAGGTTCACTGAACACAGACAAAAGGGATAATTGAATTATAACGGGTATCCAACCAGAATATAATGACCCATTGACTTGAATTTGCTGTCACCAGCAGTATGAACAGCAGTGGTGACAGAGAAAATTCAGAATCTTTCCACAAATATGCTATTTGTGCAGAGCAGGGATGGGCAATAATTTTTGACGGAGGTGGGTGGGGGGAGGTCCACTCCAAGAATTGAGGGCCACACTCTTCCATGATATTAACGGAGGGGATGCGGGGTGTGGGATGGAGGTTAGGTGGAAAAGGGAGCCGAGGGTAAGGGAGGAAATTGGAGTGAAGGAGGCAAGCGTGACCTGGGGCACTGGACTGGGGCGCAGGGGTTTGGGCTGTGAGCTAGGGCAGGAGCGCACTGTGATCTGGGGCAGGGAATTGGGGTGCTAGATCTGGGAGGGGGTATGGGTGCAGGAGGGGGGCAGAGGATTTGGGTATGTGGAATGGGGGGCGCAGAGGGAAGATCTGGCCAGGAGACTTACCAGTCAGCAGCCCTTTCCTGAATCAGCCTCCCTGCCTGCCCCGCCTCCGCACAGGCCGCAGCCATGTGCTCTGCGAATAACTACCACCCCCTTGTGCTTCGTGGCTGCCTGTTATGAAAAAGGCATTTCCCATTGGCCAATTTCTGGCTAGAAGCCGGCCAATGGGATTGTGCTGGGGGCAGGAACAGCTCCTAAAATTCCCCCGTCCCCTCCCGGCTCAGTTTTTCAAGTGAAACCTACCCACAGCCAATTCTGAGAAGCGTGAGGGTGGGGCGGGGCAAGGCAAGCAAGGAGCCGGCCTGCGGCTCCCTGCAGTGTCCACAGGCTGGACCCGGTGACTTGGAAGGCTGGACGCAGCCCGAGGGCCGTATTTTGCCCAGGCCTGGCTTAGAGTCATGACAAAAATCATAGAACCATAGAGCTGGAAGAGACTTCAGAAGGCCATCAAGTCCTGCCCCCTGCTCTAGGCAGGACCAATCCCAACTAAATCAACCCAGCCAGGGCTTGGTCAAGGTGAGACTTAAAACACCTCTAGGACGGAGACTCCACTACTTCCCTAGGTAACCCATTCCAGTGCTTCACCACTCTCCTAAGGAAATCGTTTTTCCAAATATCCAACCTGGGACCTCTCCCACCGCAACTTGAGACCATTGCTCCTTGTTCTGCCATCCATCACTACTGAGAACAGCCTCTCTCCATCCTCTTTGGAACCTCCTTCAGGAAGTTGAAGGCTGCTCTCAAATCCCCCCTCACTCTTCTCTTCTGCAGACTAAACAGACCCAACTCCCTCAGCCTCTCCTCACAGGTCATATGCTCCAGCCCCCTGATCATTTTGGTTGACCTCCACTGGACCCTCTCCAATGCGTCCACATCCTTTTTGTAGTGGGGGGGCCCAGAACTGGATACAATACTCCAGATGTGGCCCACACTGCACCATCAAGCTGAAAGACAAAAACCCAACATGCCAAGAGATTTCAGAGTGCTTGGCATGTGTCATTACGTGGACTGCTCCCTCCTGTAGTGCTGTTTATCTTCGCATGTGTCGGGGGGGGGGGGGAGAGAGATGTAAATCAAACTGTTTTAAAAACACAAGTTCAACCAGTTGAGTCAAGTTAAATTACTTGCCTAAGTACTAGAGTGAGCACAACAGCCCTGAATACCCTAGTTAGCTACACGGAAAACGAGGGTTTCTGTTCTGTTGTAGAGTTATCAGTCAGCCGAGAAACCCTGCTGTTGCTGGGATAATTTTCCCCTTCTGACACCGGTCAGGGAAGAACTTTTCAGCAAAGCTGCCTTTGGGACACAGTGGGTACAGCTGAACCCAGTGGCCTTCGCCTTTGCATCAATGGATTTTCAAGAGAGTCCTCCTTATTTAGCCCAGGGTTGGTTTTCCTTGTTAGATATACCCAAGTAGGTTATTCGGATGACACACAGCTCATTAACAGAGTAACGGTACTGAACGTATTCCAAAGGGAACAGCATGTGCTGGACATACTATACCGGAGCTAATATTATTAGTTGTCCACACGGATTTGTTACTGTGTGTGAATGAAGAGGTCTCAATCCTACACTTGATCAGATAAACACCCCCAAATAAATTTCCAACCAGGCTGGTAGAGGTATGCAGTACCTCACCTCTATAAGCTTCAATAAGCAGGGCTTGACAAATCAGTGAATCTACTCGCCCATGGAGAGTAGATTTCAGCCGGTTGCCCCGTTCACCGGCGGCACCCGCATGTGCAATGCAGGTCTTGCGCATGCGCAGTGCAGGGCTGGCGAGTAGATTTCGCCACGGTCTGTCAAGCCCTGTCAACGAAGGTACATCTACACTGCAAGAGATGTACATCTACACTGCAAGAGATCTTCAGGACTAGCTTATTTCAAAAAAGAGCATCCATGCTACAGGGACACCTCAAAATTAGTCCGAGGAGGGCTCCCCTAATGTGGACACGCTGTCTCGATTTAGAGCCCCAGGAGGTACTGGGGAGGAATAACTTTAGAATAGCCCTGGGGAGGAGCTACTTTGACATAGCAGCAGTAGAGTGTCCACAAACACCCTTTTCCGAAAACACTTTTTTGGAAGAGGCTTTATTCCTCGTAGAATGAGGTTTACCAACATCAGAAAAAGCCCTCCGTTATTTCAATTTTCTTTCGAAAAAACGCAATTGCTGTGTGGACGCTAGTATTGTTTTTCCCAGAAAATCAGTGCAGCATAGACACACCCTGAGTCGCAACAGCTTTGCCAATTCCCACAATGAACACAGATGTCATGGGCACGCTCCTAGATCCAGAGCTGCCTCATGCGTTTTAAGCAGTTGTCTCCAACCTTTTTATGTGCAGGAGCAGCCCCTGCCTGCAGGGTGGGGGAGGAGGGGCTGGGGTACACAGGCCACAGAAAAGCCACACGCGTGTTGATTATTGACAAGGTTATAAAAAGGCTTGGAAGATAAATTGGGGGTGGGGGAAGATTCCAACGAACTGAAAAGGTTTTTTCCTATTGTAGTGCGACATACACCCTTACGGAGGAGGAAAGGTCTTCAAATCACGCTTTGGGACAGGGAACTCGTGCACGGAGGTAGGGGGAGAACATGGACCAGTGACAAACAAGGTCAAAGCAGAAGAGGATGTAACTGATGGGCGAACTAATAAGAGGTTGTTCAAGATGAACGTGATTATACAATACAGGAGGCAAAGGCAAAAGTGACGGGAGAGAAGGCGGTGGCGGTGGTGGCAGATGGAAACAAGGTCTACTACATTTTGTAGGACCTTGAAGGAGAATACCAGGAACTGTAACTCAATGGATGGTAGATGACTTTGAAAGGATTCAGATGTATGGTCCGGAAAATACATGGAGGAGGGAGAGAAGTTTAGTAGGAGAATTTACGTGTAGATTGTCAGAACCTTTGATCATGAACTCTTTGGTTTGTAAAGGACGGGCTGAATCTCCGATATCTGGGATTCCCTGGTCTGGCAACATCCATCGTCCAACAGGACCACGGATGTTCCAGGACCAGAGATTCCTGGTGGAGGGTGGGTGGCTGGGCTCCCCATAGCTAAGCTGCCCAGCGCGCCGCATCTGGGCAACTGGGCACAACCCAGAGGGGCTGCCCAGCGCAGCCTGGAGCGTAGCAGCACTGCCCGACGGGGCCAGGAGCTCGGTGCACTGCAGCGGGGCAGCCCTGAGGGGCCAGAAGTTTGGCGCACTGTAGCAGGGCCACCCACAGGGGCCAGGAGCCTGGCACACAGGAAGCTGAGCTGAAGCTGGACTGCCCAGCATAGCAGGGAAAGGGTGGGGGGACTGGCAGGGCAGCGAGGCTGGTGGCAACGGGGGAGTTGTCCAGGAGGCCGGTGGTAGCAGGGGAGCCAGATATGACCTCCCCTGGTCTGGCAAAATCCCTCATCCAAGATTGATCAGGTCCGAGGGTGCCGGACCAGGGAGATCCCACCTGTACTTAGCACAGTAGACCCCTAGTCACTACAAATAAAGCCAGAAACAGCCCGAGACAAAGTTATGCAACAAGGAGAGAGAAACTCGGGAGATTCTGGTAATGATGCACAGCAAGTAATGAGAACTTAACATGAATGTACACACACGTTAATCTTTTAAATTGCAAAGAGAACGAGAGTTCCCGTAAAAAAAATTTGTCAAGCCCTACTCACGACACTGTGTGATCATTAAAGCTTCACCGAAGAAAAAGTTGCTGAAACAAAGCCCCATTATTTTGGGTATAAAGTCTCCTTACAAATTCAGAAGCTGTTCTACACGCTTCATTAACGACGATTCTTCCGCATTTTCCGGCAGTGATTAATATGTACATTAAAGACAGACATGCATGAAAACAAAAAGGTAAAAATTCCTTTGGAGACCGAATTCAGACAAATCAGTGAATGGCACAAGCTTCATTTTTATACGTGTTCAAAATCATGACTTCACTAATAAAGTTGTGGCAACAGAGGAATAAGGGGAACCCTCACACTAATACCTGCCTCTACACAAACGGGGATTATTTTCTGACCTCCAAGTAGCATTCATTCCTCTGTGTGAATAATTTCAGATGTTCTCTTAATTCTGCACACCAGTGTCACCTCATTAAAAAAAGGAACATCACATTTTCTAGCTCTGTCCCCAGTGATGGTCAAAACCAATCTAGGACTATGGACATGGATCTCTGTTGCTACTTGAAATTCGAGGCAAAGTGCGGCAAGGACGACTTTCATTTGACAAAAAGTTAAACACAAGCTTCGGCGTGAGATGAGTCTCCTAATCCCTTTAAACTAAACCAGATAAATATCCCCAACGAGCCCCAACTGCACTATTCATATGCACATCAGAAGACAAACTGACAAAAATATCACAAAAGAAACAGGAAGACTGCGCCAGCATCACCGGTAAGGAAGCTCATGGCTACTCACACTGTTTTAAAGATAAAGGTAACAATGAGGCAGTCTTAGAGCTACAGAATTCAGAGATTCACTGCCTTTACGCTTCGTTAAGGTGGACGAGAACACTGAAAACCAGAGCAAGACACTATTTTTTTTTTCCCCACTCAGCGCACAGTCAACCTGTGGAACTCCTTGCCACAGGATGTGGTGAAGGCTAGGACTTGAACAGGGTTCAAAAAAGAGCTAGATAGATTCATGGAGGTTAGGTCCATCAATGGCTATTGGCCAGGATGGGTAGGAATGGTGTCCCTAGCCTCTGTTTGTCTGGAAATGGGTGATAGGAGAAGGATCACGAGGATTACTTGTTGTGTTCCCTCCCTCTGGGGCACCTGGTATTGGCTGCTGTTGGCAGACAGGATACTGGGCTGGATGGACCGTTAGTCTGACCCAGTATGGCCGTTCTTATGTTAGACAAGCAAGCAAGAAAGCCAAATTAGATATTTTCTTCCGAGTTTACCCGATGATTGTTTCCGTATTAACCCCAGCCCTTAGTCTACTTAGCTCTAGGTCCCTTGACTTCATGATTCCCTTCAGCTTTCTAGTTGCACATTTACAGGTATTATTGGAAACCTGTGAAGATTTCAATTGGCAGCCCAGAAACTAACTCACTAAACATCTTTTAATTGATGTTTACTAGCATTGCCCATCCCGTTGTGATGGTAGACATACACGTGACCTCCTTCCTCCCTGCTGCTCCCGAGGGTGGGGAGGCTTGGGCCGGCTGAGGCCATGGGGCCTCCTACTTCCCCACTGCTCGTGGGGGCGGGGTCGTGCGTCCTCTTCCCTCCCCGCTGCTCTTTCCCCCTCACTGTGGTGAGGGCAGGGCCTCAGCAGAGGGGGCGGGGCTGTAGGCCTGCCTCCTCCTAGAAACTTCTCAAGTGTTCTTGGTGACAAACAACGTGACGGACACCTCTCTTTTTAGAATAGTATTTTAAAATATAAATTGAAACCAGCATTCTGTTTTACCCAAGAACAATTTTCCTTTCATTTTGAGCGAAGACAACACCGGTGATGGAGTTTTTTTATTGCCAGTGATGAATACCTTTTAGAAGCAGGTCTCACGGCCGCTTAAGAGACGCAACATCAAAAACCAGTTGAGTCGTCTGCAGTACCAGCATCTGCCTCCTAAACTCCCCTACAGTGTTTTACGGTTTTATTTTTTCCCACGTCTATTTTGCTCTCCTGTACGCCTATGTAAAAAGGCCAATCCCAACCCGTACTCACACCTATTTCTCTATTCCCTCGATTCCATTAAAATTGAATGCTTTGACAAACTCTGACAGTCACCGCTGCCAACATGGTTTTTTTTTTCAGTTTGAAGTGTCTTATCGTGTTTGTTAATCCCAAACTGTCCAATTCAAACTCAACTGTGAATACACCCCTCTCCCCCACTTCGGCAACACCGCCCCGCTCCTCGGGCGCACCCCGCCCCTCCCCCGGGGGGAACCCAAAATTACAGCCTCTCTCCAACTTATGAACCGGTTACGGACCAAGCAATTGGTCGTAACTCGGTTTGTTCGTAAGTCGGACCCCTTAGAGTTACACGCGACTGCGCTGTTCAGAAGCGCGAATCGCATTCGTAACTCGGGGTCTGCCATTTACGACAGCTTTGGTCATAACTGTGAACGGTCGTAAGTCGACCGTTCACAACACGGGGACTGGCTGTAGATCACTTTGCACTGCGCGTTGGGGCTGTACAGCCTAAACACTAGATTCGTCGCCCACACAGCCTGTGCCCTGTGCTAGGATTCCCAAAGACTTCACTGCAACTCTCTGGTTTCAACAACACAAAAACAAGTTTATGTAACAACAATAAAGAGAACTTAAGCGACAGCAAACCAGAAACACAAGCCAGGCTGACCACACTAAGGGTATGTCTACACTACAGCGTTATTTCGAAATATCTAATTTCGAAATATTTTATTTAGAAAGAACACGTCTACACACAAAATGCATTTCAAAATAGCTTTTTGCTATTTCGAAATAGAGCTTCCACACTGATTGGATGTTGAATCGCACTTAAGGCCAGCTGGAACTGGTTCTGGCAGGGCATCAGGTCAGAAGTTACCTTGAGGCCAGGGCGGCCAGCAGGGCACCCTGGGAAGGGCTGGAGGCCCCCTATTTCGAAATAAGCGTCTACACAGTGCTTATTTCGAAATTGGCGCTATTCCTTGTGGAATGAGGTTTACCAATTTCGAAATAAGCCCTCCACTATTTCGAATTAATTTCGAAATAGCAGTTGGCTTGCGTAGATGCTAGGAAATTATTTCAAAACAGTGGCTGTTATTTCAAAATAACTTTACGGTGTAGGCATACCCTAAATACATAGGATAAGAATCTGCTGTTCATATCCAATGTGAGGATACAAGCAGGCTGCAGATTAGGGATGCAATAGTATAGTCGATTAATCGATAAGCAAAACCTTATCGGTTAATGTTATAGACTACACGTATCCACCCACCCATCCTTGTCAGTAAATTTTTTATCAGGCTGGTCCAGCACCCAGGCTCAGTCCCGCTTGCACCAGGTCTGGGACCTACCTCCACTGGGGCTTCTAGTACACTGCAATGTAAGTGCAAGGCTAGTAGAACTTAAGTTAGCAGTACTGGCTGCCAGCCCTATCCCGGGGGATTATAGACTAGTCGACTAATCAATAAGAATTCATGAGGTTAATCGACTATTCAATTAACCGATATTTAACATCCCTACTGCAGATCACAAGCTCTCACTTCCTGATTTATGCAGCTTCTGCACGGGGCAAAAGCTCTTTGCTTCCCTGACCCGTCTGTGGAAAAATCCAAGACATCACAAGACGGAGTTCAGAGGTGTGTGTGGTCCTTGTAGAATGACAGCAACCACCACTCACAGGGAGCATGGAGCATTCCCAGGAAGAAGATAAGCGTCTCCTAACGCCTATTTTTTTTCCACTGCCCAGACAAGACTCTTCCGCACACCCTCAAACTGAAAGCATCTTGTCTAGTGGGCATTACCCAGGTGTAATTACATCTGAAACACAGATACAGCGTCAATATTTGTCACTTCAGATGCAAGCGATACATGCATACAGACCAGATAATCATTCGGCAAATTATAATGTTGCCAATGACACGCCATGACTTATCTTGCACTAAATGCATCATAATCATGCTATAACAATCGAAATAGCACTGAAGAATATAGATGCAGTGTCACACTCTCGTCAAACAGAATCCTAGGGTTGGAAGAGACCTCAGGAGTCATCGAGTCCAACCTCTGCCCAAGGCAGGACCAACCCCAACTCAATCAGCCCAGCCAGGCCTTCGTCAAGCTGGGACTTCACAACGTGTAGAGATGGGGATTCCACCCATCCCAGTGCTTCACACCCTCCTTGGGAAATCGTTTTTCCTCATCTCCAACCTCGACCTCCCCCACTGCAACTTGAGACTGTTGCTCCTCGTTCTGCCATCTACCACAACTGAGACCAGCCTCTCTCAAGCCTCTTTGGAACCCCCCCCTTCAGGAAGTTGCAGGCTGCTATCAAATCCCCCCTCACTCTTCTCTTCTGCAGACTAAACAAACCCAAATCCTTCAGCCTCTCCTCATAGGGCATTTTGGTTGCCCTCCGCGGGACTCTCTCCAATGCATCCACATCCTTTCTGTAAAGGAGAAGGGGGGCCCAGAACTGGACACAATACTCCAGATGTGACCCCACTAGTGCCGAATAAAGGGGAATAATCACTTCCCTAGATCTTCTGGAAATGTTCCTCCTAATGCAGCCCAATAGGACATTCGCCTTCTTGGCTGCAAGAGCATCCTGTTGACTCACATCCAGCTTCTCGTCCACTGTGATCCCCAGGTCCTTTTCTGACTAACTGCTGCTTAGCCAGTCAGTCCCCAGCCTGTAGCAATGCTTGGGATTATTCCATCCCAAGGGCAGGACTCTGCACTTGTCCTTGTTGAACCTCCTCAGATTTCTTTTGGCCCAATCCTCTAATCTGTCTAGGTCACTCTGGACCCTCTCCCTGCCCTCCAGCATATCTACCTCTCCCCCTAGCTTAGTGTCATCTGCAAACATGCTGACGATGCAATCCATCCCCTCATCCAGGTAATTAATGAAGATGTTGCACTCTGCTGACCTTATGTCAACTTTGACTTTACAAAATTGAGTGCAAAAAAATTCAACCTAATCTCTTAGTGTAGACATTAGGAATGTAAGCGACTAGTCGTCTACCCGGTAAGCAAATGCTTATCGGGTAGTCAAGTAGGAACTTGATTAGTTGCTTCCCCACCCCTTTGCTGCCGCTATCAGAGGCAGAAAGGGGGGGAATACAAGCCGGTGCTGGGAGGGAACGGGCTTTTAAGCCGGTCCTCACCGCCCCAGCACCATCTCCATGGGAAGCAGGGGAGGGAGTGGGAACCACTGCGAATCTCCCTTTGAAATATACAAGAGCTGCACATTTCAGAAGGAACCCACATTTCAAAGGGAGAGGCGCAGTGAGATAGCGAGTGCCCTCCTTATTGACTAATCGATGGAAATTCCATTGACTACTTGATTAGCTGATCAATTGAAATTTAACAGCCCTAGTAGACATTAAGAACGTAAGAACGGCCAGACTGGGTCAGACCAAAGGTCCATCTAGCCCAGTATCCTGTCTGCCGACAGTGGCCAATACCACATGCCCCGGAGAGAGGGAACACAACAGGGAATCATCACATCATCCCTCCCCTATCGTCCATTTCCAGACAAACAGAGGCTAGGGACACCATTCCTACCCATCTTGGCTAATAGCCACTGATGGACCTAACCTCCATGAATCTATCTAGCTCTTTTTGGAACCCTGTTCAAGTCCTAGCCTTCATCACATCCTCTGGCAAGGAGTTCCACAGGCTTGCTGAGTGAAGAAAAATTAGACAAAAAAAAAATTAATTAAGGTCTAGCCCTCCTCTCTCCAACACGACAGCTTCCAAAATTACAATTCTAGGTCCTAGCAAACAAGAAACTTGCCAAGAAATGGCAAGAAAAAAGTGCAGACTTCTCCCAGAGACTACGGTGAAGGATGTTGAGGGATCCCAATCAAGTTACTGTCCCAAGCTCCTACTTCGGTTTTTCATCTCAGCTTCCAGCGAAGAGAATTCTTTTCTTGTAGAACTTCTCTGACTACTGCATGAGTCTCCACTGCTCTACACCAGAACCTTTTAACAGTAAAAGGGAACAGGTCTCTGTTACTCTATACTTCCTCCAGCCTCTGCTGCCAAGTGCGGTGCTACTCATAGCTTTCCTGAGCAGCTGGAGCACAAAAAAGTTATTCTTGACAATTTCCCAGATGCGACCCAGTAGGGATAGAACCATAGAATACTAGGACTGGAAGGGACCTTGAGAGGTCATCGGGTCCAGTCGCCTGCCCTCATGGCAGGACCAAGTACTGACTAGACCATCCCTGGGCAATTTATTCCAGGGATGGTCCATCTAACCTATTCTTAAATATCTCCAGAGATGGAGATTCCACAACCTCCCTGGGCAATTTATTCCAGTGTTTGACCACCCTGACAGGTAGGAACTTTTTCCTAATGTCCAACCTCAACCTCCCTTGCTGCAGTTTAAGCCCATTGCTTCTTGTTCTATCCTCAGAGGCCAAGATGAACAAGTTTTCTCCCTCGTCTTCATGACACCCTTTTAGATACCTGAAAACTGCTCTCGTGCCCCCCCTCAATCTTCTCTTTTCTAAACCTTCTCTTTTCAGCCTTCCTTCATAGGTCATGTTCTCTAGACCTTTCATCATTCTTGTTGCTCTTCTCTGGACCCTCTCCAATTTCTCCACATCTTTCTTGAAATGCGGTGCCCAGAACTGAACACAATACTCCAGCTGAGGCCTAACCAGCGCAGAGTAGAGTGGAAGAATGACGTCTCGTGTCTTGCTCACAACACACCTGTTAATGCAGCCCAGAATCATGTCTGCTTTTTTTGCAACAGCGTCACACTGTTGACTCATATTTAGCTTGTGGTCCACTCTGACCCCTAGATCCCTTTCTGCCGTACTCCTTCCTAGACAGTTGCTTCCCATTCTGATGCAAATGGAGAACCTGCTAATCCATTACCTAGTGAGCATCACCCTAACCCTAACCGGGTGATGCTTACCAAGTACCAGTTAACCAGTAACTGGGAGCAGCCCCTATCCACAGCCCACCTACAGGTGGGGCGGGGGGAGGGGGGGGCGGCTGGGAGCAGGAGTCAGACAGACACACACACACACACACACACACACACCCGCATTCTTGCCGTGAAAAGCGTTTCCCTTCCAAGTTCATTTTTCAAGTATTTGAACTAGCACAGAACAACTGTTGTGTTTGTTGGCAACCACCTCAAGCTACCAGCAATTTTGTGGCATCACACCAAAGCTATCAAGTTCTCCATCACTAATAGTATTTGATTTCACCACACAAGGAATTACAAAGATAGAGGCATATTTCTGCAGGGCCGTGCATACCACCGTGCAGTTTCCAGCGCAATACAAAGTTGTATTTACAGTTTTTTGGAGATCGCTCATCAGGCTGTTTTCTCAACCCGTAAAGCAACAGCTGACGCAGAACAAAATACGTGTTTCTGAAATCAATAGCCACCAACCCTTCTCGCAACCTAAACAAAGCAGTTAGCAATGTATAAAGGTTTGGCACAAAAGAAACTCTGAACTTGCTTTGTAATAAATGCATAGTTATAGTCAGGGCTCGACAAATCGCTGTTTCTACTCACCCGTGGCGAGTAGATTTCAGCCGGTCGCGCTGTTCACTGGCGGCGCGTGCATGCGCAATGCGGGTCTTGCGCATGCGCAGCACAGGGCTGGCGAGTAGATTTCACCGCCGTTTGTCAAGCCCTGGTTATAGTAAAGAACCTGTGGATGATAAAAACACGGATACGCAAACCCAAGTTCGTTTAGCTTTACTAACTAAGCTAACTGCAGACAAAAAGTAGAAGGAATCAGTGCATTTTGATATGTGATCAAGGGTGCAACTCTTTCATATTAAAGGAGTTGTGCAAAAGGGAGCTAACGGTAGAGGACTGGAGTGTAGGAGGGGGTATGGCTGCAGGAGATTCTGACCTAGAGAAAGGGTTTTGGGTCTGGGAAAGGGTTGTGACCTGGGGCAGGGGTGCAAGAGGGGACGCAGAGGTTTGGGTTGTGACCTAGGGCAGAAGGAGGTTGTTACCTGGGACAGGGGATGGGGTGCAGGGTCTGGGAGGAGTATAGGTGCAGGAGTAGTGATGCAGAGGGTTTGGGTTACATGGGGCAAAGGTGCAGGAGGGGGAGCGGAGGGTTGGGGAGGGAGGAGATGGGGTGACAGAGGCAGGTTTTGGCTGAGAGATACTTACTAGACAGCTCCCTGCCAGCAGCCCAGCAAGTCCCTCAGGCAGGCTCCCTGAGCCAGCCCCCACATACCACTCCCTGCGGCCAACTGTGGGAGCCATGTGCTCCTCGGAGCATGCTGCCTGCCCTGCGCAAACAGCCCAGGCAACTCCCATTGGCTGGTTTCCAGGCAATGGGAGCTGCAAGATTGTGCTCGGGGCAGGAGCAGGGCAAAAAAGCCTCTCCCCCAGACTCAGAGAAGCACATGGTCCTTGCAGCCAGCCGCTTTGAGCAGCTTGCAGGGAACAAGGCATGCAAGGAGCTGGCCCGAGGCTCCTGTGGGGCCATGGGCTGGATCTGGGGGTCGGCAGACTAAATCTGGCCCACGGGCTGTATTTCGCCCACCCCTTCTCTTTTATATAATCAGCAGTCCTGTACAAGTTGGAGTCGTACGCACTGGAAGATAGCTCTGTAATTTCAAGCTTCAAGAGAAGGCCCGGGGCTAACCTAGCTACGGGCACTGCATTGCAATGCACTGCCCCTTGCATACCAATAACCTGGCAAACACATCACACAGCACAGTGGCCTCCAGTCTACCAAGTCTTGGGAAAGGGCCTCTCTCCATCACTCCACGAGGGAGACGGGAAACAAGACGGCTAAAAACTTTTGATACTGCAATCACGTAGCTTTTGAGCTCTACCTTCAGCAACGTGGGGAAACCCATCTTCTCTACATCCTACAACAAGGTACTGACAGACACTTTCTAAACGGCAACGCCTCTCAAGGTGCAACCAGCTATGCATTTTTCGCCGGCTGCACAACCTCAGAAAAAACGCGACAACGCAGATGGGTAGAGCGCATGGAATTCCAGGGTATGATCATACAACAGTGGAGAGGAAAAAAAACCCCAAGGCTTGTGTTTTCAAGAACAAGAAGCAAGCTAAAGCTCAAAATCCCTCCAGCGACTCCAGGAAGGGGGAGTTACATAGGGAAATGCTAGAGCAACGCCCCAACATACAGAAATACTGGAGGTTTTGTTATTCCCCCACCTACACCATCAAAACTAAGCTGCGTCCCGCCTCGACACGCCTTGATCTGACTGAGGAAGGCACGGGTCCTGATCTTTCTTCTGAACCAAACCCTGTGTCCCCGTCACAACGTTATCAATCGAGGGTAAAAAAGGGTTGCTTGCAGCCACGGAGTGGCAGACGCACGAAGACGATGTGGCTGCCTTAAAGGAACCCGACTTCTCTCCCGTGTCGGGAACTTGGACATTTGATGGAATGCGTGGGGGGGCACGGGGAAGGGAAGCCAAGCTCTGGCTCCCTCAAGAGAGTGGAAGAAGGGCCAGTTGACACAGGGGAAGTTCAGGGTCCACTCACAGGAGGGGAGCACGACTCAGGCTTCCCCCTCCCACTCCACCCCAGGCAGTGCCTGCTTAAATACCCCGACGCAATGGGGCCACGAGGGCAATTGACTGCTTCTCTCAAGCCCTGACTGCTTCTATGTACGGCAGACAACAAAAACCTGAGCAATCCCCTTTTCAGAGCCCAGATCCTTGGCACGGTGGGGAGAACACGGGCCCAGTGCATTGACTGGTGTATCCCACTAGCTCTACAGCAGTGTTGTTCAACCTGGGGTACATGCTCGTGGGGTAAATGCGTCACTCCTCGCTCTCCTCCCTTTGCTGCCACTGTATCTGAAGCAGCAGGGGGGAGAGCAGGAGGCAGCTGGCGTAAACAGTGCGGGGGGCAAGAGAGGAGAGGCACAGCAGTCCGGGATGTAGCAGGAGCCGGGCTGCGTGCCCACCGGGCTCCCACGACATTCGAACTGCAGACCCGACTCCCCTCATCGGCCAATGACGACACGGTTTGTCAGTTACCCGCCTCTTCCCACCCTTTGTCCATGCCACCCTGGGGACCCGCCGGGGGTCTCCTGCGGGGCCCGGCAACCCACCTGGATCTGGGCCCGGCTTTACCACAGGCGCTGTGAACCGCAGCCAGAGTCAAACATAAGAACGGCCGTACTGGGTCAGACCAAAGGTCCATCTAGCCCAGTAGCCTGTCTGCCGACAGTGGCCAGCACCAGGTGCCCCAGAGGGGGTGGACCGAAGACAATGATCAAGCGATTTGTCTCCTGCCATCCCTCTCCAGCCTCTGACAAACAGAGGCCAAGGACACCATTTGATCCCCTGGCTAATAGCCTTTTATGGACCTAACCTCCATGAAATTATCTAGCGTCTCTTTAAACCCTGTTATAGTCCTAGCCTTCACAGCCTCCTCCGGCAAGGAGTTCCACAGGTTGACGACGCGCCGTGCGAAGAAGATCTGGGGCTGTGAAGTCATCCCGGGGGCTATTTCCATGGCGGCCTATTGCCCGATGGGTACCAGGGCGCCATTCCCATCCCTTGCTGCGGTGGGGAAGCCGCCCCCTGGGGACACCCGCCTTTGCGGGGCCAGCGGCGCAAGCAGCTGGTTTTTGAGGGGAGCAAGGTTGGGGGGGGCGGGGCGGGAGCCAAATCCGGCCCTGGGAAGGGGGGTTAGGGTGGGGGGGGCAGAATCTGGGAAGGGGGGCAGGCTGTGGGGGGGGTCTGGGACAGGGGGCTCTAGGAAGGGGGTGGGGGCGGGGCGAGCCGTGGGGGCGGGGCGGGGGGGCCCCCGCTGGCAGGAGGCGGGTGTCGCCGCCACGTGGGAGAGGCGGGGGGGCAGGAGGCGGGTCCGTTCCCGAGCAGGGGCCCCGCCCCCCACACGCAGGGGCTGCGGGCGCCCGGGGGGGTCGGGCGGGGCCGCGCGCTGTTGCGGGGGGCGGGGCGCGCACGCGGGGAGCCCCCCCCTCTGCCGCGGGGAGGGGGGAGGGGCGGGGGCCGGGCCGGGCTCTTACCGGGGAGGGGGGAGGGGGGTCGCTCGGCTCCTCACCGCGGCCGCCGCCTCTTCACCACCACAACAACATGGCGGCCGCTCGGCGCGCGGGCTCGGCGGGGCGCGCGCGGCCGCCGGGAGGGGCGGGGCCGGCGGCGGCACCAGCGCGCGCGCGGCCGGCGAGAGGGGCGGGGCCGGCGGCAGGAGCAGCAGCGCGCGCGGCCGGCGAGAGGGGCGGGGCCGCGGGCGGCAGCGCGCGCGGGGCAAGGGAGAGGGGCGGGGCCCGCGGCGGCTCCGCCCCCTGCCCCTGGTTGCTCCTACCATTGGCTGGTCCCCGCCAGGTGGCGCTCAGCTGCCCCCGGGACAGCAAGCATCGCGCGGGGCCGGGCCTGGCCCCACCTGGGCCCCCCCTCTGCCCCCCATCCAGCCAGCTCTGAGCGCCCCCAGGCCGGCGGGGGCCGCAGCCCCCCTCTGCCCCCGCCCCCGCCTCGCCCACCCCCCCCCAGATCCAGCCGGCCCAAGCCAGCTCTGAGCGCCCCCAGGCCGGCGGGGGCCGCACCCCCCCTCTGCCCCCGCCCCCGCCTCGCCCACCCCCCCCAGATCCAGCCGGCCCAAGCCAGCTCTGAGCGCCCCCAGGCCGGCGGGGGCCGCACCCCCCCTATGCCCCCGCCCTCACCTCGCCCACCCACCCCCCAGATCCAGCCGGCCCAAGCCAGCTCTGAGCGCCCCCAGGCCGGCGGGGGCCGCACCCCCCCTCTGCCCCCGCCCCCGCCTCGCCCACCCCCCCCAGATCCAGCCGGCCCAAGCCAGCTCTGAGCGCCCCCAGGCCGGCGGGGGCCGCACCCCCCCTCTGCCCCCGCCCTCACCTCGCCCACCCCCCCCAGATCCAGCCGGCCCAAGCCAGCTCTGAGCGCCCCCAGGCCGGCGGGGGCCACAGCCCCCCTCTGCCCCCGCCCCCGCCTCGCCCACCCCCCCCAGATCCAGCCGGCCCAAGCCAGCTCTGAGCGCCCCCAGGCCGGCGGGGGCCGCACCCCCCCTATGCCCCCGCCCTCACCTCGCCCACCCACCCCCAGATCCAGCCGGCCCAAGCCAGCTCTGAGCGCCCCCAGGCCGGCGGGGGCCGCACCCCCCCTCTGCCCCCGCCCCCGCCTCGCCCACCCCCCCCAGATCCAGCCGGCCCAAGTCAGCTCTGAGCGCCCCCAGGTCGGCAGGGGCCACAGCCCCCCTCTGCCCCCGCCTCGCCCACCCCCCCCAGATCCAGCCGGCCCAAGCCAGCTCTGAGCGCCTCCAGGCCGGCGGGGGCCACAGCCCCCCTCTGCCCCCGCCCCCGCCTCGTCCACCCCCCCCAGATCCAGCCGGCCCAAGTCAGCTCTGAGCGCCCCCAGGCCGGCAGGGGCCACAGCCCCCCTCTGCCCCCGCCTCGCCCACCCCCCCCAGATCCAGCCGGCCCAAGCCAGCTCTGAGCGCCCCCAGGCCCCCGACTCGCCGGCACCCAGGGAGACAGGCGGTCCCACGGTCCGGTGTGCATGACCCTATAGCCGTGAAGCGTGACATCGGCCAAAGGGGGGAAACGAGCGCGCGAGGGCCTCCCAACGGGGCACGACATGCCCGCGCCGCCTCTGCTCCCGGCCGGAACGTCTTCCAGACCCATCCCTCGTCGTGCCGCTCCGTCTCCGTAACTTTCCCTGCGTCGCGGCACTCCCCCAGCAAAGCGGTTCAAAAAAAGGTCCCCTGTGCCCGGAGGCCTGCAGACACCCCCCGCCAACAACCGTCGGGTGGGCGGTAATCACCGTTTTTCGTGCTCACCTTGTTTTCGGGTCTCTACCGGCTCGCTTACACAAAAGCTTCCAGGGAGAGAGTCTTACGTTTGTACAGTCGCGCTCTACCAGCCCTCGGGAGAAGAGACGAAGGGTTAGATCACTTCCCCCGCATATTAAACCAAAACCCTGCTTCTGAACCATCTTGCAAGGCCTGGATGCCGATAAAATCACGTTACCAGTATAGTCCTAAATGTAAAAACCTTGCTGGTGGAAAATGCTGGACCAAACACGTCCACGCCACAGGGCAACCGTCGAATTAGCCGAATTGGGCTTCGGGCGCTGACTCCGCGGCAGGAAGTCAAAGGAAGAACACTCTTCCTTCAACGTCCCTAGCTCCTCGTGGAATGAGGGTGACTGAAGTCGGAGGAAGAAGCCCTCCAGCTCGACATTACAGTAATTCCTCATGTAACACGTGCCCGCTTAACACGTTTTCGCGATAGCACGATTTTTTTTTTTTTTTTAGGGAACGTTTTTTGAATTACACGACCGTCCCCGGAATAACACGAGTTCCCCAGCCGGCCCATTGGTGGTGGCTGCGCGGGGCTTCCCCCGCCTCCCTGCAAAGCGGCGGAGGGTTCGCCACTCGCCGTGCCGTTCCCCGGCGACCCCCCCTCGCCGGTTGCAGTGCGGGTCCCAGCAGACCCGTCACAGGGGCATACTCCCAACCCAATCCCCCACCCCTTTCCTCCCCTTCCCTTCCCCAGAGCCAAACACCTCCCCGCCCGGCTGTTACCCTTTTCCCCGCAACCTTATGTCCCGGTCCCAACAGACGCCACCACTTGAAATGCAACCCCCACCTTTTCCATTATTTTCAATGGGAAAATTGACCCCGCATAACACGTTTTCACTTAACACGATCATTTTCCGAAACACATCTAGAGTGTTAAATGAGGAATTACTGTCGTCCGAAATAGCGGCTTGCTGTGTAGACGCACACTTTGTTATTCTGCAATAACGTCAGTTCCTCCGAATTAACGCCGCTAGAGCAGGAGCTAGAGCAGGAGTTAGCAACCAAAGAGCCAAGCTACATCAAAATTCAGAACAGGTGGTCAACAAAGAATGCCCATTTGCATGACCGAAAATATACAACTTAATATTATCGATAATTAAGAACATCAGACCAAAGGTCCATCCAGCCCAGCGTCCTGTCTGCCGACAGTGGCCAATACCAGATGCCCCAGAGGGAGGGAACACAACAGGGAATCCTCATGTGATCCCTCCCCTGTCACCCACCTCCAGAGAAACAGAGGCTGGGGACACCATCCCTACCCATCCTGGCGAATAGCCATTGATGGACCTAACCTCCATGAAGCTATCTAGCTCTTTTTTGAACCCGGTTCAAGTCCTGGTCTTCACCACATCCTCCGGCGAGGAGTTCCACAGGTTGGCTGTGCGCTGAGTGAAAAAAACTTCCTTTTGTTTGTTTGAAACCTCCTCTTCGTTTCATTCTAAGATTGTGGGAATAAGCAAATAACTTTTCTTTCTTCGCTTTTTCCACCCCAGTCATGATTTTATAGACCTCTCTCCTATCCCCCCCTTAGTCTCCTCTTTTCTAAGCTGAAAACTCCCCATCTTTTTAATCTCTCTTCATACGGGACCCATTCCAAACCCCGAATCGTTTTGGTTGCCCTTTTCCGAACCTTCTCCAATGCCGAGAGAGCTTTTAGGAGATGAGGCAACCACATCTGTTCGCAGGATTCAAGCTGTGGGCGTCCCATGGTTTTAAACAGGTAATCGACATGAGGATTAATAACAGCATAAATGACACGTTGCACTCCCATTTATGGAACCGGACTTCTGCTGCTGCATCTTTTCGCACAGTTCTTTGATGTTTCCATCATCCCTGGTCAAATCCAGCTTCATGCAGGCATTCAGGCTGTCTTCTGCCAATATTATGGCAGGGGGCCAGGGATGTGGGGGTTCAGGAGTCTGGGCTGGCGTGTATGAGGGGCTCAGGGCAGGAGATTGGGGTGTATGATGGACTCAGGGCACTAGGTTGGGGTGTGGTGCGATGCAGGAGTCTGGAAGTCTGGGGATATGAGGGGCTCAGGGCAGGGGGTTCAGGTGTATGACGGACTCAGGGTTGGGGTGGGGGGGTGCAGAAGCATTATGATGCTGCAGCCAGATGGGGGCTGGGCCCAATTTAGGGGCTTGCTGGCCCGGCTTCGTTTTTAAATCGAGTAAAATATGACGTCCAACACAAAAGGTTTCAACATTGTTTTTATTTATGGCAGGGGCGGGGAACCTCTTTTGGGTCGGGGGCCACTGACCCCCAGAAAAATCAGTCGGGGACCACCCAAGTGAGAAGCAAAAAAAAAAAACCAACCAACCTCTCCCCCAACCCCCTCACTGATGTGACCCCCAACGGAGACACCTCGCTCCCCTGGGGCTCCAGCCCCATAGTGGGGGGGAGGGGCAGGGAGAACTGAGGTTCCAGGGTTAGTGGATTTTGCGCCCCCCCCCCCGCGGCTCTGGGTTGGGGCCAAAAATCAGGCGTTACGTGTGCAGGACGGGGCTGCCAGTGAACACGATAGGGATGGGGGCAGGATCTGAGCGGGAGGTGGGGTGTAGGGCGGGGGGAGGGTGCGAGGTCTCGCCAGAGGACAAGATGCCTGGCCAGGGGGCAGGAGCAGAATGGGGGCTGTCTGTCTGGCCAGGGGGCAGAGGGCAGGCGGTGTCTGGCCAGGGGGCGTCTGGGCTGGAGGCAGGGGGGATGTTGGTCTGAAGGCTGGGGGCATGGGGGGATTTTGGCCAGGGGGCTGGCGGGATTTTGGCCAGGGGCGTCTGGCCAGAGGCAGAGGGCAGGGGGTGTCTGGCCATGGGACAGGGGGTGTCTGGCTGGGGGCAGAGGGATTTTGGCCAGGAGGCTGGGGCAAGGGGGTGTCTGGCCTGGGGGCAGAGGGATTTTGGCCAGGAGGCTGGGGCAAGGGGGTGTCTGGCCTGGGGGCAGAGGGATATTGGCCAGGGAGCTGGGGGAAGGGGGTGTCTGGCCAGGGGCGGGGGGGTTTTGGCCAGGGGGCTGGAGGCAAGGGGTGTCTGGCCGGGGGGGAAGGGGGGGGGGCTGGGCACGAGAGGGTGGGGGCACGTCCTTGTTTTCACGCCGTGTGGCAGACACCGGGTAACCCGCCTCCCGCTGCTCCCATTCCCCGGGAGCTCCGGGAAGGGCCGGCAGGGGAGGCTGCAGGAAGCGTGCCCCGAGGGAACAAATTCCACCTCAGTGGGCCCCAACATCCCACAGGGGCTCCACCTGCAGCCTCGCGGCCCCCCCCCCCCACGCCTGAGTCGTGCTCCTCCCCTTCCCAGAGTTGGAGCGCCCTGTATCAGCTCCTCTTGTCCGGCCTTCCCCTCAGCCCACTGGCTCCTCCGTCCTGTTCCTCCCGGCCCCCCGGCCTTTTCCCGTGGCTTGGGAGCCTTCGTCCTGAGAAATCCTCACAAAGGCTTGGATACAACCTGTTCCGCTCACCTCTGGCAACCACCGCACATCTCACCGAGAGAGAAATTGCACCGACAGACACCCACATGGAGGCAGTCCGCATGCCGGTGTAAAGCAGCACGGAGCTCTGGCTGAAGGAACAGTTATTTGCTTATTCCCGCAGTCGAAAAATGAGGGGTCACCGAATGAAATGAATAGGCAGCAGGTTTCAAACAAACAAAGGGAAGTGTTTCTTCCCGCAGTGCGCTGTCAACCTGTGGAACTCCTCGCCACAGGATGTGATGAAGGCCAGGACTTGAACAGGGTTCAAAAAAGGCTAGATAGATTCACAGAGGTTAGGTCCATTAAAGGGTGAACTAGGGGTCAAAGTAAGAAATAGGGGTCACCAAATGAAATGAATAGGCAGGTTTCAAACAAACACAGGGAAGTTTTTCTTCACTCAATGCGCTGTCAACCTGTGGAACTCCTCGCCACAGGATGTGATGAAGGCCAGGACTTGAACAGGGTTCAAAAAAGGCTAGATAGATTCACAGAGGTTAGGTCCATTAAAGGGTGAACTAGGGGTCAAAGTAAGAAATAGGGGTCACCAAATGAAATGAATAGGCAGGTTTCAAACAAACACAGGGAAGTTTTTCTTCACTCAATGCGCTGTCAACCTGTGGAACTCCTCGCCACAGGATGTGATGAAGGCTAGGACTTGAACAGGGTTAAAAAAGAGCTAGATAGATTCATGGAGGTTAGGTCCATCAAAGCCTGAACTAGCGGTCAAACTAAGAACTAGGGGGTCACCAAATGAAATAAATAGACAGCAGGTTTCAAACAAACAAAAGGAATAGTCACAGAGAGGTAGCCGTGTTAGTCTGAAGAAGTGGGTCTGCCCCATGAAAGCTTATCACCTAATAAACTATTTTGTTAGTCTTTAAAGTGCTACATAACTGCATTTTTGTTTAAACAAAAGGAAGGTTTTCTTCACTCAGCACACTGTCAACCTGTGGAACTCCTCGCCACAGGATGTGGTGAAGGCCAGGACTTGAACAGGGTTCAAAAAACAGCTCGATTGATTCGTGGAGCTGAGGTCCATCAATGGCTATTCACCAGGATGGGTAGCAATGGGGTCCCTAGCCTCTGTGTGTCTGGAAATGGATGACAGGGGAAGAATCTCGTGAGGATTCCCTGTTGCGTTCCCTCCCCACCCGGGGTATCAGGCACTGGCCACTGTTGGGAGACAGGATACTGGGCTGGATGGACCTTTGGTCTGACCCACTCTGGCCGCTCTTATATAAATGTGACCTCTTTAACTGGTCATCTCAGGGAAACGGGCACTCCAACACACACACTGCTTCTCACACACACCCCTCCCCCTCACTCCACAAACTCCGCCCCCCCCCCCCCCCCAACGCACACACACAGTTCTCTGTAACTGTTGGGCAACGTCAGCTTTACAAAAGTGATTGGAAACGTGTCCCTTTTGCCGCATGCAGGGTGGTTGGTTTCCATGGCAGCCTCATTTTTTAAAAAGTAGGGTCTCCCCTTTCTATTCGCTTCTGAACACGTCGTGCATGTCTCGCGAGGTCCCTTGATTATTGTCCCTGTGGCCACACATTTGGAGGAACCCTCTCCCCCCGCAACGACAGAACGATTCAAAAAAATCATCGAAAACTAAAAAGAAACCAAATCAGAAAATATTCAACACACAAAGCAGAGGTCCCAGGCCCCAGGCGTGTGGGGCCCATCTTCCCACACAACCTGCCAGCCTCTCCCTGCAGGGCAGCCCTGCATCAGCCACAGACTGACTTCCCATGGCGAGGAAGCCACATTCCCACCCAGTGGGCAGGGCTCCATCTCTCACCCGCTCCCATAGCCCTTGTCTTCCCAAAGGCTCTTTCCTGGTCGCCATCTACTGGCAGTTCCCGCCCTCCTTCACCCCACTGCAGCAGACCAGGCTTCTCAGGGCTCTTCTATCAGCCCCCTTCCCTCCACCATGCTATAAAAATTCCAGAGCCGAGTGAAGGGTCGGGACAGAGGTACACCGGCTCTGCCAGACCGACACTCACTCCAGCGCATCCCACACACACCTGGTCGCTCTTGGCCTTGCTCCTCCTGGCCACCACGCTCTGCTGCAGCGGGCACTTCCTGCAGGCAGGCCCTGCCGAAAGCCCTCCCAGCTCGGGGTGAGACTTGACGCCAAAAAGCCAAGCGCCCGGAGCCCACCACAGCTGGCTCCGCGACACTCACAGCCCAGACCGCTGTGAATTTCTGTTCTCTCTCGCTGGTCCCTTCCTCCTTCATTCAAAGTAGCTTTTCAATACCAACCCACTGCTGGGATTAGCGCTTTCCTTTGGCTGGCTGGCCAACGGGGATAAGAGTTACCCAGTGTGTGTGTGTGCGTCTACGTCACTTGTATGAAGGCCTCAGTGTATTGTGATGTCACGTGTGACAACGGCAAAGAATGGTGCTGCAGCATTCTGGACCTGCCTTCAGTCGGCCACCTTGCTTGGTTGACCCAAGAGCTACTGGTACAGGTGGAATCTCTGTAGTCCAGCACCCTCGGCGCCGGACCGGTTCCAAACGAGAGAATTTTCCAGATCACGGGAGGTCAATATTGTCTAGCAGCATTACCAACCCTTCCATTGCTTTTTGGGACATTTAGGCTACGTCTAGACTATATTCCTCTCTCGACAGAGGAATGTAAACGAAGGACTTCGAAATTGCAAATGAAGCGCTGATTTACAAATCTCGCACTTCATTTGCATAATCCTGTCCGAGCGCTTTTTCGGAAGATATATTTTCAAAAAAAAAAAGAAGTCTGGATGGGGTTCTTTCAGAAAAAATACCCCTTTTCCAAAAGAAACCCGTATACCTAATTTTTTCAGGAATAAGGGTTCTTTTGAAAAAGGGTTTTTTCCCCAAAAGAACTCCGTCCAGACTGCTTTTTTTTTAATGATCTCTTCCGGAAAAGCGCTCAGACGCGATTATGCAAGTGAAGCACGAGTTCCTCAGGAAAAAAAATATTGTTTGATGTTGCTCGGTCTTAAAAAGTTTAAGAAACACTGCTACAGACCAGTCAGCCCAGCTGCCATGCCTGAGAAGCTCGCCGAGAAGCGGATGAAACATTCCAGTTGTGAATACACGGAGCATGGCGAGGTGGTCCCTCGCAGTCGGCACAGATTTACGGGTTTGATTATGCAGCACTCCGATATGCTGAGGCAAAACGGGACAAGGAACCTGTCGTTCAAGAGCATGGACTCCCCTGACTGTATTATTTTAATTGTGGGGGCGTATCATAAAAATGGCCAGACTGGGTCAGCCCAAAGGTCCATCCAGCCCAGGGTCCTGTCTGCCGACAGTGGCCAATGCCAGATGCCCCAGAGGGAGGGATCACAACAGTTAATCCTCACGTGATCCCTCCCCTATTACCCATTTCTAGACAAACAGAGGCTGGGGACACCATCCCTACCCATCCGGCGAATAGCCATTGATGGACCTAACCTCCATGAATCTATCTCGCTCTTTTTGGAACCCTGTTCAAGTCCTGGCCTTCACCGCATCCTGTGGCGAGGAGTTCCACAGGTTGACTGTGCACAGAGTGAAGAAAACCTTCCTTTGGTTTGCTTGAAACCTACTGCCTCTTCATTTCATTGGATGGCCCTCATTCTTAGATGGTGGGAACAAGTCAATCACGTTCCCTTATTCGCTTTTTCCACCCCAGTCATGATTTTATAGACCCCGATCCTACCCCCCACCCCTTCGTCTCCTCTTTTCTAAGCTGAAAAGTCCAAGTCTTTTTCGTCGCTCTTCCTACGGGCCCCGTTCCAACCCCCGAATCATTTTTGGGTCGCCCTTTTCGGAACCTTCTCCAGGGCCGTGAGTGCTTTTTGGAGATGAGGCGAGCCCGTCCGGCCGCGGGATTCCAGATGCAGGCGTCCCACGTCACTACGGGCGCGGCGTCGGCCACGGGAAACCCGCCGCGTTGGCAGTCACGCCGTACCGGGGGAAGCATGGGGGGGGGTTATTCCTATTTGAGGGGGACCAGCCCCTGCCTCCCGCCACCCCTTTGCACCGGCTCTTCTCCCCGGATTTCTGGCTCGTTTTTCACCCCTCCTCTCCTGCCCCCTCCATCCCCTAGGACACCCCGATCCTGTCCCCCTGCCCCCCCCAGCCCCCCAGCTGGGCCCCTGCAGCAGATCCCGGCAGGAGCTCGCAGCGGGGAGCCAGGGCGGGCCCCATAAAGGTCTCGCCCCCCCAGCGGCCCCGGGCCCGCGATTGCCCGGCCCCACGGGGCCCGATCCGGCCGGCAGCGCTCCCCGGCCGGCGCCAGGCGCAGCGGCCCGGCGGGGCAGGGCCAGGCCCGGGGAGCGGCCGCCCCTTCCGGCCCCCCCTCCCGGTGTGCGCGGCGGAGCCATGGCCGGGGCCGGGAGCCCGGCGCGGGGGCGGCTGCGGCCCTGCGGCCGGCGGGGCAGCGCGGTGGGCCCGGGGGCTGAGCCCAGGCTGGGCCCGGGAGCGGGGCGGTTGGGGGGCGCGGCTGGGGCTGGGCGGGGTGTGTCACTGTGTGGGGCTCAGCCCTGATGGCAGGGTGGGGGGCACGCCTCTTGGGGGGGGTTGGGGGTGCACTGGGGTGGGGGTCCCGCCTTGGGGAGCTTTGGGGGCGGGGAAGGTGGGGGTCCAGGCCTTGGGGAGCTTTGGGGGTGGGGAAGATGGGGGGTCCAGCTCCTAGGGAGTTTTGGGAATGGGGAAGGTGGGGGGGGGGGTCCAGCCCTTGGGGAGCTTTGGGGGCGGGGAAGGTGGGGGGGTCCAGCCTTGGGGAGCTTTGGGGGCGGGGAAGGTGGGGGGGTCCAGCCTTGGGGAGCTTTGGGGGGGGGAAGGTGGGGGGGGTCCAGCCTTGGGGAGCTTGGGGGTGGGGAAGATGGGGGTCCAGCCTGGGGAGCTGGGGGGAAGGTGGGGGGGTCCAGCCTTGGGGAGCTTTGGGGGGGGGAAGGTGGGGGGGGTCCAGCCTTGGGGAGCTTTGGGGGCGGGGAAGGTGGGGGGGTCCAGCCTTGGGGAGCTTTGGGGGTGGGGAAGGTGGGGGGGTCCAGCCCTTGGGGAGCTTTGGGGGATGGGGAAGGTGGGGGGGTCCAGCCCTTGGGGAGCTTTGGGGGGGGGAAGGATGGGGGGGTCCAGCCCTTGGGGAGCTTTGGGGGCGGGGAAGGTGGGGGGGGTCCAGCCCTTGGGGAGCTTTGGGGGCGGGGAAGGTGGGGGGGTCCAGCCCTTGGGGAGCTTTTGGGGAGGGGAAGGTGGGGGGGGTCCAGCCCTTGGGGAGCTTTGGGGGTGGGGAAGATGGGGGGGTCCAGCCCCTCGGGAGTTTTGGGGAATGGGGAAGGTGGGGGGGGTCCAGCCCTTGGGGAGCTTTGGGGGTGGGGAGGTGGGGGGTCCAGCCCCTCGGGACCTTTGGGGGCGGGGAAGGTGGGGGGGTCCAGCCTTGGGGAGCTTTGGGGGAATGCCCGAAGTGACAGCGCTTCGGGGACCTTTGGGGCTGACAGCCGGGGGGGGGGGCCAGTGACGGTTCGGAGAAGGGAATCCGGCGCTTGAGGACCGCTCCCCATCGCATCCCCAGGGGGGGATCCTGCCTGCTCCTCTTTCCCCTGGCGCCTCTCGGGGGTGAGGCCGAACTAGACCTGGAAAACGGGACCTGTGCTCCGGCATCTTCCAGGCAGGGCGCTGGAGCGGCAGCGAAGCTCTGGTAGCAGGTGGTAACCCTCTCCCTTCGCTTCCTCCAGGAGGCGCCGGGAGAACCCCAGGCACCGCTGCGGCGAGAGAGAGAAGCAGCCGACGCTGCGGAGGAGCTGCTGGTAGGTACTGGCAGCCGACCCCCCCACCTTCCCTACCCCCAAATCTCCCCCAGGGCTGGACCCCCATCTTCCCCACTGCGAGAGATCCTGCGTCCTGGCCTGGCTCTCCCTGGGGACCGATGGGCCCGCTCCCTGTGCTTGCAGAAAGAGACGGCGGCCGAGAGGCGGGCGCTGACCTGGGCGTGGAACGAGCTGCGGGCGTTTCTGGAGGCACAGGAGCAGCTGCTGTTGTGCCGGCTGGAGACGCTGGAGCGTGCCGTCGTGCGGAGGAGGGATGCGGCCACCTGCACACCGACCCGGCTGGAGGAGAAGGGCCTGCGGCCACAGGTCACTGCGTTGATCGTTGTAGGAACGTCTCCGTCCAGACCCCGAAGCATTTGGCCAAAGGAGGAACGGGTGACGAGGGAAAGCGAGGCACAGAGAGGGGCAGCTCAGTGTCACCCAGTCCGTGTCAATGTCCCCCTAGTGTGTGCAGCTCGAACCCACAACCCTGGGGTCCCCAGGCCAATGCCTTAAACCCTAGGCCAATGCACCGCCCAACCTTCAGGGTGTCTAGCCAACACAGGATACAGAACCCATCAAAGGCAGGGGAGGTGGGATAGACTCAGGGGCGGCCCGTGGCTATAGGCCGACTCGGCCGTCGCCTTCAGCGGCGCCCGATGATGACGTCACGGGGCGCCCGATGATGACGTCACCCCATTGACGGCCGTGGAGGCGGGGGCGCCCACTGCGCGTTCTGCCTGGGGCGCCAGCTGCCGCAGCCCACCTCGGGCCACTCCTGGGTAGACTCAGCTCTGGGGTGGCCTAGGGGATAGAGCAGCCGTTCCCAACCTTTTCCAGAGGGGGACCCCGTTGGACAATTCAGGAAGACTTGGTGACCCAAGGCAATTCAAAACCAGGGGGGGCGGGGAGGAGGAAAGGCAGAGCCACCTGGGGAGACACGTGGCGACCCTTTTGAAACATAATGGGGACCCATATTTGGGTCCCGACCCATAGGTTGAGAAACCCTGGGATAGAGCATTCACCTGGACAGCACAGGGTGGTGTGGGAGCCGCTGGACAACCAACACAGCCTGCCCCAGGGATGGACCAGGCTCCTGCATCAGGAAGACAGGATAAGGGACTCCCCAAAGATGGGGGGGGGTAGACCCCGGAATGGCCTAGGGCAGTGCCCCTCCACCCCTAGGGGCACCCAAGAAAAGTCTGGGGGTACATCAACACAACTGAAATGTGCCAACGCCCCGAACGAAAACCTGGAGAGAGGGGTTTAACGGGGGAGGAGGCTCTCGTCATGGGAATTTTGTCCTCCAGGCCGATGCGTATTTCCTTCCGGTAAAAGGCCTGGGCAGAAACTTTCCCCAGTCGCAGTGTCCAGGCAGGGATCAAACACCCAAAACTCCAGCGAGGACCACCAGGGATCCCTTCCGATTGCATCTTTTTTCTCCCTCTCAGGGTGCTGGAAGCACCGGGAACGGGTAAGTCCCTGACTCCATTTCTTGCCTCCTCCTGCTCAGTAACGCTTGAAACGAGGGATGTTAAATTTCGATTAAGTAGCTCATCGAATAGTCGGTGTGTTCCAGCGTGGCGCGAGGCAGTTGGAGGTGTTCCACGGAGAATAACACAATTCCCCTTAAAGGGGCAGGTGACTTTTTTTGGGGGGGGCGGGGGGCTCAATAACTTTGAGCGATTTGCACCGACTGTTCGATTCGCCGATAAGGGCGCCTCCGCCTTTGAAGTGTAGCAACTGCCCCGGGGCTGTTGCTACAGTTCAAAGGCGAAAGCATTGCAGGAAGCGTGGGGCCAGTGGGGGACTCAAGCAGTTCCCTGCTGGCCCTGTGCTCCCTGCAGTATTTCAATGCGGCAGAATTGCATGGAGCCTGGGGTCAGTGAGGGAATCCCCAGCTGACCCTGAGCTCCATGCGGCAGTGCCGCTTTGAAGCACCCTCCTCCTTGCTGCCTCTTTCAACAGGGAATTCACGATCCCTCTCCTGTCCCCCATTTCCAAACAAACAGAGGCTAAGGACACCATTCCTGCCTACCCTGGCTAATAGCCATTGATGGACCTCACCGTCATGAATCTATTTAGTTTTTTTTTAAACCCTGTTCAAGTCCTAGTCTTCACCACATCCTGTGGCAAGGAGTTCCACAGGTTGACTGTGCGCTGTGTGAAGAAAAACTTCCTTTGGTTTGTTTGAAACCTCCTATTCATTTCATTGGGTGAGCCCTTGTTCTTGTATTGTGAGAACAAGTCAATAACTTTTCCTTATTTGATTTTCCACACCTGTTGTGATCTTACAGACCTCTATCCTATCTCCCCCCCCCCCTTAGCTTCCTTTTTTCTAAGCTGAAAAGTTGCCGTCTTTTTAATCTCTCTTCATATGGGACCCGTTCCAAACCCTCAAATCATTTTTGTTGCCTTTTTCTGAACCTTTCCCTCTAGGGCAGTGTTCCTTAAACTATGTTCCGTGGCACACCCGTGTGCTGCGAGGCAGTCGGAGGTGTTCCACAGAGAGGAACACAGTTCAAAATGGCCACCTTAGAGGGGCAGGTGACTTTTTTTTTTTTTTTTTGGCTCAATAACTTTCCCCCCCGACCCTTTTTTTTTTTTTCGCTCAACAGAAAAATCCTTGGTGTTCCTCATAAAAAAAAAAAAAAAATTATTGTTTGGTGTTCCTCAGTCTTAAAAAGTTTAAGAAACACTGCCCTAGGGAGAGAAGACCAGAGAAGAGCTACAAAGACAAGAGAAAGGCGGGTGGACAGGGAGGGAAATAAAGAATAGAAACAGGAGGAGCCCTTGTGCAGGTCGGGGGAGGCTATGTAGTACCGATTGTGACAATTAAGGATTTAACAAGTAATAGTAACTCAAAAGTGTGTTTCCTGTACCAAAAGCAGACTCTCACCTTGACCCGTGAGAGCATCCCAGAGAACGCTCCCGACCTGTCTCCGTTAGTCCTCACGTCCCGTCTTTCTCGGCCCAGGGAGAGTACAGGGCGGGGGGGGGGGGGACTCATCCAAACAGCAATCATCTTCTGCTATGTGCTGTCATCCAGGCGATCGGGGGTGGGGCCTGTTTTTCACCCGTCCTCCTTTCCCTAGCTGGGAGGAGGAGAGGACATCCCAGCAACCGGAGCCGGGCTTTGCGGAGCTGGAGAGGAGAGTCCGTGATTTCTGTCTGAAAAGTGCTGTCCTGCAGGAGGTGCTGCTGGGATTCAAAGGCAAGCGGGCGTAGGGGGGGAAGGCGAGTGGGTGTCTGGGGGGAGGGGAGCAGGCATCTTGTGGGGGAGGCGAGCGGGCATCTGGCGGGGAGCCGAGCGAACGTCTGGGGGGAGGGGAGCGGACGTCTGGGGGGGGAGCGGGCGTCTGGGGGGGGAGCGGACGTCTGGGGGGGGAGCGCGTCTGGGGGGCGAGCGGGCGTCTGGGGGGAGGGGAGCGGGCATCTGGGGGGAGGGGAGCGGACATCTGGCGGGGAGCCGAGCGGGCGTCTGGCGGGGAGCCGAGCGGGCGTCTGGGGGGAGCCGAGCGGGCGTCTGGCGGGGAGGCGAGCGGGCGTCTGGGGGGAGCAGGGGGGAGGTGAGCGGGTGTCTGGGGGGAGCCGAGTGGGCGCCTCTGGGGGGGGAGGCGAGCAGGTGTCTGGGGGGAGGCGAGCGGGCGCCTCGGGGGGGAGGCGAGCGGGCGTCTGGGGGGAGGCGAGCGGGCGCCTCGGGGGGGGGGGAGGCGAGCAGGTGTCTGGCGGGAGGCGAGTGGGCGCCTCGGCGGAGGGGAGGCGAGTGGACGTCTGGGGGGAGGCGAGTGGGCGCCTCGGGGGGGAGGCGAGCGGGCGTCTGGGGGGAGGCGAGCAGGCGCCTCGGGGGGGGGGAGGCGAGCAGGTGTCTGGCGGGAGGCGAGCGGGCGCCTCGGCGGGGGGGAGGAGAGCGGACGTCTGGGGGAAGCGAGTGGGAGCCTCAGGGGGGGAGGTGAGCGGGCGCCTCGGGGGGGAGGCGAGCGGGCGTCTGGGGGGAGGCGAGCAGGCGCCTCGGGGGGGGGAGGCGAGCAGGTGTCTGGCGGGAGGCGAGCGGGCGCCTCGGCGGGGGGGAGGAGAGCGGACGTCTGGGGGGAAGCGAGTGGGAGCCTCAGGGGGGGAGGCGAGCGGGCGTCTGGGGGGAGAGGCGAGTGGGCGTTTGGGGGGGCAGGCGAGTGGGCGTCCAGGATTCTGTCCCCTCTAGTTTGTCTGACGCTCTCCCTCGGGAGGAGTCGGGAATCTAGCGATCTCACAGCCCAGCTCAGGGAACCCTGGGAACACCCCGTGGGGCTGTCTGCCAGCGACTGAGTTACCACCCTCCGTGTGTGTCCCCAGCTCCTAGTTCAGAGCAATGACTGCCACAAGCACTGAGCACAGCCCCACAAACCCGAATTCTCACCTCTCCCATCCTCTCCTTCCCCCAGAGATGCTGCGGCTGGAGCTGGGGGGCGACCCAGGTACGTTGGTCTCTGATGGGCTGTGTGGAGGTGTCACACCAATAGCCATGTTCTGCCCCTGGAAGCAGGGGGACCGCCTCATTCACACCTCCGGCCGCATCGAACGGGGAGTCAAAGACGCCCTGAAGGGGACGCAAGAGCACGGGACAAAGTGAAATAGCCTCGCACTACCGGGAATGACCGAACGAGGCACATGGGGGCAGCCCAGCCCAAGAGCGAGGCGGGGGCGGAGCCTGACCCGGAATGCATGAGAAATAGGGCTGGTCTCCTGGGACCAGACTGGCTGGATAGGGGAAGAGCACTTGATTGCACGTAGGGTCATTCTGAGTGAGACGGGAGCTGCTCACTTTTCTCATTGGTGACTTCCTTTTTTTAATTGTCCAATCCTAGGGAGGGAAGAGACCTCAGGAGGTCATCAAGTCCAGCCCCCTGCCCAAGGCAGGACCAATCCCAACTCAGTCAGCCCAGCCAGGGCTTGGTCAAGCTGGGCCTTCGAAACCTCTAAGGATGGAGATTCCACCTCCTCTCTAGTGAACCCATCCCAGTGCTTCCCCACCCTCCTCGGGAAATCGTTTTTCCGAATCTCCAACCTAGACCTCCCCCACTGCAAGTTGAGATCATTGCTCCTTGTTCTGCCACAGAGAACAGCCTTGCTCCTTCCTCCCTTCGGGGAGTTGAAGGCTGCTCTCAAATCCCCCCTCGCTCTTCTCTTCTGTAGACTGAACAAGCCCAAATCTCTCCGCCTCTCCTCGTAGGTCATGCGCTCCAGCCCCCGAATCATTCTGGTTGCCCTCTACTGAACTATCTCCGATGTGTCCACATCCTTTCTGTAATGAGGGGCCCAGAACTGGACACAAGATTCCAGATGTGGCCTCACCAGAGCCGAATCGAGGGGAATAATCACTTCTCTAGATCTGCTGGCAGTGCTCCTCTTAACGCACCCTAATATGCCATTGGCCTTCTTGGCTACAGGGGCGCCCTGTTGACTCATCTCCAGCTTCTCAGCCACTGTTATCTCCAGGGCCTTTTCTGCCGAACTGCTACTTAGCCGGTTGGTCCCCAGCCTGTAGCAGTGCTTGGGATTCTTCTGTCCCAAGGGCAATCCCGTCGTTTCCTGGGAAAGTAAGACTCAAACGAGGCTCAAGGCGGAGGCTGTATAGCTTGGAGATGTATGTGTCGAGGCTGCCAGAGAACAGTTAAGCTTGAAGTTTAAAAGAGGTAAGGAAGTGGGAGAAGGTGTCTTTGCTTTGGATCATGACACCGCTGATAAGGTCTCAAGGGCCCACCTGACTGCCTGTCAGGGCTTGAGAAATTCAAGATGAGACTAGATCGTTCATGATGGTATATCCCTTTTGGCTATGACTGGGAAGAGGTTGAACCTCTCTAATCCAGACTTCCCTCATCCAGCAACACCTCTGGTCCGGCATCACTGGTGACCTATACGGAAAACGGGCAGGAATGTTGCAAAACCAGGGAAAAACAGAGCCTGGAAGCACAGGGGAGCGGAGGCCAGGTGCCCCTCGGAAATCTTTTCCTTCCTTCAGGATCCAAGCTGTGCACACCGGCCCCTTTCCCGGCTGGGTTGTGTCCCGGCCAGAGAGACTCAACCCCCCACCTGGGGTCAGTACAGATGAGGACGAAGCTCCAAAGTGGCATGAACGCTTAGGATAGTGAAACATCTACGATCCGATGGATCTTAAAGGGGCCATGCTGGGTTTTTTGGGTTTTTTTTGCTTAATAACTCTTGGGCTCCTTTCTTTTTTTTCCTCAACAAGTCCCTCCGCCAGAGGGAAGGGAGAGAGAAATAGGAGAAAAGTGGGGAGAGAAGCCACAAGCTCCCAGATCTACTCAAATCCAGTCACTGTTTTGGCAGATTTTGCCCTGTCTGTCCCTCTGCCTAGATCACACTCTGCGGGGGCAACATACTGCCCTCGGGGGCCAGGCCGGGTTTGAAAGGCTTTCGGTGGGTGTACCTCTGGGGGGAAGGGTCAGGTCTGTATGGCAACACAACAACAGGGTGTTTTGCCTGTAGAGGAGGCCGCCGACTTGCGACCGCCCGAGTTGCGACCCCCCCGCACTTACAACCATTTTTGTAAGTGCAGAAGGGGCTGGAAACCCCCGACTTACATCCTTGGCCTGCATTTACGACAGTGCCCAGCGCCTATCATAAATGCGGGTTTGAGTTACGACCCCCCCCCCCACTTGCGACGCTTCCCACGGAACCAATCGCGTCGCAAGTCCTCCTGTGTTACAACCTATGAGCCAGAGGTGGGACGTGCTGGTAGGGTTGCCAGGTGTCTGGTATTGACCCAGACAGTCCAGTATTTTCGCCTCCTGTCCCATAAAAAAATTCAGAAAATACCGGACACCTACAATGTTTGGTATTTTCTGATTTTTTCCCGGCCACGAGGTGAAAATCCTGGATGCTTACCTGGTTCCGCCAGCAGCCTGTTAGGACCAAAAAGCCTCAAAAGCATTTCTTAAAAGGGCCATGCTGGTTTTGGGTTTTTTTTGGTTTGTTTTTTGCTTAATAGCTCTCAGGTTCCTTTTTTTTTTTTCCCCCCCTCAACAACTTTGGTCTCCCCCCTTTTTTTTCTCAACAGAATTTTTTTCCCCTGTGTTTTTTTGGGGTGTGTGTGTGGGAAAGGTATTTGGTATTTTTGGTTAAACCATCTGGCAACCCTGTGTGCTGGGAAAGTAACTAAAGCTGGTTCTGAAACCTCTCCGATCCCCCAACAGGCTGCGGTGCCATATCCAGGCCTTGCTCCAGCTGGAACCAGCCTCCCCAGGGATGGAGAAAGGAAACAGCTGTGCAGGTAGGGACTGAGAGAGCAGAGTTGGTGATCCCCTCTGGCCCGAGTGGGGCAGTAAACACAAAGAGGCGGGAACTTCCCAGGACTTTTGTCTGGAGGTGGGAGCAGGCAGGAAATCCACAGGGTGAAGAAAAGCTTGTTTAACCTGAGCTCGGATTCTAAAGGAATAGACTCCGGGCGTGCGAGGGAGGAAAACGCCCTGTTTATGGGACAGGATACACCACACTTCTCAGACGGGGCAGCAGAAATCCCCTGGCAGCCGGTGCTCAAGCCAGAACCTAGGAACCGGAGGCTCCTATGAGATATGAAGGGGGCACCCAACAGTGGGGCTGCCCCACACATCCGGATTCTCAATCTCCGGCATCAGCCTCTGGCTTGTAGATGGGGGAAGCATCGAATCATAGAATCGTAGGGCTGGAGGAGACCTCAGGAGGTCATCAAGTCCAGCACGAGAATATCTTGCTCTCCTCTGCCTGCTGGGCGGGATGCGGGGGGTCTCTCTTTCTCCCCTCCTCCAGTGCCTTCGGAGTGGGATGTGGGTTATGGCTGGCGCAGCAGGTGCTGAGTGGGGTGCTCTTGCTCTTTCAGGGGCTGGTGGCCTTCGAGGAGGTGGCTGTGTATTTCACCAAGGAAGAGTGGGCTTTGCTGGACCCCTCTCAGAGAGCCGTCTACTGGGACATCATGCAGGAAAACTACGAGAACGTGACCTCGCTGGGTAAGGATTCCTGCCGCTCGGTTACTAAAAGGGGAGATGAAGAGTTAGGCTATGTGTAGACCAGTGTTTCTTAAAGAAACAACAGAGTTCAAAATGGCCGCCCTTAAAGGGACAGGCAACTTTTTTTTTTTTTTTGGCTCAACAAAAAGTCCTTGGTGTTCCTCAAAAAAAAAAAAAAAATATTGTTTGGTGTTCCTCTGTCTTAACAAGTTGAAGAAACACTGGTCCAGACTAGGTTCTGTTTGCGAAAGAGGATATGCAAATTCCGCGGGCATTTGCATATCTTCTTCCCATCTCACTTTCGAAAGAGGATCTTTTGAAAGTGAAAGCCATCTGGACACGTTTTTTTTTTTTTTCGGGGAAAAAACCCCCTTTTCAAAAAAACTGCTCTTCCTTAAAATAAAGGAGGTTGACGCGGTTTTTTCGAAAAAGGGCTTTTTTCCCGCGTCCAGACTAGTTTCACTTTTGAAAAATCCTCTTTCGAAAGTGAGATTGGAAGAAGATATGCAAATTTCCGTGGAATTTGCATATCCTCTTTTTTTAAAAAAACGTAGTTTATACGTGCCCTTAAAGTCCATGTCACCTTCATAATGTGACCTACTGCAGCGGGTGACACGGCACTGTCAGGAGGCAATGTTGGTCCTTCAGGGTTCACCGGCACCTCTCTTCGAGTCACGATCACAGCTATGCAAAGCTGCTCCCACTCATTTTCCCACTGTCCACTTATCAGCTACAGCTGACTCTGTGCGTGCGATCTATGGTGGCATTCCAGTCTGCGGGACACAATACAAGCATGGGCTTGTTTTAGTCCTTCCTCGTAGCTGTTAAAGATTCAGGAATTAAAAGGACGCTCAGAAGTGACTTTCAGTGGGGGGCAACCTCTGGCCCATTGGGGTTCTGTGCGTGGCCCACAACACAGTTTATTTACAGTTGTCCATGTGCAAGGTGGCCATGTGCTGCTGGTTTTTGACCGTGTCGGTTTTTTTCCTCCTGGTATTCCGAAACAACGTGCACGTGAAGGGAGGGGTATGCTAATTGCACACCGTGTTGACTGGGAGAGCCATGAGCTCCCTCTGCATTCAATCAGAGCGCTGCAACGGTTCAGTTGGATCCACCCCGCAAATGCTAGGCACACAGGCGCAGCGAGCAAAACGGTTTTATTCCAGGAGACAGTCTTGGTTGCGACCAGTGCTTTTTTTGTGACGGTACGCACTGGTGTGGCGTACTGTCACCTTTTTTTTGGCACAGCCCCCAGCTGGCCCTGGGAGCACTCGCTGGTATTTTTCACTTAAGAAGCAGAAGTTCTTCTGCTTTTCCCGGGCCCGGCTCGGCACCTGATGGAAGCCTGCTCGGGACACGCGGCAATTAAAGGGGCTGCAACCTCCTGAATCTCCTTTTCCAGGTTACTCCCTGGCTTTTTTTGCTCAACAAATTTTTCCTGGCACTTTTAAAAAAATTAATTATTAATTTTTTTTGCTCGGCAAATTGTTATCAATTTTTTTGTCCGGTAATTTTTTTTTGAAACCATCTGGCAACCCTAGTACCAGCAACTTTTTTTTTTTAAACAAAAAAAGCACTACTTGTGACAATCTTGTAAGAGCGAGGGGATTGTGTAAAATGGTTCTTTTGGGGGTCTGTGTGTGTGTGTCTGGGAGGGATTCCAGGATCTCCTTGTGCCGATAACCCTAAATTGAAACCACTAGCCATGCCCAGAGAGAGCAGCAAACCAAGACAATCTGAGCACACATGGGGACTTCAGAACAGGTAGATTAGTCAGCTGCGAAATAGAGAGCAGTGTTGAACTAAAGTCAGTGGATGTGAAATACCTTGACTTTAGCAAAGCTTTTGCTACGGTCTCCCACAATATTCTTGCCAGGAAGTTAAGGGAGTATGGATTGGATAAATGGACTGTAAGATGGATAGAAAGCTGGCTAGACTGTCGGGCCCAACAGGTAGTGATCAACGGCTCGATGTCAGGTTGGCTGTCATTTTCTAGCGGAGTGCCCCAAGGATCTGTTCTAGGACCAGTTTTGTTCAACATTTTTATTAATGACCTGGATGAGGGGATGGATTACACCCTCAGCAAGTTTGCGGATGACACTAAGCTAGGGGGAGAGGTAGATACGCTGGAGGGCAGGGATCGGGTCCAGAGTGACCGAGACAGATTAGAGGATTGGGCCAAAAGAAATCTGATAAGGTTCAATAAGGACAAGTGTAGAGTCCTGCAGTTGGAATGGAAGAATCCCAAGCATTGTTACAGGCTGGGGACCAACTGGCTAAGTAGCAATTTTGCAGAAAAGGACCTGGGGATTACAGTGGATGAGAAGCTGGATATGAGTCAACAGGACGCCCTTGTAGCCAAGAAGGCTAATGGCATATTAAATTGCATTAGGAGGAGCATTGCCAGCAGATCTGGAGAAGTGATTATTCCCCTTAATTCAGCTCTGGTGAGGCCACACCTAGAGTACTGTGTCCAGTTCTGGGCCCCCCACTATAGAAAGGATGTGGATGCACTGGAGAGGGTCCGGTGGAGGGCAACCAAAATGATTCGGAGGCTGGAGCGCATGCCCTAAGAGGAGAGACTGAGGGATTTGGGTTTGTTTAGTCTGCAGAAGAGAAGAGTGAGGGGGGATTTGAGAGCAGCCTTCAACTTCCTGAAGGGGGGTCCCAAAGAGGATGGAGAGAGGCTGTTCTCAGTGGGGGCAGATGGCAAAACAAGGAGCAATGGTCTCAAGTTGCAGTGGAGTGGGTCTAAGTTGGATATTAGGAAAAACTATTTCCCTAGGCGGGTGGGGAAGCACTGGGCTGGGTTCCCTAGGGAGGAGGTAGAATCTCCATCCTTAAAGATTTTAAAGACTCAGCTTCACAAAGCCCTGGCTGGGTTGATTGAGTTGGGACAGGTCCTGCCTTGGGCAGGGGGCTGGACTTGATGACTCCTGAGGTCTCTTCCAGCTCTAGGATTTTATGGTCATTTGACCTCCACCCCTTTCCTTGCTTCAACAGGATGCAGCCAGTTGGCTCCTGGGGAGAGTTTCCTCCCTCCGCCCGTCAGTTTCCAGGTCATAGGCATCGGCAAAACGTCCGGCACCTTAGAGCACCTGGAGGGCTCACCCCAAAATTTCAGTGCTTTAAAATGAGCAGGGGTTCAAAAATGCCATGTCCTCGTGAGAAATGCCCCGTGCATTCACCCTTGTTTGCTTTGCTCTGAGCAGGGTTACCACTGTCCACACCGGAAGTGATGCCCCAGCTGGAAGGAGGGGAAGAGCTGTGGGTCTCAGCTCTCCAGGGCTTGGAGGGAAGAGAGATCCTGAGAGGAACCTGCACAGGTGAGGAGCCATTCGACTCACTCGGATGCTGTCTGTGCCTGAAAGAAACAGCTGGGATTCCCTGCCAAGGTCTTGCGAACTCTTTTGAGTTCCGGATTGTCCCCCAACCCATGTCATGTCCTCAGGGCAGGTATCGCTCATGGCTTCCAACCTATCCTGAGTGACGTGTAGCAATAGTTCCTTCCTAACCTGCGTTATTTTGAGCATTGGAGTGGAGATGGAATTGATCTCCTCTTCTCATTCAATTCCTGATATTTCTCCCACCTCCCCAGCTCTCTACCATGGTTTTCTCTGCCCTTCTTCTCCCCCATTCCTACTTCTGAGGTTTCTCTGTCTGTGTCTCAGGAGATGACGGGAAGTTGAATGAGAACGAGGAGCAGAATTCACAGCAGGAGAATGCTGAGCACTTGGAATCGCCCGGGGGATTGTCACAAAGAACAAATGGGGATGTATCCAGAAGTCATGAGGAGAGACAGCAGGGAAACCAGCCGGGCGAGAAAGTTTGTAAATCCATTAAGTGTGAGGAAAATCACACGGCCCTCCAGGAAACCACTGCCCAGCAGAGAATCCACATGAGAAAGGGCAAACACATCTGCTCAGAGTGTGGGAGAAACTTCAGCAGACGCTCGCACCTTATTCACCATCAGCGAATCCATACAGGAGAGAGACCCTATGAATGCTGCGAGTGTGAGAAAAACTTCACCCGGCGCTCAGACCTCCTTAGACACCAGAAAACCCACACGGACGAGAGCCCCTATGAATGTTGTGAGTGCGGCAAAGCCTTCATTTACTGCTCCGACCTGCGGAGACATCAGAGGATTCACCGAAGACAAAGGCCCTATGAATGCTGTGAGTACGGGAAAAGCTTCCGTCTGGGGGTCGCACTTTATTGTCAGAGAATCCACCAGGGAGATAAACACCGTAAAATCCTTGTCTAGAGCTGGCAAAACATTCTTTTTTTTTGTTGAATATTTGTGGTACTTCCAACATGTGGCCTTTCCGGCTGTTAGTGCCATTCACGTCATTGTGGTCTCCGCTGCCCCAGGCCAGTTGTCCAGTTCTGCTTTTGCACTTAGTCCTCCTTGTTTGACATCTGGAGCCAGAGCCGGTCTTAGGGGTGGGCGAACCGGAAGATCGTCTGGGGTCGTCATTTTCAAGGGGCCACCAACAGAGCCGGTATTAGGGACTGCATTTTGGCCCGACCTCCCAAATCCTTCCCCCAGGTTTCCTTGGTTACTCCCCGACCTTTTGTTTTGTTTTGTTTGCTTGACAAATTTTTGTCCCGTATTTTTTTTTTAAACCATCTGGCAACCCTACAGGCGAGCCGGGCAGTCGCCCAGGGCCACCAATTGGTTAGGACTGGCCCTGCCTGGAGCATATTGGTCAGCAATTACTTTGTAAGCACCTCCTAGAGGATACTCGTGTTGTTACGAATAGTTAGTATGGGTTTGTCAAGAACAAATCATGCCAAACCAACCTCATTTCCTACTTTGAGAGGCTTATTGGCCTATGGTATTACAGGGAAGCAGTGGATTTGTTGTGTTTTTATTCTAGTACAGCCTTTGACACATTCCCGCCTGTTGTTCTCGTAGGGAAATAGATCTGGATGACATTATTATAATGTGGTCGCAAAACTGGTGGAAAGACCACACTCAGTCTGAATCTGCAGCAAGGAAATTTAGGTTAGATATGAGGGAAAAGCTTGGAACGACAAGGGTGGTTTAGCTCTGGGATGAGATTCCGAATGAGGTGATGTAATCCCTACCCTTGGAAGATTTTCAGAAGAGCTTAGACAGATACTATAAAGAACGCCCTGAGTCTATTTGTTCCTGCCTCGGTGCACGAGCTGGGTCCAGCGATGTTCTAGCCCTGTGTTTGGGTGGGTCTGTCACTCTGAAACCTTCCCCATACACGGGGGGGGACTTTCATGCTTCTTTCCATGACGACAGACTTGCTATATTCCCTAGCTGCTCAGCATCTGCTTTCCTCATATCTAATGCCCCTGATGTTCCATGCATGGCGATGTCCCCACTCCTTCCTATTCCTTGCTCTGCTTAGTCCTGCCGGCCATTTTCGGCAGCCTCAGTTTCCCTCTGACTGTTTCATTACTCTTGGGTCTCTGTCAGTAGAAAGCAGTTCCAAGGTGATTCCCTCTTGGCTTTCTGTGACGTAGAGTGACTTCCCCTGGGTTTTCAGAGCCCCTTTGAGCAGCAGTGTCTGGCCATGTGTGCGCCAGCAGAGTGGTGGATATTTAATCCCCTTATACACAGAATGTCTGGCACCTCAGAGCATCCAGAGAGCTAGCCGCCGAATTTCGGAATTTTAAAATGAACAGAGGTTTAAAAAAAGGCCGTGTTCTCGTGAGAAATGCCCCAGGCAGTCACCCGTGTTTACTTTGCTCTGAGCAGGGTTACCACTGTCCACACCTGAAGTGATGCCCCAGCTGGAAGGAGGCGAAGAGTTGTGGGTCTCAGCTCTCCAGGGCTCGGAGGGAAGAGAGATCCTGAGAGGAACCTGCCCAGGTGAGGAGCCATTCGACCCACTCGGATGCTGTCTGTGCCTAAAGGAAACAGCCAGCATTCCCTGCCAAGGTTTTGCGAACTCTCTGAGTTCCGGATTGTCCCCCAGCCCATGTCCTCAGGGTAGGTATCGTCATGGCTTCCGACCTATTCAGAGCGACATGTGGCAATAGCTCCCTTCCTAACCTCCCTTATTCTGAGCGTTGGGGTGGAGATGGAATTGATCCCCTCTTCTGATTCATTTCCTGATATTTCCCCCACCTCTCCAGCTCTCTACCCTAGTTTTCTCTGCCCTTCCTCTCCCCCATTCCTGCTTCTGAGGTTTCTCTCTCTCTGTCTCAGGAGATGACGGGAAGCTGAATGAGAACGAGGAGCAGAATCCACAGCAGGAGGATGCTGAGCACGTGGAACCAGATGGGGGATTGTCACAAAGAACAAAGGGAGACGTGTCCAGGAGTTGTGAGGAGAGACAGCAGGGAAACCAGCCAGGGGAGAACGTGGATAAATCCAACTGTGAGGAAAATCACAAGGACCTCCAGGAAACCACTGCCCAGCAGAGTATCCTCACAGGAAAGGGCAAACACATCTGCTTAGAGTGTGGGAAAAACTTCAATCGACGCTCCCACCTTATTCACCATCAGCGAATCCATACGGGAGAGAGACCCTATGAATGCTGCGAGTGTGAGAAAAACTTCACCCGGCGCTCAGACCTCCTTAGACATCAGAAAACCCACACGGACGAGAGCCCCTATGAATGCTGTGAATGTGGCAAAGCCTTCATTTACTGCTCCGACCTGCGGAGACATCAGAGGATCCATACGGGTCAGAGACCCTATGAATGCTGTGAGTGCGAGAAAAGCTTCCATTGGAGTCACACTTTATTTGTAATCGGAGAATCCACCAGGCAGAGAAACACCCTCCAGAAGCCTTCCGCCCCATTCTGTTCCTCGCCCCGACTGCACCACCCGGAGTACCAGGGATGGCAGTGCAGCATGTCCCAGGGACTGATGGAGCTCATTCTGTGGGGGTTGAGGGTCAGAAGTGGAGGTGCTGGGGACGAGCTGCCCCTGCTCACCGGGCTGCCTGGGATGTGGGTTGTCTGACGGCGCGTCGGGGAACCCCCCCAACCCTGCACCCCCGTCTGCAGCAAGATGTGACTCTGCCAGCCAGTAGAATAGGGAGGGTTTATTGCTTCTCAGAGATACAGCATAGCATGGGCTCGATGGGGACATAGGAGTGAGGGCAGACAGCCTTAGACCTCTTGAGGGGCAGGGGCACATAGGCCCCTGAAACGCCTACTGCTCAACTTAGTCTGTTCTCTTCATGTTTGCCCAGCCAAGACTGCCCCCCTCTCTCCGTCACCGATCACTCACTCCCCCCAGGTAGCCACACCCCTTCCTTTGTTCATACTCCTTCCACTGGCCAAGTGCGAAGTGGCTAGGCCCTGGCCTACGTGCCTGTCCTCAGGGACCACCCCACGCTGGGCAGTGCACACAGACACACACAGAGTCTCTGCAGAGCGGCATAGGGCAGTAGGAGTCAGTCAGAGCACACGGCAACCAACTCCTGCAAAACCAGAGTGGACCCAGGGCCACACGAGTGGACAACCCCCCACTACGTCAGTGGCTGGCTCCTCCCGGCAAAGCTTTCCAGATCCTGCTTCCTGGTGGGAGGTTGGAGGCCAGACAGATGTGGCCTGCGGGCCATCATTAGTCCCCCTTTGCTCTTAAGGAATATGCGTCAGGCCCAGGTGAGAGACACGTGAATAATCTCAGTGAGCTACCTTGTGTAAAATCCACCTACACCTTGTCTCCATTGACATTTGTTGTAGTTAGCCAGCTCGAGCGAGCTGTCTCGATGTACAACCACAGCTCTATCAGGTCAGGTCTGTATACGGCCCCAGTACAATAGTCTGTGAGTTGGTGTGTATCTAGACTACAGAGTTTTTTCGAAAAAAGTGGTCTTTTTTCAAAAAAACTTCACCTGCATCCAGACTGTTGTTGCATTCTTTGAAATTAAATCGAAAGAACATGGCGGGGTTTTTTCGATATTGGTAAACCTACTTTTACAAGGAAGAATGCCTTTTTTCAAAAGAGCGTTTTTGAAAAAAGGTGTTTCTGAATGCAAACAGGGTTTTCTTTGAAAGAGAGTATCCAGATTGCCTGGTTGCTCTCTTTCAAAAAAGTGGATCGTTTTTTCAACAAAGTTGTGGCTGTCTAGATGATCTCTTTTGAAAGAGGCTTGTAGTCTAGATGTACCCTTGGAGAGCAGTTAGATTAGTTGGCTTTTACACAGAAAGTAGCACTGAACCCTACCGATGTCCGAGCTGGTGCTCTGCGTTAATCACTTCTACGTGCTCTGTTCATGCGGGAGTCAGCTGGGCCCTTTCCGTCTCCTGCTCCTCAGTGAGGCTCTGAGCTGCACCCAGCATGTCAATTGTGCCAGTCACGCCGAGAACAGACACCCTGGGCAGACTGGATCAGTGGTTATGATGACAAAAGCTCCTTCGGTTTGAAGAAGGCTGTTTTATTTTGCAGTCAGGATAAAAAGTACAGTGAAACCTTTGTTATCCGGCACTCTGTTAACCAGAAAACTTTGTTAACTGGCATTGCCCCCAGCTACAATACTGTCACATCTTCAGGTGCACAGGCCTGGCTTTGTTTACCATGATTGGCTTAACAATTTTTTATTGAAGAAGTACTAATCATTAACTCAAAATAGAAACGTGAGACCAACTGCCTCACACTACAAAACTACCAGTATTAAAAACTTGAGTTTTACTATTATTGTCCATTGGTTTTTCCTAGGTTGGTGGGACCCTCAGATAACCGGAATTTTTAAATAACCGGAACGCCCTAATCCCTGAGTGTGCCGGATAACACAGGTTTTACTGTAAAAGGGTTTTAAAATAACCATCAGTGTTACAGTTTTACTCACAGTGGACACGCATCCCCGTGTGCCCCCCCCAAGGGTCAGCAAGGCAGGTGTAGGTTCTTCAGATGCCCCTGTCTTATCTCTGCCTCTTCCCCTCGTTATCTGAACAGAACAGCCATGACCCTCCCAAAAGGGAGTCCCTTTTGTAATTCCTCTGGTCCTGTTTGTCTGAGCTGGGGCCAGGGGTCGAATGCTCAAAGCTAATCATTCAGGCATTGTTTTTTAACAATCCTCAAGGGTTTACCAACATGACGCATCTTTTGCTTTCTGCTTCTTTGCCTTCAAGCCCCCTAGTGAAGGAAACCAAAGTATCCGTACAGTAAATATCCCGGTAATGCGAGCAACACACGGCATGCATCATTATTACAGAGCTACTCCAATTGCAGGGAGTTTGGGGGAAACGACACGAAGGGCTTTTCTACTTGTCAAATGCTACAGGGCACAGCCTTCGCAGCAAGAGCATGGCCATTAATTACGGGTGGCGGGAGAGATTCTACCATTTCTGTAATTAATTCACGTCCCCAAGAGGTGCTTACGAGGTTGTCCAAAGAATTCTCTTTTTGACTTAGCGCTGTCGACACTGGGGGGTTACATTGACTTAAGTGTGTCACTCGAGTGTAGATTTCTTCACCCCTAAAGCGCGAGGGGTCGTTTGAAAGTCTGAGTGACTAAAGTGACAATAGCTAAGTGGGGAGGGTGGGGCTAGTGGACAGGAGGCAGGGCCCTGTTGTGAGACCATCCCTGTCCAGGCCCCATTGGCAGAGAGCCTACACAAGAGTCCACTTCACATATTTTCAAGTATTATGGTTTTCGTTCTTCTCTTTCCACTGTTCAGTGTCCGCTCCCCTTTCCCTACAACTATGACCCCAGCCACTGTTCCTGGGTCATCACTGGGTGACTCTTCCATGGCATAAATGTGTGTTTCCATGCTGATGTCATAAATTGGTAACAAAACTTCTGGGGACTTGGCCCCGTGTTTCGGTGGTCTGTCATTATGTGGCCTTTACCATATCCTGGGGAGACTTTCATTCTCCTTTCCATGATACTGGACTCGCTATATTCCCTAGCTCCTCAGCATGTGCGTGGCAATATCTCACACCCCTGATGTTCCACACTCAGTGATTATAGAATCCTAGAACTGGAAGGGACCTTGAGAGGTCATCGAGTCCAGTCCCCTGCCCTCACAGCAGGACCCAGTACTGTCTAGACCATCACTGATAGATGTCTATCTAACCTGCTGTGATATTCCCACTGCTTCCAGTTCCCTGCTCTGCTTAGTCTGGCCGGCCATGCTCACCAGCCTCAGTTTCTTTCTCACTGTTTCGTTATCCTTGGGTCTTTGTCAGCAGGAAGCAGTTCCAAGGTGACTCTCTTGGCTTTCTGTGATGTGGAGTGACTTTCCCTGGTTTTAGGAGCTCCTTTCAGCAGGAATGTCTGGCCGAGTGTTCACCAGTAGAGCGGGTTAGGGTTATACACAGAATGTCCGGCACCTCAGAGCATCTAGAGAGCTAGCCGCTGAATTTCGGTGTTTTAAAATTAACAGAGGTTTAAAAAAAGGCTGTGTTCTTGTGAGAAATGCCCCATGAATTCACCCTTGTTTACTTTGCTCTGAGCAGGGTTACCACTGTCCACACCTGAAGTGATGCCCCAGCTGGAAGGAGGGGAAGAGCTGTGGGTCTCAGCTCTCCAGGGCTTGGAGGGAAGAGAGATCCTGAGAGGAACCTGCACAGGTGAGAAGTCACTGGACCCATTCAGATGCTCTCTGTGCCTGATGGAAACAGCCAGGATTCCCTGCCAAGGCCTTGTGAGCTCTCTGAGTTCTGGATTGTCCCCCAGCAGGTGTCATGTCCTCAGGGCAGGTATCACTCATGACTTCCTACCCATCCTGAGCGACGTGGCAATAGCTCCCTTCCTAGCCTGTGTTGTTATTCTGAGTGTTGGGATGGGACATGGAGACGGAATTGATCCTCTCTTCTCTTCTGTCTGAGGCAGAGTTCATGGAAATTCATTTCCTGATATTTTCCCATTTCTCCAGCACTTATGCTGTTTTCCTCTCTTCTTTTGTATTTAGGTTCTGTTATGTGCACCCTGTAGGGTACCCCAGTTGTACCCTTCCATGGGCTCGCGAAGCCCCTCTCCCCACAGCTCGTGAAGCTGCCCCCACACCTCTGAAAACGGCCTCACCTCCCAGTTCCCTGTGCTCACCGGGGCAAGGGAGCTGTCCAGCGTGGTCATTAAAAATGATGTCCTCAAGATGGTGTCAGCCAGTGGGAGCCTGATGTGGCCAAAAAGCCTCTAAATGCATTTCTTAAAGGTTGGCCACCCTTGTTCTATACATTGACAGTGACTAAAACAGAACACACACACACTCAGCATACAATACCCACCACTCCCGTAAGGCAGAGGAACTTTTGCTTGTGTCCATGCTGGATCTGGTTGTTGGGGACTCCTCTAGCTTCTGCAAATGTAATTGGCTGGTCTGATCTTAGACTATGTCCTGAACTTAGGTTTCAAAGAAGTTCATTTTGGACCCTAGTGTATATAGTTAAACTTGAGACCTGCATGGCTTTACCTTAACCAAAATACCATAAGCCACTGTTTTTAACCATCCTAGCCCATTACAAAATAATCATAGAATCATAGAGCTGGAAGAGACCTCAAGAGGTCATCAAGTCCAACCCCCTGCCCAAAGCAGGACCAATCCCAACTAAATCAACCCAGCCAGGGCTTTGTCAAGCCGAGACTTAAAAACCTCTAGGGATGGAGATTCCACCACCTCCCTAGGTAACCAATTCCAATGCTTCACCACCCTCCTAGTGAAATAGTTTTTGTGTGTTAACCCATCATAGCCCACCACTTTAGTTAATTTAAATCTTGCAATGGCAATTATAGGACAGACAGAAAATATCAAAGAATCCAACAGAAACTAGACAGATAAACAATATAGAAGTAGGGACCATGAAGGCAAAACAATAAAGAAGTAGAGATCTCACAGTCACAAGAGTTAAGTGATTCCTTACTCCAGAGGTGGCCAAACCATTTAACAAAGAAAGCTGAAACAGCGGCGGAAAAAATGCGAAGACCCGCACCAGAATTGTCGAGCAAAAAAAGAGAAAGCCCCCCAGAATTGTTAAGCAAAAGAAAAAAAGGAAAGCGCCTCCCCCCCACCCCCCAGAATTGTCAAGCAAAAAAAAAAAAAAGCGTTAAGAAACAAGCTTAGGCTTTTTGGCTACATCAGGCTCCCATCAACAGCCGTCATCTTGGGCACCATTTTGAATTGCCACCCCAGTGAGGGCCGGGAGGAGGTGCAGGAGCGGCTTCGTGAACCACTCTTTTGGGGGAGAAGAGCCATATGCGGCTCGTGAACTGCGTGTTGGCCACCCTGACTTACTTGATAGAATGCTATCAAACCAAGATTTTTAAAAATATTTTAAGATCTGTCTATCTGCAGATAGCCTGTATTATCAGGCCAGGAGCATCTTCTTAACAGCCTGATATTTCATTGGGTTGATATAATTCAGAGGGAATGCGGGATGTGATTTTGTGTTTTTTAGCTTCTGGCTGCCACTGTCCTAATGTGGCTGCAGAAAAAGGCCTTGGATCATACAATTTATCTCTCTGTCTCAGATGATGGGAAGGTGAATGAGAACGAGGAGCAGAATCTACAGCAGGAAGATGCTGAGCACATGGAACCACATGGGGGATTGTCACAAAGAACAACGGGTGATGTGTCCAGGAGTTGTGAGGAGAGACAGCAGGGAAACCAGCCAGGGGAGAACATGGGTAGATCCATCAAGTGTGAGGAAAATCACAAGGACCTCCAGGAAACCACTGCCCAGCAGAGTATGCTCATAGGAAAGGGCAAACACACATGTTCAGAGTGTGGGAGAAACTTCAGCAGACGCTCCCACCTTATTCACCATCAGCGGATCCACACGGGAGAGAGACCCTATGAATGCTGCGAGTGTGAGAAAAACTTCACCCGGCGCTCAGACCTCCTTAGACATCAGAAAACCCACACGGACGAGAGCCCCTATGAATGCTGTGAGTGCGGCAAAGCCTTCATTTACTGCTCCGACCTGCGGAGACATCAGAGGATCCACAGACGACAAAGGCCCTATGAATGCTGTGAGTGCGGGAAAAGCTTCCATCTGGGGTCACACTTTGTCATCCTCACTCCTTCCTATTCCTTAATGTGTTCAGCTTGGCTTTCTGTGACATGGAGTGACTTTCCCTGGGTTTTAAGAGCGCCTTTGAGCAGCAGTGTCTGGCCGTGTGTGCACCAGCAGAGTGATGGATTCTTAATCCCCTTATCTACAGAATGTCTGGCATCTTAGAACGCCTGGAGCGCTCACCCCAGAATTTCAGTGATTTAAAATGAGCATAGGTCAAAAAAAAAGGCTGATCTCTTGTTAGAAATGCCCCATGGTTTCATATAGTCTCATGTTTTTTTCTTTCCTCTGAGCAGGGTTACCAGTGTCCAGACCTGAAGGGATGCCCCAGCTGGAAGGAGGGGAAGAGCTCTGGGTCTCAGATCTCCAGGGGTTGGAGGGAAGAGAGATCCTGAGAGGAACCTACACAGGTGAGGAGCCATTCGACCCGCTCGGATGCTGTCTGTGCCCAAAGGAAACAGCCGGGATTCCCTGCCAAGGTCTGGTGAGCTCTTTGAGTTCCAGATTGTCTCCCAGCAGGTGTCATGTCCTCAGGGCAGGTATCACTCATGGCTGCCTACCATCCTGAGCCTTCCTTCCCAACCCCCCTCCCCCCCCTTATTCAGAGCCTTGGAATTGGATGTGGAGACAGAATTGCTCCCCTCTTTTCATTCATTTCCTGATATTTTGCCCACCTCTCCAGCTCTCTACCCTGATTTCCTCTGCCCTTTCTCTCCCCCGTTCCTGCTTCTGAGTTTTCTCTCTGTGTGTGTCTCAGGAGATGATGGGAAGGTGAATGAGAACGAGGAGCAGAATCCACACCAGGAGGATCCTGAGCACATGGAATTGCACAGGGCATTGTCACAAAGAACACATGGGGATGTGTCCAGGAGTTATGAGGAGAGACAGCAGGAAAACCAGCCAGGGGAAAAAGTATATAAATCTATCAAGTGTGAGGAAAATCACAAGGACCTCCAGGAAACCACTGCCCAGCAGAGAATCTTCCTGGGAAAGAGGAAACACACATGCCCTGAGTGTGGGAAAAACTTCAGGAGTCGTTCTCACCTTATTAACCATGAGCGAATCCACACGGGAGAGAGACCCTATGAATGCTGCGAGTGTGGGAAAAACTTCATTCGGCGCTCACACCTTAGTAGGCACAAGAGGATCCACACAGGGGAGCGACCCTATGAATGTGAGTGTGGGAAAACCTTCGTTTACTGCTCAGACCTGCGGCGACATCAGAGGATCCATACTGGACAAAGACCCTACGAATGCCGTGAGTGCGGAAAAAGCTTCCATCAGGGGTCACACCTTATTTATCATCAGAGAGTCCATAAGGGAGATAAGCACCTTAAAATCCTTGTGTAGGGGTGGCAAAAATATATTTTTTCTTTAATATTTTTAGTACTTCTGAAGTGTGGCCTTTAAGGCTATTAGTGCCATTTACATCATTGTGGTCTCTGCTCCCCACGGTCAGTTATCCAGTTCTGCTTTTGCACCTAGCCCTTCTTTGGAGTGAATCCTGAAGACCTTTGCTATCAACTGCTTTGTTTTGAGACATTGGCATACAAGTCCTTTTTAAGGAATGCACATCAGACCCAGGAGGGGAAAACATGAATCATATCAATGAGCTACATTGTGGTAAAAATCTTCCTGGCTCTGTCTCCATGAGCATTTTTTGTACTTAGCCAACTCAATCACAGCTCTGTTTTCTGCACTGATGTGGCCCAAGTACCTAGTCTGGGTTAGCGAGCATGTTTTCCTTCAACCTGTCCTAATGGCCTCTACTTTTCCTAGTCTAGACAAACCATTGTCATGATGTTAAAGTGTTTGTAAATAACACAGCTCAATGATAATGAGACAGCACTTAATGTAGCAGGTGTCATGGAACAAAGGACAATGTAACAGGAAAATCTATGGTCCTAATTCTGCGTCATTAGATGAAACCTGTTGTAGAATCTCATTCTGTCTGAAACTGAAAATGCCTTATTCCTCTGTCAGCAATGCCAGATTTCCAATTCAGCACAGTGGGCATGTTTGTAGGGGCACCAGCATCTTAGGGGCAGCTTGCCAAGTGTGCAATTTTCTAGCCCAGATGGACTATAGCTGTTAGTTCCCAGGGTTTTTAGCAGTTGTGAGTTGTGGTATTTTGCACTATTCAACTGCCACTAGTGACACTGTTTGGGAGTTCTTGAAAGGGAGGGAGCCTCTTGATCTTCCTCACCTCCTGCTGAGTTGCCCTACACACCGCTTGTCTCTCGTGCTCCCTCCCCTCAGATGATGTTTGCAGCATGCAGAGAATTCTTGTCTTGAGAGAGGCAGACTTTTTTTTTCTGCAGAAAATGTGCTGCAATTCTGCCTTTTGCCCTGTGGGGCCACAGCGGCCTCCGGAGTAGCCTGAGCTGGCTGAGGCTGACTTATCAGGCAGGTGGCGGCAAACAGCAGATAGGCGGTAGGTGCATTTTTTCCTCAAGTGAATAGTTGCAGCCACCTCCTTGGAGGCAGGTTTGGAGGCAGAGTGTGCCACACATGGTTACTGTGGGTGACAAGGCCACATGGGGAGGCAGAAGGGGGCGCTGAAGATGCTGTGCCTATGGCAGTGGTGTGCAACCCGTGGGTTGCGACCCCCAAGGGCGTTGCGGATGTCTTCCCAGAGGGTCGCGGTGCTTAGATCTGGCCAACCAGGGACTGGGCCCAGTCATTGGTGGCTGCACAGCACTTAGATCCGGCCAGCCGGGGGTTGGGCCCGGCAGTTGGCTGTCCCCGTGGTGCGGCACCTAGATGTGGCTGGCCGGGGACTGGGCCCGGCAGTTGGCGGCCCCCGCAGCGTGGGGTCGCAGATCAAAAAAGGTTGCGCACCACTGGCCTAGGGCATGTAAGATGTAAATCCAGCCCTCTGTGTGATATTATAGGTTATTCTTGTTCCTGAAGACTGTTTTGGTAGTTCTGATTTATCAAGACTTTGAATCAGTAATTACCAGTTACTCCAAGAATCATTTCTTCCTTTTTGTTTGCTTCTGTCCCCCACCCCACCCCTAAAGATGACATGGGGAAAGTTCAAACATACCTCAGTCAATTGGAGAGAATATTTTCAGGTAGGGGATATGCTACCGAAGAAACAGGACTGGTTTTAAATCTCTAGTCTGAGATGGTGAACATCAGCACACCCTACATTCTGCAATTAATTGCAATAACGGGATATAATCACAGTGTTGTTCAGTTATTGAAGTCAGTATTATCTCAGATACTGTGGAAATCTCTGTCTGCACTAAGGGACTTGGAACTAGGCAAAATGCCCATGTATTTGGTTCCCAACATAGTTGTGACCCAGGCTCTACAAGAAGATGTTGCCTACTTAATCCTAATATTTGGGAAAATCTGGCGTTAGCTGTTCCAGAGGAGACAGAAGTGGAGGAAATAGAATTGGTGTTTTTGTTGAATCCACCCTTTGTAATGCTGCAAATGGGTATAAAATGAAATCAATATTGCATGTGAAACAGTTGAGGAATGATAACTCTTCTTGAATAGAAACTAAAGAACTAAACTAGACGTGTTTGAGTTTCCTCGCTAGCACTGCTGAGATTGTGGATGCTTTGGTAAAGGGTTCTACTCCACAGACATGTAAATTTGCCCTCATTGTGAGCAAGGCTTGGCAAGCACTCAGAACCAGCAGGCACCTGGTTGCTGGCTGTCACTGCAGAGATGAAAGCGGTGGCAAGCTACGGTCCAAGAAGAAATGTGTTTAGAACACAACTTCCTAGCTCCTGGGCATTGATTAGAGTCCCAACAGGTGCTGTTGTAAGACTGAGAACAATTATGCTTGAATTTGAATCTAAAGTTTCTTCTTCAAGTGATTGCTCATGTCCATTCTATTTAGGTGTGCATGTACCGTGAGCATGGTCTTCAGAAAGGTTTTCCTCTAGGGGTACCTGTTGGTAGGGGCCTTGTATATGGGTCCCTGCTGACCGCCGCTCACTTAGCTCCTTACTGCCTGTGGCGATTGTTGGAGCAGCTCAGTCTTGCTTACGGCCAAGTGCCTCCCTCGCCATCTTCCATACAGTTATTGTACATCATTTTCTCCTAGTCGTTAGCTTGTTGGACACTATTATCTGGGGGAATCTTCCCTGTCCTCACTTTCCCCCAGACCAGACCATGCCTCTGTCCCTGGGCTTTAAGCCCTGTGAGTGATATGCTTATAAGCAGCACATGGGATCTTTTTAGGGGAAAAGGCAATACGTCACATTTATTAAGAATGCCCTAGTAAAGTAGCTAGCATATGCTTACCTAGACACACACACACATATATCATTTCACACGATTTATCACAGATAGGGAGTGGGGCTCTATCAGTCCAGACTAATGCTCCAGAACCTTGGCAAGATGGAACCCAAAAAAGTATAGCAAAACACCCCTTTTTATAGTAGTTTTTTTTTTTATTGGGATCAGTTAGTTTTACACTGTCATGCTATAGTCAATTACCATTTGATGAGTGCTTATTTTTTTTAATTCTTTTCATTATTACAGGTATTTTCTTTCAATTGATAGGTGCTTCCCTTATCTTTTGGAATTATCAATCTGTCCTTGTTCCGCATTTCAGTAGAGGTATATAGCTATCCCGTGGCACCATTACGTTCTCGGCTTCTTACTAGAATATTTGGTCAGGTGATGGCCTTCATACTCATTTGCTAATGCACATTTCTCATTCTGCACTCACAGGGTACATCTTGACTGGTGTGTTTTTCTGGGATATCGGAGGTATTCCGGGAAAAACTCCACTGCGTCCAGAGAATGCATTTGCTCTTCCGCTTTTTTTTGCAGAAGAGCAAACACGCTCTTTCGGGGAGCCTTGTATATGAGGCATAAGGGCTCCTCCAAAAGAGATGGATTTTTTGCCACTTGGCCCCGTCTAGACGGGACCAAATGGCGGAAAAACCTCTTCCGGAAAAGTGATCAGAAAAAGCTACGCAAATTGTGCAGTGCAATTTGCGTAGCTTTTTCCGACAAAGGTCTGTAGTCTAGACCTAGCAACACAAACAAAAATTACATAGTTGCTTTTGTAAGAACAGATCTAGTACAAAAAACATTCTTACACTCTAAAATAAAGAAAAAAACAGTAATAACAGTAAAAGGGTGACAACAACAACAAATAGACCCTTTTGGTTTATTCTTGCTTTACCATTAGTAACAAATACAAACAGCCTGCTTAATGCATCTTTACCAACAGCACTAGGTCCTGCTTTTCTACAATGTTAGCGGGTACGGTACACTGGTAAGGAATGTTAGCTGGTAAGGTACACTGAGGCATGTTATGTTGCATAAAGCTACATTTTAACAATGTGAAACGTGGCTAAAGTCTATGCCATGTGGTGACCGTCATGACTCCTGCCTCGGAGAGGGTCATCAGGCAGGTAATCAGGCAAAGTCTGCAGGGACTTTAAGCCCAGAACAAAAAAGGAGAGAGACTCCAATCTGAAGCTCCTCCTTACGGAAGCAGCACTTCACCTGCAAGCCGCGCCAGAATTGATACCAGCAGTCTTGGTGGGTAGCGCACCAGCATTGGTACGAGACCCTTGGTACCAAAAAAGGACTCCACCAAGGAGCACCTGCATCTTTCATAGAATCCTAGGGTTGGAAGAGACCTCAGGAGGTCATCGAGTCCAGCCCTGTAAGGCCCAGTACAGGAGGCCCCCAGCTTGCAACGCAACCCGTTCCTGGGGAAGTGTCGCACGTCAGGGGCATCATAACTCGAGCCTGCATTTACAATAGGCACTGTGCGCCATCGTAAATGTGAGCAGAGGACATAAGGTGGGGGTTTTCGGCCCCTTCTGCACTTACAAAAATGGTTGTAAGTGCGGGGGGTCAGAACTTGGGCGGTCGCAAGTTGGAGGCCTCCGTATCAGCATGACACACAATTTCCAGTGCCACAGAAGACAAAGAGGGTGTACAGAGCCACTCGCTGACATGGCGCACCAGTGGGGTGCTTCCTGTGTCAGGACACCCGAAGCCTGGCTTGCAAGTCCTGCAGCCGTAGGCTCTGGCCGTTCCTAAGGAGCTGTCGAGTCCAGCACGGGTGGGCCTCCCCAGTGGCAGAGGAAATGGAGGCAGAAACCTTGGACCTCTCTTCCACACCAGATATGTTCAAAGTGGCTTGGAACTTGCTCCCTATGATATCGTCCCCATGCCTGATGTCCTGTGCCCTGGCACCGCAGCCTTGACATTGACTAATGTGACACCAATGGCAGCATCAGCTGCTGCAGCATTGTTGCCAGTCCCTGCAATGGCACTGATGCACCAGGCTCTATGGCACTGGTGATGAGCCATTGTTCCTCCTCACTGTGGCACTGTAGGGTTCTGCCCACTGTAGGGTCCCTGGCACTGTAGGGTTCTGCCCACCCTGGTCCGTGTCAGAATCCTCTTCAGAGTCGGAGGATTGCCCCACCTCCCGCACCGATCCTGGAACATCACTCTGCAGACTATGCCACTGGTGTCATGTCCTCTCCCATGGCCCTTCTAGAATCCAGTGGGCCTACCTAGACTGCGTGGGCCTACCACCAGGCACCAGGGCTAAGCTCCAGGGCAGCCTGTGTGTCCTTAGTGCCCCTAGGGACTCCATCAGCCACTCTGGTCTCTAGAGACCCTGGGGTAGAAGTCGCTTCAAGGCAAGCAGAGCTGGGGCAGGCTGCCCAGCCCCCACATGGATGCAGCAATTGTGTCAACCTCAGGTAGGAAAGGACACTGGCGGTGCCAGCACCATTTACTGTCCCACTATCTACCAGGGAATTAGAGGGAAAAGAGGATCTGGTTCCCTCTTGCGTGTCCTCTTCTTCATCGCCCGATGAGGCAGTGGCAGGAACGACAGCTCCCCTGCTCACAACAGATGCCAGGGCCCATCAGGACCTCCTTCACCTGATGGCGCAGAACCTCAGTCTCCAGGCTGAGTAGCTTACAGAGGGATCAGACCCAGTGGCCAACATTCAGATCTTGGAGGGTCCTTCCAGTGTGGTTCTGCCTCCCATAAATACAATCGGTATAATACCAGGGTGCTCCAGCAGACTCCAGCGTCTGTCCCGCTGACAGCAAACGGGGTAGAATGCTAATACGTTGTCCCACAGAAGGGATACGAGCATCTTTTCACACACCTTCAGACAGGGATATTGGTAGGCAGGGTAAGCCAGGCCTCACTCCGAAGGCTGAAGAGGCCAAGAATATGGACCTCTTCAGCCACAAGGTAATTGTGATTAGGGGGCTCCAGCTTCACACCGCCAACTAACAAGCCAGAGCTACTCAACACATGGCTCGTGGGCGGTGCGGTTTGGGTTTACGTGGGGCTCAACACGCGGCCTGCAGGTGGGATCCTTTGAACATGGCCTGCAGTGGGAACACGCTCCACAATGGTGAGTCAATGTAATGGTCTTCTGTTGATATGCATTTTAGTAGTTAAATTCCTGGACTGTCATTGCTCATTAAAAGTGCTGTCATGTGGGTGGAGATCGGGTAAATGTTGCATTTTATTAATATCAGCAGAACTGACTTAAATGGGGTCTGTGTGTTGTGTGGTCTTGCCTTAATCTTTGTATTCATGCCCGTCAGTGTGAAAGAAGCTATTTGCATATATTTGCATGTATACGCACCCACACTTAAGTTGTGGTCCTCGGCATGTGCTGTGAGTATCACTGTGGCCCCTGGGGCTTCCAAAGTTGAGTAGCCCTGCAACAAGCGGTGCTGAGCTGGTACGCCTATACCTCCTGGGCCTCCCTGGGCAAGTTCCAGGAGTTATTGTCCATGGGCTCACACTTGGAATCCTCCACAGTTCTACAGGAGGACAAGGTGGTCACCTACATGTCCTCCAAGCGGCCTTGGACTTCGCCGTGTCCACAAGCCAGATCTGGTAGCTTGGCAGACTTAATCCAGCCCATGAGCCATATTTTGCCCAGGCCTGGTCTATGGCCGAACTCCCTGCCCAAGATTATATCTGAATGCCAGGTCACCCCACACTCTCTACGTTCCAGTTTGCTCTCTGAAATCCCATCCTTCTGTCACGGGAGGAAACTTGGTTCCCGTGACACAGAGGTGCCTTAGTGTTCTGGCTCCAGAGGACCAAATCTATCAGCAGATCCCATTCAGCAGGCTTGCATAGGTATAGTTTAACTCCTATATCTGGGGAGGCAGGGGCTGCAGGCCTAGGGCTCTGGGAGAGAGCGTTTTTCTGAGACATCAGAATGTAATAGACCCGGCTCGCGAAGCTGCCCCTGCGCCCCTCCAAACGGCCCCCGGCTCCCCTGTGCTCACCGGGGTAGGGGAGCCATCCGGCGGCGATTCAAAATGGCGTCCAAGATGGCGGCGGCCAATGGGAGCCTGATATGGCCAAAAAGCGTAAGTCCTTGGTTTTTCAAAGGGGCAGTGTCTTTTTTTTTTTTTTTTGCTCAACAATTCTGGTGCAGCTCTTCGCATTTTTTCTGCCGCTGTTTCGGCTCCTTTGTTTAATGGGTTGGCCACCCCTGTAATAGACTATGGCCAGAGATGATGGAGGGGGCACATGTGAGATCACGTTCCCCCTCCCCCGATTTGTTCCCTGGTCAGTATTGAACTTTCTCACATGGATTGACCATGCTCAGTGACCTGCTGACGCTGGCTGCCCTCACTCTGTCCCTTCTTTTTGTGGCCACTCCCTAAAATAACCTGTTCCAACCACTGCTGGGATTCCTCTTGCAGAGCAGGGTGCCCCAGATTATCATCCCAAATTTCAGGCTGTAAACTCCTCCGCCTGCATCAGAGCTGGGGTTTGAATCACACCCCCTTGCCAAAAGGGAGGGTGTAGGCACTGTGCCATAGCATTATTTAGCCATGCTTGGCATCAGCACATCTACTAGCACAATAGAGCCAGGCACAAACTCCAAAAGGGGCCATGCCAAGCTATTTACACCATTTCCACAAAGATGCAGCATGGCCAATTGCAGCTGGAAAACCAGCCTTTGCAACCAGACAGCTTAGGGCTGTTGCTGTTCTGTGTCCCCCTCTCTAGCAGCAGACACGGCATTGGGGACAAGTAAAATCAATCCCAAAGGCCCCTTTCATCAGCCCTAGACATTCATTTGCACATGTGTTTGTGTCTTCAAGAAATCAACAGATTTGCCCGTGAACAGTGGAAAATGGAGTGTAGCTGTTTTCATAATCAAGTGCAAATTGGGAGCCTGGTGCTTTTCATTCCTGATGTTGTGGTGCCATCGTGTGGCCATTTCATTATTGTTTTTGTTGAAAATGGTACTTTTCGCTGGAGTAATATTTTCCTCCTAGAGATAGATACAGACTGGTCATTGGTCTGCTCAGACTCAGGGACAATTTGCTGCAGTGGGGGAGGTGGGATGCGCAGCTGCGGCCCCCACCTCTCTCCTTCCCCCAAATTTGTCTATCTCCACAGCTTCCTCTGTCCTTTCCTGCCTACAGCAGATACCAGGTGACCGGCCTCCTGTGCTGAATAGTGGTGTGATGTTGTCTGATTAAAATATGGCCATGTAGATCGTTATTGCTATCACTATTATATAATTGCAACAAACCTTGTACAAAGTATGTCAAGTAATGCGTCAATGGAAAAGGTATGAGCTCCTGAATACGATCTCCTACTTGTATGCGTGTATCATTTTTGTATCTGAAGTTATAAGCATTGACCACGTCCTTGTTTTTCAAATGTGGTTGCTTCAGGTAACACCAACAAGCTATTCAGCCAGCTCATTGTGAAGGCCTATTCAAGCTGAATTGCCCATCTGGACTTTCATGTGAACTACTCAACACGCGGCCCATCTGTTTGTGGCCTGCGGTATGGTTTGGGTTTCCACAGGGCTCAACACACGGCCCGCAGGTGGAATCCTTTGAACATGGCCTCCACTGGGAACATGCTCCGCAATGGTGGAACATGCATCTCCCCACTGAGGTGAGCATCGAAGACACAAGCGGATGGGCTGGCTGAACAGATGGGTACAGAGTGTCGGCGTTTCTAGCTGACAGGGAGGAGGTGCCGGAAGTGCTAGGGCATTGTGTGAAAGAAGCTATTTGCATATATATTTGCATGTCTATGCTTCCACACTTAAGATGCAGCCCTCGGCATGTAGTGTGAGTATATCTGTGGACTCCGGGGCTTCCAAAGTTGAGTAGTCCTGAACTAGAGCATGGGACTCAGTGGAGCACACCTGGGACTATGAGATTCTGTGGGGCCCCTGTGTGTAAGTCTTTCCTAACTTAAGACAAAATCACTGGGGGGAGGGCTTTCCCATAGCTCTAAGAGATGGGGCCAAAAATGAGGGGTTCAGAACCCCTAGTTCCAACACTTGATCAGGTATGTTAAGGGCTGTTATAAAGAGGGAGTGGACCAATTGTTCTGTACATCCAATGATGGCACTCATTAGCTCAAGATGTACTACTTGTGCATAGCCCCACACACTCTTAGCATTTGTCTGGTGAGCTAGTCATAGAATCATAAAATTCTAGGGCTGGAAGAGACCTCAGGAGGTCATCAAGTCCAGCCTCTGCCCAAGAAGGACCAACCCTAACTAACCTAGTAAGGTAGGTTCCTAGTGGGAGTCTGGGGTGCAGGGACAAATATGTCACTTCCAGGACTGCCGCACTGGCCCATGGGACGGAAGCTAGTATGGTTGCCACGATTTGCCATATCTTAGGGGTGGCTCTGGGTCTAGTAACAGCTTCTCACTGAACCACCAGAACTATATCAACAGAGCAGTCCTGGCGCACCCTAACAGGGCATGTCCACACTTATAAATTATTTTGAAATAGATATTTCAGAAGTTATTTCAAATTTAGTTATTTCAAAATAAGCGTTATTCCCTAAGGAAAGCAGGAGTACAAATGTCGAAATAACCAGCCCGTTATTTTGAAATAGCAGACTTGGTAGTGTGGACACTCTGCTGGTTATTTTGAAATAACAGGCTTGGTAGTGTGGCCACTCCGCTTATTTCGAAATAAGGGGGGTTATTTTGAAATAACTCCCTAGCATAGACCAGGGCTCAGACAATAACAAAAAATACGAGCTTTTGTGGGCCAAAGCCACTTCCTGAGAGGGGCTGGAATGGGAAACAGAGGACGTTTTCTGCCCCCAAGCTGCGCCCCACTGCAGTCAGTCAGTGTGTGGGGAGAGGGGGGCAATTTGTTTGCCCACAGTTATGCGGGACCAGGCCGACTGTTTTCATGCCCCCCCCCCAAGGAGCTGTAGGGCAAGGGGAGCGGGCAGGGAGCTATAGGGCACGGGCAGGGGGCTGTGGGGTGCGAGTGGGGGAATGTGGGGCAAGAGTGCTGTGGGTCAAGGGATGCAGTCGGGGAATGTGGGGCAAGGGAGCTAGGGCGTGCAGGTGGGGGACTGTGGGGCAAGGGACATGCGCAGGGGACTGTGGGGCAAGGAGGCTGTGGGGCGCAGGCGGGGAACTGTGGGGCAAGGGAGGCACTGGGCATGGGGGAGCTATGGGGCATGGGGTTGTGGGGGCAAGGGGGCTGTGGGGCGCGGGGGGGAATGTGGGGCACGGGGCTGTGGGGCATGGGCGGAGGACTGTGGGGCGTGGGGTTGTGGAGCAAGGGACACTGGCAGGGGGCTGTGGGGTGCGGGTGGGGGAATGTGGGGCAAGAGGGCTGTGGGTCAAGGGATGCAGTCGGGGAATGTGGGGCAAGGGACACGGGCGGGGGACTGTGGGGCAAGGGGCTGTGGGGCACGGGCGGGGGACTGTGAGGCACGGGGGCTGTGGGGCACGGGCGGGGGACTGTGGGGCGTGGGGTTGTGGGGCAAGGGACACGGGCGGGGGACTGTGAGGTGCAAGGGGGCTGTGGGGCAAGGGACACGGGCGGGGGCTGTGGGGCACGGGCGGGGGACTGTGAGGCACGGGGGCTGTGGGGCACGGGCGGGGGCTGTGGGGCAAGGGGGTGTGGGGCAAGGGACACGGGCGGGGGCTGTGGGGCAAGGGGCTGTGGGGCACGGGCGGGGGACTGTGAGGCACGGGGGCTGTGGGGCACGGGCGGGGGACTGTGGGGCGTGGGGTTGTGGAGCAAGGGACACGGGCGGGGGCTGTGGGGCAAGGGACACGGGCGGGGGCTGTGGGGCAAGGGGCTGTGGGGCACGGGCGGAGGACTGTGGGGTTGTGGGGCAAGGGACACGGGCAGGAGGCTGTGGGGCAGCCCTGTGGGCCGGGCTGAGGGGCAGGCTTACGGCGGGCGGGGCGGCGCTGACGCTGCCCGGGGCGGGCGGCGCGATGGCGGCGGCCTGAGGTGAGGCGGCGGCTGCAGACTCCGTGGCGCGGCGCGAGGGCGGGACGTTGCAGCGCGCGCGCAGGGGCGGCGGGGGCGGCTCGCGCTGAGCGGGAGCGGGAGCGGCTCGCGCCAATCCCGCCGGCGCGCTGAGGGGGCGCGGGGAGCAGGCCGGGGGCGAGTCCCGCGGGCCTGTCCGTGCGGGGCTCTGGTGGTGGTGGGGGGGGGGGTGTCACCGACACGTTAACCCGGGAAGGAGCTGGGCCTAGCCCGGGTTTTGCGGTGGGTCCCACACGAGGCTCCCCCCCAGCGAGGGACGCCGGCTTGGGCGAGCGCCCAATGAGCCCCTGGGAGAGGCCGGTTCCCTTCGGCATGATAACGAAGCCAATCGAAGGGGCCGCCCTTACCTATTGTCTAAACCTCAAGCCTGTCCACTGGCTGATTAGGAGACTCACCTGTACGCGGCGTCCCCACTATAAGTCACCCCGGCGTACATCCGTTCCGCACTAACGTCGTCGACGTTTGTAGGAACGGATGCCATGTAAGTCCTCCCTTTCCTCGCTCTTACGTCGCGCCACAAAAACCCAATCATTTGTGCAAATGGAAGTAAACCGTGGGGAAAAAAATTCCCCGCTTTAAGCTGTTTCGCCATACGTCCAAGTTTTTTGGAACGTATCTTGGACTTACAGCAATGACAGCCTGTATCTCCGACTGCCCATCTCTCATGGCACTAACAAGAATTAAGATTGTTGTAGGTTTCAGATACTGACTGCTTAGCTATGGGAAGAACAGCCTAACATAGAAGACAGTATATAAATACTAAGCTTTCTCTGCGTTCCAAACTGGAGCCACGTCCTCCCTCATTTGACAGCTCTCCATGCCACAGTCTGTCTGCCTGAAGGTTGCAGCCGTGAGTTCACATCCAGAGTGGCACTGTGTTTCATTTCAGGCTGTGTGTGACATTGCCATCTGGGTCCCCAAGGAGGAGGGAGAGGAGCTAGCAGGATGGCAGAAGGCACTAAAGAAGAACTCAGTGAGGAACAACTACAGAACTTTGATCTTTCTGGGTAAAAATGTTCATTTTGTTTGTTTGTTGAAGTGTCAGTGAGGTCTGACAGACTTGAGTGATATTTGGATCAGGGATATGCCTTTCCACTGATGGTTTGCACTTGCATTCCTTTGTGTGTGGGAAAAATATCCACTCCAATCAATGGAGACTGAAAATACAGAAGGTAGCTCTAAACCAGGGTTACTCAACACACGGCCTGTGGCCCATATGCAGCCCGTGGCCCGTTTATTTGCAGCCCGCAGGAGGAAGCTAAAACAAAAAAGTAGCCAATATTACGGTCTTCTGTTGATATGCGTTTTTGGAAGTTAAATTCCTGGACTGTCATTGCTCCTTAAAAGTGCTGACATATGGGTGGAAATTGGGTAAATATTGCATTTTATTCATATCAGCAGAACTGACTTAAATGGGGCCTGTGTGTTTTGTAGTCTTGCCTTAATTTTTGTATTCATGACCGTCAATATGAGAGAAGCTATTTGCATGTATATTTGCAAGTATATGCAACAACACTTAAGTTGCGGCCCTCGGCATGTGCTGTGAGTATCATTGTGGCCCCCGGGGCTTCCAAAGTTGAGTAGCCTTGCTCTAACCCCTCCATTTACAATCTTCTGGTTTAGGACAATGGCTGTACTTGTCCATCCATCTTTAGCCCACGAGCAGAAGTGAGCTGCTGGGTCATTGCACGTGATGTGTTGGTGCAAATAAGGGATGTTCCATGTGGGGAAAATGTCAATATACTAATAGAAGCAACTGACATTTTCTGGAATTCAGCATCCACGCAGTCAATCAGGAAATTGCACTGCTCTCATCCAGCTCTTTAGTTATCCAAGAGCTCTGTAAAATTATGTAGTGTTTGTCTTTTATGACGGTCGGGACCACCTCAGGACTATCATCTGATGTGCCGAGACCCCACTGAGCCTGTTTTCCCTCACTGGCACCCTAGGGCTATGTCTAGACTACACTGAAGTTCCGAAAGAGGATATGCACATTCCGTGGGAATGCCGTTTTTTCGGTCCCCCCCCCCTTTTTCGAAAAGCCGCGTAAGCCTCATTTTTTGTATTTTAGGTAAACTATGACTTTGGTACCTTCCTGCCTCCATGTTCAATATAGAGAAAAATGAGAAGTCTAGAATGAAATTTTACCTTTATTTACTTGGCATTTGAAATGAACAATGTGAAAATAAAAATAAGTTTTCTGCTTTTCATGAATTCTAACCCAATTTTACTGTATGGGGTAAACCGCCCAGTGGCTGACACTTTAAAGTTTTAACTGTTTTGAGTTGTACACGGTGTTTCCGGTCACCGCTACAAACAGTTGCATTTCAAGTTGCCACTGTCTTCCTTCCTAAGGAACTGGTTTTTGGGAAGTGATGAAAATCTTTATTCCTTGATGGTTAGTAAGAACCATTAACTGTGGGGGTAAATAATGCATGGAAAGAGAAAAAATATGAATTTTCAGTGCCACGGGACGATAGAGCATGCAGCTCTCTGCCTATTGAAACCTTTCCTGGTGAGTTGCTGTGATGTCATCACATGCGCAGTAACGTAATTTTAGTAAAGCATTTGATATTATCTCTCTCAAAACCTTACTCCCAAAATTGGTTGCAATAGGAGAACAATTTCTTGGCTATAAAACTATCCAAAGATAAGAACATGAGAATGGCCATACTGGGTCAGATCAAAGGTCCATCTAGCCCAGTATCCTGTCTGCCGACAGTGGCCAGCACCAGATGCCCCAGAGGGAGGGATCACAACAGGGAATCCTCATGTGATCCCTCCCCTGTCACCCACCTCCAGAGAAACAGAGGCTAGGGACACCATTCCTGCCCATCCTGGCTAATAGCCATTGATGGACCTAACCTCCATGGATGTATCTAGCTCTTTTTTGAACCCTGTTAAAGTTCTAGCCTTCACCGCATCCGCTGGCAAGGAGTTCCACAGGTTGACTGTGCGCTGAGTGAAGAAAAACGTCCTTTTGTTTGTTTGAAACCTGCTGCCTATTAATTTCATTTGGTGACCGCTAGTTCTTTTATTGTGGGAATAAGTAAATCACTTTTCCTTATTCACTTTTCCCATACCAGTCATGATTTTACAGACCTCTATCCTATCCCCCCTTAGTCTCCTCTTTTCTAAAATGAAAAGTCCAAGTCTTTTTAATTTCTCTTCATACAGGACCCGTTCCAAACCCCGAATAATTTTTGTTGCCCTTTTCTGAACCTTTTCCAATGCCAATATATCTTTTTTGAGATGAGGCGACCACATTTGTACGCAGTATTCAAGATGTGGGCGTACCATGGTTTTATATAGCGGCAATAAGATATTCTCTGTCTTATTCTCTATCCCTTTTTTAATGACTCCTAACATTCTATTTGCTTTTTTGATGGCCGCTGCACACTGAGTAGATGTTTTCAGAGAACTATCCACAATGACTCCAAGATCTTTCTCTTGTAGCTTAATTAGTCCCCATCATATTGTGTATATATAGCTGGGATTATTTTTTCCAATGTGCATTGCTTTACATTTATCAACATTAAATTTCATTTGCCATTTTGATGCCCAATCACTTAGTTAAGTGATCACAAACTAGAATGAACAATACATAGCCATGGTCTGGGTTGGGAGAAGGTTATGGCAGCAATTGGTCCAGCGCTGAAAAATATTCTGATTGCTCTGGATGAGATTTAGAAGGCGATGCTAAACTGGGAAAAACTGCAAACATCAGTGAGGACAGGAAAACAATAGAGACTGCTCCAAAGTTAGAAACATGAGAAGAAAGTAACAGTAGCAAACAGCATGGCAGCTAATACATCTGGGAACAGGTTGAAATGCTCCATTGGGCGGGACAAACCTGGGAAGCAGTAATGGTGACTGAATCCTTTACAAAATACCAAACACACTGTGCTTGCTGAGTAACAGAAAACATTAGAATCCTAGAGCTGGAAGAGACCTCAGGAGGTCATCAAGTCCAGCCCCCTGCGCAAGGCAGGACCAGTCCCAACATTGTTTGAGTCTCTCTTTTTGCCAACAGTCATGCGGCCACCAAACCTGACGTTGCATCTCTGATTGAACGTGGGGAAGTTCCATGTAACTGGGCTCATAAGAACTCGAGAGAAAGAAGCCTTTCTAAAGGGGCCTCCTCTGGTGAGTAATAGCTAATGAACTCTTCAAAAACATTGAGGGAGGGAAAGACCTGAAGGAGATGCCCCCATTTCACGAGCTTCTATTAAAACTGCATTTGTCTCCTCCCATCAGCTCCGTCGCCAGCCATTATTACTTCTTTTTGGCAGGCATGTGTCATGGATTCCTATCTCTCCTCACTGGCTTTGGACTGTAGCTTCCGCCTTCTGATCTCTGACTGCTCAGGTGGGATGGCAGGACACATTTGGTATCATTGTCTGGCCGCTCTGTAGACCTTTGAAATGTTAACCGAGCCAGGAGGTGGAGAACGAGCTTCTGAACCGTAGAAATGTAGAGCTGGAAGGGACTTTCAGAGGCACTGAGTCACGACCTAGTCCTAAGAAACCTAAACCAACGCTGATGAGTGTCTGACCTGTTCTGCAAAAACAACGAGAAGTCCTGTGGCACCTTATAGACTAACACAGGGGTGGCCAACCCGCAGCTCACGAGCTGCATGCAGCTCTTCAAAGAAAAAGTTGCAACTCCCGCACTTGTGGCTCTTAAAGGGGCAGCAGGTTTTTTTTGTTTTTTTTTGGCTCAGCAAACTGGGGTGTGTGTGAAGAAATTCCGGGGGGGGGGGGTGAGGCGACCCAGCCCCCACCCTGTCAATCTCCCGTCCCCTCAAGAAAGAGCCCACTCCATCTAGTAAAAAAAATTCAGAAATGTGAAATGGGCTGACTTCAAAATGGCCTCCTTAAAAGGGCAATGCCTGCTATGTCCTGATCAGTTTTTTGTTTGTTTGTTTTGCTCAACAAGTTTTGCTGCTATTGGAGGGGGCGTAAGGGTTTCTCAAAAATCAAAAAGGGGACGCGATGCCGAAAAGTTTGGGAACCACTGCTTTAGCCCATTGCGTTTTGTCCTTCCTTCTGTGGGCACAGAGTACCACACTCCTGAAGGGAGATGGAAGGACTACTTGCAGCTCTTCTAATAGAGCCTGTAGGCAGAATGCCAGTATAATATTACAGGGAGGGATAGCTCAGTGGTTTGAGCATTGGCCTGCTAAACCCAAGGTTGTGAGTTCAATCCTTGGGGGGGGTCATTTAGGGGCAAATCTGTCAGGAATGGTACTTGGTCCTGCTGTGAGGGCAGGGGACTGGACTTGATGACCTCTTAAGATCCCATCCAGCTCTATGAGATAAGTTTATTTCCATCTGTATGTTTACATGCCTTATGTTAACATGTCCAGTATCCTTCATGTGTTGATTTCCATCTGTATGTTTATGTGCCTTCTGTTAACATGTCCAGTATCCTTCGTGTGTTGATTTCCATCTGTATGTTTATGTGCCTTCTGTTAACATGTCCAGTATCCTTCATGTGTTGATTTCCATCTGTATGTTTATGTGCCTTATGTTAACATGTCCAGTATCCTTCATGTGTTGAAGTAACATTTGGATTCTCATTTATTCCAGCAAATGATAGAATCATATGGAAGACTGAAGAGAATCATCCACAGGGAAATTCTGAGGGCTTGGTAAAGCACAGGAATTCATCTCAAAGAGGGAAAGTAAATAGCTCTGTTGAGGGAAATATGTGTGAGGGGGAATGCAGGCCAGCTGGCCAACATGGGAACGCAGAGGGCGAGAGCGTGGAGAAATCGATTCCAAATGAAAGCGCTTTCAGCAAAGGCCAAAACATTCCTCTCCGCCCAGGAGAGAGACCCCATAAATGTACTGTGTGTGACAAAAGCTTTACTCGCCGCGCACATCTTCTTCAGCACCAGAGAATCCACACGGGCGAGAGACCCTATACATGTACCGAGTGTGAGAAAAGCTTCAGACAGAGATCAGAGCTGATTGACCATCAGCGAACCCATACGCAAGAGAAACCCTACAAATGCGAGACATGTGGGAAACGGTTCATTCGGAGCACGCGGCTTATTCAGCATCAAAATGTCCACACGGGAGTGAAACCCCACAAGTGTCCCCAATGTGAGAAAAGCTTTAGTTGGATCTCATCGGTTATTAAACACCAGAGAGTCCACACGGGCGAGAGACCCTATAAATGCCCAGACTGCGAGAGAACCTTCAGCTGGAGCTCCACCCTTATAAAGCACCGGAGACTCCACACCGGAGAGAGACCCTACAAATGTCCAACCTGCGCAAAGTGCTTTGTACAGAGTGCGAATCTTCTCAAACATCAGAGGGTGCATACGGAACAGAAACTCTATGCCTGCGGGAAATGTGAGGAGACTTTTCTGGTCCGGGCTCATTTCATTCTGCACCAGAGAACACATGTGGGTGAGGAATTCTACAAGTGCGATGGCTGTGAGGAGTGGTTTGGTCTTGTCTCGGACCTTCGCAAACATCAGAAGATCCACGCAGGAAAGAAGCCCTATCAATGCTCCGAATGTGATAAAAGCTTCAACAAAAGTTCCAATCTTATTAAGCATCAGAGGATCCATACGGGGGAGAGGCCCTATAAGTGTTCCGACTGTGAGAAAAGCTTCATTCAGAGCTCTCACCTGAGGCTCCATCAACAAGCGCACCGGGGAGAAAAACCCTACCAATGCTCTGACTGTGAGAAAAGTTTCCACCAGAGCTCCCATCTCATTCAGCATCAGAGAGTTCACACCCAAGAAAAGCCCTTTAAATGTCCTGAGTGCGAGAAAAGCTTTAGCCGGAGCTCCGTGCTAAATAAACACAAGAGAATCCACGCGGGAGAACAGAGCTATAAATGCAGCCAGTGTGAGGAAACCTTTGCCAGGAGCGCCCATCTTCTTCGGCACAAGAGAACCCACCATGTGGAAAGACCTTACGAATGCCCCAGCTGTGAAAAGAGTTTCAGCCGGAGCTCACAGCTTATGCTCCATCAGAAAAACCACGCAGCAGAGAAGCCTTACAAGTGTGCCGACTGTGACAAAGGCTTCGTTTACAGCTCGCATTTAATTCAGCATCAGAGAACTCACACTAGAGAGCGGCCTTACCAGTGTTCAGTGTGTGAGAAAAGCTTCATTCAGAGCTCGCATCTCCTTCAGCACCAGAAAATCCACACGGGAGAGAAGCCCTTTAGATGCAGCAATTGTGAGAAAACCTTCAATCGGAGCTCTAACCTTATAAAACATCAGAGAACTCACACTAGGGAGAACCTGTAAGACGGGGTGGGGGAACCTTTTTTGGGTCGGGGGCCACTGACCCGCAGAAAAATCAGTTGGGGGCTGCACACAAGTGAGAAGCCCCCCCCCAAAAAAACAAACCCTAACTGATGTGGCCTTTGACTGAGAAGGAGAAAGACACTCCTCACATTCCCCTCGCACACCAGAGCCTAATGTAGATTTTTTGTGCTCCAGTCCCACAATAGGTGCAGGCTTCTCAGTGCTGGAGGGGAGCCCAAAGCCTTGGGGGCTGGATCCAGGCAAGCTGGAGGCTGCATCCGACCCCGGGCTTAAGGTTCTCCACCCCTGCTGTAAGAGATGCTTCCATCTGAACATCAAACTATTAACTATCAGAGTATTCCCACAGTAGGAAAATTCCACGAATATACCACAGGTGAGAAAAGCTTCAGACTGTCATGTTTTGTGGCTTCACTGTACTGACCTGAATAAGATCTCTAGGAAACTTGCCTTTGCCTTTCTTATACTAACAAGAGTTTTGCTAGTATAAACTGTACCATTTCCCCCACCAAATGGACCCATTTGTTGATGTAACTGTGTCTACGCTATGGGTACATCTAGACTACATGCTTCTTTCGAAAGAGATCGTCTAGACAGCCACAACGTTTTTGAAAAAGCGATCTGCTTTTTTGAAAGAGCACCTCGGCAATCTGGATGCTCTCTTCCGAAAAAGCCCTGTTTGAGGTCAAGAACGCCTTTTTTGAAAGAGCTCTTTCGAAAAAAGGCGTTCTTCCTCATAAAATGAGGTGTACCGCTGTCAAAAAAACCGCCACGTTCTTTCGATTTAATTTTGAAAGAACGCGGAGGCAGTCTAGATGCAGGTGAAGTTTTTGGGGTTTTTTTTGAAAAAAAGGCCACTTTTTTAAAAAAAAACCCTGTCGTCTAGACATAGCCTATATGTTTTGCCAGGAGTTATGGCTAAAAGTGTGATTTGTGAGTGAATGACCTGTTAAAGCCCTTTGTGTAGGCACAGTTACACTGCTGAATTTTGCACTTTTACCAGTAGAGATTATTTTGTTGGGGGTGGGGGGAACAAGGCAGAATACTTCAATAAACTATATCAGCAAAATGCTCTTTTGCATGTTTTGTTAGTGTCCACGTTAGTAGTAAACGTATCTGTTGTTAACACACCGTTCAGTGACAATAGATATACAATTAAAATCAGTAAGATACTGCCAAGTAACTGTTACTTTAAAATACATCAAGGAACTTGTACTTGGTTTTCCACAACTGTGAAATAGCGTGTTGTGCCCTGGCAGGCTGTCAGCCTTGATTCCGTGTTTCCCATCTTGCAAGATGAGAGGAGCAGTAGTAAAAGGCTCTATATCTTTCGTCACCTGGTACATTTTTGACAGGTGTCCATGCCCCCTTTTTGGTTTATGACCTGCCCTCGGGTCTCATTTTTGTATGTGTACACTTTTGGCATCATGGCCACTTGGGATATTTTTATTTTATTTTTTCAGGGGAGCACATTATGACTGCTTGTCTGGTTTTTTTCCACATTTACCGCCATTTAAAAATAGCAGTGGTCACCAACCAGTTGATCAGGATCTACTGGTAGATCTTGGAGCTTTTGACAGGTGACCCTGACAAGTTTGGCCAGGAGGCTATCACGTCCTGGCCCTCTCAGCACTGCTGTGCTGCTCCTGCCCTCTGCCTTGGAGCTGCCCCCCACCCGTGGGAACCTTCTGCTTGCTGTACATGACATGGGAAGAAAAGGTGGGGGTGCTGATGTCAGAGTGTCCTTCCCCTACCCTGTACCCCATCTCCACAGAGTGGAAAGGGGGGCAGGGATGGAAAGAGTTTTCTGACTATTTTGGGGAGTGGTGCGGGCCCAGATCAGGGGTGAGCCTGCCTTAACCCCCTGCATCACCACCCAGAAGCCACCTGTGATGGAGGCCGCATTCTGAACCCCAGCCCTAGTCAGGAACCCCTCTTGCACCCCAGATTCCTGCCTTAGCCCTGAGTCCCCCTGTACCCAAACTCCCTCCCAGAGCTTGCACCCTGACCCCTCCTTCCCCCCACACCTCAACCCCCTGCCCCAAGCTCAGCTCAGAGCCCCTCCCACACCCCAAATCCTTTAGCCCAAGACCAGAGTCCGCATCCCCCACCCTCTGCCCCCAACTTCATAAAGAGAGGGAGGATGGCGTGAGCAGGGGCGGGGCCTTGGAGGAGGGGTGGGAAGGAGGCGGGGCCAGGGTTTGAGGTAGATCCTGGATCGCACTTACATTCAAAAAGCGATCTCATGCTGAAAAAGGTTGGAGACCCCTGTATGAGGGTTAGAAAAAAACAGTTTTCAGAAGAAAAGGGGCGCTGTAAACATTTAAAATAAAGTTTCGAAAACAGAGGAATAAAGTGAACGAGCGGTGGAAATAAAATGGCACGACACAAATATGTTAACCTGCCTTTTAAATAGTTCAGGGCGCACAAGGCGCTGCAGCAAGAAGGCGCCATGCTGAGGAACTGGGCGGTCCAAATGCTATCAGGCACCAGGAGGAACGTCCTATGGTAAGGCTACAGAAAGCGCTAGGGGAAGTGTCATAGCTGGCTCAGGAGGCATTGTAGAGGGAAGACCCAGGTAGATCCCGTTTCCCGACTCCCGGTTTACCATGGAGAAGGTTGACCTGGACAGTGACATACACCTGAGGGCAAGGGGTCACAGTATGTTATTCTCACTAGGCAGATTAAATATCGGTTCACTGAATAGTCAATTAACCTCATGAATTCTTATAGGTTAGTTGACTCTTCTATAGTCCCCGGGCAGCCCCTGTGTAAAGAGGGATCTGAGTTCCAGGACATGTGCCGGGACTGAGCTGGGCTTAATCCACTTTAAATGCAGTCGGGGGGTAGGTCCAGGACCCAGTGCAAGCTGGGACTGAGCCGGGCTGCTGACCAGCCTGCTAAAAATGTACTGGGAAGGGATGGAGGGAAAATGCGTGTAGTGTAGTCTATAGCATTAACCTATAAGCTTTTGCTTATCGGTTGATTGGTTCATCGACTACACTATCACATCCCTAATTCTCACATCCTCACTTTGTGTTGGGACTTGCCCTGTGTGCACAGATCTGCTCAGATTGTGAGAGTAGGCCAAGAGAGGCTAAAGGTGAGCGACACCCTGTCCATCTGGTGCTGTCTCCCCCTCTCCACTTGGTCCCATGGAGCGCACTTGGGCTATGTCTACACTCGCGGCTTCTTGCATCAGAAGTATGCAAATGAGGCTAAGCGTGGAATCTCGCCGAGCCTCATTTGCATACTTAATGAGCTGCCATTTTTGCAGAAGAGGTTCTTGCGCCAGAAGGAGCTGTCTACACGGCCCCTTCTTGCGCAAGAAAACCCCTCTTGCGCAATGCCGTTCTTCCTGAAAATAATTGGCGCAGCGGCATTGCGCACGAGGGGTTTTCTTGCGCAATCTTTTGCGGATGATACCAAACTGTTTAGGATAGTCAAGACAGAAGCAGACTGTAAGGGACTCCAAGAAGATCTCACCAAACTGAGTGATTGGGCAACAAAATGGCAAATGAAATTTAATGTGGATAAGTGTAAAGTAATGCACATTGGGAAAAATAACCCCAACTATACGTACAGTATGATGGGGGCTAATTTGGCTACGACAAATCAGGAAAGAGATCTTGGAGTTATCGTGGACAGTTCTCTGAAAACTTCCACACAGTGTGCAGCGGCGGTCAAAAAGGCAAATAGGATGCTAGGTATTATTAAGAAAGGGATAGAAAATAAGACCCGGAATATCTTACTGCCCCTGTATAAAACTATGGTATGCCCACATCTTGAATACTGTGTATAGATGTGGTCTCCTCACCTCAAAAAAGATATTTTGGCCTTGGAAAGGGTTCAGAAAAGGGCAACTAAATTGATTAGGGGTTTGGAACGGGTCCCATATGAGGAGAGGTTAAAGCGACTGGGACTTTTCAGTTTAGAAAAGAGGAGACTGAGGGGGGATATGATAGAGGTGTATAAAATCATGAGTGGTATGGAGGGGGCCGATAAAGAAAAGTTATTTATTAGTTCCCTAAATAGAAGAACTAGAGGACACCAAATGAAATTAATGGGTAGCAGGTTTAAAACTAATAAAAGAAAGTTCTTCTTCACACAGCGTGTAGTCAGCCTGTGGAACTCCTTGCCAGAGGAGGCTGTGAAGGCTAGGACTATAACAGAGTTTAAAGAGAAGCTAGATAATTTCATGGAGGTTAGGTCCATAAAAGGCTATTAGCCAGGGGATAAAATGGTGTCCTTGGCCTCTGTTTGACAGAGGCTGGAGAGGGATGGCAGGAGACAAAGCGCTTGATCATTGTCTTCGGTCCACCCCCTCTGGGGCACCTGGTGCTGGCCACTGCCGGCAGACAGGATACTGGGCTAGATGGACCTTTGGTCTGACCCGGTACGGCCGTTCTTATGTTCTTATGTTCTTATGCAAGAAGGGGCCGTGTGGACAGCTCCTTCTGGTGCAAGAACCTCTTCTGCAAAAATGGCGGCTCACTAAGTATGCAAATGAGGCTTGGCGATATTCCACGCTTAACCTCATTTGCATACTTCTGACGCCAGAAGCTGCGAGTGTAGACATAGCCTTGGAGATCTATTTCCAGGCCTCTCCACACATTCAGCAATGCCCATGCTGGTGTGTCTCTCTTCTGTGTCCCCTTCATGGGCCTCCCAAATCCACAGGCTGGTGGCATGCACAGGTGGTGGGCAGAAGTCCACTCCATGGGACGAGAGATCATATGATGCACCCATCATGCGGGGACTTCTGAAAACTCACCGCTGGGTCCCAAGGAACAGAGCAATGGCTGGAAAAGCCATCTGTGACTTTATGACTTTGTCTAGACTACAGGATTTTTTCGAAAAAAAGTGGCCTTGCACTTGTCACCTGCATCTAGACTGCTGCCATGTTCTTTCGAAATTAAATGGAAAGAGCACCGTGGTTTTTTCGACAGTGGTAAACCTCATTTTACGAGGAAGAACGCCTTTTTTCGAAAGAGCTCTTTTGGGAAAAAGGCGTTCTTGACCGCAAAAACAGGGTGCTCTCTTTCGAAAAAGCAGATCGCCTTTTCGAAAAAAACCTGTGGCTGTCTAGACGATCTCTTTCGAAAGAAGCTTTTTCGGAAGCGTCTTTTGAAAAAGCGTCTTTCGAAAGATGCGTGTAGTCTAGACGTACCCTATATGAGCGACTACGGACTACAGCAAATCAAGGCCAAAGTCTTGCAGAACCGGAGGGACTCAGCAACTTTGCCCCGGAGGGTTTGTTCAAGAACTTCACGGCAAGGGCTAGGACCACCAAATTTGGTATCGAGCTTCCTGTTACCATAATGTAAAGCAAGGTCAGCCTTGGGTTGTGCCAGGATAATGGGATGTGCCTGGAATGTGATTATTTCTCATAAAAGGGAAAGGTCTGGCAGGAGGGACAGTTATACTGCAGCATGACCACAAGGGGGCAGCAAAGGAACCAGGGCAGCCATACTGCTATTGGGCCAGCAAAGGGCAGGGATGGAGAAGGGGACAGCTGTCTATGATATATTTCGGATAATCTGTCCCCCACCTGGGGAACATGCACCCCTCCCCACACTGTGCCTGATTCAGCGGCCACAGAGAGGCGCTTTTCACCTGGCCCCAAGTTGCTGTGGTGACAGAGAGCTGGGGTTGTCCTCTCTCCTTGTGGCAGCCTGCATCCTGAACCCTAGCCCCACCCCAAAGCAACGATTTCAGTCAAGCAAAACAAAACCAATTTGAATTAAGGACCCGAGCAACCCCGGGTAACTCTTCTAGTTCAGAATAATTCTTGATCTTCTCAGGGAAGTTGAAATGGCTGTAATGCAGTGCTTCTTAAACTGTGTTCCACGGCACACCGGTGTGCCGCGGAGAACAACAGAATTCAAAATGGCTGCCCTTAAAGGGGCAGGAGACCTTTTTTTTTTTTCCTCAATAACTTTCCCCTTGACCCTTTTTCCACTGACTTTTTTTTTTCTCAACAAAAAATCCTTGGTGTTCCCCCATAAAAAAAAATTATTGTTTGATGTTCCTCGGTCTTAAAAAGTTTAAGAAACACTGCTGTAGTCTGAGACCTTCACTTGGGGAGGGCGTAAAAAATACCCCCCAAAATCCTTTCTGCCTTCTAGCTCAGCCATTCACAAAGCTGGGGGATTGGGAGGTTAAGTGAGTCCATGACCGACTCTTTTACACAGTGGTCCATGCAGGATAGGAAAGTCGGAGATTCTTGTGAATCAAGCCCTCTCCAGGGATGTTCTTTCTGGGACAAAGCACTTGTGAGCCCTCCAGAGAGGAGAGGTGAAGATACCAATCTAATATGACGAGGACTAATTTAGCTACAACTACTCAAGAGGGAGATCTTGGTGTCATTGTGGGTCGTCCTCTGAAAACATCCACTCAGTGTGCAGTGGCAGTCAAAAAAGCAAACAATGTGAGGAATCATTAAAAAAGGGACAGAGAATAAGACAGAGAATCTATTATTATCTCTGTATAAAAGTGTGGTACGCCCACATCTTGAATACTGCGTCCAGATGTGGTAGCCTCATCTCAAAAAAGATCTATTGGCCTTGGAAAAGGTTCAGAAAAGGGCAACAAAAAAGATTCGGGGTTTGGTACTGGTCCCATATGAAAAGAGACTAGAAAGAGTTGGACTTTTCAGCTTAGAAAAGAGGAGACTAACGGGGGATACGACAGGTGTTGAAAAAGTGAATAAGGAACAGTTATTGACTTATTCCCACAATACAAGAACTAGGGGTCACCAAATAAAATGAATAGGCAGTAGGTTTCAAACAAACCAAAGGCAATTTTTCTTCACTCAGCACACTGCCAATCTGTGGAACTCCTTGCCAGAGGATGTTGTGAAGACTAAGGGTGTGTCTAGACTACATGGCTCCGTCGACGGAGCCACGTAGATGAGTGTACTCGACAAAGGGAAATGAAGCGGCGATTTAAATAATCGCTGCTTCATTTACATCAAAATGGCCGCCGCGCTGTGCCAATCAGCTGATTGGGGTCGGCAGATCCCCGTCTAGACTACCGCGCTGTGTGGACAATCAGCTGATCGGCACAGCACAGCGGCCATTTTGATGTAAATGAAGAGGCGATTATTTAAATCGCCGCTTCATTTCCCTTTGCCGAGTACACTCATCTACATGGCTCCGTGGACGGAGCCATGTAGTCTAGACACACCCTAAGACTTTAACAGGGTTCAAAAATGAGCTAGACAGATTCATGACAGTTAGGTTCCATCAATGGCTGTTAGCCGGGATGGGTAGGAATGGTGTCCCTAGGCTCTGTTTGTCTGGAAATGGGTGACAGGAGAGGGATTACCTGTTCTGTTCCCTCCCTCTGGGTCATTGGCATCGGCAGACAGGACACTGGACTAGATGGACCTTTGGCCTTACCCAGTCTGGCCATTATTATGTTCTCGGCCCGGCACACATCTGGACTTGCCTTTTCTGAAAACTGTTTTTTCTAACCCTAATACAGGGGTCTCCAACCTTTTTCAGCATGAGATCGCTTTTTGAATGTAAGTGCGATCCAGGATCTACCTCAAACCCAAACACCCTGGCCCCGCCTCCTTCCCGCCCCTTCTTCGGGGCCCCGCCCCTGCTCACTCTGTCCTCCCTCCATCCCCCATCCTCACTCACTTTATGAGGCTGGGGGCAAAGGGTGAGGGA